>CM060932.1:967287029-968537029 GCA_030765085.1 Allium cepa | reverse complement strand
ATCATTTAATTAAGATTTGAAATAAAATAACCATTTAACTTGATAATTTTAAAGTTAACAAAACTTCCTTTAAATATTTAAAACATTATCAAGTGGTAGTTTTAAAATCTAATTTCAATTTGGATTTCAAAACTTGCTTTTATAAAAATCTTAAAATTTCAATTCTAACTTAAGTTTAAAATCACTTTAAATTTCACAAAATTTAAATTAAACAAATTTTCAAAACTTCTTAATCAATAGTTAAAGAAAACAATTATAAAAGGAGAGTAAGTTTATATTTTAAACTATATTTGATTTTAAATTTTAAAAAGCATTGATTTTTAAAAACTTTTAAAAAACTGCTCATCACCTTACTTCGGGTTCAACACGAAGACCCCTCGGGTCTAGCCCCGAGTAAACATCTTCTCTACCCATTTTTTTTTAAAAACTTAGCTTAAATTTTAAGTTTTAAAAATCTATAGACTTAGCCCCTCAAACCGCTCGGGTTCAAACCCGAGTTACCACCCTCCAAAACCCGATATTCCCTTTGAGTCAAACCCCATTTGAAACATCAGACACCCAAAACACCACCGTGCACCTGCACATCGACTTTGACGGCGATGCCCATCGCTGTAAACTTCGACACACCGACCATCTCCCATACATCAATTCTTGATCATCCAAACACATTCACAAGCCTTAAATCAAAATTGAGTAAGGTGGTTGAAGCTGGAACCTAAAACCTCACCAGAAAATGCCTCGAACATCTCACCTCCGACCACCAGAGTCGCTGCCACCCCGTCTACAAATCCACTAACACTCCTGCTGCATTTCCCAAGGGTCCGGTGAAGCTCGATCCACCATAGAAGATGCATTGCCACAGATTTTAAAATCAACCAAAATTAGGTTTAGAAACCTAAATCACTTCGCTATCGATGCCACAGCGATCCATATTTCCTCCAACCATTTTTCCTAGCCTCGACATACATCCTTCCACCTCCAGACGAAGCCCAGACCCCCATCTTCCATTGATCATTAGAAATTGCCTCAAAACCCATTTTCAGTCATCTTAAAATTTCACCCAAAATCCTAAACTAAAATTCATGATTTTTATCTTAAAAATCATAGTTTTCAAAGAAGTCTCAAGTTATGTAATTGGATTATCAATTAATAACACTCGATTTTTAACATACATTTATGTTTTCTTCTGATCTATCTTGTTTCCAGAAATATTTCAAACTTATTTTACTTGAAACAATTTTTTTAAACTTTAATTTATGATTAAACAAGCATATTTTATTTAAATCCTAAGTCCAAATAGTGACTTAATAAAAAGATATTAAATTTTTGATTAAATTATGTACTCTGTAATCTGGAAGCAGAGAACAACATCATGCACAAATCAACTCAATAAACATACAATATTCACATTTGTACTTACACATGTACAGATAACTCATTCCAAGAATCCATATGAAACCAGATTTAAATTCACTTCAACTTTTAAAGATAAAATGTTTACTCACTGATTAAAGAGGCAGAGGGCTTCATTTTTGGGATTTGAAAACTGGAAAACTTGAAAAGCTTTGAACACTTGAAACTTTGCATTACTGCTTTGATTTCAGGTTGCTTTGCAAATCTCATATTTGAAAAATGGCTACAAACTTGATACTCCAAACTTGAGTTAGCTTTTATAAAATGTTTACAAAGCTTGCTTGATAATTTGTTGGATTTCAGGCTTGCATTAGAAAACCTGCTACAGGCTTTCAGATAAATGGTTTACAAAGTTTGTTTTACAGATTTTTGAACTTGAGTTTGGGAATCTATTAGGTTTGATTTGTTTGAGGAAGTGATTACAGGGTTTGTGTTTTGGTTTGCTTGAAAAATAGATTTTCAGGTTTTAATTCTTTCTTGAGAAAGTTTTCAGGTTTGAGTTACAAGGTTTATGTTTTTGAGCTTGGGAATTTCCACTGGTTTGTTTTGATTTTGAGGAAATGTTTCAGGTTGTAACTGGTTTGAAAAAGATAGTTTTGAATTCTCTTAGAAATGGAGATAGAAAAGAGATGAAAATGGGAAGATTTAAGTTTATATAATATAACTTAGGATTTATTAAAATTAAAAGAAAAGGAAAAATAAAATGTGACAGTTGTCAAATTAAATTCTAATTATCTTACATGTGTATCTACAAGCACTAATACCCTAACACTTGTAATTATATCATTTTTATTTGTTTTTAAAAGATATTAAAAGCTTTTATATTAATTAATCTAATTAATAAATAACTTTTCTAAATTGATAAATGCTTTCTTAAATTTTTATATAAATAAAACCTTTAAAAAAATAGAATATAAACTAATTATAATTTAAGTAAAATCATATATAATATATTAAATTCATTTTAAAAAGTTAATATAAAACTTTTGTATTTAATTTACTATTTAATAAATACTTCCTAAATTTATATAAATAAATTCCTTTTGAGGAAAACAAATCTTATTTCAAATAAAATTTTATCCATATATTTTTATATCCAAAATATTTTCAAGATATAAATCCTTTTAAATTCTATATTTAAATCCAAATTTTAAATTTTAAATTTTAAATTCCATTTTATTTTTCAAACATATATTTATCTTGAATTTCAAATCAAAATCCTTTATAAAATCAATTTATGTACGTATAATTAAATAATAAACAAATATCTTATTTTATTTGGAGATATTAAATAAATTCACCAAATTAAATCCAAAAACTTACATTAAATTATCAATTTAAATTTTACTCCAAAATCGGGATCGTTACAAGTGTAGTGCGTTGAAATGGACCAGAATGAGGTGAAGGAAAAAAAATTGTGTCATTTTGGTTTGATTTTGTGGAGGAGGCCATTAATTTTAATTTTCAGAAGTTTAATACAGAGAAAGGGAAGTGAGAAGACAGAAATATTCGAAATACATAGGTTTATATAACCCAAATTAATTTTAGAGGGAAATCATATTTTCAAAATTTGTCGTTGTATGTCGACATGGGTGGTATTGGTATGTCGACATACCTATGAAAAAAAATTGGTTTTCTTTTGTATCTTTGTTTAAATGTTAGTATGTCTATATTCTATAACTAAGTTATTGAACAAATGCCTAGTTCTCTTCTTAATTTAGTAAATATAAATTGATTTAAGGGTTTGGTTAAAATATCAGCAATTTGATTCTCGAAGTTGATAAATTCAAGAGAAATAATCTCTTTACTTATATTATCTCTGAGAAAATGATGTCTGATATCAATATGTTTAGTCCTATCATGATGAGTAGGATTTTTAGATAAATTTATTGCACCAGTACTATCACAATTGTGAGAAATGCGGAATACGGATCTTAAGGCTAGGATTAACACTAGAGGGAGGGGGTGAATAGTGTTTAAAGGAATTACTAAATCTTTTTAAGTTTTTTTTAATTTGACCACAAATGTATGCAATATTCAGACACAGATATGATCACAGAATCAAACAAAGAAGCAGAAATAAAGTAAAAGCAATAAAGAAAGAACACACCGGATTTTATACTGGTTCGGATTTAACCAACATCCAAACCCGCACACAAGTACGAATTTCCTTTCAAAAGCAATTGTACAATAACACCCTCAATTTCAAGGCCACGAGGTACACCACTCCAGATTCATAATCCTCTGGGTAGAGACACTTGATTTCAGGGGCAATAAGTTCATCCAATTGATTTCCAAGGCTACAATCACACCTTTTCTAACTTGATTGATTTCCAAGGCCACAATTCACCTTTTCTCGCTTGATTGATTTCCAAGGCTACAATCACACCTTTTCTTGCTAAATTGAATACAAAGAAGTCTATAACTCTGAATAGCACTGAGATCTTGTTGAGATAGTGATAGAGAATCAAACCAGAATGATCTAGTTAGATTCAATGTTGATTTCGACAGAGTAATGGTAAAAATGTATATAAAGAAATGTGGTAGAAGAAGAGGAGCGAAAACCAGAAAAATATAATCAGAAATTCGTTCAAAACCACCCTATTTATAGTAGAACAACAGCCGTGTCTATTCGTGAAAGGATATGACGAATAGACACTTCCTTTGAAATTCAAATTTTTGAAATTAACTGCTACCATATTGACATGGGGTACTTGAGTATGTCGACATACCAAAGGAAATTTTGTTGATTTGTTTTTCTTTGAAAATAACTTCTATCTTATATTAAAACTATTTTAAACTTTATAAATATACTTGACTATAGTTAAAAGACATCAATAAATATAGAGAATAATATATGTAAAATTTTATTATAATTTTATATTTAAACTAAGTATAAATATTTAAAAGTTAAATTAAAAGACAGTTTAAAACCAAGGATAATTTGATTTTGAAAATAAAGATTATTTTTAGGCTAAAAGTATTAAAACCAGGATAGATGTTTTTGATTCTTTTAAAAGAAAGATTTTGAAAACATTTTAAAAACAAGATATAATTTTGTAAAACATTTTGAATAAAAGTTAGCTGATACAAAACATGTTCCACTAGATTTCTCGTAGGTTTCATCCTATTTAGGGTTCCATTCCATTAACAGGCTCGAAGTGGATTCCATTTCACGAATAAATTGGATTTTCAAATGCCAGTGCTTTTCTAGGAGTTTTAACAAAATTCCTAATTAAATTACCTATTATTGAAATCTTGAACTCTTGATAATCTTGATACTCATGAGTCTTCAATCTTGATATCTTTAATCTCTATACTGTACAGTCTTCATTCTTGGTACATGCATGGTTAAATCCTGCATATACGTATATAGCTAAGCTATAATGTTAGTATTTATATTTTATAATCTTATTCTAAGGTTGTTGTCATCAAAACCATCATCTCAAGGACTAACAATCTCCCCCTTTTGATGATGACAACCTTTGTTTATAAAATATTACTTCTATCCCAATAACTCCCCCTAAAACTAATAACTCCCCCCTTAATCTATGCCTAAATATCCTATTTTATACTTCTCCCCCTTTGTCATCAACAAAAACTAATCGAAACTTTATAACTCCCAACTATATAACTCCCCCTCATTCTTGTACTAAAGTACCTTCATTAATAAACTATACAATGGAATATATAATAGATAGATTAAGAGATAATTATACTGATAGACATGATAATTAATCAAAGATCATATAAATATCAATGCATATTTATACATGTTTTGCACACTAAACATCAATCCACACAAAACCAAAACAAAGCAAATCAAATCAAATCAATCCAAGCAATCAATCAAACAAAGCAAACAAATAAAATCAAACTTTTCGAGGAACTTCCACCCATCCTTCTTCTCCAAATATAGGGTCTGCTTTAATGGCATCCCAATTTTCATTATCATTGGTGAGAGAGACAGGAGGATGTGCTTCATTATCATCTCTGTGTAGGGAGGAAATCATCCATCGTATCGCATCAAAATGCTTTTCTTGCTACTTGATCATCTGCATTTGACTCAACTCTAAGTGTCGCTGGTTACGAAGAATGAAAGAGAGAATATTCTTGAAAGAGTTAAGAGTATCTTCAAGATTCTCGGTTAAATTATGAATTGGATTGGCCATATTTGAGTTTGTGAGAAGAACGAGAGGCGAAGTAGATAAGAAATAATATTGTGTGATGAATTCTGGAAGAAATAGGTATTTGTAGGTGTAGAAAATCGTTTGAAATGAATAGACATAAGGTAGTTATTCAAATTTCAAATTTAAAATGAAATGTCATTTCTGACCAGTACATGTCGACATGGTCAATGGGGGATGTCGACATGGTCCAGTGAATTTTGATGACTTATTTTGATTTTGTGAATAATTGTGTGTGTGTGTGTCTATATATATTTATATAATATACTAACATTTATTCTGGAGATAAGATAACCTAGATAACAGAAAAGAAATTCAATTCCATTGCATAATAGAACGATACAATGATTAAATCATAAAGGACTACACGAACATTCAAATCAAAACAAACTAAAACTAATACAACACGATGACGAAGATGAAGATAATCCTAGCTTCTTGCTGACTTTAGAGAAAAACTTGTTCATCTTCGATGACATTTTATCCAATTTCTTACTAACAGACCGTTTAAGAATCCGTTGTTTCTCGACAATAGTCTTTTGATTTTTGAGAAGGGTTTTGTTGGTTGGATTGGGAGGATAGTCAATACTTTCTAAAGATGTTTCACCTTCTTCTTCTTCTATTTCCATGTCATCCCCTTCTTCTTCTTCCTCTTCCTTCACTTCCATCTCCTCATGAGCCAAACGCTCTTCCTCTTCGGCAAGAGCCTCATAAGGTTGAAAAACAAATGGAATTTTCATAAGAGAAATATTTGAGTGATTAAAAACTTTTCTTGAAACAAATTCTTCTCCTTTTAAATCTACTCTAAAATAGTTAAAAATCCGAGTGAGGTAGATTCCATGATACAAAGTGTTTTCTCCCATTTCAAGATTTTTGGGTTCATCCAAAACAACTTGCGCCCAATTAATATCATAATTTCCAAAAATAGCAAAAAGTGCTTTGCAAACTTTTGAGGTAGGATTGTTAAAATTCCCCGATCTTGGGGTCAAAGTATGTTGTAATGGAAGATTAACAATTCTAGATTTTGGTCGAAAGTTTCGATTTTTGAATTCAAAATCATCATTTCCTTTGAAAATGCAATGAAATGTTTCACGATCATTTTCATCGATATTAAAACTAGAAAGATCCATTCCCGTGCTTTTGCAATTGAGAATGGTACCCAAAGATCACAATTTAAAATGATTTTAGTGCCTTTGACACTACTCCAAATCTCATCATCATTTCCATTATAAAATCCACGGTTTAAATTTGCACAGAAAATTTTAACAAGACTTGGATAACAAACAAAATCATTTTGAGAAGCATCAACAAGACTAAGAACTTGATTGTTTGCAAAAAGGAGAATCCATTTCATAAGAAGAAAAATCTCGAAATAAAGCAAACTTTCCGGGATGGACTTTTCCATAGTTAGCATAATTGATGTATGCTTTTATGGCCTTCGGATCATTGAAGAGTTGCTCTTTTATCTTTCTGGAAATTCTCGTTGTTGAGGGGTTGCTTGAAGAAGCCATTAGAGTAGAGAGTAGAGAGCTTGAAGTTTTGAAGAGAGAGTTTGAATTTGAAAATAAAAGTGAAAAGATGTGATAAGAGATAGTGAATAAATAGATTCTCAAAGGACATATTCTCTGGTCAAAAGGTAGCTTTTCAAAGAATTGAATGAAGTGAAAAGGTGGAGGGAAATTCAATAAATTAAATTCAAATTTTGATTTTCAAATTCTGTACCCATGTCGACATCATGGTAGGGACCATGTCGACATGTGCCTTTGAATTTCTATGATTATTTTTCTTAAGTATTCTAACATATATATTTTTATTATTTTTAATATCTAAATATACATATATTTGGAATATTATGAGAATTATAGTACATTCCGTAAAATATTATGATATTATTAAAAATAAAAATAATAAAAAATAATAAAATAATAGTAAAAAAATAAAAATTTTAAAATTCAAACAGCACAACAATTCAAAATCAATCAATCAAGCATCCAATTCTAAGCATGCAATTTCAACCAATTGTATTGTAAATGTGTATCTTTTTCTGAGTCCGTTTCTCCGAATTCGTCGGAATCGTGAACTTCCGTGAAACACATATTTGAATTATCTGTCTTCTGATCATCATCGCTTGAGGATGAGTCTGAATCATCTAGAGTAGCAGTAAATGCACGTTTTCGTTTTTTATGGAATCATTACTTATAGGAGGATTTTGCCTATCTGGATACGGACAGTGTCTTTTGTTATGGCCTGGTTCGTCAAAGTTGAAACATATGATATTGTTTGGCACTACATTCTGATTTCTAGAATTCTTATAGTTGTTTCTCTTGAGATTATTCATCTTTCTATATTTCAGGAATTTCCGAAAATTCTTGGTCATAAGGGCTATCTCTTCATCATTATTGCTGTTTGAGTCTGATCCATCGGTCAATGCATTGAACGCCATTGATTTCTTTTCTGATGATTTGCTTTCTCTTCTCTCAATCATTTGGATTTAAAACGACATTAGATTTCCAATTAATTGTTCTATCTTCAAGGTACTGATGTCGTTTGCCCCTTCGATCGCAAATGTCTTTTGATCTCATTTTGGAGTAAGAGAATTTAAGATTTTTCTGACTTGATCTTCTTCTGAAAATTCCTTTCCCAAGGATATTAGAGAATGCATAATTTTCTGAAATCTACTATACATATCTGAAATAGACTCATTAGAATTCATTTTAAAAAATTGAAATTGACTTGTGAGCATGGAAATTTTGGTCTTTTTAACTTTGCTTGTTCCTTCGTGAGTAACTTGCAAAGTTTTCCAGACATCATACGCAGACTTACAAACTGACACTCTATTAAACTCATTTCTATCAAGTGAACAAAACAGAATATTCATAGCTTTAGAGTTATTTTGTGCAACGGTCTTTTGCTCAGCAGTCCACTGTGCAAAATCAGTTGTGGGTTCAGAATATTCGGTCTAAGTGATATTTCAAGTGTCTAGTCCTATAGATTGTAAAAATATTTTTGTCCTACATGTCCAATATGCATAGTTACTGCCATTAAAAAGTGGCGGTCCGATAGTAGACTGACCTTCTACAAATGAACTAGTAACAATGATAATAGAACCAATGTTGGTAGTGTTAACAATACCAGTGTTGGTAGCCATTTTGAAAAATTTCCAAAATTCAGATTATGAAAACTTTGAAAACCTTTCTCTGATACCAAATGTGATAAATGCAGAATACGGATCTTAAGGCTAGGATTAACACTAGAGGGGGGTGAATAGTGTTTAAAGGAATTACTAAATTTTCTTAAGTTTTTGTTAATTTGAACACAAATGTGTGCAATATTTAGACACGGATATGATCACAGAATCAAACATAGATGCATAAATAAAGTAAAAGCAATAAAGGAAAGAACACACCGGATTTTATACTGGTTCGGAGTTACCCTACATCCAGTCCTGCATACAAGTACAGATTTCCTTTCAAAAACAATTGTACAATTACACCCTCGATTTTAAGGCCACGAGGTACACCACTCCAGATTCACAACAAGTTCACCCAATTGATTTCCAAGGCTACAATCACACCTTTTCTAACTTGATTGATTTCCAAGGCCACAATCACACCTTTTCTCGCTTGATTGATTTCCAAGGCAACAATCACACATTTCTCGCTAAATTGATTACAAAGAAGTCTATAACTCTGAAGAGCACTGAGATCTTGTTGAGGTAGTGATAGAGTATCAAACCAGAAATGATATAGTTAGATTCAATGTTGATTTCGGCAGAGTAATGATAAGAATGTGTATAAAGAAATGTGGAAGAGAAGAGGAGTGAAAACCAGAAAAATATAATCAGAAATTCGTTCAAAGCCACCCCTATTTATAGTAGAACTACAGCCATGTCCATTCGTGAAAGGATATGATGAATAGACACTTCCTTTAAAACTCAAATTTTTGAAATTAACTGCTACCATGTCGACATGGGGTACATTAGTATGTCGACATGCCAAAGGAAATTTTGGTGATTTATTTTTCTTTGAAAATAACTTCTATCTTATATTAAAATTATTTTAAAATTTATAAATATACTTGACTATATTTAAAATACATCAATAAATATAGAGAATAATATATATAAAATTTTATTATAATTTTATATTTAAATCTAGGGCATTTTAGGCTTAAGGAAAAAGTTGCAAAAAAAATTAGTTCTAGGGACAAGAAGTTTTCTTTTTAGGCTGAAGGACACTTTTAGTGTAAATCACAGAATGATAGTTGTAACTATCATTTTCTGTTTACACAACCAAATGTCCTTCAGACTAAAAAGCAAACTTTCTGTCCCTGAGACTAAATTTTTTCGCAACTTCTTCCTAACGGCTATTTTCCTGTTAAATCTAAGTATAAATATTTAAAAGTTAAATTAAAAGATAGTTTAAAACCAAGGATAATTTAATTTTGAAAATAAAGATTATTTTGAGGCTAAAAGTATTAAAACCAGGATAGATGTTTTTGATTCTTTTAAAAGGAAGATTTTGAAGAAAAGATATAATTTTGTAAAATATTTTGAATAAAAGTTAGTGGATACAAAACAATGTTCCACTAGATTTTTCGTAGGTTCCATCCTACTTAGAGAATGCCCCGAAAAGTGACATGTTCCACTTGTACTTTTTCGATCAAATTTGCAACCAGCATAATCAGCATCACAATGAGAGATTAAATCTAATGAATAATTTTTAAGGTAAAATAAACCATAGTCAAAAGTATGCTTAACATATCTTATGATACATTTCACTGCTTTTTGTGAGTCTCTTTGGGTTGAGATTGATATCTTGCACAAAGACAAACACTATGCATGATATCAGGTCTACTTGTTGTGATATGTAGTAGTGATCCAATCATTTCCCAATATATTTTTTGATTTACATCTTTTGAAAGATCTTCTTTATTTAAATCTTCATTGGTTGCCATAGGAGTGGGTTTTCCACTTGCAGTGGTCATACCAAATTTACAAACTAGATACCTAGCATATTTTTCTTGACTAATAAAAATGCCGTTATCTAATTGTTTTATTTGTAAACTTAAGAAGAAAGTAAGTTCACCCATATGACTCATCTCAAACTCTTTTGTCATTATTTCAGAAAATTCTCCATTCATTTCATGATTAGTTGATCCAAAAATAATATCATCTACATAGATTTGTACTAGTTGGATATCATTTTTATTTCTTTTAATGAAAAGAGAATTACCTACTTTACCAGTTTCAAAATTTGATTGTAACAAAAAAGATCTTAGTCTGTCATACCATGCTCTAAGAGCATGCTTCAGACCATATAGAGCTCTCTTAAGTTTGAAAACATGGTTTGGAAATTTTTCATCTTCAAAGAGTGGGGGTTGATCATTATAAACTTCCTCTTTAACAAATCTATTTAAAAAATCATTTTAACATCCATTTGAAATAATTTGAAATTATTATAATTTGCGAAAGCAAGTAGAATTCTAATTGCTTCTAATCTTGCTAGGGTGTAAAGATTTCATCAAAATCTATTCCTTCTTCTTGACAATAACCTTCTACGACTAATCGAGCTTTATTTCTAACGACCTCACGTAGTTCATTCATTTTATTTTTATAAACCCATTTAGTTTCTATTATAGTTTTATTCTCTAGTCTAGGAATAAGTTCCCAAACATCATTTCTGGTGAATTGATTCAGTTCTTCTTGCATGGCCAAAATCCATGAATCATCAGACGATGCTCCCTTTGGATTTTTAGGTTCAATAGATCATATAAAAACTACAATACTCATGTTATTTAGTTATTTTTTAGTTCCAACAACAGATTTAATATTTCCTAGTATATTTTCTATAGGATGATTTTTTAAAAGCTTAACCTTTTTATTTGGATGAATGAGTTCATTATCAGTTTCAATTGATTCATTATTCAGGGTAGCAAAATCTTCTTCATCATTAATTCGTTCAATATCTTTGAAATTTTCATCAAACGAAACATGCATTGTTTCTTCAATGGTATTAGTTTTTAAATTGAAAACTCTATATGCTTTACTTCTATTAGAATACCTGATAAAGATTCCTTTGTCGGATTTAGGATCAAATTTATCTAAATTATCTTTTGTATTTAGAATAAAAAATTTACTTCCAAAATTCTAAAATAAGATACCTTTGGTTTCTTCATGTTAAGAAGTTCATAGGGTGTTTTATTAGTTAATGGTATAACTAATATTCTATTCAAAATGTAGCAAGCTGTAGCAACTGCTTCAGCCCAAAAATATTTTGGTAAATTTCTATCTGAAAGCATTGTTCTAGCACACTCTTGAATCGTCCTGTTTTTTCATTCTACCACTCCGTTTTGTTAGGGAGTTCTTGGGAAATAAAAATTATGAGTTATTCCCTTTTTACTGTAGAATCTCTCAAAATTTTTATTTTCAAATTCCCCACCGTGATCACTACGAATAGTTATAATTTTTAATGAGAGTTGGTTTTGAAGTCTTTTTGTAAAAAAATTAAATGAAACAAAAGTATACCTTTTATGTTTCATAAAAATTGTCCATGTAAACCTAGAATAATCATCCACAATTACAAAGACATATTTATTGTGATTTATTGATTGAATTTGAGATGGACCAAATAAATCTAAATGAAGTAACTTAAGAGGTTTTGAAGTCGAGATCATGTCTTTTAATTTGAAAGTACTCTTCTTAAATTTTCCTAATTGACAAGCATCACATATACTATCTATTTTAAAATTCATTCTAGAGAGACCTCTTATGATCAAGTTTAGAAATTTTAGATAAGAGTTTAAAATTCAAATGTCCAAATCTTTTATGTCAAATCCAAGGGTCACTTGTATTAGCCAAAAGACATAGATTATCATTTGACATTTTCATACTAAGAATATAAATATTTTTCTTCCTAATTCCTTCAAATATAATATTTGAATTATTATCTTCGATGTGACACTTATCTTTTTTGAATTTTATTTTGTTTCATTTATTGCAAAGTTGACTAATACTAAGTAGATTGTATTTCAGATTTTTAACTAATAAAACATTAGAAATAGTAGGAGTTTTAGACTTACCGACATTGACGATGCCAATCACATATCCTTTTGAGTTGTCTCCAAAATTAATCAATCCTCCACCTTTGTAGATAATATCATTCAGCATATCTGGATTACCAGTCATGTGTCTTGAACATCCACTATCAAGTATCCACTTATTCTTCTTGATTTGTACAATTTGTCCATTGAGAGTTGTTTCTTCAAGGGCCATATAACATTTTTCTTCCTGCACAGAATACAAACTTGATAGAAAATTTGATATTATATAATAACTATATATGTAAACATATGAGACAATGATGAATTGAACACATTTAAAGGGTTAACGAAATTCCAAAAAATAGCCAACTTTTTTTAATATTTTTCAAAATTCAGGTTATGAAAACTTTGAAAACCTTGCTCTGACACCAAATGTTAGGAATGCGGATTACGGATCTTAAGGCTAGAATAACACTAGAGGGGGGGTGAATAGTGTTTTGTGGATTTACTAAATCTTTTAGAAACTTATGTAATTTAATCACCAACAAATGCAATACACAGACACAGATATAATCACGGATCAGATACAGATGCAAATAATAAATAAAAGTAGTAAAGGAAAGAACACGCCATGATTTTATACCGGTTCGAAGTTACCCTACATCCAG
The DNA here is from genome assembly GCA_030765085.1 of Allium cepa. Lineage (NCBI taxonomy): Eukaryota > Viridiplantae > Streptophyta > Magnoliopsida > Asparagales > Amaryllidaceae > Allium > Allium cepa. The sequence goes on along the minus strand of CM060932.1, from coordinate 968,523,720 downwards.
TCCTGCACAATTGTATGGATTTCTTTTTAAAATAATCTCCTAGATTACACCCTTGATTTCAAGGCAACAACGTATACCCTTCAATATTCGAGTCCCGGGCAAACTCTGTTGATTTACCAAGCCACAAGATTGCCTAACTGATTTCCGAGGCAACAATCACACCCAATTGATTTGAAGGCTCAACCTCACCTTTTACTCAAAAGTTTGATTTACAAATAATCCTATAACTCTGAATAGCATTGAGATCTTATGGAGCGAGTGGCAAAGAATCAAATAAGAGATAATCAAGTTTGATTCACTTGGTATTTCGACAGAATATAGTTTGGGATTCTTTAGAATAAATGTGGAAGATGAAGAGGAGAGAAAGTGAATGAAAATCTGGTAAAAATTCGTCTAGAACCTACTGGTATTTATAGAGATCAACAGCCATATCTATTCATAAAAGGATATGACGAATAGACACTTCTTTTGAAAATTTTGAAAATTGAAAACTAACGGGCACCATGTCGACATGGGGGGAGGGGTAGGAGTATGTCGACATGCTCTAAGCAAAAATGGTGATTTTGATTTTCTTATTGAAATTTGTTTCTATAATTTTTAAAAACAATTCTAAACTTCATAAATATACTTGAACATATTTTAAACATATAAAAGAGTTTGTGAAGTAATTTTTAATATATAATCTTAATCTATAAAGTGATTTAAAATCTGATTATAGGAATATTTAAAAGCTAAATATTAAAACAAGAGATAGTTCAAGGACAATTTTAAAATCAAAAATGTTAAAAATGATAAAGACAATTTTGAGGCTAAAGTACTTCAAATAGGAGAGATTTCTTTTTTTGAAAAGAAGGTTTTGAAAAACATTTTTAAAATAAGAGATATATTTTTGAAAAGCATTTTTATAAAATTAGTGGATATCGAAATAGGACCACTATATGTTCCACTAGATATTGTTGTGGGTTCCATCCCATTAGGGCTCCATCCCTTTAATAGGTTCGAAGTGGATTCCGTTCCGCGAATAAATTTCGAATAAATATGTAAGTGCTTCTTAAAAGTTTTAACATAATTCTAGACTCAGTACTTATCTTGTACTTTGAAATCTTGAACTCTTGATATCTTGATACTCATGAGTCTTTAATCTTGATATCTTCGATCTTTAAATTCATCAGTCTTGTAGCTTTGTACTGTACAGTCTTTATTCTTGGTACCTGCAGGTTTATATCCTGCATATACATATATATCTAAACTATAATGCTAGTATTTATATTTTATAATAAGTCTTAAGGTTGTTGTCATCAAAACCATCCTTCTCAAGGACTAACAATAACAATATTAACGAATAACTAATATAACACACAATATAACGATAAGAAATAAACAAAGAATATAAATTGATGCTTATCATTGCTGATGAATGCTGTCCATGGTAGACTTGTGCCCAAGATATGTAGAGTTAGTAACTCATTGTAGTATAGACCCCGAGTCGCATTTAGTATGGTCGAACTCATATAGGTTTCATCGTACCTCTCAATGTGCATAGGTGATATATGACCTATTCTATATATCTAAAACTTGAGTCCATGTTAGACATCGGCTGCATTCCAATGATTCCCATTGAGGGTCCAAAATAAAAGGATTTGGAACCATAATGTACCGTAGACACCGAGCCACATTCTCGATGATGGGTTTTGTGTAGATCTCACCGTACGCCTTAGTGAGCATAAGTGATATATAATATACTATATTTACTTGAAAACTACGTGAATCTCAACGTACCCCGCAGTGAGCATAAGTGATATATAATCCACTTGTAGGTGATCGTCATTATCTCCCCCTCAGCTATCATAGATGTCTTATTCACGTAATATCTCTACAAAAGAGAACGATGGGCGTATCCCGTATAATGTGCCATCTAGACCAAAGAGGAACAACAATAACGTAAAGGTACAAACATAAAATCACATAATCAAATACATCTATCACAAACCAAAACTGATATCTCATCGTCTTCTATCAAAAAAGATGGCTTCTACAATTTGACCAATAATTGGCATGGCAACTAATAAAGGCTAATACAATGTATGATCACTAATAGAAGATCAATACTATATACAGTTGCTAATATAAGACCAACATAATTCATCTAACTACGTGTACCCCGAAGTCAACGCCTAAAGGTACAGTTTTACTTCGTTCAATCGTACATGCTCATCGGAGATGATCGAGTGACCAATAGTCATACTGATCCCATACCCGATCGTTGTTGATCCCATAGGAATCACCTCACATTATATTCTAATCTCGAGCCTTTCCTTGTAGTCCACCTCCTCGAGTACTTCTTCGAAGTTGTGCAAAAGCTCCACACAAACCCACACCTGAAACATGGGAAGAACCCCCACTTAAATAGCACCTTACTTGAGCTTTACTGCCCATGTCAGTGCGCCATTGGTCCATCGGTTTTCTACCATCAAACGAATGGTGGTAGCCTATTTTGGGTAGTAGACCTAGGTAGGTTGCCTTCGAACTATACCAACCACTGAATATCAGCCCCTCTTCTCCGTCGCTTTACCCAATGAGTCGTCTAGCTCCCGTAGCCTACCTTTACCGCATTGGGCCTCATTTTGAGCCTATTAGGTTATTTTGGAAGTGGTTACTTATGTAATTGGAAATCGATTTCAATACAAAATCCACTTTGCACATGTAGAGTTCAACGAGCGATTTCAATGATATATCTTCCTCTAACATGCCAAAATAAACCCAACCGGACCTCTATCCTTGTGTGTTGCTTGTACATGTGTCAATGCACCCATTTATGCACGCCTATGTACACATGTATGCATAAACACACTTTTGCTTCACAAATCACCTTTCAAACATTGCTGGAGTAATTACTCGACCGATATTCTTCCTATGCAACTTAGCACACATGATGGTCGCTATGGCTACATGGGATGCTTGGAACATGCGTGCATACAAATAGAGATATTCATATACATATATATATAATAATTCACTTATATATCTGCATAACTACATACGAAACTGCAAATTGGAATACAAGAATTATCCTGATTATTATATAATTACAAACACATGTATATGTATACCCGCTCGTGCATGCATATGCGCACTTATTATAGTAAGTAATTCATTTATCACTTAATCAAATCTTACTTTTATTTACTAAATCTTCCAATAAAAGTTTAATATAATTTCATACTATTTTATGAAATCTTATGGCTATTTTATAAAATATATTATTAGCTTATAAATCATTTTTAAGCCTTTAAATTCTTGATTACCTCATTAAAATTAAGTATACACCATATTACTATTTTATAAAATCTCATTTCTATTTTATAAAATCTACACTTTATTTACAATACCATATAACCATTTTATAAATATTACTTAAGCTTCATTCATACTATTTTATAAAATGCATCTTTTACTTATAAAATTCATTTCTTTACTTAAATAATATTTATAAGTAAACAATTCATTAATAAAGATCGTTTCTTTATTTTTTAAATAATATTTGCAAGCGCTAATTCACCCGTCTTTGAAAAATATAGTATAATGGTGTTCCGTTAATTAATGATTAAATATTTAAATATTCGTTCGATATAATTGTGGGGTGATATAGAAATTCTACTTCAAACAAAAAGGGATTTAATAGATTATAGTAATCCTTATGTCTCGCCACAAGGATTGGTCGAAAAACCCATCCAAAAAAGTGATGGTCAATCAAGCCTTTAGTCCCATCGTCGGATCTGACCAAAGCACCAATACAAGGAGATAGACAAAAGCGTTTGGTCCTACAACAAGTTCAAACGAAGCACCCATCCAAAGAGTGATGGTCAATCAAGCATTTAGCCATGCTATTGGGCCTGGCAAAGTTCACATGTAAGGATGATGGATGAAAAGGCATTGATCCTGCTATAAGGCCCAGTCGAAGCACCAATCTAAAGAGTGATGGTTAATCAAGCCTTTGGTTCTGTCGTTAGGCCTAGCCAAAGAATCCATCCAAGCGAGATGAACGAAAAGCCTTCGCACCTACAAAGGCCTACCCAAAGCACCCATCCAAAGAGTGATGGTCAAATCAAGTCTTTGGCCCCGACATCGGGGCGGGCCAAAGCATTCATCCAAGGGAGATAAACGAAAATCCTTCAGTCCTGCTATATGGCTTGCCCAAAGCATCCATCCAAAGAGTGATAGTTTGTTAAGCCTTTAGTCTCACCATCGGGCTTGGCCAATGCACCTATCCAACGGAGATGGATAAATAGCTTTCAGTCCAGTCGTAAGTCTTGACCAAAGCACTCATCCAAAGAGCGATGGTTAATCAAGCCTTTGGTCTGACCATCGGGCCTGGCCAAAGCACCCATCCACGATACGGATGAAAAGCCTTCAGTCCCACCATGGGGCCTAGTTAGAGTACCCATTCAAAGGGTGATGGTCAATTAAGCCTTTGGTCCCGCTGTGGGGCCTGGCCAATGCACCCGTCCAAAGCAAATTGACGAAAAGCCTTCAGGCCAGGGCATCCATCTAAAAGTGATGAACAAAGCAAGTCTTTGGGTCCATAAAAAAGGAGAATGGTACAATAATCAATCATTTAAAGTCGATAAAATTATTTACAAAACACAAAAACTATGAGCAAAAGGAAGCTATTCAAAGCAGTATCTCATGAGAAGTTAGGTGCGCAAAATCTTATATGACAAAACAATTGTACTGTGCATTACTATATAATGACATACACAATTTCATGTAATGATAGTATACAAAAGTTCACGATGTTTCACATTACACAATGATAATATACCTTCTTTTCAAAACAAAATGTTTTCTTCTAACCTCATGGCCCTGGAAGATGAGGGAAGGGATGTTGTTGATAAACTACCTCCTTTCCTTTTCCAACAATACATAAGATACGAAGAAGTTGCTCATTAGTCAAACCTGCATCCTTATATAAAATCAAAGGCCCTTCAATCTCCTTTAAGGCATCAAAAACTGTGACGCCCCACTCCGAGAGCCTCGTTAACAAAGAGTATTATATAGATAATACTGTCGGCTAACGCGGACAATAGAGTATAATGGATGCGACCATGTGCAATCTTACCTTAACTATTCACTAAATATGTCGAAAAGTAGAACACATTAAAATTCGACCTATTCAATAAATATTTAAAGCAAAACTACAATGGCTATAGGATCTATCAGAAGAAAATATAACAACTCAAATGTAATATACATCACAGAACAGTCGATCATAATATACACATACACAGATACACCACAGAGTATACAAAATAATACATGTCAAGTGGTACAGGAGACCACAATATACAGACGAAACGAAAGAGTATAAATCAGAGTTACAACAGATAAGGACTACAAAAGACGCTATAACAAAATGAAGCTAGCGAATAGTCCATGCGGAAGCAAAATAGGCTAAGTCCCCAAAAGCACCTAACCTGAAACATCTCGGTCTGACTCGAGTATAAAATACCCGGATCAGTCTAGATAACAAATCAGTTAGATTAACTGAACAATAATAAACCTGCAAGGTCATACAGTATAACAAATATCTCTAGAGGAGATAACACAATCATCAACAAGAAATGAATCATATAGAGCAAGCCTCATATCATCGGCAACATATAGAAACAAAGGATACAAATATCCCAAAACAAGCCAAAAGGCAAATAACAAATACCCATAAGGTATACAAGTTCCACAAGGTAATCGCTATACTCCATGCGGCTCACAAAGACCAACACCGAAGGGCGATATCAAGGGAATATACATATCAATGAAACATCATAAAATTTTGCTCGAGCTCAGTACTGTACAAACAAGGATCCATGAGCCCGAAGACTCCAAACCCAAGTATCACCCATGCGGCACATAAGGCCAACATCAGAGCGAAACTATATAGGGCAACAAACCCGAAGGCACACACCCGAAGGCAACATACCCGAAGGCAACAAACCTAGGGAGACAGTCCGAAGACACTATCCTAGAGGCAACAAACCGTAGTGGTGAAGGTCGAAGACCCAGTACTGGACACCACTAACTGGCGGAATGTGTCACAACTCTCGAAAAGGAATCCGAAAAGTGTTAACGTATGTCCCATAACCACTCGTTCATACTAAACGGTTTACTATCCGTCAGTCCCTTTCACACTCAAAGCAGTACAAAGTTTACCTCATATCATCGATAAACCAAACCCGAAGGTCAAAACAATCAATCGAATAGGTCAAGGATTAATCGGAAGGATAAACGCACAGATTCATGGTCCGTGTTTTGCCCAACCATTTAATCACCCTCCCACTTCGTTCGAAGTGCGAAAGTGTGTGTGTTTTAAATAGAATTTATAATTTAGAGAAACGAACTTTTAAATGCGATTCGAGAGATTATTTCATAAAAACCCGTGGATTAAAATTAAAAGGAACCATCAAAGTCAAAACAATTGATAATCATACATAGGATCATCATGAATCAATTCAAATTAAAAATTCAATCCCAAAAGGCAAAGTGGGCTGAAACAGCAGGTTCAGTCGACTGAACAGAGTTGTTCAGTCGACTGACCCTGTACCTGGAAATTTTCTAGGTTCAGGAAACTTTCTGTTTCCAGGTTCAGTCGACTGTGCAGAGTTTTTCAGTCGACTGAATCATGCCTGGAAACTCTCGGATTTCAAGTTCAGTCGACTGTGCAGAGTTTTCAGTCGACTGAATCTTGCCTGGGCTGTTTTCCAACCTTATTCAAATGAAGAGCAAACTCTCCCAAAATGCAATCGGACGAACATTGGCTCTAAGGGCTTATGCCAATCGACAACCCGGCCCTATATGTTCCTCGATGCATCGCCAAAACATGATTAAAACATCAAAGTTAGGATTTCAAAGATTTTAACCCAAAACACTAAAAATTGGATTATTCCTCAATTCAACCCAAACCAAATGCAAGTGCATATGAACAAGGTGTTAGGAATTCATACCTAACATCAATGAAATCAAGAGAAGTAGATGTGAGTTCAAAACTCACCTTTTTACACAAAACAAGAAGATGAAGAAGCACAATTGCAAGGAATCAACCAACTACACTCCACTTCAACACTACAAGCTTCAATCTAGAATCAAAGAAAGTATTTCCTAAGTTAGGGTTAGGAAAATTACAGAAATTGAAGAGGAGAAGAGATGGAGAAGATGGAGATGAACTTACCAATGGATTCTCTATGAATTTGGAGCAAGAAATCAAGATACAAAAGAGAAACTAGGGCTTGCTAATTTCTAATTCTCTTCCCTTTCCTCCATTTCAGTTTTTAGTTTGAGAAAGAAATGAAATGAAGATGAAATGAAGAGAAGGGTTGAGCTAGGGGTTAAGTGGGCTAGTGGGCTGAACCCAATCCCAAACCCAATAGGAAAAGTAGCCAAAATTTCACAAACTCCAAACATATCAAAGATTATACTCAAAAAGATCGCAAACGCCATTTTGGAACCAATGGAGGTGGTTTCGAGTTCCAATTCGGCCATTTGCAGAAAGTAACATTTCGGACCCCAAAATCCGAATAACGATGCTATATTTAAATCAAACATTTAAATATAAAATCGTTAAATATACGGGTTGTTACAGATCTCCCCTCCTTACAAAATTGCGTCCCCGCAATTCCTAGAGACGATATTTGTAACAATTACATACAAAAGAAAGAATAAACTTTAGACACAGAAATAGACTTACCATTACGAAGCAAGGATAGAAAACCTGGATAAGATCGCTCAATATACTCTCTGGTTTCCCAAGTACAGTCATTGGGATTAGCGGACCATTGAACTTTAACGAGCGGCACGTCCTTGTTCCGAAGGTGTCGCACCTCCGTGTCAAGCACGCGAATAGGTTGCTGTACAAAAGATAAGTCCGGTGAGATCTCAAGCTCTTGCAAATCAGGAGAATCAATTACAGAATCCGATTCTCGAAGACACTTCCGAAGTTGCGAGACGTGAAACACGTCATGAATGCCAGATAAATGAGCTGGAAGTGAAACTCTATAAGCCACGGGGCCAATACGTTCAGTAATAGAAAACGGTCCTATATAACGAGGAGCCAATTTTCCAGTCGCACTGAAACGCATAACCCCTTTCAAAGGAGAAACACGAATGAAAACAAGATCGCCGATCGAGAACTCGAGAGGCTTCCTACGGCTGTCCGCATAGGATTTCTGGCGACTCTGTGCCTCTTTCATCCTCAATCGAATAAGATCAATCTTCTCAGAAGAATGACGAACAAAGTCCGGGCCAAGAATAAGCTTCTCCCCAGATTCCAACCAACAAGAAGGTGATCGACATGGCCTTCCGTATAAGGATTCGAAAGGAGCCATACCGATACTAGATTGGAAACTATTGTTGTAGGAGAACTCTACAAGAGGTAGGTGATCCTCCCAACTACCACCGAAATCAAAAATACAAATACGGAGAAGATCTTCCAAAATACGATTTACCCGTTCAGTCTGTCCATCAGACTGCGGATGATAAGCTGTAGAAAAATTAAGCTTTGTTCCTAAAGCTTGCTGCAGACTCTTCCAAAAATGACTCGTGAATAAAGGATCACGATCACTCACAATAGAACTAGGAACACCGTGAAGTCTCACAATTTCCTTGACATACAACTTAGCCAAATGCGAAGCTGTCCTATTAGACTTAATAGGGACAAAATGAGCAGACTTGGTGAGGCGATCAACAATAACCCAAATACTAGAATGACCTGATCTCGAACGAGGTAGGCCGTCAATAAAATCCATAGAAACTTGATCCCATTTCCACAATGGAATCTCAAGAGGTTGAAGAAGTCCAGAAGGACGCTGATGTTCGGCCTTCGCACGTTGACATGTCATGCAGTTGCTCACATAACTCACCACATCGTGCTTCATGCCTTCCCAATAATAAAGACGACGCATATCGGCATACATCTTACTACTACCGGGATGAATGGTATACTTAGAACGATGGCAATCATCAAGAATGTCATGCCTAAGTGCAAAATCAGAAGGCACAAAAAGACGGTTCTTCTTACGAAGACACCTATGAGAATCAATGCTAAAATCTTGCAACGCCTCATCACAAGATTCAGACTCACAAAGCTGAATAAAAAGCAACAAATCAGGATCACGCCGCTGAGCATCGGCAATACGATCCAATAAAATAGGTCGAGCTCCCAAACTAAATAATAGAATAGGAGAACCAGAAGATGAACCTTGATCACGAATTTCACAAAAAGATAGAGTCTCAAGAATATTCCATTCGGCAAGCATCATAGAAATAACAGCCGAATGTTTGTGACTAAGCGCATCTGCAACACGATTACCCTTACCAGGGGTAAACTGGATATCAAAGTCATAGGAAGCAAGAAACTCGAGCCAACGCTGTTGTCTCATATTGAGTTCCTTCTGAGTAAACAAATATTTCAAAGACTTATGATCGGTATAGAGAATGAAGCGCTCGCCCAATAAATAATGTCGCCAAATCTTCAAGGCAAAGACAATGGCGGCTAACTCAAGATCATGAGTGGCATAGCGAACTTCATTCGGACGCGGTTGCCTAGAAGCATAAGCAACTACCCGATCTCTCTGCATAAGCACAGCACCGAGACCACTACCACACGCATCAGTGTAGACCACAAGATCATGATTCCCTTCGGGAACCACAAGAATAGGAGCATTAGTGAGAAGTTCTTTCAATGTCTGAAAGGAAGCTTCACACTTATCAGACCAAATAAAACGAATGCCTTTCCGAGTAAGGCAAGTGAGAGGAAGCACAACACGGGAAAAGTTCTTAATGAACCGCCGGCAATAACCCGCCAATCCAAGGAAACTACGAATCTCATGCACATTCTCAGGCCTCTTCCAATTCTGGATGGCTTCGATCTTTGAGGGATCGACAGAAATGCCATCGGAAGATACAACATGGCCTAAGAACTTAACCTTATTCTCCCAAAAGCAGCACTTGGAGAATTTGGCTTTAAGCAGATGACGACGAAGAGTACTCAAGACAATTCTCAAGTGATTAGCATGCTCAGCTTCAGACTTAGAATAAATAAGGATATCATCAATGAAGACGAGAACAAACTTATCGAGATATTCCCGGAATACCCGATTCATGAGGTCAACAAAGAAAGCAGGAGCGTTCGTCAAACCGAACGGCATAACGAGCCACTCAAAGGAACCATAACGAGTGCGGAAAGCGGTAAGAGGTATGCTATCCTCCGTGACTCGTAACTGATGAAAACCTGTGGCAAGGTCAAGCTGAGAAAAGACCTTGGCACCACTCAATAGATCGAACATATCATCGATCCTAGGCAAAGGATACCTATTTCTAATGGTTAACTCGTTAAGTTTGCGATAGTCAATGCAAAGCCTAAGAGTTCCATCAGACTTCTTCACAAAAACGACCGCGGATCCCCACGGAGAAAAACTAGACTGAATCAACTGCTTGGACTCGAGCTCTAAAAGCTGCTTCTTGAGTTCCTCATTTTCCTTTGTAGACATCCTCGTGGGAGGACGACTAACTGGCTGCGCGCCTGAAATGAGATCAATGCGGAACTCAATTGCCCGTTTGGGTGGCAAACCCGAAACAGGTTCAAAAACATCAGAAAAGTCACAAGCAATAGGAATACGAGATACATCATCACCATCTCGCGAATCAAGAGAATACAAAGCCATCTCGGAATTATCCACATCCCGAAGAACAAGAGATAACTGAGAAGGTGAATCAGGATGACAAAGATATAAAATTCTCTCGAAACAAATAATCCTGGCATCGTACCTCACTAGCCAGTCCATACCAAAAATCATATCAAAACCCAAATGAGAAACAACGTGCAGATTCGCACGGAAAGAAAAGCCACATAAAACAATCTCAATATCATCACAAAGCAAACTAAGGGTCGCGGATCCCCCTATAGGATTCGCAATCCTTAAAGAAGTAACCATACCAGAAACATCCAAAGATAAATCATCCACAAGCTTCTTCGATACGAAAGAATGTGAAGCACCCGTATCGAAAAGAACTCGTATACTATGATCATGAAATAGAATTGAACCCTCCAAAATAGGTGGAGTCATACCTTTGGATTGAGAAGGACCTCCAGAAGCATTAGCCACATTGAGCTTGCCAGATTTTGCATTAGCAGAAGCAGTAGGACAAGCAGAAACATGATGACCTTCCTTCTTGCAATTACGGTAGAAGAGAGGTTTTGGACAAGCTCGAATAATATGATCCGAAGAACCACAATTAAAACACTTTCGAACGAAAGGTGTTCCGGAAGATTGAGGCTGAGAGCTAGGACCACCGGTCTTCTTCTTCTTATAAGGAAAAGGCTTCTTCTGAATTGGAAACTGCTTCTTGTTGGGGTTTCTAGAAACCTCAACATCAACATCACTATCACACTCCTTCTCGACGGTCTCGAGATGAAGCGCCGAATCAACCAATTTCTCAAAAGAAAGTTTAAGCTGGAGCAACAAGGACTTCTTAAGATATTTCTTAAGGCCAGAAACAAACTTCAAATTCTTCTTATAAGAAGTGCTGATGAATTCAAGACCATACTGAGATAAAGCCTCGAACGATGCGACATACTCAGAAACAGAAGATTTCCCTTGCTTCAACTCAAGGAAGCGACGGGTCAATAAAACTTTTTCAGATTCAGGAACGAACTTGAGTTCAAATCGTCCCCGAAACTGAGTCCAAGAAAGAGTAGACTCATCAATTTCAGCTACAAGAAGCTCATACCAGTCAAGAGCATGCTCTTGTAATAAGCTAGAAGTTACAAGAACTCTATCATGGTCAGAAAGATCCATACGAGAGAAAATACGCTCGCACGTGCGAAGCCAAGCTTGGACTTCAAGAACAGACTCGGAGCCCTTAAACGGCTTTCGTCCAAGATGAGCAAAATCACTGCACTGACGTGCAAAAGCAGACTTGCGAGGTGGAGACACTCGAGGAGGAACGGGAGGCTGAGTGCTCCTAAACAATTCCAAAAATTGATCGGCAGACATATATACGCCATCCGGATGCGAGCCACTAGATTGCCCAGCATCCGAACGTCGACCCCTGCCTCTTCCAAACATAAGCTGAAAGTAAGATAAGAACAAGATTATTCACAAGGTAGATATTACAATATGGGATACTACGGAATAAATGCATTCCTAGACGTATTTCCAATATCTATCTAACCTTGATGGAATAAAGAGACACGATGATTCAAGGATCTGTATCACTTGTACACTTTGATGTACCATAATATGTGCATCTATTCTGTGTTTATCACATTTTGTTCTGAACTCAGCTCTGATACCACGCTGTGACGCCCCACTCCGAGAGCCTCGTTAACAAAGAGTATTATATAGATAATACTGTCGGCTAACGCGGACAATAGAGTATAATGGAAGCGACCATGTGCAATCTTACCTTAACTATTCACTAAATATGTCGAAAAGTAGAACACATTAAAATTCGACCTATTCAATAAATATTTAAAGCAAAACTACAATGGCTATAGGATCTATCAGAAGAAAATATAACAACTCAAATGTAATATACATCACAGAACAGTCGATCATAATATACACATACACAGATACACCACAGAGTATACAAAATAATACATGTCAAGTGGTACAGGAGACCACAATATACAGACGAAACGAAAGGGTATAAATCAGAGTTACAACAGATAAGGACTACAAAAGACGCTATAACAAAATGAAGCTAGCGAATAGTCCATGCGGAAGCAAAATAGGCTAAGTCCCCAAAAGCACCTAAACTGAAACATCTCGGTCTGACTCGAGTATAAAATACCCGGATCAGTCTAGATAACAAATCAGTTAGATTAACTGAACAATAATAAACCTGCAAGGTCATACAGTATAACAAATATCTCTAGAGGAGATAACACAATCATCAACAAGAAATGAATCATATAGAGCAAGCCTCATATCATCGGCAACACATAGAAACAAAGGATACAAATATCCCAAAACAAGCCAAAAGGAAAATAACAAATACCCATAAGGTATACAAGTTCCACAAGGTAATCGCTATACTCCATGCGGCTCACAAAGACCAACACCGAAGGGCGATATCAAGGGAATATACATATCAATGAAACATCATAAAATTTTGCTCGAGCTCAGTACTGTACAAACAAGGATCCATGAGCCCGAAGACTCCAAACCCAAGTATCACCCATGCGGCACATAAGGCCAACATCAGAGCGAAACTATATAGGGCAACAAACCCGAAGGCACACACCCGAAGGCAACATACCCGAAGGCAACAAACCTAGGGAGACAGTCCGAAGACACTATCCTAGAGGCAACAAACCGTAGTGGTGAAGGTCGAAGACCCAGTACTGGACACCACTAACTGGCGGAATGTGTCACAACTCTCGAAAAGGAATCCGAAAAGTGTTAACGTATGTCCCATAACCACTCGTTCGCACTAAACGGTTTACTATCCGTCAGTCCCTTTCACACTCAAAGCAGTACAAAGTTTACCTCATATCATCGATAAACCAAACCCGAAGGTCAAAACAATCAATCGAATAGGTCAAGGATTAATCGGAAGGCTAAACGCACAGATTCATGGTCCGTGTTTTGCCCAACCATTTAATCACCCTCCCACTTCGTTCGAAGTGCGAAAGTGTGTGTGTTTTAAATAGAATTTATAATTTAGAGAAACGAACTTTTAAATGCGATTCGAGAGATTATTTCATAAAAACCCGTGGATTAAAATTAAAAGGAACCATCAAAGTCAAAACAATTGATAATCATACATAGGATCATCATGAATCAATTCAAATTAAAAATTCAATCCCAAAAGGCAAAGTGGGCTGAAACAGCAGGTTCAGTCGACTGAACAGAGTTGTTCAGTCGAATGACCCTGTACCTGGAAATTTTCTAGGTTCAGGAAACTTTCTGTTTCCAGGTTCAGTCGACTGTGCAGAGTTTTTCAGTCGACTGAATCATGCCTGGAAACTCTCGGGTTTCAAGTTCAGTCGACTGTGCAGAGTTTTCAGTCGACTGAATCTTGCCTGGGCTGTTTTCCAACCTTATTCAAATGAAGAGCAAACTCTCCCAAAATGCAATCGGACGAACATTGGCTCTAAGGGCTTATGCCAATCGACAACCCGGCCCTATATGTTCCTCGATGCATCGCCAAAACATGATTAAAACATCAAAGTTAGGATTTCAAAGATTTTAACCCAAAACACTAAAAATTGGATTATTCCTCAATTCAACCCAAACCAAATGCAAGTGCATATGAACAAGGTGTTAGGAATTCATACCTAACATCAATGAAATCAAGAGAAGTAGATGTGAGTTCAAAACTCACCTTTTTACACAAAACAAGAAGATGAAGAAGCACAATTGCAAGGAATCAACCAACTACACTCCACTTCAACACTACAAGCTTCAATCTAGAATCAAAGAAAGTATTTCCTAAGTTAGGGTTAGGAAAATTACAGAAATTGAAGAGGAGAAGAGATGGAGAAGATGGAGATGAACTTACCAATGGATTCTCTATGAATTTGGAGCAAGAAATCAAGATACAAAAGAGAAACTAGGGCTTGCTAATTTCTAATTCTCTTCCCTTTCCCCCATTTCAGTTTTTAGTTTGAGAAAGAAATGAAATGAAGATGAAATGAAGAGAAGGGTTGAGCTAGGGGTTAAGTGGGCTAGTGGGCTGAACCCAATCCCAAACCCAATAGGAAAAGTAGCCAAAATTTCACAAACTCCAAACATATCAAAGATTATACTCAAAAAGATCGCAAACGCCATTTTGGAACCAATGGAGGTGGTTTCGAGTTCCAATTCGGCCATTTGCAGAAAGTAACATTTCGGACCCCAAAATCCGAATAACGATGCTATATTTAAATCAAACATTTAAATATAAAATCGTTAAATATGTGGGTTGTTACAGAAACCGATAGGAGTGTGGTACTGTTGATAGGTAGAGACCACCACCATCCTTAATCTACAATTTTTCTCTACGCCTAGAAATGTGAAGTCAATTTTTAAGTCGAAAGCCACTATAACTTCAATTAAATAATCAATAAGGGAGTCAAGTTAGGAAGCCTTGGTAGAATAAGCATTAATCCAAGTTGTCCTTTAATTCATGCTTCTAGTGCAGTAGGAGGTCGATAATGTGCTAGATAGCTACAAGAAGAAATTTCATCAATTTCTTCTCTTTGAGGTGAATCCCCATTTCTTGCGCAGTAGGAGGTCGATAAGTGCCCTCCAATCCCCGTTTCTGTTCTTTGGCCTTTACTCGAGCTCCTCTTCTCTTTTTTGGACTTCCCAAGCCAAAATTCAAAGCCAACTTCCTCTAGTTTAGGATGGCACTGACCTAAATACTTAGCCAATTTTCTGTCATCAACTTTCCAACTTCACTCATCTCCTCCAAGCAAGCCTGAACCATTCCCACGTATTTCCCAAGCAAACCCCGAGTGAAATCCTACCTAGTTGGTTCAGCCTTCAATCGAACCCCAAGCCTTTCCCATCTTGTCTGAAGCCAACCCTGAGTCCTCCACCAAATTCCTGAAGCATGACACAAAACAAGATTCCCATCAACTTGATGCTCCATTATCGAGCTAAATTGCACTCAGCACTGAGTTGAATCTCTTTGTCCAAACTTCATGTGAATTGAATCTTAGGCTCCCTATGCTCCAGAACCCCTTCTCTAAGTTTCATCAGATTCTTACCGCTTTTGCCTTTGATTTTCCTAATTCAACAATCTCTTCCCTAACTACCTAAAAGCACTAGCGGACCACATCAATGCACAACATACCAAACATAAATATCATCCATATACATCCATCTATATATGCAATTCATCAAAACATGATAATAATACAAGTTCTAATCTAGATCTAACTTTTACACTAGCATGTAGATATGATCGAAAGGAGTTGTAAAACCATTTAGAACCATTTTAAATCATTTAATTTTGGCCATAAACATGCATAAAAGTATGATTGAAGTTAGAAATGTTATATCATCAAAATTAAGTTAGAAAATGTTTAATCATCGACATCAAGTTAAAAACATCAATTTTAACATAAACATGCATAGTATAGTGAGAGTTTAAGAATCACTCACCAACTACCCAAATTACCAATCTAATCTCTAGATCTTGGATGGATAGCAAGGATAAATGAACTCAAATAAGCTAAAAATTATAATCTCTAATCTCTCTCTCCAATCCCTCTATGCTAGTTACCCCTCTAACGATAGTGCTAAGATTAGTAATAAAAATGGTAAGATTTTTGATATAATAATGTTTAATGGTAGTTTGAGATTATATTAGGAAGTAGGAAATGTGATTGAGATGTCCCATCAGCCCCAATCAGGTTAAAATCCTGAAATTAGCTGGTGAGCTTATGTTTGGATCTAATTAATTACCCACTAATTCTGGCTAGTAGCAATCAATACTTAAAACAGGTATAACTTTCAAACATTAAGTCCATTTTACTATTATGACCACTCTATGGAATTAGAAACCATTATCTTGAAATGATAGAAGTGGCTTCAAACCTTATCTCGGCTCCTATCAAAAGTTATAGTCCATGCAACATTTTTAGGATCAAAATCATTGCATAGAAATTCATCAAAGATCAAAGATGTGGAAAATGTCTGTAAAGTCATTTTTCATAAGTTTAGAGTCATACAAACTCATATGAATAAAATAAAAATATTTTACTATTTTACAATCCTTTGAGACATAAAATATGAGTCATTACAATAGTTAAAGGCATGATAGGAACCTTGGGATAATTCCAACATTCCCCTAGGTGAGGGTTAGATATATTTAAGTCAAAGTATCTCTTATGAAGATGTCTGATTAATCCCCTATAGCTATCACCAAGAAAATAAAAGCCGGTCATGCGAAATCGGGCAAATTCAAGATACAAGCACTCTATCAGTTTGGCTTTATCCTTAATTAGCGTCCAAAAGGGCACGCATTTTGCATAAAAGTTGGTTTGGTGAAAGCACAATTTCCAAAAAAACGTGCGACTTTTTTATTCTTGAAATCCTCAAGATAATTGAGGCATTTTAAAATTTCGATATATCATTCATTCGACTCATTTTAGTCCTTACATAACCTTTCTCCCTTTCGATTAAGTCTTAAAATTTCCTCTTTCTTTTTGTTCAATATTATCTCTTTGTAACTTCTATTGGCCCTTCTACGTTGATAATTAAGTCGTATTAAGAAAATGCTAATTATGTATATAAGTGTGTGCATATATAAGAGCAACAGGCGACAAACAAACCGGTGTACCTATGAGGGAGTCTTTATGACGTTTGGCCTAAAGGATTGAACATAGGGAGAATCAGAAGGAGACTCGCCTAACCTGCTTGATTCAGCATGCACTAACTTGCCATGAGGAGGTGTAGAAGAAGGACTTTTTTATTAGATTGGAAGAGGGAGGATCAGGAGTCACTCGGACCTTGATGGGTTCCGGGTCAGCCTTAGCTAGAACCATCATTTCCATTCCCTTTTGGTAAGTTATCTAGAGTAGAGCCACCGATGCCACCATCTTTGTCACTATTGTCATCACCGTCATTGTCATCATCTATATCGTTCGCTTCATCATTCTTTGACATTTTTCGTCGTCATCTTATGGGATATTATCAAGAGCCATAGACTTGGCAGGATTGATAATACCTTGATCCTCAAAATTATAATAGTCCTCAAGAATGAGATTTAAAAGTCAAACTTCCTTTTGTAATTCATTTCTGGATTGCTGAATGAAGGAGGGTCTAAACTTGGGAGCTGACTAATGTTGTCCTTATAAATTTAAAATAAAATTACTTCAGCATATTACTCCTTACATTGGAGAAGAATATCATTTGGGAAGGTAGAAACCTTAGACTTTATAGCATACAAGGATGAATTTAGCTTGCTAATTATAAGACCTTTCTTGTCTATGTTCTTCTCTAAGGTAGAAAATCGAGCTAAAGTTGTTCGAAGCTTAGAAATCTCTAGTTAAACTTGGGAAAGTTTATCGTCCAAGATTTTCACCTGCTCCTCTAAATCAAGATATCTATTCTTTTTAGACTCCTTTTAAGAAGAAAGAAACTCATTGTTAGATTGGAGATCTCGAAGGAGGGTTTCCAGAATCGATACTTTTACGAATATTGAGGAGTTTAATTCTTGTAGCAAGGACATACTTTAGGAAGAAAGTGAGGACGATTGCTGAAAATTAAATAAGTGTTTTCCCGTCTGAAAAGAATTATGACACAAGATTAATGAATGAGATGGAACTTTTAGTATATATGAAAAAATGCATCCATATCAGAACAAGGTGTTGTAGGACACAAACCTAAGTTTCCTTGGAAAGAGAGGAAGAAAAGCTTTTGAAGAACTCAATGAAGTAAAGATGGGAGAGCGAAGGATGCTTGTTAGTCATTTTGCAAAATTCATGTTAGAGGAAGACCCTGCATTAGAACAAGGTGGAGGAGGATTATCCTCAGAAGAAGGAGAATTAAGCCCCATGGTTTGTTGTAAAGAGAACATAGACTTACGGAGACAGGGACAAGAAATATCATTTGTGGAATCTAGGGTTGGAAGAATCTTTACAGCGGTGATGATGATGCTAGAAGTAGGAGCTAAGGGCTGAGATGTAGTAAGCTTAGCTTCTTTAGGCTTTTTAAAGGTGTGGAAACAAGCATGATGCTACAATGCCTTCGTTTATTTTCTCTAGCCAGTGTCAAAGCATCCTCTGCCGTAGGAACATGCGTTTATTAAAATTCTTTGTTTCATAGAAAATCATGAATTCAAATAGAAATCCAATTCGATAACAAGGTCGAAGATTTACAAAGTAAGCTATATCTCAAAAATCACATAGAAATTCCAAACAAAAACTATTATCAAAAATATACTTTTAGATAATAGTTTTTATTTGGAATTTTATGTGATTTTTGAGATATAACTTGCTTTACAAATCTTTGAGCTTGTTATCAAATTGGATTTCTATTTGAATTTCTTGATTTTCTATGGAAAAAAGAAATTTTAATAAAAATGGAAAGCACATGTTGAGAGTGGGATTTAAACCCATGCCTTTGTGGACCAGAACCTTAATCTGGCGCCTTAGACCAACTAGGCAATCTCAACTTAAAAATAATAAGACATAACAAACAAATTCACCATTTCCATAAATTCAAAAGGACCTTTTCCAGACGATAAAGCACCTGTGCCAACTAGATGTACTTTGGGAAGATCTTTCCATAAAATAAGAAATCTTAGGGAAGCTTTTTGTATATGAAGAAAGGTAAAAGTAAGAAACATAACCTGGAGACTATTTGGTACTGCTAATAGCCAGGTGTCGTATCGGAGAATGCATAAGAAAACATCAAGTTTGACCATAGTAAGGGTCAGTAGGCAATTTCTCTTTCTCTTCATCATCAGTGGTTCACCCAAGGCACGATGAGATGGTTGAATCCAAGAATACTTTCTTAACTCTTCTTCAATTAGGAGTATTAGTTGACTCCTTGAGAATTCTAAAGCATCACCAATGCAATTAACTTTAGCCAAAATCTTTGGATCTATGTTCTTCAAGTCAACAGTTGACATTCGCCACCAAATATTACTCAAAATCAATAAGAGTACTATAAGCAGTGACACAACAAAGATAATCGGAGCAAAGCAATTTACCAGGAATAGATAACCTTCTAGTGGTATTTGGATAATAACATCTAATGAAGAAAAATTGAGGACTCCAGTCTCTAAACCCATTGATGAAATCAGAAACTACTCTATTACCCATGGAACTAAGAGAGTAATAGAACCTTTAGGTTTGTGCTTCATCTTCTGAAGGGTGACCAGAGAGTGAAGGGTGGAGGAAGGCAGATCTTCCAACTTAAGTTTCTTAAATAAGATGAATAGGGAGTTGATATAGGTGTAGGAATTGGGATTCAACTAGATAGGAGCAATTTTAAGATAAGACTTGACATTGGATATGATTGGATTGAAGGGTAAGTAGCAAAAATAATAGATATGAAAAGGAGTGAAGGAAAGAAAAACCCTTTTGGAGGAGAGTTCATTTTGTAATCTAGGCATGGAGCCCTAGCTTCAGTACCTATATGAAAAAATAATGCAAAAAAGAATCGACATCCTCTTATGTCATAAAATAAGAGTTGTGTGAGCTATAGATCTTCTCCTTGGTAAAATCTTTACCATTGGAGATTTGAGAGACTTAGTTGTTCCTTTAAGTATTTCCTCTTTACTCGGGCCATGGAACCTACAATGATTAAATTTAGGTGTGAAATTGGATTTTTTTTTTTTTTAATAAGGAGAGAACATTATAAATAGGAATTTCAAAATAAATGAACAGAGAAGTGATAAAATAGGGTAGCATGAACACACACACACTCAAGTACATGTCTAAAAATCAAGTTGAAAAAACCATGTATAGACAAATAAACCATATACATATGTCAATACATGTATAGCTCAACAATAGCCAAAGAGGGTAATTTTTATTAAACCATCGTAAAGAAAATGTTAAGCTATAAAATACAAATTTAAATAAATGGGTGATTCTCGAATGATGCGGTAGTATAGTAAAGAAAATTGGTGTTCTTTTGAACGTGGAGACATATAATGATAGATAAGTATGAATCAATAAAGACATCATTCGAGTTTAGATCCACTATAAGTTGAGTTATCGTCTAAAATTATCATCATAAACCAAGTCATACATCATGTTTATTCGATGACCTTATACTCAAAAGCTATTATGGTTGATTTATGACGATTAGTCAAACGTCAACTTCATGTTTACGTATAATGAGTTGGTTTTTGTTAGTTATCGAGTAATAAGCTTCCACAATAATATTAACCCATCGAAAGTAAGGTTGTTATATGATGGATAAGTAGCTAAAAGCCGAATATTACAAGTAACAATATTAATACACAGATATTTGATGTGTTACGCCTGAGCGAAGCTCTCAAGTGAAGAATTTTCTTTCATGTGTAGGCTAAAATGAAAGTTTTCATACATAAATCTAAAATGTAACCTTCATGAGTCAAATAGAGCTTTCGTGTGTTAAACCTAAGCATAATTTTCATGGGTAGAATGTAAAGTAGAGCTTTCATGTGTTAAGTTTAAGCATGACTTTCATATGTAAAGTTTAAAATCAGAGCTTTCACATGTGGAGCCTAAGTATAGATTTCGTGTATAAAATTTAGAGGATCACTCTCTTGTATTGAGCCTCAAACAATAACGTGCCATGTGACAACGGATTAAATTCATCAGAAACAAATATCTAAACCATAAGACCTAAAACGCATAAACCAAAACTACGACCTAAGTTAGTATGCTAAAATCAAAATAACAATTTTGAAAAGAAATCCGAAGAAAATCATTAACACCAAGTTTAACAACTAAACCCTAATTAACTTCAAAATCAAAAGCAAACTAAACCAAATCGAATAGCAGCGGCAAGACAAAGTACAAGTAGATTAACAGTGAATAAAATTGCTTACTGATTGAAAAATATGGAAGAAATTATGATTCAGGTAATAAAAGCAAGTCAATTCTTCTTGAGAAAAACTGGTAAAAAGGAACAGGGAGGAGGAAGCACATTATTTGTAGTAGAGAAGAAAGTAATGATAAAAGTTGGATTGTACGCGACAATAATCAATGGATAAGATGTAAAAACAAAGGAATATGAAGAGTTATTTTATACTAAAGTATAAAG
This sequence comes from Allium cepa, assembly GCA_030765085.1. NCBI lineage: Eukaryota > Viridiplantae > Streptophyta > Magnoliopsida > Asparagales > Amaryllidaceae > Allium > Allium cepa. The sequence goes on along the minus strand of CM060932.1, from coordinate 968,501,968 downwards.
AAACATTGCAAATTGGGGGGTAAGCGTTATACCCTAAATATTTTAGTCATCGTAGGTCAACAAAGTGGGAAGCTTCCATAAGATATTTGTAGGACCTTGCGTGAATAAATGGTAATAATAGAGGCTTTCTTGAGTAGATGAATTAAAGCTCTCTTTATATACGTATAAAATCTTTCGTTGGATATATATATATATATAGGAGATATCGTGGGATAATGGCAACAACAAAGGCTCTCGTGAGATGATAAGCAGTAGTTATCAAGAAGCGACCCCAGTAACCATAGTGGATGAAATAAAGCTATGAAAAGGGAAGTGATGTAGAGCCAGTGTGCGGTAGATCTACAATATTGTGATATAATCCTCAAAAGCCATCGTAAGATGATCAATGAAGCTATTGGCTTATCATATTGTGAATTTGAACATGAATTGTAGTAGCCATCATGATATGAAGCATTGAAGCCATTGTGAGGAATCTTATAAAGCTATCATGAGATGAAGGGTCATTATAAAGAATTTTATAAAGCTATCGCGACATGGAGCATTGGAAGCCATCGTAAGGTGTCTCATAAGCTGTCGAGAATTGAAAGATTATAGCTATCAAATGGTAATTCATGAAGTCATCTTGGGATGATAAAATGAAGCCAATGTTTGTTAATGAATCAAGCTATCGTGAGTTAAATCAGGCCACTAAATTAAGAAAAGACATACCACATGTCATTTCGAATCTGTGCTACATCAACAGATCATGATCGTCTATTACTAACAAGGTGCCATGTGTCAAGAATCCAATAGCTTAAGTTATCTATAAATAAACATATACGCTCACCTCAAACGGGTCGATTTCCTAGTTCTTCTTCTCCATTATTTGTAATTTTTTTGAACATTATAAAGCAAGCTTTGAATTGGGTATTCATGGCCGTTAGGGCAAATTGAATTAAGTATTTTGTACTCAAGGACTTGTACCTACGATAGTTTGCATAGTCGACTATTTTATACTTTTAACTTGTGCATGTGACTACTCCTTTATCGTGGCATATTAACTTTGAACGAGCATGTAAGGATATGGATTACATAATAAACATTCCCTCTCTCTAGCATACTTGGCCAAATAATTTGAAGCACTCCAGACCAAACTTTTATTGTGGTAGTAGATTTTTACAAAGAGTGGCATCGTGTAGATAGAGATGGTAAATGCGATTTTAATAGCAATAAAGCCTAATGAAAATTAGAGCTGCTATGGTAGTGCAATTATCTGCATGTAAACAATTGGAATGCACATAATTCTACTTTAATATTTCTATGGAAAATTTAAAGTCCAATGAAAATTGGAGTTGTTATAATCATCTTTTGTATATAGATTATAACAATATGTTCTTAGTTCTTGGATTAAGTGATCAAGTTTCAAGTTTAAGATTGTGTAAAGACAGGTAGCAATTATTCTTTACATGATTACATTCTCTAGACTCATATCTAATCACCCGACTAATTGAATATCCATCGTACATTCCTCTTTTTATTTTATTTTAGTTGATTAAAATATTATAAATAAATGGTGGAGGTCGAATTAATCCACCAAAATGCAAAAATGGAACTTGAGGGTTTATACTTCATATTTGTACATGAGTACTATACTGGTAATATACTAACACAGATGCCATTCATATGTATGTATTGGTCGCTTGTAATATCTTGAACTCTTGATGGTCTTAAATTGCAGATTAAGTGTAGCAATTCAAAATTTCACCACTTTAATTTAGGAATATTTAATTGATTTTAAATATTCAAATAATAGATTTTATAATTAAAATCAAACTACTTTAAATAATAAACAATGATGGTAAAATAGTTTCAAAATTAGTTTACAAAAATATTTAGTTCGAAGAAAAATCAAAAATGTGACCGGAATTCGTTTTTCAAATTTTTGACTTTTCCTTGGCTAAAAATTGTTGGGAATATTGTGAAATCTTTAGTATGGATATACACATTTATAAGTGGAATAAGTTCAGATTAGGATACGTTTTGGTTTATAATACACTTAAGTACATATAATATGGATGATATGACTTTTTATGAAAATAAATATATGAAAAAGTAAGTGTCATGTCATATGAAATATTTAGAGATATAAGTACTATTAGAATTAAATGCATATTGGCATAGGAAGAGATAAAGGGAACAAGTTAGATGCATAAGGCACAAGGGTGGAAGGAGACATGATCAGGTGGCAAAAGGGGAAAGGAAGGTAAAGGACTAAGGGTAGTTTAGTAATTTTATCATTTCATTCTATATAAAAGTGATTTCTATTGCCCTCTCTCTCATTTTTTCCCCAAGACCCTATCTTCTTTTTAAGCTTTTAAAAACTCATTAATGGATTCCATTTTAAATTTCCAAAGTTTAAAAATCAATGTGTTTTCCTTTTGATCCTTTTCAAACTTGTTTTAAACATTTATTCTTCTTTCTACATTATTTCACTAAACAAAACACGACCTTAGCCACCAAAATCCAAGCATGGCCAAGCCCATTATCTATCATGGCTGAACCCCCTTAAAGCCAAAAAAGCTTCGTTTTTTCAAAAGATATACAAAGATCTAGGTCATATGCTAGTGGTAATGGAAATTCAAGGTTGTTTAGATAGATTAAGGTGAGTAAAATCTCACCTTCTAAACTAAATTTAAACTTTAATGTCATTCATTTTAGTAGTTGATAATTATTTCTTTATATGTATGGAAATGAAATGGTTGTTGATTTGGTATATACTTTGAAAAGATGACATCGTTAGTAGTTAGTAAGCGATTTGAAACTAGTTGTAGAAATTTGAAGTAAATTGTTTAAGTAATGTCTTCCTTATGTTATGGTTATTATTTGCTCCTATATGTATATCATATTTACGTTATGTGATGTAGTGCTTGGTTGAAAATCAATATGAAATTATTATAGTTATCAAAGTGTCCATATAGCACTATCCATATATCAGCACTTTTAGAAAATACCATCTTTTTGAAACTTTATGGCTTATTCTCGAGCTTGGGTTTGTTTTACAATGTTAATTAAGTTCTTAAATAACGATGAGTTTAAAATTAATTTACAATTTTAATAATTATTTTCAAATTTAATTTATCATTTTAATTAACGAGGATTAAGGCTAATTAATTAACTTAATAACGATGAGTTTAAATTTAACTAATTACTATGTTAATGATATTTAAAATTAATTAATCATTTAATCAAATGATGTATAAGGCTAATGTAATAACCTGAGATTTTAGTCATTTTAATTGAATATTTATTAATGAATTTAATGAACTTATTTAACTCCTTTTTAATTATTAAATGCTACAAGTGAATTCCTTTGTATGTTATTTACAGTAATAAATGGTTCAAATGAATAATCAGAACATTTATTTTTATTTTTGCGACTCTAATTCTATTAATGTATTTTTAATTTATTTTATTTGATTTTTCCATGATTTTTAATTGGAGAAATATTTGAGCTGTTGTTTGACTATTTTTCGGCAAACAGCAGTGATTTTGTGATTTTTCAAAATTCAGTAGCTAGTGTATATTATTCTTGTTCTGGGGTCACATCGTTGTTCTGAGCGAGACAATATTTTTATTTTGTCATTCAGAGTTTATATGCAAACGAAGATTTGTGCGATGAGATGCCGAAAAAACTAATTTAAACTATAAACATAAGTACACACAACACACATATTTGTCTCCCCTTAGTACCATTATTTCTCTCGTTTTAAAAAATTTAAGAAGAAAGAAAACCAAAGATCCTCCCATATAAAATTCAAGAACAATGCTCTATAAAATGAATTAAAGACTCCCTCTTCTTATTTTATTCAAAACAAATGAAATGAAAATTAAATAAAATTTAAACCTAGCATCCTTGGTTTTGTCGAAGGCTAATCAATCCTTTCACTGAGTATTTGAAGTCGCGACATCCGATGGAGGATTCGACAGTTTAAAATGAGCTTATAGAACTAGAGTTCCATTTTCCTCAGCCAATGATCGACGATTGAGGATGTGGGTTGTTTCGTTGATTTCCTCATGTCGTATAGCAGCTCCATGCCAAAATTTGGGAGACTCGACGGTGATATGGGGGGATCGATACTGTGAACAGTCGAGGAGGGTTGTGGTTGCGTTTCAAGGTGATGGTTTTGGTGGTTCAGTTTTAGGTTGAGGGGGTGGAGACCTCGAAGGGTAGTTCGTCGGAATTGACGACGGGAGATTTCGTCAAGTATTGCTCGATTTATGGGTGAATGAACAATCGAAAATGTCATGCATATTGTGCGTGCATAGGAGTTTGAATAAAGCAAGGAGAAGATGGATTATATTGTGCTTAAGGTTATTTATGATCTAATTAAATAATCAAGTTAATTAAGTACTTCAATTTATCTCGAATCTTGTAAAATCAATATTTATTTCATACAAGGTCTGATTGAGACGCGTCAGTTGCATCGGAATAGTGTCGCCATCCTCAATGCGATGGAGTGAACTAGTTGCATTTGGAACCGGCTAAATCGAGAGCTATAGTCGAACATTGTTTGACTATAGACCAAACTGAATGCAAAAGCGACAGTTGGAATAATGGTGAGTTAAACTCACCTTTCTGATTTACCGATTTAATATTGTGTAGATTAAATTTATTTATTTCTGCTTGAATTGAATATTGAATTTATTAGACTGTTGGAATTTGCTTTAGGATCACGATATATCATCTTGAAACGCTATTAGATTGGTTGAATTTGAACTAGGATCGTGGTATAACATCTTGAAATGCCGTTAGATTGTTTGAGTTTTAAATTTGTATGCAAACTTGTTTTAAGTAATGGATCATATATGAGGTGATAAATTGATATTTATTTTGATTAATATAATTACATTGTTCAAAATTATAACGTAGTTAGTGTAAGTATACTTCTTGGTGTTATCTATTTGGCCAAATAGACAGCTTTTAATAAATGTAAGGGTTTATCTTGGAATCATTGGTTAGTAGTATAAATCTCTATTCTGCTATTATATTAATTTGGACATTTATTTTAGTGCCAATTGATCGTTAATTATGGATTAATTTACATATATGTTTGATTATGTAAATACTAGCAATTTGACTTGAGAAGTTAAATGGAAGGTGGTGGTAGCTTATTAAGTGCCACTGGGATTGCCGAGCCTTTTCTAGATTCGAAAAGTTTGGATTTAATTAACTTCTAGTTTTATACATTGGAATAAAAATGTTTTAATTATTTCTATATATACATGGAGCTCTATTAATAATTAATTGCAAAGGTTTGTAAAATCTATTTTTGTAAGTTAATTATTAGTTATTTAAAATTAGATGATTATTTCATTAAAAATATTATTGAAAATAATTAATTTTATTTAAAAGGTCGTTTAAAATTATTTTATTTTATTTATCTATTGGAAATGTTTTAAAGGTTTAAGAGTTTAATTATCAAATTGTTTTTAGTTATATTTCTTTACGTTATTCAAAAAGATTAGAGCTAAGTTTACGATGCTTTAGAAATAATTTTTTATAAAAGGATTTTTTTATAAAAAGGATTTATGTAAAGGAGTTTATAAACTTAGGAATTTATATGGAATTTTATTAATAGATTGTGGGAATTAATTAATAAAATATTTTAAAATAAAAATAAAAGAGAGTTAAAAAAGGAAAGGTATTTTGGGATTTTTATACCTTTGTTTAAAGGATACTTATGTTTTATCATTTTAAATGTGATCTTAAAATAAGTAAATAATTCAAAGTGTTCGGTTAAGACACTATATCATTTTGTAAATATATGGAAAAGGTACTTCAAGTTTTGAAATGAATGATTTGAATATAAACTTATACCGTTAAGATAAGTACATGGTTATGTTTTCTAAATACCGAAAATATTGCGTTTTGTGAATATAATTATTTTATTGAGATGAGTATATGGAAGTGATTTCTAAGTATTTGAAAAGTGGTTTTAAATTTATGAATGTAAAGCTCAGTGGATTCCATGAGAAATGAAATCTATGATTTGAATGTTTGTTTATTCGATGGTTAAATAACCGACTATCAAGTTTGGATCAAAAAGTAACTTTAGAAATATCTAGGAGAAACACGTGATTTATATGGCACGGTCATCTTCGATGATGTTGTATTGTGCGTATAAATCTCATTTCGTTCTTCCAGGATGAATGATATGACAATCTATCCACAAACGGTAGGAGGTGAACTCTGCTTTTATCTTTGTCTGTTTATTTCCTAAAGAACTAAGGTTGAGTTTACCAGAAACTGTTCAATGTTGTTTCAAAGAGACTAGAATCAGATATTTTATTTGAAAACCACTTCTATTCAACTTAAGTGTTGTGAAGTGAAGACATCTTGAGGATAGGTGTAACAATCCTGTTATTGGTGATTACCTGTAATATATAATTATAACAACAGTTATAATTTAATATTGAGAATAAAATAAATTGGAGAAGATAATTTTGTTAAAGATGTTTATTTTAAATAAACATTGTGATTTGGGAATAAATATGGGATTAAAAATTTATTGGATAAGTATTTGCTTAAATAAATTGTAAATATTGGGTATTTATTAGTTTAGAGCTAATAAATTAAATAAGTGATGTATTTCAACATTAAATTGTTGAAATAATTCTACATTAATGAAAATAAAGTTTTAAAAATTTTATTTGAGAATTTGGAGAGGAAATAATCATTTATTGGATTTTAATTGAGTCAATACAACAATATTGGAAACTACTGCCAATATTAACCTTTTATTGAATTTAAAGGGAGAAAACTGGAGTAATTTTGTATTTTATAGATATAAAAGTGCAAAATATTGTTTAAACATAGTATTTTGATGTTTAAATAAAGTCAGAATGGTTTATTGTAATTTATTTGACAAGGAAACATTTTTTGAATAAGTTGTTGTATTAAAAATGGTGTTTTTACACTAAAATAGTGTAGATTGTGTAATATTATTAAGAATAAGATTTTATTCATAAAAATAACTTTTTATAGTTGAAATAAATTTTTACTTGTTAAAATAACAATTTTATTTTCATAAAATTGGCTGTGTACATTTTATTTGGTTTAAAATGAGAAAATTTGGGTATATATTATTAAAATGGGTAAAAATGTGCATTTGTACTTAGTAATTTATCTAAGTATTTACTATTGGGCTTGGTTGGCAATGAATAGGATCCAAAACCCATCATTAGAAACTTCTGGTAAGAAGAAAATAACGATACGTAGTTTTTCTCCTTCATTCTTCTCAAACTCAATATGGTAAATAGAAAATAAAAAAAAACAATGGCCACTTCATGATAAATCCAATTCCATTCAAAATTACTGCAAATAAAAGAAGAAAAATCACCAAAACAAAGATTATAAATGGTAATCCAAACCAATACTAGATTAATTTCATTAAAATCTTTGAATTTGAGATGAATTGTCTGTAGTTCTTTTTTGTTTGTACTACATGCCTTCTTTTCAGCTATTACAGGGTCTTGAAGCTTCTCTTCTTCACCAAAGCTCGCAAATTGCTATAGAATTCTTACTAATTTGCTAAGGTGAGTGTTGTACTCACAATAGCTAACTAAAACTAGTGCTGCTGTAAAGAAATTTTGCTCAGAAAGTTTACTGTATACGTTCTATTCTCTGTTCCTTGTCTCTATATTTTTCTGGTTTCTGGTTGCTACTTTGAGTGTCCGTAACTATTTGATTTTTCTATGAATTGCTGTCGGTCTTTTCCGGATTAGATTTTAGTTATTGTTCTTAGTGCATGTCAAATTTCATGGCAAAAATCCTCTATTTGATATGTCAAAATGATACTAGAAAATCAGTACTACCAAGAAATCAGCAGGCTGGAAGATCCCGTAGCCTGGATCGACATGCAGGTCGACCCAGAGCCTTCCAGGTCGACATGGCTATCGACCTAGACCTCCTTAGGTCGACATGGAGGTTTGCAGGCCTGTCGACCTGCATGTAGACCTGTGTATGCGAGTTTCTGGCAATTTCCTTCTTACTTACAAAGGCTTTTTGTCACTTATTCTATGCTTTTACCACTTGTTCTTGTGGAGTTTTGTGATATTTTTGAATGTGATTGAGGACTATGCTTACTATCAATAGGCTAGCCAATATTTGATGAGTTTGAAGCTCAATTTAAATTAAATTTGAATTGAATTGGATTTGATATTGGTATTTGAGTATTTTTTATTGTTTTCTTCAATTTCGAGCATCGTTTCTTCCAAATAAATTTTGAAATAATTTTTATAATAAATTGGATTTTGAATTTAGTATTATATAAATAATTTAAATTATTTATAAATTATTTTAAATCTATTAGAATATATTTATTTCTTATAATAAGGAGAATTTTCAATAAATTGATTTCAAAATGATTTTGAGAAATTGTTTTACAGTCCCGTTTTCTCTAGTAAATTATTTTATAAGTAATATGTACTATTTTTACACTTTTCAAATGTATGAGGAAGAGAATTAAACAATTTAGTAAAACATGTGGTATGGGGCACATGCGTTTACTTTTCGATTAATTTCGAACTTGTACGATCGAAGCAATTCTGGGCTGTTGATTTGAGATGATTTTTGGGACTTGCCATTTTATGGCGTGTTTTGAGATTTATATTTCTATTCTTGGGAATGTGGCCAATATTTGGCAAGATTTTTGGTTCGAGATCTCCTAATTTTGGAGTTATAATCAACGAGGACCCGATATATTACTGTACTTGCCGATGAGATGAGGCGAGTCATGAGACATTTGAATTTTGAGATTTTTGATTATTTTATTTTCTAATGTGACATTAACCAGCGATTAGGAAACCTTTAAGTGAGAACGTGTGGTATGGGATGCATTGTTACCACTCTTCGAGTTCCTCTCTGGGAGTTTGTGACACATTCTTGGTTTACCAATACTATAGACCTTCGGGTCGTTTGAGTTTACGACTTCGATAGTTTGGGATTTACGACTTCGGTCATCTAGGATTTATGAATTCGGTCCTTTGAGTTTTATGACTTCAGTCATCAGGGATAGGTACCTAAAAAAAATATAGTACTGGTTTGAGTTTGGCACGTGCAACATTGCTTCGGCATGCAATCGGGGATCTGGCCAATCCAGGTTTTCTGAGTTTTTCGAGTATTTCGAGTTTTATTATGATTTCACCATTTGAGATATCTTTAGTACATTGATAGCCTAGAGTTATATGAGATGTTATACATATATGGTGATTTTATTTTTAGGAGGTTTTGAACTCTTATTGAGTTCCTTAAGTTAAGAGTTTGCATGATTCCATGATTTTGAGTTATATATTTATATGCCGATGAAATGAGGAACAATTGAGTTGGAGATTTTGATGTTTCCTCTTATGGCTATCATTTTTGCTTATTTACATTTATGTTGAATAAACTTGAGTAGGAATCACTTATGGTATGTTAAACCTATTCATGAGTTATTGTTGAGCCATTATACCATTGCCACCTTGGAATTGTGAATAAAACTTCATTTTTATCATTCCTTTCTACTTAAAGGAATGTTTCCCTTATGCGTGTATATCCATTTACCTCTTGCTAATCATCATGTTCTAGTTAGCCTAACCTGTGTATTTATTACTCGAGTCAAACCGAGTTGCAGGTTAAGATGTTTTGGACTTTTGGCTTAGCGGTACCTTTTGGACTTCTCTACCAACCCTTTTGGATAGGAAGCATGGTTCTTGTGTAGTTTTCGTAGTATTTTTCTTGTTGGGAACTTTGTTATGTATATTCTTTTGTAGGGATGTATGTATATAATATGGTTGAATACCACTAGACATGTTGTATTACATTTGATGTATGAGTATATGTAGATCAGTTTGTGTTTTCAATTCTATGACTTGAGACTATTAATGTTGTTATGTTTTGTTTCTGAATCGATCCTGTAGCCACCATAGTAGTGTATTAGATAGGAATTTAGTATGTCGAACACTTAGACAAAAATGAAAAAAAAGTACCAAATTGACATACTTAGCTCTTATCTAATGCAAGACTATGATGGTCACCCTTAACCAGCCATATTCTCCGCATTAGCAGACAGAATTACTTAGTAATCCTTTTTATTAATGTGGGTCTTAGGGTGGGGCGTAACAATAAGGATTCAGAGACGGAGCTTCAAGTGTTTCATTCAGTCCCATAATGAACTTATATGAATGAATGTTGGCATTGAATTACTGCCTGGATGGAAGTGTTAGCATTCCAAGTGGGAAGTTGTATACAAAAGGTAATCGTATTCTCAAGCCTCATAAACCGGGATTGACTAAAACATAGGAGATGCTTCAAGGCTATGTGGTTCGCTATCATTAGTGGATGGTCATCACCCAATCTAGATCGATATTATAGATCATGCATGCTCGTGGCCCGTTTAGGTTATGGATCCCAACCAAGGTGGTGACATATCTGGCGCTATCTGGTAAGTGGTAGGGCCGGTCTTGACTCGCAGGGAGTCCATGTGAGGCTCTCAGTGTATTTTTTCTAGAGATGCACTGTGATAGGCGGTACCAAGTTGCCTAGTCATTTTATGGAAACCAATCTCCAATACGAGCCATTACGATTTTGATTGTGCCCAACTATGTTGGAATGTGAGGTGCAAGCATTTCAACTAATTTATATATTTACTTTGAACCCTTAGATATTGTTATAGTATTACTAGATTTCATGCGAAATGTTTTGGTTATCGTATAGTAAAAACTCGTCCGTGTTTATTTGCGGCATGGTCTTACAATATACCTTTGTTTTCAAAGGTTTTTATAACTTTAAAACTCAGTTGGTTGTGTTTTCTCACGCTAGTTTTCCAGACTTACTAGGGTGTTATTTTATTATAATGCTCGTGTCAGACCGAGCATATGTACAGACTGCTTTGGATGCATTGGAGCTTAGGAGACGAGTTGGAGATCTTCAAGTCGTATTCTCGTATATGTTCATTTTTGATGTTTTGTTATTTATCAGAAATTGTGAGACATGTTGGTATAACTGTCCAGGCTGATAACCGTGATTGTTGTTGTACTCTGGTGGATGTATGTGTATACATTTTCTCTTTTGTAGAAATCATTGATACTATTTTATATGTTGTTCCACTGGGATTGTGAGATTCTGTGTTGTTTTTAGTTTCTTTTCTCTTCTTCTTTCTTGTTTCTTCCCTATAACTATCCGTTTTTCTATTCGATTTGGGTTGGACATGTATGGTTTATTGTCAGCTTGAATTGTATGGAATGTGGGTCGCTGTGGTTAATTAGTCATTTAATAACGATGGATTAAAGTTAATTAATCATTTTAAATAATGATGTTTAAAATTAACTAATCCTTTTTTATTAATGTCTTTTACAGTTAATTAATTAGTTTAAATTTAATTAATCTTTTCTTTAGTACTATTTTGAATTAATTAATCATTTTTAAATAATGATGTTTAATTTTTATTAATTAATTTAATTAACTATATTTAGAATTTATTGATTAATTTAACTAAGGTTGCTTTTAAAAGTGATTAATCCTTTTTGATTAAGGATTTTTAAATTAATTATCAAATTAATTAGTTTAAAGAGAATTAATCATTTTTATTAATGATAGTTAAAGATAATTAATCAATTTAATAAGGACATTTTAAGTTATTAATTTTTTTTATAATGGTGTTTAAAAGTTAATGAACCATTTTAATAAGATTGTTAAAAGTTAATACTTGTAATGTGAAGTCAAAGCACGAATTCCGTTTTAAAAGTAAATCGACTTGTAACTAGGGATCTCTGTATTTGCCATTAATTGAGCCTAATAAATATGATTGCTTTATAAATGACATCTTTCTAGCAAATTAAGTCCCTGTTTTGCTATAACTTAATTGAATAGATTATTTAGACATCCATTTAGCCGAATAAATCCGTTTACCGTTATAACTTAATTGAATGGATTATTTGAACATTAGCAGAATAAATCCCCGTTCTGCTATTATATTGATTTGGACTTACTTGTGTGCCACTAAATTCATATTGGATAATTGATGTTCTCTTTATGTACATAGGTATTATTTTCCTTTATATTTGTGTTCACCTTTATGTTATGTACATGTACAAGTGTTGATCAATATTTTGTTAAGCTGTTATTTACTTTAGAAATTATGGCCATACTTATGTTATTTGATATTTGAATAGAAATATTATCCCCTTTGAAGTATTTTATTAAATTTTATGCATGGGTTTTACAAATAATTAATTATTTAAATAAAGATGGTTTAAAATAACTAATTATTTCAATAATAATGTTTTAAAGGTAATTGATTATTTTAATAATAATGATTTTAAGTCAATCAATTATTTAATAATGGTGTTTTAAAATTGATTAATCATTTTAATAATAATGTTTTAAAGATTATTAACTATAAATAACTATGAGATTAAGACTGATTAATCATTGTAACAATAATGTTTTAAAAATTAATTAATCATTTTAACTAATGATGTTTAAGGCTATTTGATTATTTGAATAACTAGGTATTGAAGTTAATATATCATTTTGCTAATAATATTTTAAGATCAATTTATCACTATAAAAATATAATTTTAAATTTAAGTAATCATTTTGTTAATGATGGTTTAAGATTAATTAATCATTTTAATAACAAAGTTTTAAAGATTAATAAATTATTTTTAGTAATAAAAGTTTAAAGTTAATTAATCATTTAACAAGGATGATTAAAGTTAATTAATTTTTTAAATAGTGTTTGTTTTGAAGCAATGAATTCGGACTAAAGCTAATTAATTATTTTAAATAAAGCTCTATGAAATAATTAACCATTATTTCAAAAGTTAATTAATCATTTTAAATAATGACATCGAAGTAATAAATTTTGGTTTAAAGTTAATCAACCATTTTGATAAAGTTGTTTAAAGTTAATACTTTTAGTGTGAAACCCCAGCACAAGTTTGGTTTTTAAAGTTAATGTTTGATTCAATTATGGAAAAGTAGTTTCGTAAAAGATATTGCTTATATGGAGACATTTAGTCATATTTTTAACACTTGTCAAGGCAATGCCTAGAGGTTGCACTACCTCAACTTGCCTGCTTCATTTTCAACTAAGGGATGACATTTGTTTGGATTTGATAAGTAAGGATATGAAATTTAATTTCCAAATGCAATCATTTTTATTAATTCCTGATAGATGATTCATTAACTACTGGATTCACCTTTCTTCATGGTGTATCGTCACCTTAAAAATAATTAGTTGCACTTTTGAGCTTTTTATCCTTTATCGAAAATGACTAAACCCAAAGAGCAAGTGGGGGACAAGTTATGTGGGGTTGCTCCCATTAGGGCATTTTCACATCCATTCTAGATTGGATTCGATGTTGCGCATTGAGATGTGAAATACTCGAATACTCGATAACAGTTGTCTGGGTCCGAGTTGAAGGTTTCCGAGAGCCGTCGGAGTTATCAAGTATATTTCTAAAGGTATACTTTCGGTAAGGGGGCACACCCTCCTAGTCGCTTGTTGGAAAATATCCCCTTTCTTTCCTTTGATTCTGAGATTTTAAATTAACTTCTTTCTTAATTTCACTAAGAAGTGACTAAGGTTCTCCGCGACATTTAATTATTTGTGTTCATTCTTTAAGTTTGGATTCTATGCTCATTTATTCTTGTTTGGATTGTTGTTCTAATTTGCTTCCCATTTCTTCATTTATGGATGTTGATCTTGTAAGGTAGAAACTCGTTTCGCATTAGCGGCGTGGTCTCACAAAATTATTATATGTTCACCTCATTACTTGAGTTTTCTCACGCAGGTATTACTAGACTGATCCAGGTGTTATTTTATTTTAATGCTCGGATCAGACCGAGCATATTTTCCAGATTAGCTTTAGAGGCTTTGGAGTTCATGAGACGAGATGGATGTCTTGTTAGAACCTCCAACTTATGTTTCAATGATAACAACAATACAATCATATACATAGATAGACTTTATCAAAATTGCAGGTAAATACTACAAGCAGACACCGTGATCGAAGATATTATCGAAGACATTAAGACTCAAAGAGAGATGAAGATTCATTAATCATACTAAAGGTTATTCTATTGTAAAAGAGTCCTAGACAATATATTGTTAAGGTCTCCTTGAGTATATATGCATACTCAACTTTATATACATCAAAAACACATAGAAAACTGCAATTTAATCTCACAGGTGTCTGAGGTATATTCACAAATGTCTGTGACAAGTTCAGTCTAAAAGTAAAAATACTAATAAATATTTGAGGTATACTCACAGAAGTCTGTGACAAGTTTAGGTTAAAAAATAAAATAGTCATAGACATCTGTCATTACACCACAGACGTCTGTCAAGGCAAAAATTATCATATTTGAAAAGATACTTCTTTTTTAAACAAAAGGAAATCTTCTTTCATGTAGAGTTACGGCCAATTAAATGAAAATTTTCTTCAAAAATCAATAACTCTTCATCTATACCTTTCCAACTCTATAAATAAGCAAGCTAATTAAGAACTAACTTAACTTGCTTTTGATTTGTTCTATATTCTCTTGATTTCTAAGCATTATCTTGCATATATACTGTTTACATACTCTTAATCGATTATAACCTTTTTGTTAGTTCACTTCCTAAAAATGAAAGCAATCATATTCATATACTAGAAGAAGATCATAGGAAGATTTGGACTGTAAGTCAAAAACTATGTTATTGGAACATAAGATTGTCAAAGACACTTTTGAATTAAGCATATTCTGTAGAATCGATTTCACCCTAGAAGGGGGGTGAATAGGTTGATACTATTAATTATAAAAATTTAATGTTGAAGTATATAAAATAATCGTAACACAGATATAACAGAATAATAGCAGTATAGATAATAGCAAAATAAAAACAGAAATAGAACAACATAGATTTACCCAGCTTCGGCAAATCCCTGTCTACGTGCAACCTCCAAGGCTTCTACTAGAAATAAGTAGTCAAAAGCTTACACACATAAACTCGAGACATCGGCTACCGACTAACCTAACTCTATGCTCAAAACTTTGCCACAACTCAGCCACTGAGCTGCGAATTCTCGAACCACACCACCGTAATTTGTCTCCTAGTCACACGACTAGATTTTACAAGAGTTTAAAAAAGAAAATACAAATTAAAAAATAATTAAAAATCAAAACCCTAATTTTTTTGAAAAAATTAAAGGCCTTAATAATTAAAATTATAAAGCAAATAAAATAGGCCGGCCTAAATATATTGAAGTAAAATAATGATCTCCTTTATCCTTTTATTTATGTCGGTCCGTTCCTTGGTGAAATAGTCTTCCTCTTTTCGTTTGCTAAAAAAATTTCGTTTCACTTCGATAAATTAAAGCTTTGGATAATTTGAAGTCGTCGCTTGAATGTTGGCCGATTACATTGGATATTGCTTTGTTTTGCTTCGACAATCGACTCACTATCTTTGATTTGCTTTCGGATGCTTCAATTCGATCGAGTTTGAATTAATATGGTATGTGATTTATTGCTTTTTGCTTTACTGGTTAGTTTCCTTGCACTCGATTGATTCTGTATGCCGACGATGTCACGTTTAAATAGGATTCGAATTCCTATAATTTCATTCGAGTGTATTTACTTGAATTCATCAATTAATTTTTCTCGGCCATTGATTTTTGATTAAATGCTTGAGATTTCTCTGGCTTGTTCGATTCGTATAATTCTGTGTTTACTTGATTATCACGGCTTTGATTTTGAACTTTCTTGATCCCTTGGTCACCACGGCTTTGAATTATCTAGTACTTTAAGTTGCCTTCGGTCACTTGATTTTGTGAAAATATTTTGAGATGAGAATTTTACTTCGACATAGCATTTGCTTTGGGAATTGACTTTGGCCATTTAACTGTTGTTTCATGACTGAACTCGTCTACATTTTGGTTGATGGTCATCTCCACTTTGTTCCACGATTGGTCTGTATCATAGCTTCGGGTCCTGTGCTTCGAAGCAGATCATATTGTACATTTGATATTTGATTCTGCTCTTTTGTTGATGGTCATCTCCATTTTTTTCACTGTTGGTCTGCATTGCTGTCACATGATCGTTTCATGTTGTATTGAAGTTTGGTTTCCACTGCATATGTGTGTGTGTGTGTTTACACATGTATATGTGTATGTGCTTGATGTGATATTCATGTTCATAT
Organism: Allium cepa; assembly: GCA_030765085.1. Taxonomy (NCBI): domain Eukaryota; kingdom Viridiplantae; phylum Streptophyta; class Magnoliopsida; order Asparagales; family Amaryllidaceae; genus Allium; species Allium cepa. Next base: position 968,485,763 of record CM060932.1, on the reverse strand, counting down.
AAATGTATACAAGTGTGCATGCATTTTGTCCTTGTTAGAACTGAGCATATTTGTTATGTTGGACTAGGTTTGCCTTTTATTTATTTGAGTCTTGTTGCAGCTGAAACTTTGAACCGTTACATGTGTTTACTTGTCCTTGGTCTATTGTACACATGTATGTTCTGACTGTCTTAAAAAATGAGTTCATCCTGGTTTGCATTTGATGATGTTGAAGCGGGTCAGTTGTCACTTCTATTCTATATATTTTAGTGCATTTGACCTTCTTGCTTCAATTTGTATACATATACGTGACTTGGTTGTACAGTCTACTTCTTGGCATCATCATGCAGTCTGCTCTGGATATTGGTCTTGCACTTGGTTTTGTACATTTGTGACAGCACTTGATCCTCTGGCCTGATTTCATTGCTTCGAATCATGTAAACTTGTTGTCTTCATTTTGCCTTGGTTCTGGTTATGTTCATTTGAGTCTCTTACTATGATCATTTACTGTTTGGACTTGTTCCTAGAGTTACCAGGTCATTTTGATTTTGTGATCTGGTTCATGTATATGCTCCATCGTTTTGTTTTGTTGACAAGTACATTATCTTGAGTCTAATTGGACTGTCTAGCCTCTGTTGTTGCTGGCTTCATGTGTACATCATTGAATTTTTGGTCGAGGCTTGTTTTATGTGTCTTGACCATTTTTTAATTAACTTTTACATTTGGATTGCACCTATGTCAAATCCATCTTATAGCTTGGGTTTGACCTTATGCTCGTATTGTGACTTTATTTGTATCACACTTGAGTTGAATCCAGCCTCGGCTCGGGTTTAACCTTTTGCTCACCTGTCCCTGTAGTTTTATCAAGTGTATATTGGTGTGCATGGCCTTGTGGCATGTACAGTGATACACTGCGCATGTCACAGATTTTTCTTGTTTGATGAATTTAAAATAAATGATGACGAACAACCCAAATAACTGAAGCAAATAATATCTTTTTTAAACCATTCAATTTTACACTGAAAAATTATTCGTTTTTCAATTTTATTGCGTCAATGTGTATTTTGCAGATAACTTAGATGCTGGATTCAGGCAGGAGTAAAGTCGAAGATGAAATACGAGTGAATGAGTGATATGTAGTAAGACGCTATTGTAAATGATAATCGTATAGTGATGTAATCAAAATTATATTGTAATTGAAATTGTGTATATATAGTGAGAGCTCAAATTTGGACTATTCAAAAATTTGTAATAAAATATTTGTTTGAATAAAATATCTATTTGAATTTAAATTCTTTGTTACTTATTTTGTTCAGTAAATATTTATTTAATTTTGTGAAAATAAAATAGTAAGTTAAAAAATACATTTAAATGAATATATATATATATATATATATATATATATATATTTATTATCATCAAACAAAAATCATATACTAGCATATTCAACAATCTCCCCCTTTTGATGATAACAAACATATATTTAAGATTTTAAAATTATTAAATGTATTTGATCATTGATAGACTCTATTTGCTCCCCCTATTTAAATGCTCCCTCTCTACAACAAAACTCCCCCTTCATATATGCATGAGAATAAATAAAAAATATGCAAATGAATCTAGATGCAAATAGAAAATAAAATATTTGACCTTTATTTGCCAAAATCTTAATTTTCTCTCCCCCTTTTGTTATTAGCAAAAGAGTAACAGTGTTAGAAAAATAGAGATAAAGTGATAGACATTAATACAATATTAATACCCAATTGAGTATAAATATTAAATTTCTATAAAAATTCAAACAAAAATCATAAATACTCTGTTTGACGCATATTTAGAATGATAGGGATAATGTCATCATACAAAACCATGTAGTTGTGTCTATTTGTGGTATATTTATATCAGGATTTTGAATATCTATTAACCATGCATAACCGTTAGGACTTTTAAATAAGATTAGTAGTATTTCTATATTTTGTAGAAAAAAATGAATTCAAGTATCTTCTAAACACGCATAACCGTGAGGACTTTTAAATGAGCATGAAAGCACATAATCAAAAATTCTAAGTAATTCACTCATGCATGACCGTGAGAACTTTTAAATAAGAGTGAATACTTTGGATGTTTTTATTTCTTTAAAAAAAATATAATAAAATGAAAAATGAACGATTTACTGTTTAAAATACCAGATATTGGCAAACTACAATGAATTTCGATGAGTGATGGTCGTTAGAAATATGATAGAAATAGAGATGGTCGAGGAATTTTTTTACCAAACAAGAGTTATTATAAATCTTGTTTAAATTTTTTAAGGAAATTTACTAAATATACTGTCTCAAATTATAATATATGATTAATATCAACACCCATTTCTTTTTCAACCACTGTTTATCTTTTCGGTAATCTATAGGGAGTCGGATTTGTTAAAATAGGCAAAAAAAATCAAATTTCTAAAACACCTAAACTGAGACGAAGTTTAAAAAAACTATTTTCTGGAAGGGGTTCTGTAAAAATGTCTACTAATTGAGAATCAGTTGAAATAAAATTTATGCAGATATTTTCTTTGGAAATATGATCTCTAATAAAATGATGCCTAACATCTATAAGTTTTGTTCGTGAGTGATGTACATGATTATTTGTGAGATCATTTGCACTTTTGCTGTCACACAATAGTGGTACACGTTTAAAATTTAGACCATAGTCTTGCAAAGTATGTATCATCCATAAAATTTGAGCAGATCAACCACTTCGAGCAATATACTCTGCCTCTATAGTGGATAATGCAATATAATTATGTTCTCTGCTTGACCATGCAACTAACGAATGCCCTAACATAAAACACGTTCCACCAGTACTTTTTCTATTAACTAAACCTCCAACATAATCTGCATCTGAATATCATTTTAATTCAAAGTTATCATTAGTTGGATACCAAAGACCAAATCGTGGGGTGTGCAACAAATATCTTATAATTCTTTTGACAGCTTTTAAATGCGATTCTTTTGGATTAGATTGAAAACGTGCCACAAGCAGATGGAAAACATGATGTCAGGTCTAACAGAGGTAAGATAAAGAAGTGAGCCAATCATACCTCGATATTGCAATTGATCAACTGCCTTACCTTTTTCATCTTTGTCAAGTTTAATTGTTGTGCTCGGTAGGGTTTTTTCTGGTTTAGCTTCTTTCAATCCAAATTTGTTGACAAGTTCCCTAATATATTTCATTTGGAAAATGAATGTTCCTTTATCGCTTTGTTTGATTTGAAATCCTAAAAAGAATTTTAACTCTCCGACCAAGCTCATTTCAAACTTTTCCTACATAACTTTTTCAAATTTCTCATACAATAAATTGTTAGTGCCACCATATATAATGTCATCAACATATATTTGAATAATCAAAAGATCGTCGTTTTCATGCAGTGGAAATAATGTGGTGTCTAGACAGTCATTTTTGAACCCATTTTCAAGGAGATAAGTACTAAGACATTCATACCAAGCACTAGGGCCTTGTTTTAATCCACATAATGCTTTTTTTAGTTTATATACATGGTTAGGATATTCATGACTTTCAAAACCTTCTGGTTGTTCAACAAATACGTCTTCTTTCAAAATTCCTTTAAGAAAAGCACTTTTAATATCCATTTGTCTTAGTTTAAATCCTGTATAGCAAGCAAAAGCTAACAATATCCTAATGGATTCTAGACTAGCTACTGGTGCAATAGTTTTATCAAAGTCAATTCCTTCAATTTAATTATATCCTTTAGCAACTAACCTAGCTTTATTCCTAATCACATTTCCAGATTCGTCGTATTTATTTTTTAAAATCCATTTTGTTCATATGACTAGAAAATCATTAGGTCTAGGTGCTAGACTCCAAACATCATTTCGCTCAAATTGATTTAGCTCTTATTGCATACCCATAAACCAATTTTCGTCAGTAAGAGCTGTATCTATGCCTTTGGGTTCAATTTTTGAAATAAATCCACTATATAGACACAAATCACACAAATTTCTAAAGGAGGAACGAGTTTGAACACATGTGATAGGATTTCCTATTACCGATTCTGGAGGATGATCTGCCTTTAATTTCAATCTCTCTGGATCCAGGTTCCTTCGGACTTCTTTTGTGGTTGTAGTTTCTTTTGGGTTTTCATTTTCATCTTTTTCGTTTTCCCCTTCAACATTGCTTTTGATTGTTTCCTTATTTTGATCATCAATGCCTTCATCAAATTTCACATTGATTGACTCCACGATTGTTTTAGTCCTTTTGTTGTGGACTCTATAAGCTTTGCTTCTAGAAAAGTATCCCATGAACATGCCTCGTCAGCTTTTGCTTCAGATTTTCCTAATTGATCACCTGTATCGAGAGTATAGCATGGACACCTAAAAACTTTGAAGTATGCAATGTTTGGTTAATTTTTGAACCATAGCTCATAGGGTGTTTTCTTAAGAATCGGTCTAATCATAACTCTATTCATTACATAACAAGCTGTATTTACTGCCTTTGCCCAAAAGAACAAAGGTAGTTCATACTCATTTATCATAGACCAAGCCAACTCTTGCAATGTTCGATTCTTTCTCTCGACTACCCCCATTTTGTTATGGAGTGCGTGGAGCAGAAAATTCATGTTTAAATCCATTTTCATCACAAAAAAATTCAAATTCATAATTTTCAAATTCTCCACCATGATCACTTCTTAATGAAATGATAGAAACTCCTTTTTCATTTTGAACTAATTTTGTGAATTTAGTGAAGTAAGAAAAGGTTTCTGATATGTTTGCTAAGAAGTGCACCCATGTATATCTTAAGTAATCATCAACCAACACAAAACAATATTTCTTACCACCTAAACTAGCAATGTCGTTAGGTCCAAATAGATCCATATGAACTAGTTCAAGAATTCTAGAAGTGCTTACAGTGTTTTTGGAACGAAAAGATGGTTTCTTAAGTTTTCCCATAGTATATGCTTTACATAGATTTTCTGTTTTATAATCATGAGATGGTAAACCTCTTACCAAGTCCTTTTGTTTTAATTTGTTTTATAGATTCATACTAGCATGTCCTAATCGTCTATGCCATAGGTTTACTTCTACATCCTTAGCTATTAGGCATTTTGAAAGAGTAAGATCATTAAAAGTTAGAGAATATATATTACCTTTCCTTTTACCTGAAAATAATATTTCTTTTGATGATTGCCAACAATTTTGCACAAGTCAGAGTCAAAAATAACATTCATTCCTTTATCATATAGCTGGCTGATTGATATCAAATTGCGGTGCAGATTTTCAACATATAATACGTCATTTAAGGTAAATGTACTGTAACCTACTTTACCTTTACTGATAATTATACATTTTTCATTATTACCCATTATGACTCTGCCATCTTTGTACTTCTCTAGGCTAAGGAACTTTGATTTGTCGCTTGTCATGTTCTAGAATAGCCAGAATCCAGATACCATTGTTGTTGTTCCTTAGCCTGCCAGCATACCTACACAAAGAGAGAATTTAGTGACATATTTGTTTTTATAGGTGCATGATTGTTAGTGACAAAAGGTTTTATAAAATATGTTTGTGTAGATCCAAAACTATTATATTTGTTCCTTTTGGCACCCGATTTGTTTAACTTTGTATTTTTGCCTTTTGGAATCCAAATTGGTATGGTTTTTACGTTTTGGGTTCTACACAAACAAATGTTTTGATTGTGTCCAATTTTTCTACAAATTGCGCGGTCAGATTTGACTTGATTAATTTTGCTTCTAAAAAGTTAAGGTCCATGTCCTTGTCTATTTGAATTAACAGTTTGTTTCCCTAGTAGCATATTTAACGATCTTTCTCCTTTGGAAAATTTTCTTAAAGTTGTAGATAGTTTTTTGGACTTGCGTTTTTGAGAGATTCATTTTCGTTCAACAATTGAGTGCACTTTTTAATAGATCTTTCTCTTCTAGTATTTTCACTTTCTTTTAAAATCATAATTTCATTTTCTAGTGTTTTAATTTTAATTCCTGATTTTTTAATTTCTTTTTCGTGTGATGGGCACTTATTACACTTAGGGCACTTGTTTTGATAGTTTTTAACTAATTGATCAAGCTTTTTATTTAATTCTATCAAACTATCTCTTTATGATTCAATTTTAGCGTATTGTCCTTAAGTCGTTCAAAACAGTCATTTACTTTGTGAAAATATGTAAGTAATTCTGAATAAGTTTTGATACCTCGCTTGGCTCATCATCATCATTGTCAGTTATTTCTCCTTGAAGACACAAATTTGCCTTTTCACTCTCACTGCCAGTGCTATCATTTCCATCTTCATCACTTTCATCCCAAATGGCTGCAAAACTTCTCCTTTTCTGTTTCTTTCCTTAGCTGAGTCAATTTTGAGGACAATTTAAATTGATATGGCCTGGTTTATTACACTTGTGGTAGATGATCTCTTATTTTTCTAGGTTGTCTGGAACTTTGTTGATTCCGCTCTTTACTTGATGATTTTTGGTCGGATTTCCATATTTGTGGTTCCACTTTTTGAATCTCTTTATTAATAGTGCTAGTTCAGCTTCACCATCATCATCATCTTCTTCACTTTCAAATGTTCCTTTCCGAGCTATCGATTTGTTTCGAGTATCACCTCCGACACGCTCTTCCTTGAATTTCATTTCTGGCTCATAAGGGTGAGATTCCCGATGAGCTCTTCAACTTGGATTTGTTTCAAATCCTTTGATTCTTGAATGGCAGTGACTTTGGCTTCAAAATTTCATGGAAGGACACTGAGGATTCTTCGGACTATTTCCAACTCTGCATATTATTTTCCTAGAGCTTTTGATGTGTACATGATATTGGAAAGTCGTCCGTACATCCCTTTGACATTTTCTTCCTTAGCCATTGTGAAATTCTCGTATTCGCTACTAAGCATGGCAAGGCGAGATTCCTTGACTTGAGATGTTCCTTCGTGAGTCGCTTCAAGTGTGTGCCATATTTCCTGTGCAGTTAGACAATGTGAGACACGATTAAATTCAATTTCATCCAATGAATGAATAATAGAATTCGTAACTTTGGCATTAACAATCTATAATTTATTACCTAGATCTGTCTATTGATCCATCGGTTTATCTATTTCTTGATTATCTATAATTATAGTTGGTGCTCTATAACCTATCTCAATAATACTCCAAGCATCGATGGTTTTCAAAAAGATTTTCATTCTATTTTTCCAATGAGCATATTCACCATTCAACATTGGTGGTCTAGCTATGCACTGACCCTCAGCAAAAGCATTATTAAAAGAAGTCATTTTAAAAATTCAAAATTTTAAAACAAAAATTGGTTTTTGAAAAATCAACATCTTAAAACGAAAATTGGCTTTTGTTTGTAACTCTGATACTACTTGTAGGATCGATTTCACCTTAGAGGAGGGTGAATAGGGTGATACTATTAATTATAAAAATTTAATGTGGAAGTATATAAAATAATCGTAACACAGATACAGCAGAATAATAGCAGCACAGATAATAGCAGAATAAAAATAGATATAGGACAACACAGATTTACCCAGCTTTGGCAAAACTCTGCCTACATGTTGCCCCCAAGGTTTCTACTAGAAATTAAGTAGTTAGAAGCTTACACACATAAACTCGCGGCACCCTCTACCAACTAACCAACTCTACACTCAAAACTCTGCCACATCTCAGCCACTGAGTTGCGAATTCTCGAACTACACCATCGTAGTTCGTCTCCTAGTCACACGACTCGATTTTATAAGAGTTTAAAAAAGAAAATACAAATTAAAAAAAATTAAAATCAAAACCCTAATTTTTTTGAAAAAATTAAAGAACTTAATAATTAAAATTCTAAACCAAATAAAGAAGGCCGGCCCAAATATATTAAATTAAAAGAATGATTTCCTTTATCCTTTTATTTGTGTTGGTCCGTTCATGCGTGAAATAGACTGCATCTTTTTGTTTGCTCGAAAAATTTCATTCCACTTCGACAAATTAGGGCTTTGGATAACTTGAAGTTGCCGCTTGAATGTTTTTCGATTACATTGGATATTACTTTGTTTTGCTTCGACAATCGTCTCGCTCTCTCTGATTTTCTTTCGGCTACTTCAATTCAATCGAGTTCGAATTAATATGGTGTATGATTTATTGCTTTTTGCTTTATTGGTTAGCTTCCTCGCACTCAATTGATTCCGTATGCCAATGATGTTACGGTTTAAATAGGATTCGAATTCTTATAATTTCTTCGAGTATATGTACTTGAATTCGTTAATTTATTTTTCTCGGCTACTGATTTTTGATTAAATGCTTGAGATTTCTCAGACTTGTACGATTCATATAATTCTGTGTTTACTTGATTATCATAGCTTTGATTTTGAACTTGCTTGATCCCTTGGTCACCACTGCTATGAATTCTCTGGTACTTTTAATTTATGTTGACTTCGGTTACTTGAATTTGTGAAAATATTTTGAGATGAAAATTTTAATTCAACATAGCATTTGCTTTGGGAATTGACTTCAGCCATTTGACTGCTGTTTCATGCCTGAACTCATATGCATTTGGGTTGATGTTCACCTCCACTTTGTTTCACCGTTGGTCTGTTGCATAACTTCGAGTCATGTGCTTCGAGGCAGATCATCTTGTACATTTGATATTTGAGTCTGCTCTTTTGTTGATAGTCTTCTCCATTTTTTTCACTGTTGGTCTGCATTGCTGTCACATGATCGTTTCATGTTGTACTGAAGCTTTGTTTCCACTATATATATGTGTGTGTTGTGTATTTACACATGTGTATGTTATGATGCCTGATGTGTTATTCATGTTCATATAAATGTACACAAGTGTGTATGCATTTTGTCTTTTTAGAACTGAGCATGTTTGTTATGTTGGATTGGGTTTGCACTTTGTTCATTTGAGTCTTGTTGCAACTGAAACTTTGAACTGTTACATATGTGTTCTTGTCCTTGGTTTATTGTATACATGTACGTCCTGACTGTCTTAAAAAATTGAGTTCATCCTGGTTTGCATTTGATGATGTTGAAGTCGGTCAGTTGTCACTTTTGTTCTGTTTATTTTAGTGCACTTGACCTTCTTTCTACGAGTTGTATACATATATGTGACTTGGTTGACAGTCTACTTCTGGGCATCATCATGTAGTCTGCCTTGGATATTGGACTTTCACTTGCTTTTGTACATTTATGACTGCACTTGATCCTCTGGCCTGATTTCATTGCTTCGAGTTATGTAAACTTCTTGTCTTCATTTTGCGTTAGTTCTGGTTATGTTCATTTGAGTCTCTTACTATGATCATTTACTGTTTGGACTTATTCCTTGAGTTACAAGGTCATTTTGATTTTCTGATCTGGTTCATGTATACGATCCATTGTTTTGTTTTGTTGACAAGTACATTATCTCGAGTCTAGTTGAACAGTCTAGCCTCTATTGTTGCTAGCTTCATGTGTACATCACTGAATTTTTGGTCGAGGCTTATTTTATGTGTCTTGACCATTTTATTAAACTTGTACATTTGGATTGCACTATGTTGAATCCAGCTTATAGCTTGGGTTTGACCTTGCTTGTATTGTGACTTTTTTTGTATCGCACTTGAGTTGAATGCAGCCTTGGCTCGGGTTTGACCTTTTGCTCACCTGTCCATATAGTTTTATCAAGTGTATATCAGTGTGCATGGCCTTGTAGCATGTACAGTGATACACTGTGCATGTCACAGGTTGATCGTGTATGATGAATTCAAAATAAATGATGATGAACAACTCAAATAACTGAGGCAAATAATATTTTCAAAAACACTTTTTGTTTTACACTACAAAAATATTTCTTTTTCAATTTTACTACATCAATATGTATTTTGTAGAAAACTCAGATGTTGGATTTAGGCTGGAGTAAAGTCGAAGATTAATTACGAGTGAATGAGTAATATTTAGTGAGGTGCTATTTTAAATGATAATTGTATAGTGATGTAATAAAATTATATTGTAATTGAAATTAAGCATATATAATGAGATCTCAAATTTGTACTGTTTAAAAATTTGTAATAAAATATTTGTTTAAGTAAAGTATCCGTTTGAATTTAAATTCTATGTTACTTATTTTATTCAGCAAATATTTATTTAATTCTATGAAAATAAAATAGCACGTTAACAAATGCATTTAAATGAATATATATATATATATATATATATATTATCATCAAACAAAAATCATATACTAGCATATTCAACATATTCCTCCGGAAAAAACGAAGGTAGTTTGTTTAAAGGAAATACCGAAGAGGATCTTCGAGATTGAATGTAGGACGGGAGGACCGAACCAGTATAAAAACTCCAGTTTTCTCGCTTTTCATGTTCTACTACTTATTATCTATGGGTGCATTAATACGTGCGCACACACACGCTTATTATATATAAGTTAAATAGTATATGATCCATTAGACTTTTCAATTAGTATCAGAGCACGATTATTTCAATTTACAGTGACACTATTTGAAATATATTTAATATGGCAAGTACATTTCAAAAAGGTCAATCCACTGCACGTCTACTACTGTTCATTAGATCTAATTATGCTTATTGGTCTACACATATGCGTATTTTTATGGAAGCTTATATCTAGAAATTTAGTTAGCAACTCAAAAAAAATATGAACCACTTACCATTAATAGAGGCACATGGACTGATGCAAAAAAAAGCAATGGCATCTAACAATGTCCCTATGAATGTTTTACTTTTTTCACTCGATAAAAATAAATTTTCCCGAGTCATGTTGTGTACTACTACTTATGATATATGTCTTACATTGCAAATTACTTATGAAGGCACAAATAAAGTCAAGCAAACAAAAATTTCAATTCTACAGAAACAATTATCATCTTTTAAAATGAGATCAAATGATTCAATTATTGACATGTATGCTAGAATTCAAACTATACAACATGATCTTATGGCACGTTAAATTCATAGATTTTGATTTAGTCACACCAAAGCTAACACTTTGGGAAAGAAAAGTTTTAGCCATCGAAGAGGCTAACGATCTTTCCCAACTCAAAGTCGAAGAGTTAATAGGAAATCTAATGTCATATGAAGCTAATTTACAGGCAAGAAAAGAACATAATCAAGTAAGGAAAAGCATCGTATTTCAAGCAAACAACGACAACTCCGACTTGGAAGAAGATGAGATTGTTTTCATTGCCAAAAATTACAACAAATTCAAGAAGTTCAAATAGATGATGAAATTTCAAAACAACAACAACACTAATTCCTCATATCAAACATCAATAAAATGCTTCGGATGTGACAAATTTGACCATATGAAGAAAGACTGTCCACTACTCAATAATGATAAAAAGAAAAACAAATTTGAAAATTTCAAGAAAAAAGGAAGAGCATTTCAAGTAACTTGGGACAACTCCGACTCTTCCTCTTCATCTGATAGTGATGGTGACTTAGAAGAAGCAAATGTTTACTTCATGGCTAGCATAGATGAGGTACGTCCTGAATTAACATATGAAGAACTTCTTGAAATTAGTATGGAATTAGATGAAAATTATAAAGAATTAAAGAAATTAAATAAAGAAAATATAGGAAAATTAAATAGAGCTGAATTAGATATTGGAATGTTAAAAGATGAAAAAAGTATTTTAGAAGAAGAATTAGAATTAGCACAAAAAGAAAGCAAAGAATTATCATCTCATAATGCCACTTTAAAACATGATATAGAGAATAACAAAAAAGAGAGTCATAAACTTGAAAAGGAAAAATACAAATTAAAACAAAATTTAGAATTAGCTAATATAGAAATTTATGATCTCTGAAATAAATTAGATAAAATTACTAATAATGTTTCAAAATTTAATAAAGGAAAGCAAAATCTAGATAATTTGATAAATATTTCAAAAACGTCGGGAAATAGGACTGGTTTAGGATTTATCCAAAATAATTATTAACATTCTACAAACAACGTAATCTCTAATAATAATAAGAGTTTAAAGAAGTATGGTGCATTATACATAAATTTTAGAAAAACAAAACTTAAATATGAGAATAAGGAAACAAAAATGATTAGATATGGATTCCTAAATAATAACAAATTGATTAGACAAAAACACATAGATAGGTAACTAAAAGAAATATTTATAATGAAAATTACATTTCTAAAGGTTCCAAATCCTCATAGGTATAACTACCTTCTCCTACTAACCCATAGGACCCTAAAAAGGATGTGGATACGAATTAAAACTTTTTATTATTTTGCAGGTACCCAAAAACAAAAATAAGAAGAAATGGATACATAGTGGATGTTCCAAACAAATGACGGGAAATGCCTACATGCTATCAAATATCACTTACATGGATGGTGGCACAGTTACTTTTAGGGATAATTCTAAAGAATATGTTATCGGAATTAGTAACATCATCAATGTCGATACTTCTACTTCCCCTATCATTTCAAATGTTTTATTAGCTAAAAATTTAAAACATAATTTACTTTGTATAAGCCAATTATGCGATAAAGGATTTAGAATCAATTTTGAAAAAGATAAATGCAATATCCTTGATCAAAATAAAATTTTAATTTTTGAAGGAACAAGAAATAGAAATATTTATACTTATATTTAATCGCAGTAATGATTTATGTTTAACCGCAAACAATGACGATCCATGGATATGGCTTTAAAGATTTTGTCATATAAATTTCAAATATATAAACAATTTAGCTAAAAACAATTTGGTAAGAGGATTACCCAACATAAATTTCAAAGTTAAAAATCTATGAGATGCATGTCAACTTGGAAAATTAATGAAAAGCTCATTTAAATCTAAAATAGAAATCTCTACTAAACAACCACTTGAATTGCTTCATTTGGACTTATTTGGTCTAATTCAAGTACGTTCAATAAACCATGGTAAATATGTCTTTGTAATCGTAGATGATTTTTGAAGATATAATTGGACACTATTTTTAAAATATGAAAGCGACACGTTCTAAATGTTTAAAATTTTTGCTAAACGAATTAAGACTTTAATGGATTTAAAAATAAAAAAGTATAAGAAGTGATCATGGTGGAGAATTTGAAAATAAAATATTTACTAATTTTTATAGTAAAAAGGGAATTACTCATAATATTTCATTTCCATGAACACCACAAAAAAATGGAGTAGTCGAAAGAAAAAATCACATCTTACAAGAATGTACTCAAACGCTCCTAAATAGTAGTGACTTACCAAAGAATTTTTGAGTCAAAGCAGTTGCTACAGCTCGTTATGTTTTATATCGAGTAATTCTTACCTATGACTAGAAATATTGTTACAAAATGTTTTACAAAAAGAAAATAAACTATCATATTTTCGAATATTTGGATCAAAATGCTTTATTTTAAATATAAAAGATAATCTTGGTAAATTCGATTCAAAAGCCGATGAAGGAATTTTTGTTAGTTATTCTGATCAAGTAAAGCTTACAGAATTTTTAACAAAGGAACAAATGTTATAGAAGAAAGTCTTCATGTCTCGTTTGATGAAAACTTCAAAAATATAAAAAAAGATGATGAAGAAATTTCTGACTCTAATCAATATAGAATCATTGAAAATAATAATAATCAAAATAATATAATTGAAAATATAATAATAATCAAACTATGATTGAAAATGATAATCAAAATGGGTTGAAATCACCTCGCCGCATTTTAAACGATCGTCTAATTGATAATATAATTGGAAATCTATATAACATAGTTTCGACTAGAAAACAAATAAATCAAATAAGTAATGTAGCATTTATATCTAATTTTGAACCGACAAATTATAAGGAAGCATTAAATGATGAACTCTGCATTTTAGCTATGCAAGAACTTAATCAATTCGAATGTAATAATGTCTGGGAATTAGTACCAAGGCCAACCGATCAATCAGTAATTAAAACAAAATGGGTTTTTAAAAATATAGCTGACGAAAACGGGCACATCATACGCAATAAAGCTAGAATGGTGGCACGGGGATATAATCAAGAAGAGGGCATTGATTATGAAGAGACATTTGCTTTGGTTGCGGTCTTGAAGCCATAAGAATATTACCTGCTTTTGCATGTCATCATAACTTTAAGCTTTTTCAAATGGATGTTAAAAGGGCTTTCTCAAATGGTTTTATAAAAAAAATGTTTACGTTGGACAACCACCACTATTTGTTTATGAAAAATATCCGAATCATGATTTTAAACTTAAAAATACATTATATGGTTTAAAACAAGCACCCCGAGCTTCGTGTGACTGATTAAAATGACATTTAACTAATTTCGGTTTTCAAATTGGTAAAATAGATACAAAGTTATTTATTAAAAGAGAACAGAAGAATATATTAATTATTCAAATTTATGTTGATGACATTATTTTTGGGTCTACTAATGAAAATTTATGTAATGAATTTTCTACGATAACTATAAACGAATTTGAAATGTCTCATATGGGTGTATTAAATTTCTTTTTAGGATTACAAAAAAAACAACTAAACAATGGAATTTTTATAAATTAAGACAAATATAGCAAAGAACTATTAAAACGTTTTGGAATGGATAATACATCAAGTAAGCCCACTCCAATGAGTACTACTACTCATCTAGAGAAAGATGAACACGGAAAAGAATTTAATCCGAAACTATATTGAAGCATGATAGGATCCTTACTGTAATTAACGCTAGTAGACCAGATATTATGATGAGTGTTTTTTATGCACAAGATTTCAAATACAACCTAAAGAATCACACTATCATGCAGATAAACGAATTTTACGATATTCAAACACAATCACATCATCATTCTGCTTATTTTGTCTAAAAGGCAGTACGTTTGAACTTATATCTTATACTGATGTGGATTTTGGTGGATGTAAATCAGGTAGAAAAAGTACAAGTGGCACATGTCACTTTATTAGTCAATCTTTAGTTTCTTGGTTTAGTAAAAAGCAGAATCGTGTTTCTCTTTCAACTTGTGAAGCCGAATATATTTCTGCTACCTTAGCTTGCGCTCAAGTAATATACATGCAGCAGATATTTAGAGACTATGAAAAAATAATAAACAAATCTCCAATATATTGTGATAATACAAATGCTATAAATTTATCTAAAAATCCAATCAATCATTCTCGGACAAAACATACAGATATTCGTCACCATTTTTTGAGAGAAAATGTTGAAAAAGAAATAATAACTCTAGAATTTGTAAATATCGAAAATTAATCAGCAAATATTTTAAAAACCATTAAGCGAACAAACCTTTATTAAGTTAAGACGGGATATAGGAATTTGTTTGTCACTATTTTGATTAACTAAATTTATAATTTATAGTTTGCTTAAGTCTATGATAGCCTATATGAAATTTTAACTATAAATTAATTTTACTCTAAATTAATTACTACCACATAAACCGTTTTTTACAATAACCATTTAAAAATAAGAAGTTAAATAACTACCATTTAAATCCTATGGTTTCACTCAATTGCCTCAACTGTTTTTCTTAATATAACTATATTTTATCCTATAAATTCAGTTGTGTAGTACTTAGAAATAAATAAACACAGAAATTTTTTATAAAAGAAAATAAAAACGATGTCTTCCGATCACGACTCCACCTATTCAGTCATTGACTACAAATCCCCATCTTCCAGCGGCACTTATGTATCTCTAAGAAAAACCACTCCTACTCCATCTCCTTCTCTAAACATTATGGCTTCACTAGCATACCATACTGGCTTCTCCCCGAAATGAAAAAAAGTTAAACATTCAATTGATCTAAAATCGTCGTCTCTTTCGACAAAGTCGATGAGATACATCACTATCAACAAGAGATGATTGGCGTTCAACGTGAGATGTATTATGAGAAACGTTGTCAAGGATCCTATTTAAACTTTCTCGAAAAAGTGTACTCTCGCAATCTGTGGACATTCACCAATAAAAGATTGCGTACATCAAAAGTCTCCACGATTACGAGACACTCCAACATGAGCACACAACATTACTCCAGGAAACGTATGCAAACCAGGACCCTCAAACAACCTTGGATTGACTCCCCAGATCATCCAAGTTAGTCTCCACTCAAGCTATTACTTGACGATATGAAATTTGAACCAAATTCGTGGGATGCTCAACAAAAAATAATTCTGATTTTTCTAACAAACACTAATTGAATTACACACACACACACACACATATATATATCATATATTCATTTGGTTAATATGTATTTTGGTTAATGTAAACAATGTATTTTAATAAATTGTCTTCGTTAATATTGAAATTCTTCCATATATCAGAAATATGCATGTAGCGGACGTCTATTACTAGAGCACAGACATCTGTCAGCACTTCGGGAAAAATTCCATGTAGCCACAGATGTCTGTGGATTCATGATAGACGTCTGTCAACACTTTCCGAAAAATGTTCCCTGTAGTCACAGACGTCTGTGATATATGACGGACATTTGTGAAAACTCTCTGTTTAGAAATCTTTCATAGACGTTTATTGATTCAACATAGACGTCTGTCTACCCTTTCGGCCTAAATTTTACTG
Source organism: Allium cepa (assembly GCA_030765085.1). NCBI lineage: Eukaryota > Viridiplantae > Streptophyta > Magnoliopsida > Asparagales > Amaryllidaceae > Allium > Allium cepa. Next base: position 968,469,223 of record CM060932.1, on the reverse strand, counting down.
AAGCCACATACGTCTATGCCCTATACATAGACATCTGTCACGCATCAGTCAGCAGCCCTATATATAGATTTTTACCCCTCTTTCACCATTATCTTCAATACAACTTCCAAATTCTCAAAACTTCCAAATTTTAAATTCAATGGCTCCCAAAAAGGTTCCGTGTCCAAAAAACCTAAAAAAGGCCAATCATATTCTTCCAATCAAGCATTGGTTACCCGAACTCATATTAACCAATGGCTTCGTGATAATCCAAATGCGATTAGACAGTTTGAGCCTCTTACCCAAAAGAAAATTCACTCCGGACCTTTTTATTGCTTAGCAAATGTTATGGAATATGAGATTCTTGGAATTACAACAGCTGCCGGATGCTGCAGTTTGATTAACTACGATGCTAGTAAGGTAACCATTGACCCCCTTCTCGTATTCGCTCCTAACTCCTTCTTTCTCACCTCCTTTATTTCCCGTTTCTCCTAGCGTTAATTCTTTTTTCGATCGAGATGCCTTTTCTTCTTCTTTTTGTTCATATGCTTAGGCAGATTCGAAGTCCAAGATTAATACTAGGAGGCCTTTTTCAGAATTCTTTCACCAAGAATCGGGTTAATTATAGAAAGAGGAGGAGATTATGCTATCGATATGGAGATTTTAGTCATTTAGCTAGTGAGTGTAGAATTCCGATTAGATGTTTTAAATGTGGAAAATTCGATCATAAGAAGTTTGAGTGTCTGATGAATTCTTCTTCTTTATCTGTTAGGGAGAAAACCCTTTCTGTTACAGAACATGGTTTTCTGTTTGTTTTAAAAATAATGAAGCTCAAGGGTATTCTACTCGATCATCTATGGTTTCAGTAGGAAGATGGAATTGGTTTTTTTGGAAGATTTGCTTATTCATTTTAATGTGGTTAATATAGGAAGAAGCTACAATAAGAATTTTGGTTCTCCTGATGAATACTTTGAGAATTATGTAGATTGTATGGTCTCAAGGAGGAACAATTGTTGTTCGAAAAATCCTGGTGATATTCTTGATGTTTCTGTTATCTCTGCTTCGATTCATAGGGATGTTCTCAATTACTGCGATCCGATTCTTTGTGATCCTAATGTGTTGAGCAATAATATCTCTTCATCTATAAGAGTTATCGAAGTAACTTTTGATAAGGATACTATGTTATTTGATTTGGTTGATGGTAGAGAATCCGGTGCTTATATTCAAAATAAAAAATGAACATTGATATCTGGAGTGCAATCTCAGATTTTAGATCTTGGTTCCTTTTTCTTTGGTTCACTTAAATAATGGAAGAAGTGAAGTTAATAAAGAGATTTGGTCTAACCCATTAAGCTACTTGGAGGATTGTATTAGATATGATAATGTTTCACTTGAGGTAGGGGCTTCAGTAGATAGGCACAATGATGATATTATAAACAGTAGGCATGAGAACATCTTTTTTTGTTTGGATAAGTGGGATTCTTTTCAATGTGGTGATAACTGTGTTAAGCAAATATCTGTTAATAGAGAGGATGGTGCTTCTGAGTGCATTGATAATTCTGGTAGTATACAGATGGTTGCTGTTTGTTGTGAAATTGATAATCTTCACAAGAGCAATTCTGGTAATAATATATCATTGATGGATCGTGTTCATGGGATGGTTTTGTTTGATACTGTGTCCAAATTGAGTGTACGGTTGTCAGATGTTTACCATAAGCTGGAGTTAGACAGTGTTAAAAACAGTGAGTTTGCAGATGAATTTGGCACTGTAGATTACCGTGATGATCAGGGTGATGTTAGATGTAAAATGTATGATATTGTTTTTAATAATAGTCTAGTTGTGCATGGAAATGTGTTGGTTGATCATGGTGTCGTTGTAGAAGAGTTTGCTAGTGGCACTGTTGTAAATGATCTTGTTGGTTCTGTAATTACAGAAGAGGTGATATATGTGCATGCACAGTGTGAACATGGAAAAAATGCAACACGGTGTGAAGCAAATTTGGCATTCATGAAAGGGGCTGATCAAGCAGATTTTGAGAATCCTAAATTGCAGCGTTCTTGTTCTGATCAAGCTGTCTATTATTGGACTGGGGTTTCAGATTTGTTATGTATTGTTGTCTTGCTCCTATATGTAAATTTATTTGTTCTCCTATCATTGCTAGAGATTGGCTTAGGCATCCAAATCTGGTAGAAGGAATAGTAGAAGATATTCTTCTGGTATTATTAGGAGAAGTTCTCGTTTAAATCGTAAAGCGTTTAAGTCTTTTGCTTGAGGGTTGTTTATATTTTTTGGGATTTAATGTGATAATTGCTTTTTGGAGTTTGTTTGTGTTTTGGGTAGTTGCTGTATTTTGTTGTTTTTCAGCTTGGTTGTTAAGGTTGTGGTTGTGGAAGTTGTTTCAGATGGCTACTTTTCTTCTGGTGTCACTTCAGGCCTTGGATTCTGGTTAGAGTCGTCGGTTTAGGTTTAGTCTTTAGTTTCATAAGCGTGTGGAGGCGGGTTGACTTTTTTCTTTTGTATTGGGGAGTCTTTTGCTACCTGCCAGGTATGTTGGCAGCTCCTTTGCTATTATTGTCATATATATGTTCATGTGTGCTCTCCTCCCGTGAAGAGGATCACACATTTTTCTCAAAAAAAGAATCCTGAAATGATGAGGGTTGGTTATGGTCTAGTGTATTTGGAAAAGACATTAAAATATATGTATATACTCTTGGTCGAATTTTGAGTTGTTGCTATGAAGGGGTTGATTTGACAGAGATACCAGATCATAGTCTATTACCTAGGGTTGAAATTACACATCAAATATGGGTGGATAATATGCCACAATGGAAATCTATCTATCTTTGACCTTGTGATAGGCTTTTAAATCGTATGATAATTAATACCATTATTCCTCGCCTTAGAAGTCGTGAACAAATTTATCCCAATGATCATTGAGCTTTATATGCCATATATTCTCAACAACAGTTTAATTGGGAAATTTTTATTCATGACCAAATTAAAGGATTTTGGTCGCAGCATCGTCATTCCATTGTGTATGCTCCATATATCATATGCATCCTGCAAGATCTTAATGTTCCTTTGTATGTATCACAGTATGAAGAAATTCCCACCAAAGATAGTGGTCCGTGGTATTTGCCATTAATGAATCTTCCAAAAAGTCATCCTCGTATTATCCCTTTTAGTCAATATACTCAACGGCATCAACAAGAAGAAGAACACCATGAGCCTCCTCCACCCAGCGCTCCTCGACAAAGCCACTCTCATACTTCCCGACAATTGCCTTCATCTAGTCATGATGCGAATATTTTTCCGACTCCAAAAAAGAAGCTCATCTTGAACAAACATAAAACGAATCTATTTCTGATTTGTCCATCAAAAATCAAAGAAAAATCACCATAAATAAGAGAGCATTAAACAGAAAGATGATAGAACAGTCTTTCTCCACTAGAAAGAAAAAGTTGGAGAAGACGGTAGACAAAGTGATCTCCACTTTAGGGAAAGTAATGCGCAAGGTTCATGGCTGCTCTTCCTCATAATCATCATCCTCGCCTTCTCCAATACCTCCACCTCGAGAACAAACACAAGTCTATGATGCACAACGCTCTCCTATAGGAATATCACACGATCGAAGTGCTCGAGGGATGAATCCAATACAAATTGAGGAAGAGGAAGAAGATAGTGGTGAGATGTGTGTGTTTGAAACTCCTCATTTTCAACAACCATACATGGAATTTCAAGATCTTTTTATTCAAGAGGATAAGGGATACAAATATCAAACACAATGGCCAGGCTCGTTGATCAGGATCCTTCTTCCTACTTGAAATATTATGGGAATTACAGAGGATTTCTTATTCCCACAATCAATATAATTAGACTTTGTTTTATGTTCTTTTATAACTTCTATCCTTGTTTATTCTCTCAACTTTTATCTTTCATTTTGAATTGAACATTATTATTTGATAATTGCATGACTTGGTTATTCAATATTTGATGCTAGTAATACTTCTATTATTGATATCTGATTATATGAATAAATAGTTCATTTACGATTATATAGTTGTCGTCACCAAAAAGGAGGAGATTGTTAGAACCTCCAACTTATGTTTCAATGATAACAACTATACAATCATATACATAGATAGACTTTATCAAAATTGCATGTATATATTACAAGCAGACACCGTGATCGAAGATGTTAAGATATTAAGACCCAAAGAGAGACGAAGATTCATTAATCATACTAAAGGTTATTCTGTTGTAAAAGAGTCGTAGTTAATCTATTGTTAAGGTTTCCTTGAGTATATATGCATACACAACTTTACATACATCAAAAACACATAGAAAACTGCAATTTCATCTCACAGACGTCTGAGGTATATTCGCAGACGTCTGTGACAAGTTTCGATTTAAAAATAAAATACTAATAGACGTCTAAGGTATATTCACAGACGTCTGTGACAAGTTTCAGGTTAAAAAACAAAATAGTCACAAATGTCTATCATTATACCATAGACATCTATCAAGGAAAAAACTGTCATATTCGAAAAGACACTTCTTTTGAAACCAAAGGAAATATTCTTTCATGAAGAGTTGCAGCCATTAATACAAAAAAAAATCTTCAAAAAGCAATAACTCTTCATCTGCACCTCTCCAACTCTATAAATAGGCATCTTGATTGAGAACTAATTTAACCTGCTTTTGGTCTATTCTATATTATTTTGGTTTCTAAGCATTATCTTGCATATACACTATTTACATACTCTCGTTCGATTATAAACTTTTGGTTAAATTCACTTCCTAATGCTCAAAGCAAACATATTCATATACTCAAAGGAGATCATAGAAAGATTTGTATTGTAAGTTATAAACTGTGTTATTTAAACATAAGATTGCCAAAGACACTTTTGTATTAAGCCTATTCCTTCGGCCGAAGTGACGTGGTTTGTTAAAAGGAAATATCAAAGAGAAGCTTTGGGACTGGACGTAGGAAGGGAGGTCCAAACTAGTATAAAAACTCTAGTTTGCTCGCTTTTTATATTCTACTACCTATTATCTATTGTTGCATTAATATATACACACATACACACACTTGCATATTATATATAAGTTAAATAGTATACAATCCAATAGACTTTCATGCCTAAGACGTTTTATGTATTTTTTATTTTTCCACTGTATTGATTGTTGTATTCATCAGCATTTGTAAGAATGGGATGTTATAACTGTCCACGTTGATAATATGATAGTGTACTCCAATGTTTGTTTATAATAAAGTTCTTTCTTTTGTAAAGACTTGATTTATATATTACTAATGCGAACCCATGCTTCGGACATGAGCCGTAGCTATATTTATTTTTGTAGTTGTTGTTGAACCTTCTATTATTATAGGATTATCGACAATTAAATTGAGTATTTCTCAATTCTGACAGATGCTTAAGATATTGCCCAAAAGGTGATTTCGTTTAGTAATTGTTTTAGTAGAAATGTCAAATTATGTTCTAATCAAATGCAATAAAATAAATGTATCAATTTTTTAGCATGAAAATGGCATGAAGGCAAGGATATAACTATGCATGTTGTTTACAAAGATCCTTCAAATAAATAAAGTAAATAAACCAAAGAATCGAGTTACAGTATTAAGTCCCATATGAAGAAAATTAGTATTTACGGTACTTTTTTTATTCAATGTAAAATATTTTGTTTATAAAATTCTATTTTAGTCGAGTGGATATAAATATCTACTTTCATCATCTACCTCTAAAAAAGGTTAATATTAGATTGATGGTTGCTAACTAAAATGGAATGAAAGATGCAAAAACCTGGATCACAAACAACAATGTAATGCATTACACTATAATATATTACACATAATTAGCAACCTTTTTGGACAATTGAGCTTCAATATTTATTACAAAATCATATATTGAAATACATATCATTAGAAACCAGTATCTATCCGTATAGCATTTAATACGTTATTAATCTAATGAAGTCCATATAGTCTGTCTGATGTGTTATTACAACAAAGCTACAACTTTTAAATATGTAAGATATATGTCAATGTTAAATATAAATTCATAAAAATAGACACAATACTCTATGCATATATGTTTATATTTTTTCTGAACATATACTAATTGATGTCAGTGAGTTTCAATTCCGTGATATATGAATCAAACAATCAAAATAATAATCACCATCTATTATCGCTATTATTTAATAAAATCATTGTTCTATTAGTACATCACAATAAGTTTAACCCTTCCCTTGTAATACAATAAAGGGTTCAAAGTAAAAGAAGGGGATGTATTCAATGTTGCATGAGATTACTTATACCAGAAGTTGTATGTTTAGGAAATAGGATACCGAGAGAGATAAATGCAATTTTTGACATGAGTGTCACTGTTGGAAACAAAGGTTATCTTCGGCTGAGTCGTGGACTGAGTCACTTTCTTGAAGACTTTTCGGCGATCTGCTCTTTGGTGCAAGCTGTTCGTATCTATCACCGCCGCCTCTAGGATAAAATAGTCTCTCAATAGTTTTGTGGTATCGATTCGTTTGCACGGACGAAGCGATTCAGTTTGCACTTAGAAATATTACTCGAATTCATGAAAAATGAAAATTATATGATGTTGTTCTCTCTGTTTCGTCTTCTTATCAGTTAAGAAGGCGGAATAGAAAAAAGAACGTTGCTGATTGGGAGAAACGTGGTCTTGAAAAACGGATCTGAGAAAATAACGGGTCAAAACAATGAACGTTATGTAACGTTCTCCAATACGGGTCAACCCGGTCAAAAAAACGGTTAATAAATTTGTACCAAAAATATAAGTGTTACACCACTAAAATCCCGAACCCGAGCCCGGCCCGGGTCGGTCGATCGGCGCGCACACGCGTGTGGGGTGGTTAAGCATGATCTCCCTCCTCACAAAAGAGCATCATTGGGTGCCCAAAGGTCCCAACTTAGCTTCTAAGAATCAAGTATAAATACTTGATTGTTGCACATAATCCTACAATGTGGGACTATTCACAATAGGAGCCAATTTCCACACTTAGTCAATTTTTTAATAATTCACTTATTTTCAAAATAATTTCCAACAATCCCCTACTTGAATTTTTTAAAAATATTTTCGAGCAATTTCTGAAAACATAAGATTGTGCATAAAAAAAGTGTCGTTCGACTTGAACCTTTGCATAATGAATAAGATACAGTTTTTACTAGAGTGACACGTAGTCTTGAACTCTATTCTTGACATCAGACCACGCACAATCTTTCTAGAGTGCAATCAAATAAGCCCATGCATTTATGATCATGCACGTCTATCCCAGTTTAGTGAATGTTCTAGGAGTTTTGCCCAAAACTCCATAGGAAACGGCCAAATTTCCACATTCACACAGGTGAGTCTATCAAGAGTACTCCTGAAGGTAGGTACTCCACTCCAAATGGAGTATAAATCTCATTAAGAGTTTCTACTAACTCATCCTCTAATCACTTCAGGAATTCATGCTTCTATATAGATGAAAAATAGCATATTCAACTCATATCACTTCACAACTTGTTCTTACCCATTGAACCTAGTTCTTGGGATCTCCAGTCATTAGGTTGGGTTACCACTGTGTGTGACTCAACAATCTAAGAGAAATATTCTCATTTTTCTGGAAGTCGTAAGGACTTTCTCTTTGGCGAGTCCTTTCGTCGAAGGATCTGCCAAATTCTCGTCACTGTGTATGTGATCCACTCTAACAGCTTCTGAAGAGAGTAGCTCTCTAACAGTGCGGTACTTACGACGTATCTGTCGTCTCTTACCATTGAAATAACGATTCTGAACTTTTTCAATAGCCGCGGTGCTATCACAATGAATCAACACAGCTGGTATCGGTTTTTCCCATAAAGGAATCTCAGCTAGCAGATTTCTTAAGTACTCTGCTTCCTCAATAGCTGTGGCTAGTGCTATCATCTCAGCCTCCATAGTAGACTGAGCCAAAATAGTCTCTTTCTTGGATTTCCAAGAAACAGCTCCTCCTACAATGCTAAAGATATAGCCACTGGTTTCCTTTGGGTCATTAGATAAAGTATTACAGTCTGCATCAGTGTAACCTTCAAGAACAGGTGGAAACTTTTCATTATGTAATCCAAGGTTTATGGTTCGTTTCAGGTATCTCATCACCCTCTCAATAGCATGCCAATGCTCTATACTAGGTCTACTAGTAAACTTGCATAATGATCCCACGACATAGGCAATGTCGGGTCTAATACAATCAGTGGCATACCGAAGGCTACCAATGATGGTCGCATAATCAGACTGTCTTACACCTTCACCGGTGTTCTTGAAAAGCTTTACACTAGGATCATGTGGTGTACATGCAGGTTTACAGTCAAAGTAATTATATTTCTTTAAGATCTTCTCAATATAATGAGATTGATCCAAAGAAAATCCCTTTTCGGACCTAGTAATCTTAATACCAAGGATTACACTCGCTTCACCTAGATCTTTCATATCAAAATTGGCACTTAAAAAAGATTTAACAGTGTTTATGGCATGAATTTTTGATCCAAAAATAAGTAGATCATCTACATACAAGCATATTATAGTGCAAATGTCATTTTCAGATTTATAATAAGTGCATTTGTCACTTTCATTAACTTTGAAACCATTTGAGATTATTAAGTTCTCAAAATTTTCATGCCATTGTTTAGATGCTTGTTTTAAACCATATAATGATTTATCTAATTTGCAAACTTTATGTTCTTGACCAGGAATAACAAAGCCTTCATATTGGTCCATATAAATTTTCTCTTCTAATTCACCATTTAAAAAAGCAGTTTTAATATCCATTTGGTGTATAATTAAATTATAAATAGATGCTAATGAAATTAGTACTCGAATGGATGTGATTCTAGTTATAGGTGAAAAAGTATCAAAAAAGTCTAGATTTTCTCTTTACCTAAAACCTTTAGCTACCAAACGGGCTTTATATTTTTCAACTATTCCATCAGGTTTTAATTTCTTTTTAAGTACCCATTTACAACCTTTAGACTTACAACCAGGTGGTAAATCTACTAAGTGCCAAGTCTTATTGGATTCCAAGGAATCCATCTCATCATTTATAGCCTCTTGCCAGAAATCAGCATCTAATTAGAATAAGGCTTCTTGGTGGTTTGTTGGATCCTCCTCTACAGTAAAAGTGCAAAAATCCGAGCCAAAATCTTTACCAACTCTTGCTCTCTTACTTCTTCTATGTTCAATTTCAGAAGATTCATTAAGTTCTGTTCTAATAGGCACGGTGTTATTTGACGTGCTCCAACTATTTCTCAATTTAAAAGGAAATTTACTTTCATAAAAATCAGCATCAATAGATTCTACTATATTATGTGTATTCAGGTCATAAAATCTATATGCTTTGCTATTAATAGCATAACCAATAAATACACATTCGTATGTTCTACTTGCTACTTTTATTCTCTTAGGGTCGGGTATACGAACATATGCCAACATCCCCAAGTTCTAAAGTGAGATACATTCGGTTTATAATTTCTTAAAATTTGAAAGGTGAAATCTTACTTTTTGATTTAGGCATTCTATTCAATACATAGCATACAGTCAACAAAATATCCCCCCACCAGTGTTTTGCTGCACCCGAATTTAATAAAATAGCTACAACTAATTCGGTAAAGGTCCTATTCTTTCTTTTAGCTTTACCGTTCATTTCAGGTGAATAAGGTGCAGTTCTCTCATGAATTATACCATGCAATTTATAGCAATCAAGAAATGGACTAGATTCATATTATGTTCCTCTATCACTACGAAGTCTCTTAATTTTCTTATTTGATTGATTCTCGATTTCAGTTTTAAATAATTTAAACATATCAAATGCATCACTTTTATTTCTCATAAGATATACATGAGTGAAATCAAAGGTATCATCCATGAAAGTGATAAAATAACGGTGTCCATGTCTAGTCAAAGTGTCATCTAGCTCACATATGTCAGAACGAATCAAGTCTAAGGGTTCAGAAAATCTATCAATTGATTTATGGGGTTTCTTAGTGATTTTTGCTTGACCACAGAATTCACATTTATCAAAATCAGTTTGTGACATTTTAGAAATCAAATCTAATGTGATCATGTTAAGAATTATATGCTTATTTACATGACATAATCTAGAGTGCCAAATATTAAAGTCATGCAACATATAAGCAGAACTGGTTACTTTATTAGATTCAACATTAAGTTTAAACATACCCTCACTAGCATAACCCTTCCCTACAAACACCCCCTTATAAGTCAAAGTATACAAATCAGCCCCTATAACTTGAGTAAAACCAGTCTTATTATGGAGAAAACCAGAAACCAAATTCTTTCTCATCTCTAGAGTATGCATCACATCTTTCAAAAGAATTGTCTTTCCAGAGGTAAACTTTATTTCCACATTTCCAATGCCAGCAACTGTAGTAGTGTGAATCTCCCAGCAGCACTTTCTGATCATCGACAGCCGTGTATGTAATGAACATAGCACGATCGTAGCAGACATGGCGGGATACACAGTATCTACCAACCAACCCTCTGATCCACCAACAAGGTGAATCTCAAAAATCATAGCCGTAGGAGGCTCCTCAGCCAAGTTAGCCTACGGTGCAGGGCCTGGTCTATTCCTACACTTGCGTGCCATATGACCAGGTTTTTCACAGTTGTAACACAGAAACAACTATACCGAGTCATTCTTTTGGGTCGGTTTCTGCTGTCCTTTTTGGTTCCCTTGCGGGTTCCAATTCTGTTTGTTGCGGTTGCGGTTCTGATTCTTAAAAATTTTCGAATTCGGTTTCAGAACTACGGGCTTGGACTTTTTAGTGTTGTTGTTGGTAACAACAAGCACTTCCTCCTTCTGGTCCTGCTTACGAGCCTCCTCCTCAATACGGAGGCGAGTGATCAAGCTCTCTAAGGAGAATTCCTTAGTCTTATGCCTAAGTACATTCTTAAAGTCTTTCCAACCTGGGGGCAATTTATCAATAATAACAGTAATCTGAAACTGTTCATCCACACTCATCCCTTCGGAGATGATCTCATGAGCAATTTTCTGTAGCTCATGAGACTGCATCTCTACTAACCTGTCATCTGTCATATGGTATTTCAGATAGTGGCTGACTGCATATTTCTTCGCTCTAGCCTCTTCAGTGTCATACTTCCTTTGCAGCGCTTTCCAAATCTCTTTGGCTGACTTGTCAGAGTTGTAGTAGTCGTAGAGGTCATCACTGAGGCCGTTGAGTATGAATTTCCGGCATAGGTAATCCTGCTCTGTCTAGTTCTGCACCTCCTTTGATTTCTCTGTCCAAGCTCGCATTAAATCTGCGTCTGCTTCATCTAGTCTATCTGGTAGCTGCGGTTTGTCTATTGTCAGCACAGCCACCACATTTCTCATGGTTAGGAAGAATTCCATCTTCTGTTTCCAGCGTTTGAAATAGAGACCCTCGAATCTGAAAGGCACAGCAGAGACCATTGGGACTTGGAAGAGGGAGCGGGAGCAGCGACATCGAGATCTGCAGCAGAAGTCGTCGTCGATGGCGTCGTCTTCAACTTGTTGGAAACAAAGGTTATCTTCGGGTGAGTCGTGGACTATGTCACTTTCTTGAAGATGTTTCGACGATCTACTCTTTGGTGCAAGTAGTTCGTATCTATCACCGCTGCCACTGGGATAAAACAGCCTATCAATAGTTTTGTCGTATCGATTCGTTTGCACGGACGAAGCGATTCAGTTTGCACTTAGAAATATTACTCGAATACGTGAAAAATGAAAATTATATGATGTTGTTCTCTCTGTTTCGTACTTCTTATAAGTTAAGAAGGCGGAATAGAAAAAAGAACATTGTTGATTGGGGGAAACGTGGTCTTGAAAAACGGATCTAAGAAAATAACGGGTCAAAACAATGAACGTTATGTAACGTTCTTCAATACGGGTCAGTCCGGTCAAAAAAACGGTTAATAAATTTGTACAAAAAATATAAGTGTTACACCACTACTAGCCCAAACCCGAAACCGAGCCCGGCCCGGGTAGGTCGGTCGCGCCGCGCGTGTGTGTGGTGTGGTCAAGCATGATCTCCCTCCTTACAAAAGAGCATCATTGGGTGCCCAAAGAGCCCAACTTAGCTTCTAAGAATCAAGTATAAATACTTGATTCTTGCATATAATCCTACAATTTGGGACTATTCACAAATAGGAACCAATTTCCACACTTAGTCAATTTTTTAATAATTCACTTATTTTCAAAATAATTTCCAATAGTCACTAATGGCATTCAATACAATTATTAGCCATGTCATAAGGTACATTGCATTCAATACAATCAAATCATTAGCTTAACCTCATAAATTAATATGATTTAGTAACATCATTTTAGAACATGTACCAAAAACATATAAACTAATTTTTGAGACAGAACCATCTTCTATATGATGATGTCTGTAGTATGCCTATATACTGCTAAACTTTGTCAATACTAAAACATTTAGGACTTCTTCAATCTGATAATGTCAAAATTAATAATAATGTTTTCAAACCCATTTTTCATTAATCAGCTCAACCTACCTATACCACTGAAGAAGTTTTATGATCAAACTAAAGTTCATTGCAACTGATACAACATTCACTAACTGAAAACGTAATCGTCTGAAGAAATGGTTGAAGATTAGTATTAATAAAATCAAATTTTATTATACCAAGCTCATAAACTATGGTAAAAGTTTCAAATCCTCCATCCAAATTTTTTGTGGGTTCATCTTTTACTATTCAAAAAAGTAGAATTAGATTGCTCACTTTCTAAAGATTAGTTTGTCCATTTGCATAAGAAGGTAGTGCCTATGGTCTCACCAAATAGTTAGTTATGGTACTTCATACTAATATATTAATATAAAATTTATTTCTCCTAGCATGTTGGTAAATGTTAACCATTGAATTCAAGAATTTGGTAAAGTACAAAAAGCAAAATCAATTTGCGAAGAGTCCTTAAACGTTAATTTGAACTAATCTAAATTTGTAATTATAACTAAAAAAAAAGGTAGACTTAATAATAAATAGAACCAAAAGAATTATATTATCACCTGCAATTATATAAATTTAGAGATTAATGATCTACTTTCCCAAAATCGATGTAAATGGAGTAGTAAGAAGTTTAACCAATAACCACATTATAAACGGTATTATTTATATATGTCTATGTAATTAAAGGGTTCCAAATTCTTTATTATGTGTTCACAACACCATTTCGTTCCTAATTTGTCAATTGATTTGCAACCGGTTGTATGCCATTGAATCATATGCAATTCAATAACTTCCTAATTCCAAAATTTTAACCACTGCCAAAAATATATAAAAATGAATGGGATGCATTCGCATATGTACTAAATATCGGTATAAATAAAACAGGCGATATAAATGGAGACTTCCTATGCAAATTTAGTTTGTAAAATACAATGAATATCAATTTATTTTATATTTATGACTAATATACAACTTTTGAAAATAATATAACCTTGATTTCAAGTCCTAAGTGGCCATGTCGTTACTTTCAAGAATCTAATGTAACTATGAATTTAACATTAAATGAATAATAAGTTTATGTATAGTAAATACTATACCCCTATAAAGTTAAAATTACTGGAAGGTCATAGACTAAATAAAACCTTAATCCCAAATAAAAATGAGTGCAAAAAGTCTAATCCATTCATGTTTGCATGACAATATTCAATGTTGCATATCCAGTAAATATTGTACCTAGTCCGTTTATGCTTGCCTCGGACGATAACGCACTTTCGTGATATTCATTACTCCAATAACCCTACATATAAATCAGAGCAAACATGTTTTTAACTATTCAAGTTATATTAGTTTAAGATACATCCTCATTTGATAGCATATATAATCAATGCTTAAGGACATGTTAAATATATGTATAGAGCATGAAAATAGAAAAAAGAAATCTATTTCTACAAATTAACTACCTTACATTCATTGTCCACTGCCACATCATAATTAGTTTTGAATGCTATGATAATATAAGTTGCGTATATCTTTGTAGGAATTTATTTATTGTTATTTCTGTACTTTTTAGTGGAATTTGAAATTTGAAAACTCCCGTGAAATAAGAATACTTAAAAAACAATAAAAAAAACTATAAAGAATGCGATTATTGGATTATGACTTCATTTGTAACAGTAAAATAATAGAAATCAAAGCAATTAGTTTATACATGATATTATGATTAAATCTGGTCTGATCAAATTTTATATCAAGACAGTTAGTTGACATGAGGACATCAAAGTAATCAAAATTCAAAATTATAAATTTTGCATTAAAATAGTACAAGAATTGATTTCATAATTTTTTAATAAATCATGATATTGCACAAATTTATCATTAAAGGTGATGTAACAATTTATTAGGTCTTTGAGTTTGTAAATTGACGAAACAAATATAGTATTAATAGTTTATACCGATATGATAATGAAATATTCATATGGTTAGATATTAATATATATATATATATATATATATATATATATATATAATCGATTAAAATAATTATACCTAGTGGAATATAATGGTGGTCATCTTTACACTATTATAGAGTAATCACAATTAGTTTAAATTTTGAAAAAAGTGATGCTTAGAATTTACGATTCTTCACTTCGAAAATTAATAAAAAATATGTTGTGTTAATAGTTAATGTCACTATAATTATTGATTTCACATATAGTTAGCTTTCAAATAACATGATCATTGAAAAAATTATTGCTAATTGAATATGATGGTGGTCTATGTTATATGAGTATGGAATAATAATATTTCACATGACTATAGTCATATTTCTATAAAGATGCAGTTTCCATAACAGTGCTTCTATGCAATTATAATTGTTACACAATTTCATAGTAGGCTATTTATTGAAAAACATCTTGTAATAGTATTTATTAAAAGAACCAACATATTTTTAATAGTTTATAACAAAGTTAACATACTAACACACATTTAACATATATAAATTATTCAAAAAAAGAAGAACTAATTCATATTAATTATCAATAAATCTCCAAGTCTTTTTTAATAATACGTCTAGATGTTACTACCACTGGTTTTATCGCATCAGGAGCACCCAAAACATAATTGCAACTTTAAGTTGTGCTAATAACCTTTAGAAAATTATATTGTTTAGTAATCTTCGAAATAGGTATAGAAAAAATGAAATGGGCATTTAATGAATGCACCGATGATTGCAAGTTAATAACATGGAAGTAAATTGAACATCAATGATCCGATAGCTATGTCTATTACAAATTGTATTCCACTATGTATTGAATGTAATAATACATTTGTCAATAGCTAATGCTAAAACAAACAGAAATCAGTTAGTGACATTATTTGTTTATGTTATTTAACAAATAATGTTTCATTGTGTTACTTAGTGAAATAATATTTATTATCAGTTTCTTGAACACCCAATATCTTTTTATAAAACAATAATAACAATGAACTCAACTAATAATAGGCGAACCCAGTATCTCTATATAAATTATAACCAAACTAAATATTAGCTTGGAAGTTACACTAATGCAAATATAGTAATATTTATTTCTACCCGTTGAAGCATGTTTTAGAAGAAGTGTTATTCATGGTTATTTTATTTACATCACTAATAGGGCGTAGTTAAAATATTAAAACTTGAGAGTCTCATATCAGGATAAAGCACTGGTTATTTTAGAACATGTCTATTATGCATTTTTCTAGTTGTATATACATGATAGGACTACCATGGGAACTATTCTAGAATTCATTCCTAAATATAATTACGCAAATTCTCCTAATGGTAAACATGAGAGTTTACAACAAAATGGAGATGAGAATGACAATCAAGTACTTCCACAAAAGATCGCTTTGGTTTTAAGTTATCATGTATTATATCCCAGTTCTCTTTTCTTTCTCCCATGCAATACAATAGCTTGTTGATTGAATTTAATAAAGTACTTAAATTTTAACATCATAAAAGAAATCTATATAAACAAACATTTCTCGGCTAAATTACATTACATGATATATAAAGGACCCTGGAACTAAAAATCAAAAAATAGCCTAAGATAGATCATAAACATAGTATTTACGTATGAAACCGTACCCTTATCATTAACTTATTATCCCTTCTATGCATATATAGATTTACAGAATGACCTAAAATAAATCATCATCGTGATATTCTAAATCAAAAGAGTTTTGCATCCTTCCTATGACTCTTTAAAATAGTGGAAAAAATTATAAACCAAAACCATTGGAAATGAAGAAGGCTGTTATATTCACCTAAAAAAGTTGGAATAAAAACAAAAAACCTAGAAAAAAAATTGGTAGTGGTAAGGGGAAAAGGCTAAACCTGATAGTAGTAAGTATATACACCAGAAAGCATGCAAATGCCGAAGAATAGAATAATTACATTAAATTCCAAAGCTACAAGATGAATACCGAAATTAGATATACAAAAATATAATTATTTTATGAGAAAATAAAAAAGTGCTGAAGTAACCAACTTAGTTTCCCATCCAAGTTTGGCTAAAAATCCTTGTATAAATGTATGGTTACTAAGGTAGTTGATACTTTAAAAATCATAAAGCTTGATTAATCAATTTTCTTCTTATTATCTATATAGAGTGTAGATTATAACGAATATATAAATCTATAATAATTACGTATCAATAGTAAACATGGATTACTTCTTCCCATTCTCCTACCGATACACTTGAGTTGAACCAAGCTTTCGATTGATGTCCAATAGTACATTTATAAAAACAGAGTGAAATATCATTACATTGTCGCATATTATGTATTATGTTATTATCGTCCAACTAACATAGAGAGCGTAAATAAATGCAGAACAGTTAAAACATCTCGAGTATAATATTGGTAGTGTGCACTCTTTTTTTGAAAATGCATTCATTGGATTATAACAGTTAAAAAATGCATAAATGATAATTTTGAGTAAAACAAAAAACAGTATTATAGAAATTGCTAATGCACAGTTCTATTTATAAAACTATGACAGATGATATAGTGCAAGGAAGAATGCATGGAAATTTATAGCAACGTGTTGGAAAACTATGTCATATCCAACAAATTTAAATCAACTTTTAATATGATCATTTGTTAACATAAGGTAAAATTAGTTTTAAAATGTTAGATGCTGAAATAAAACTAACTGATAATATTCTTAATCATAATTATATACTAAAAAAATGCAATATAAAATAAGTTATCTTTAGTAGTTTTAATAATGCCTGGCTTAATAAAAGAAATCTTTAACTTTGACATGTAACTTTGACTTCAAAGTACATCAATAAAATTTCTAATTATGGGAAAATTGTTACTGCTTTCCTTCAATGTTTATTACAGTTGTTTTATTTTGCTGCTCTGTATATTCATTTTAATTTTAGATTTACAAGCTCATAGTTGTAAAGATCTTATTGTTATTCGAATGATGTTTAAATAGAGAGTTGTCAATGAACGATTCCCTTTTGTACTATAAAAAAGCCTATTTTTACTTCAGCTACACTTGCACTCGCCTTACGTGATATAGCAGCAGTCACACAATAAGTGCCTAAAAAGGTTATTTGTGTTGGTATAAATAAATACATATTAATTTTAAATAACTAAAGCTATCTTAAAATAGTATAGTCAAGAACATGAAGGTAAATAGTGCTACTCAAAAAAAATTATAGTACATTCTTTTAAACACCTCGTATTATAATGTTTTATAGTTATAGTGCGCATCCATAATATCACTTGGTGGCACTTATGCAAATAATTTTGTTCATTTAGACGTTTAGTGTAATCTAAGCAAACAAAACATAAATCACACATTAGTACGAACATAATTGCTATGTTCTAATTGTTAAATCAGCAAATCACAGAAGAATGCACTCAGAAACACTTGATGTCTTACAAATTCTTTTTTCTTAAGCAAATGCAAATCTCTATGTCGATTCTTATATTACTTAGATTAGTTATAACTTTAGAACTTCCACAGTTGTTATTCATAGTACTTATATCAAGATAGCTACTTTTTTCTTTATTCGTTACATAGAGTTATCGCTTATGATCACAGTAAGAAGACATTAAAATAAACCTTACTTGCTATATAGCGGCTGAGCTCAAAATGCACTTCGTTATAGGTTTTCCGTTTTATTGATAAGGTTTTCCATTTTTGTTGAAATCATAGTTGAAAATAAATTCAAAGAACATGTCTCAAATCATTCGCTTTGTCTTCCAATTAATCATGGGAATAAAATATTAATAATCCATATAGTTACTTACAGAAAAAACGACGAAGTAACCTTAAATAGAGCAACCTCAAATCATCTACAGATCTGACTATTCGAGTCAAATCTTAAATCATCATGCTCTAAATATTAAACCAATCCAAATTATCATCAATCCTAAATATGGATAACATAATAATTAAAAGAATAGTAAAGAAGGATAACAATACCTAAAATATAGATGAAAAAACCGATGAAGCTACTACGTTTGTTCCGAAGATTAAGAAGGTAAAGCAAACAATGAAGTCATAAGCAAATCGAACAAATCAAGGAGTTAAATCAGGTTTGAAAATCGAAAAAATCAGATCCAAATAATTGAAAATTACCTGAATAATTAGGGGATTGAGGAAAAATAAGCAAACAGGAATATTAGGGTAGAAGTTTTCATAATGACAAAGAAGGAGAGAAGCAATCATTGATTTCCACATCGGTTGATATTCATCTTCGTTATTTTTTGAGTTAGGGTTTTATGGAATGGGCAGGAAGTTACTTACATTTTTTTAATTAAACGTGAGTAGGTTTGGGCATAAATAGAAAGAATAAAAAAAATAAAAAACGTGTTTATTTTTCTTTATATTTTTTATTTTATTTTTCTATTTTATATGTTAATTTTATTATTTTTCGGTTATATTTATTTTGAACAAATATTTTTTCATTCTATTATGTTTTTTTATTATTTATTTTATTTGTTTATTATTTTTCTTTATATTTTTATATGCTTATTAAATATAGTTTTTCATTTTTATCTATTCTATATTTATTTTATTATTTTTTACATTTTATTTTTTTATCATACATTTTTATCTATTTTATTTTTAATTTTTTATATACTTTTATATTAATCACTATTTTTTAATAGTAATTATTATTAAATCTATATTAAACCTTATTTTATATATATTTTAAAAACAATAAAGTTATAAGTAAAATATTATAATATACATTTTAAAAATTAACTTGTAAATTTAAAATTTCCAATAATATAAATTTAAAAATCTGAATTTTATTCATATATTAAAATAAAATATTTATATTATATTTAAAAATAAATATTTATTAAAACTCCATATATTTCCTTTTAAAACCTTGGAAATCATTTCAAAAATGGACCAACATTGTCCGTATATAGTTTTCTATCCTATGGTCAAGTGATACGGATATTTATCGTTTCAATCCGCAATTATTCAAATTTACGAGCATATATCATTTCCACCCGCAATCCTAAAATTCAAAATCAACAAAATATACTCATCGCATTTTTGTGAGATTTTGTGTTGTATTCTTCTTTCTTCACCCCCAAACGACCTGTCTTTCGGACACTTAAATAATCGACGCATGAATATCGAGGATGTATTATGTGTCGTCTTTACGTGTAAGAAAGACATATCATTACATTAGGGTTGGCACTCAGATTCGTTAGGTTAGACCCAAAGTCGATAATGCTTGGTTCTAGACGGTCGGTTTGATCTGATCTAAACTATACATTTTGAGACAAAGATCCAATTCGATCTAGATTTTAGTTTGGATTTAATTGGCTAATTAGACCCAAAATACATATGCTTTTATGTTTGTTGGTTGGCCCTTTTAGGTTGGCTCGGGTTTGATTTGGTTTGGCTCGGGTTTGATCTGGTTTGAATGGTATATTTCATTACCTAGACCCAACCCAAGACCCATCAGGTTTGGGTCGAGTTTAGTTATTTTTGGGTCAGTTTGGGCTTATGGGTCTCGGTTTTTGTAACAACCCTTTTTGACCCTCGGATTCAAATGCTCGAATTGACGTTGACATCTCAAAGACTGAAAATTACAAATCGTTATGATATGATAATAAGTAAACAAAATAAAATCTAATAATTAACTTTCTGAACTTGCAATAAAAAGAAACAACATATAATATAAAACATCTTATACACAAATAGATCTGAACGCATGGTTAGATTTGTAAAATAAATCCCAATCCAACCTATAATATGTAGAAATATACTTTTATAGGTTATATTTACAATTTATACAATATTTACAACACAAAGTCTTCGTCTACGAGTCTACCATGCCACCACGGTCCACAGTCTAGTGATATAGATAAAAAGGAAAATAAGAGTGGGTCGAACATACATTTGAATGAGTGAAACAAGTCTATCATATAAATACTACAAAAAGGCTGGTAAAACATTGTTAGTGTCTCCTAACCCATACACATACCTTAACGTTCAAACTGCGATCGAGGAGTAATATCAGCACTAAGCCTAGGTTGACCACTCAATTAAGGTCATTTTCAGTTTCATCTTATGTTATACAAAATTAAACATATACATGCTTAACCAATAAAGTTTACCAAATCCATAACACTAGGGAACATAAAACTTCCTAAATGAAAAAATATGTTATTACTAAGGGAACAACCATTTCCCAAACGTTCAATACGATATACTAAGGGAGCACTCATTTCCTCATAACATCGATTTCCTTAATCACTAACGCCGATACTAAGGGAACAACTATTTTTATTTCGAACATTGAGGGAACAAAAATTTCTTTGGGATAACTATTCCCTAGATCATGCGTGCCTCATGCACAAATTCTATCTAACCACTCAACAATAATAGCACATCAAGCATGCCCAATATCTAATAGCCAATGACACATACTCAATATGATATCCAAACATCAATAAAGCAGTCACACAAATGATATCACACATATTGGACACACATATATTTGACAACATCTATACATTTCACAATGTCACCATCATATCGCATTGCCTTCTCCAAAGTAACCTGAAGTGTCACCTGAAGTCTCGATGCCGCAAAGCGTCTCTGATTCATAACGGCCCCACTAGGTCCAAGTTCAACCTATCCAGTGTTTGGCCACTTGTCTATAAGTGGGAGCCAGTGGTGCACTGTTACGGGTCGCAAATTATGTCTCTTGAGCGTCATTCCTCCTCCTTTTCACTATCTGCTCATTCATTTTGCAATATTTCTTCTCCATTTGATTATACCTAATTTATACAACATTTTGCATCATTATGTAATTGTGGTATCATCGTTTTAATTTGTTAACTCACTTATACTACTAGATAATCACGGTTTCTTCATTTATTTTGAAATTATCTACTGTTAATTTCAATTATCAAATTAATCACCAAGTACTCCATTTAATCTTAATATAAATTCATTATTCTACCCTAATATGACCCCTTGTAATGGTTTAACATCCTTATTTTATTATATACAAGTAGAGATGATCCACTAACCAAAAATGCAGTACGAATCCTTAAATTACTCACTATACAAATTGTTGCATGCACAAACTTCGGAGTTTCATATGAATTCTTATCCCAAATCGTAACCTTAGCCATCTCCTTCAAATTGACACTGGTTTCGTTGAATTTCGTTAACTAAGAAAACTGTTGGCAATTGAACTTTGGTAGTGAAAGAAGGAGAGAGAAATAATTTGGAAAAGAAGAAATGAAACAGAACATACCGTTTCCTTTGGGATCACTTAAATAGGTAGAGTGAAATATCCACTGATTTTCAAAATTCAAAATTCAAACTTAGCCCAAAGCCTACCAAAACCCCAAAATTTATTTTACCTATATCTTCATAGTACGACCTTCGAATCGGACAAATATAAGTATATACATACATTTATATAGCATGAATTAAAAAAAATGAGTCGGATGCAATGGCATAAGTCGCATTGTTAAATTCCAAAGTTAGAAAATGACCATTTTACCCCACCAATATTTAAATTATTTGAAGTATCAATTAAATCCAATATTCTTAATTACTAAGGATACTGGGGTACAATCTCTCCCCATTAAAAGGAATTTCATCCTCGAAATTCTCAAAGAAAAAGGAATGTAGTTCACATACTTTCTCATTCTATATCGCTTATATACTACTCATAACATATTCCAACAAAAATTTAACCATCATCCATTCAAGTAAAGCAATTATCCTCACAACAAAGAAACTAATCAAATCAAGTATCCATACATAATGTACAAAATCTAAAATCAAATTCATCAGTAGGTGTACCTGTGTTTTATTAGCATATGTAAATACATACAGCGGTGCCCGTGTACTTTATGAAATGGAGCTAATAACATAGCATCATGATATGTATCATATGGAATATGACATTATATAAATGCAAGTATCTGTCATTCGGGCCCTTCTATATGAATGAGATGACATGACATGACATATAAAGCATAGATGTAAGCTTCCTAGGGTGAACGCATAAATTTATATATATGCACAATAACCAAATCATTATAGCATACAGTGAGTACATGCATAAATAAATCATAAGAATCAAAGCATATAAAGCACATTAAATTATAGCACAATCCATAACAAGAATAAAACAATCGTCCAAAGCAACTATCCAACCAATATCAAGTAACCTATGCAAAAGCAACAATGAATCCAAGCGATCATTCAACCAAACGTAGATACTAAATAAATTAAAAAATCAAGCAAACAGAAAACATTGTTGGAAAGAAGATGAACTAAAAAGATCAGAATACTCCTCCACTTTTCAAATAACCCTGACCAAATTGTTATCCCTAGCTAAATCCAGTAAACTCTAGAGCTGGCATAGACTCATTCTTGAACATAAACCATAAATGTACGTTTATGTCTACAACTTCTCCAGTCTATTCTACTAACTCAAATAAATGACACCATAACGCATAACAGCAGGTAGCCTTAGCACAAATATGCCTAAACAAAATTACAATCTCTCATATCAATCTAAATGCACATACTTAACTCTTAAATCATCCAGTAGTACTTTCCTCAATTCATCTTTCGGATTGCTAAGGTAAGACAACTCAAAGTGGATGTTGTCTTACCCAAACATATCAAAACAACCGGAATCATCATACTATTCCTTCTTTGACCTAAGGACAACCAAAATAATTGATGTCATAACCAAGTGAACATAACATATCTCCTATCCAAATCTCCTATCTAACTTATGTGGTATCATTACGCTTGTGATATTACTTCTCCAAATATCCCACAACTTTGATATTTAAAGTTTCACCTCCTCAATTATCCAAATATTTCATCCTAAGTTCTACAACATACAACCAAGCAAGCATCTAAACATCTAAAAAAAGTCATCCTATTCATATCAAAGTATTTCTACATACTCATCCAATATACCAATATTCTTGTATAGTCTAATATAAAATCCAATTTGAGATATCCTTTATAATCAAGAATCCATGCTCAATCCCCTTCACTACCAAAAATGCAAGCTCAAACCATTTTCTAATATACATCAACCAATGGTATATTTCCTCAATTATCTTTCCACCAACTTACCTTTCTTCCACCTATGAATGAGATAATTCAATAGGGATGGGTCTTGGCATATAAATCAAGTCAAAAAAATACTAAATAGTCGTAGTAATATCTTACGTCATAACATATCTAGGAACACTAAAAAAGGGGATGGTGTCTTAACATAGTGAATATGTCATCAATCTCATGTCACATCCAATCTAAATCACATACTTGTAGCTACAACCATCACGCAAATATCGATAACCTACAACTATCACCCCAAACTGATATAGTAAGACGAAAATCAATTATTTAGAGAACAACATCGATCCAAGCCATATAACCTAAATGGTGTAACTTTACCCGCAACATCAGTTTAGTGACACCCATCCTAAAAGCAAACCAAAATGTCTACCAAACAACATGTGTAGTGTAATCTTGCCCGCAATGTCGAATCACCAACACCCATACACAGACCAATTCAAACAATATACATTTACAATGATATCAAACAACAAAGCATTCAGAATATAATTTTCTCCTATCGCCTATAATTACCAACATAACATTAAACAAAAGAATGCAAATGTTTTATTTCTGTAGTATGGACCGATCATCTATCAGATTGTTGTAACATCATTGAGTCGCCGGGACCTATCCTAAAATAAAATCTAGGTCCTTCAAACTAAAATCCTCATCTATATATCAAAATATATTCAATCAACTGGTTAACGAGATCCAATCAAATTATACTCCTATATCACCTATCTCTCTTTCTACTACCAAAATTTCTGAGCAACTCTACTTTGAATATATCTTCAATTCTTTCAATACCAAATATTTATCCCTTCGATCCAACCTCCTTTATATATTCCTTAACCCAACATTTATTATTATGCTAACATCTCTTCTATGTGACGTTTTAACCAAAATAATTTAAATTATCCAAACTTAATCCAAAATATCATCTCTCTTCTTTGTTAATTTGAAAACTTCCTATCAAAGTCTCCTCATCATTCCATAACCATATGCCATAAAGATGTCAACAGGGCTACTAAGTTTAAATTATTGGGGGAGGGAGGTTAAAATCTCCAACGATAGTTTATGGGCCTCCTTTATAGAAAAATATAGGTATCAATTCGTTACCTTACGACTATTGGGATCACAATGCACAACAAAAATCAAGCCTAGTCTTTTACTTCTCACTCAAATCATACCATTATCATCCAATGTTATCTCATAACGAGCCATCTAATCCTATTCCAAAATTGTAAGCTATACCCCAAAAATATCGATAGCATAAGTGTCACTAAAGGACTACATATAATATACACTTATTTCAAACCACAACACAACATTATTAAACAACATATGTATTGTGTGAGATTTAAAACATAACTATTAGCAATAACTTCATAATTCAAAATTGGTAGCTTAAATTCAATAATGATTTGCTTTCCTTTGTCGTAAGCTGATGGTAGTACACTATCACTTGGGATTGCTTTCAGTGCATAGGCCTAACCTATTCAATTCTCTCTTGTAAACTTGGGGAATTCCTTTTTTATATGGCCCAACTGGTTATGGTTATAGCATTTAATCTGAGAAAGGTCAACTCTACAACCTTTCTCTATGTGTTGTTCTTCTTACATCGCTTACACCTTCTCCTTTCAGGCTTTTCATGATCATCCTGACTTTTACTTTCCCTTGTTGTTGGTCCACCTCTTTCTTAAAGTTGTTCCTTTCCTAATTCTCCATTAACCGAATTCAGCGGTGCTTCCCTAACTAACCCTTCATATGTGGCACCATATGGAATCTGGTTCAATGCTAATTCTTTAAATTATGAGTTTAATCCTTTCGCAAATTTCATCACCTTCTTATTGGAGTATTGACTGATTCAATCCCGAACCTAGCTAATTTATTAGGCTGGTTCACATACTCACTTATAGTCATGTCACCCTACTTCGGGTGAATGAATCTTTCCAAAAATAATCCTCTCTGCTCCCAAGAAAAACATGGCTTTAAACTTTCACTTAAAATCAGCACATATAATATTCTCCTTATTGTTTTCGGTGGTATTAATTTCTAGCCAATTTGTTGTTTCTCCTTCGAGGTAGTAAGAAGCTAGTTGCCTCCTTGTAGTATCATTTAAAATTAAAAAATTAAAAAATATCTCATATGTGCTAAGCCCAGCCCATGTCGCTGCAAAGGGTTCCATTCCAATAAAGGGTATACCGCCCAAACTAGAGGAATCCCTACAGAACTTTGGGAAATTAACATTAAGTGGTGCCTGGACCTAAACCATTCCTTGGGTCACAGCAACAGGTTTTATGCGGTCTTCACTGGTCTAGATGGTCGCTTGTATATATCATCAATACCAAGTAGGAATGTTCACACTGGGAGTATTATATCATCCACTCTAGTGCCATTACCAGTTCTAGCATTGACCCCACCAACATTGTTTCCTATTCCAGTTTCCATCAAGGTACTCATATTCTCCTATGTGAAAATGGGATTAGTTAGCCACTCCTTAAAAGGTAGTAAATGAGAATGGAACAATAAACAAAGCATAAATTTATGCCCAACTCATATACCATGACGACCGCCCTACACCGCCGGCATCAAATATAACTAAATAATGTGTTGCTACTACGCTCGGCCGATGTAGAATAATTGTCAAAGGTTAAAAGAAATAAATATTAAAGAACCTATCGTATATTTCATGATGCATTGAGTAAAATATAACGATCATCTCATATATAAAATAGGAGAGATAGTAATAACTAAGTGAATCAAATATCAAAGCATAGATCCATATAATTATACAACATAGTAAGAATTTAATCAAATCGGAAATAAATTCAGATAAAATGTCTCATGATAGTAAAGAAAACATTGCCTAGGCTCCACTGTATTACACAATGGAATAAGAAATAGAATATCCATATGTAATAAGAGAAAGCTCCATCCAGCTCATCCTTTGCATATCCGCCACGTATCACCTAAACATGTTATCCGATCCACTCATTTAAGGGTACTCAAGATAATAAGAAGCAAAGCATAACACCTCGAGTTAGACAATAGTCTAATGTGAGCGATAAGAGAATCTATATATACTATACAATTCAATATAGTAATGAACGAGGGTATACGAACCACAGCTAACATGTCCATGTAACCAAAGTGTTAGCACATAACAAACATAATATGCTACTTTACAACATCATAAATGTGTACTGCAAACTAAGTACTATGGTTGGTGTCCAGATATACCTATCCACACTACCTATCCAAAGTGACATTCCTAGAGTGATAGACTATGGAGAAATAATCAAAGCAACCATAGCAAACATCAAACGCTCCAGACATTGTACCCGGGATATATGATAACTCGTATGACTATCCTCTGTTAAGGATTAATGGATAAATCCTGGTTTCAGTGTGCTCTTTTTTAGCCTGAAGCAGACACTAGATCCATTCCACCAGTCCACGGTACATGGATGCATTCAACCTATCCGGTGTAATCAAACAAAGTACCCATGAGCATCCTTATAATACCCCTGCTTTCAAGTACATCAGAAAACACTCCGAGTATCAACGATCAGTTAGCACGCATATCTGAGCTTTCCTTGATCCGTTTATTTTCCATTATTCTCGAGGATCTATTCCATTCAACATCTCATCCATGGGTCACCCTTCCTAGTTACTACTATTTATGGATAATCGTTCTCACGACTTCTTTTAACATTAAGCCACCATCATCAGAACCCAACTTCATTCCCTATCAATTTACCATCATCGAACTCTGAAACTATCATAGTGCTACTACATCAACATCGAACCATAAGGAACAAACAAACACCTTCAATTCAACCTATAGAGACCCACTTCCCCTAAAAGTTTTGCCCATATTGGTCAAAGAAGTTCGGATCGGTACCAAATAGAAGTGGTCGATACCAAACTGATTACTTAGCCAATTTTGGCAAAGTTTCTCCACCCCAACCTCTTTTATCCTTTCTTCCTTGAAGTCCCACTTTTTCATTCTTTAAACTCCCAAGTCTTTGGTAACCCCCCATATCTTCGAAAAGTGATCGATGCCAACCTGAATTAGGCCAGTATCAACATCAATTTACACTCTGATCTCTTTGCTTTCTTTGGACTCCTCTTCTCATACAACACTTCCTAAGTCCTTCAACACTCCCCTTACTAATTAGAAAGTGATCGATACCGATCACCCTCTTTAGCTAAAATTCCAACTTCAAATTTTTGGACCTCTTCCAACCTTCAACCCGAAGTTTTCTAGCTTAAGTCCCCAAGCCTTGCGTTTTTACCGAGTAGATCTGCAAACTCCCTATCCAGAAATCAACTTGTCACCAACCTTAATTCCTTTATCCAAACTTCACGCAACTTGAATCTTGGGCTCCTCCTATGCTACAGTGTCCCTCCTCCAAGTTTCATCCAATTTCGACACTTTTGCCTTTAATTTGCCCAATTCGACAACCTCTTTCCTAACTACCTAAAAGGACTAGCAAACCATAACAAAGCACAACATACAAATCTGAAATTTCATCCATACAAATGCAACTCATCAAAAACATGATTATCATACATATCTTAGCCTATATCTAACTTTTACACTAGCATGTCAATATGATCAAAAGGGGTTGCAAAACCATTTAACATCAAATCTAATCATTTAAATTTCAGGCATAAGCATTTTAAAAAATGTTATTAAAGTTAAGAAATCATTTTAGGGTCAAAATCATGATAAAAACCACTAATTTAACTATATGAACATGCATAGGATAGTGAGAGGTAAAGAAACACTCACAAAATACCTATTATACCAATCTTTCCTCTAGATCTAAAATGGGCAGTAAGAATAACAAATTCAAATCAGCCAAAAATGTTAATCTCTAATCCTTGTATGCTAATTATCCCTCTAATGATGATTTGGCTAAGATTAGTAAGGAAAAGAAATGATTTTTGAAGAGAATAGTATTAATGGAAATTTATAACTATTTTGGAGAAGAAGGAAATGACTTAGAATAGTCACATCAGTCCTCTTAAGCTCTAATGCTAAAACGAGTTAGTGGGCTAAGTGGGTTATCCTAATAATCCACTAAACCTAGCCAATAGCAGCCAAAACTTAAAATGACCACAACTTTTAAATGGTAAGTCCTTTTTACTAATATGATCACTCTATGGAATGAGAAACATCATCTTGAAGCAATTGAAGTAGTTTCAGACCCCAACTCTGCTCCTATTAGAAGTTATAGTCCATATAAGATTTTCAGGGTTAAATGGACATATAGAAATTCGATAAAAATCATAGATGTGGAAAATATTCCTAAGATTCATTTCCCAATGTATCATATAACCTCATATTTATTAAATAAAAATGTTTTACGATCCTTCGATGCATAAAATATGGGTTGTTATATTCTCCCCTTTAGGAATTCACCTCGAAAATCCCTAAACAAATCAAAAAATAATCAAATATAGTTACCTGCATGCCTAACAACCATATGCAACCATCAAGCATATTAAAAGGAAACCATGAAATCAATAATATATATAAACTTATCCTAACATGGGAGATATTAAAAAATCTTATATGATGTCAAAACGAAAGCAAAATACGATAAATGGTAGGCCTTATCATATAAAAAGCTCTGGATATCCAACCCTCATGCTCTCCTCAGTCTCCCACATGTATTCACCTACATTTCACCGCATTGAACCTTTAATAACTCTGTCATCTTCCTCCTAAGAAGTTTTGTATCATGCCTACAATACGAACCAGCCTGTAAGGTCTCAAAGCTTCTGGTTGAATCTCGATACTATTAAGTTGATCTGTTGCAATCATTACGCCAGAGTCATGGAAAAACTTCAGCAAATGAGAAACATGGAAGACGTTGTGCATGCCTACCATCTTCTAAGGTAAGTCGACCCTATATGAGAGGATTCCAATCCCCTATACTATCGAAAAATGACCTACGAATCTCAATGCCAACTTCCTCTTACTGCTGAATAGAATAACGTTCTTCAACGAAGAAATCTTCACAAATACCATATCATCGATAGAGAACTCAAAATCTCGATGTCTCCCATTAGCATAACTCTTCTGCCCATCCTGAGAAACTTTCATTCATTGCTTAATGCTCTCAATCTTCTCTGAGGTTTCCCTAATCATATCTGGCTCAAGCATCTGTTTGTCGTTCGCTTCCCACCATCATAAAGGAGAGTTACATGGTCGGCCATATAATGGTTCATAAGTTGCGTACTAATACTAGACCGATAACTTCTATTGTATGCAAACTCCACCAAATGCAAATGATCATCTCATGAGCCTCCAAAATCAAGTATGCAAGCTCGTAAGAGGTCCTCTAATATAATATTCACCCACCTAGACTTCCCATCAGTTTTTAGGTGACAAGAAGTATTGAGATGCATCTAGGTCCTCAATTCCTCTTGTAAGCTCTTCCAAAACCTACTAGTGAATAAAGGGTTTCAGTCACTCATAATGCTCTTCGGCTCACTATGGAATCATATTATCCATTTTACATACAATTCGACCAATTTGGATGCAATTCGAATGGATATGAGTGGAGCACTCTTTGCCAACCTATCGAATATGACCTAAGTGCTATTGTACCCTCCTCTAGTCCTCATAATCCATCAATATCTGCTCCCATTTCCACTCGGGAACTTCAAGTGGTTGCAACAATTCACTTTGCTTCTTCTGTCCTGCCTTTACCGACTAACAGTTCATATACTTCAAAAAAAATGTCCTGACATCCTTCTCAATCCCTTCCCAATAATAGGTGCTTCATATCATGGTACATCTTATTACTGTCGAGATGTATAGCTAACACCAAATCGTGAGCCAGATACTTCTTCTTGTGTAGTTTTAGCTGTCAACTAGTGTAGACGATAACTTTCCCCTTTACTTCAACACCACATCAAGTATAGTACTAAATTCATCTGTGTATACTGTTAGCTCCTCATTTCTGCTTAGAATGGTCAACACTGATGCAAACGTTAACCTCTCCTTCAAATTTATGAATGCATGCTCACACATTACATCCCAAAAAAAGTCAAATTCTTCTTCGTTAAATTGGTCAACGGTGCTACTACTTTTGAGAAGTCCTTGATTTAATGTCTACAATATCCCGCCAATCCTAGGATGCTTCTTACATCGGTAGCATTATTGGGTTGGTTCTAATCCTGAACCATTGTGTAACGATCCATAATTTAATCACTTTGAATTTGAATAGTCGGCATGTTTCCAAATGATTAAATAATAGATTTTATATCTAGAATAAAAATTTGGATAAAACGTCTCAAGTGGATTTTTTAAACTGATGCAAAATGTTAGTTCAAAGATGGTTTGAGTTATAAGACGGTTAGGGGTACCAAGTTATTTAAGAATAAGTTTGCCTAATAAAATAGAATAGTATAATTACTTGCCTAATAAAACAAGAAAGAATTATTAACCCTGCCTAATAAAACAGAATAGTATAATTACTTGTCTAATAAAACAAGAGCGAATTATCAACCTTGCTTAACAAAACAGAATAGTATAATTGCTTGCCTAATAAAACCGAACAGTATAATTACTTGCCTAATGAAACAAAATAGCATAATGATTATTATATTCCATGCGGATGGTTGCCATTGGACCAAAATCTGGTCGAATCAGGTTCTGCCAAGCGGATGGTTGCCACTGGGTCAAAATCTGGTCGAATCATGTTATGCCATAGTTGATAAGGAGGATTTCTATTGGACAAAAATGTGATCGAATCAAATAACCATCAAGATGTTTTCTATTGGACCAAAATTTGGTCGAATCAAATTGGGCCATCAAGATGTTTTCTATTGGACCAAAATGTGGTCAAATCAAATTAGGCCATAAGGTTGGTTTCTATTGGGCCAAAATCTGATCGAATCTGGTTAGGCTGTAGGAAATGACTAAAGTACCCTTCTATTCGCCAATAAATAGCCAAGTCTATATCTCATTTTAATTCATTCAAAAACTAAAGAAAGGAACTGAAATTCATTATAAATGGTGAAGTATTCTAAGTCTCCATTAAAGCAAATAGGATGTGAGTATATTCCATGTTTTCATAGTTTAGTGAGTATATTCCTTGTTTTCATAGTTTAGTGGGTATAACTTATTCTGTGAGTATAATTTAATTATTTTACAGTCAGTATAATCTTAATCTCTTTCCTTTGACTCATTCACATTTTAACAAATGTTGTGTTAACTATTGTTTGTAAATTGTTAATGATAATGAGTTTGTTATCATTCTTGTTATTATTCTTGTTTGGTTGTTTGATTTGTGCTCGGCCGGTTTATGCGCAATAACTTTGATGTTTAGTTCAATGGAACTTACACCACCTTTTAACTTAGGATTGACATTTAGTGACATTTTAGTTAGAAGGAAATAACACTTCTTTTAGCTATCTCATTTGATTAAGAGGGAGCTTTACCCCTCTTGGTCATATTCACCTTTAAAGATGATGGGTTTAAGTTATGATTTGAATGAAAGTTTTAAATGTTTATTTAAAGTATTCTATAGGAGCTTTAAAATTTATATAATGATTTAATTGGGTTATTTATGGAAAGTAAGTAGTCATATACTTGGCACTAAAAGCCGATGATTAGATTGATCCTCTATTTGTGAGATGTGGAACCGAAGTGTCTAGGCAAGCCTAGGACCAACCAGTGCCCTGACCTACCTGGCTTTGTTTCTAGGCGAGGGGTAGAGTAAGTCGAGAATATCGGAAACATGACAAGTGTAGGAGATTTTATTTTCATAAATGATCTTTATAATATAATGGAAAATATTCGCATTTCTTATAGACAATTGTTTTTGACCCATCTAAATATGTTTTTGAAATATGAAATCCACCCAAATGCTTTATGAATGTATTTATACCGATGAGATAAGTATATGGATATTTTCCAAGCGTTGAAAAAGTATAAGATTTAATTTCCATATATGGTCGTTTTGTTATCCCCGATTGTTGATATCTTGACTATAAATTTCGATACCCTTCTTCCTCTTGTTTTTGTTTCGTCAATCTAAGATGGTTTTTCGCTCATTTAGAGCATTCATATCCTTTATCGAAAATGAATAAATAAAGAGCGAGTTGGGGGCAAGCTATGTGGGGTTGCTCCCATTAAGGTATTTTCACATCTACTCTAGATTGGTTTTGGTTGTATGCACACAAATATGTGAAATACTCGGATACTCGGTAAGGTTAGCGAGATCCGACTTGGAGGTTTCTGAGAGCCATCATAGTTCTCAGGTATATTTCTACAGGTATACTTATGATAATGGACGCACCCTCCTAGTCGTTGTTGGAAAAATTCCTTTTCCTCATTTTTGATTCAAATCTTTGGATTGATTCTTTATTAATTGCATCAGGAAGCATCTTGCACTCTTCGCGATGTTTAATTATTTGTGCCCATTCTTTTATACTCGGATGTTGTCCTTGTGGGGGAAAAACCCGTTCTACGTTTTTGCGACATGGTCTCACTAGTTATATTGTGCGTTCTATTTTTTTGGAGTTTACTCACACTGGACTTATTATCTGACCTGAATTATTTGTTTCCCAAAACTTTCAGGTACTCATTTATATTTGAGTAGTCTAGAAATGACAGGTTTCTTTGGGCTCTTTTGAAGATTGCGGACGAGCAAGCGGTTCCTTATCTATCTAGCTATTTATTTCCGTTGTTATGAGATGTTGGTTCTATGTATGTATATTTAAAAGAAGGTTGTTATAACTACCTAGATTGATAGTAGTACTTTTTTGTAACTTTGATAACTCCATGTTGGGGAGTAACCTTATGTACTATCTTTTATATTTAACCATTCCCTTATAATATTATTGTTTTGTTCTTATATTTTATCCCATGACAACTTGTCTTTCAGATACTTGGGCAACGACACATAAATACCATAGATGTATTAAGCGTCGTTCTCAAGGGTCGGAAAGGTGGATCGTCACAGGTGGTATCATAGCTTTGGTTGAACGAACACCTTAGCCTGATTGGGGTACAACTCATTAGAGATAGGGTAAGTGATGCCCTTGAATGAGTTAATCTTGAGAGAGCGTATTTGTAATTTTTATAATAATAATATTTATCCTCTAAAGTCTAGTTTAGATCCTTTGGTGTTATTTCCTTAAACCGTTTTAATCCTATTTTTGCATTCTAAGGATACCTGTTATTTGTTTAGATAATAGAAAACGAATACAAGAAAAGGAGGAAGGAGAGGATCTGGAACTAGCACGGCTGCCAATGGCAGGGTACCTAGGAATGCTACTATGTTAGCTGTAGATTCAGTAAAGGAAATATTGTGTAAGTTCAGACTCCTATGAACTCTGTAGCTCTGTGTAAGAATTTTACCACTTTGGGCATGAAACCTTTCTATGGGACTGAAGATATTCTTGGAGTGCAGATGTGGCTTCAAACTTGTGAGAGAATATTTGGAGATCTTTGGTTAGAGGATGCGGAGAAACGACTGTTGGCATCGCGACAGCTTCGGTGATGGATTGGTGGGATTCAGAAACAGCTAGTACTCCGAAGGGGGAGTTTTCTTAGGCCCGGTTCGAGGAAGTTTTTGAAGCACAGTTTATTCCAAAAGCCGAAAAAACTCAATTATTTAGAAGTTTCATTGACTTAAAGCAAGGTGATTTGATTGTATCGCAGTATGAGCATAAGTTTAATGCTTTATCCTATTTTGGACATGGATTGATAGACTCACTGCTACAGAAAAATGAAATGTTTGTAAATGAAATGCGACCAGAGTTCCATCGTGAAATGACCAATCATCTTATGGGTACGTTCACCAACATTATTAACATGGTTTTGAGGTTTGAGGCTCTTGACATTAAGGAAGGAGTCCAGAAGGGCGTAGTACCAGCAATAAGTGCCAAGCCTTTATCAGTTATACTAGGTGAAGGAAAGCCAAACTTCAAGCGTACGTTTAAGGGAAAGAAGTAGGGTGAAGGGAAGAAACCTGAAGATAGCGCTCCAGCACAGAAGAAGTAGACCAACTTGGCCAACATTCTTTCTTTCAAGTGCAATAAATGGGAAATTTTGAAAATCATTGCCCAATTGCCACATGTTTTAATTGCGGCCAGCCAGGACATATGAAGAATGAGTGTCCTTTTCCTAAAAAGGGATCTCCAGGATAGACTTTTACCATTAAAGAGGTACCATCCACTTCTTTAGATAAAAAGGGAAGCAAGTGTTGCAAGGTACATTATCTATCTATGATATTCCTTACAGGAGCTTCCCATTGTTTTATTTCTTATGATCTAATGGAGAAACTAAACCTTTAATATGTTATCATGAGTAATCCTGTATATGTCTCAAACCCAATTGGAGGTCTGACAAATCTTGACACTACTTCTCTAAATGTACCCATTTCTTATCGAAATCATCTATTTCCTTTTGACTTGTTTGTTCTTGGGTTTATGGGTTTTGGGGTGTTGTTAGGAATGGATTGGTTATCTAAGTTTAAAGCTATCTTGGATTGTGGTAGAAGGCTCATTAGAGTTAGTGATGCAGAAGATGTTGGTGTTGATATTAGTTGTTAAAAGCCTAAGAAGTTAATGAGTAGTTTTCTTTATTCACTCGAAGTGGCTAAAGCGGGGCTAGGAGATATGTCGGTTGTTCGAGATTTCATAGAAATTTTTGATAAGGTGCAAGGTTTACCTCCTCACCGTGAAGTCAAGTTTCGTATTACTTTGGTTTTGGGAACTGGACTTATTGTACAACCCTTACGAAGGATGGCCCCAAAAGAGAAGAGGGAGTTAGAAAGGCAGACTTATGATTTGCAGCAGAAGGACTTGATCTGACGTAGTACCTCGAGTTGGGGATCGCCAGTCATCTTTGTTACAAAGGCAGACGGTTCTCTAAGGTTATGCATAGACTATTAGGAGTTAAAAAAAGGACTATCAAGAATAAATATCCTTTGCCAAGGATCGATGATATGTTTGGCCAACTCCACGGTGCTTGGATATCTTCTCAATTAGACCTTGCCAGCGGTTTCCATCAATTAAGAGTGGCAGAGGAGAGTGTTCCCTTAATAGCTTTTCAAACTAATGAAAATTTCTATGAGTGGTTAGTTATACCATTTGGATTGACTAACGCACCCGCTTATTTTATAGACTTAATGAATCGAGTATTTCAAGATATTCTTAATAAATTTGTCCAAGACAGAGGAGGAACAGAAATATCATCTCCGCGTCATACTCGATACCTTAAGGAGCCATGTGTTGAAGGCTAAGTTTTCCAAGTGCCATTTCTGAAAATCCAAAGTTGGATTTCTAGGGCATATTATTTCGAGAGAAGGCATACCGGTGGATCCAGCTAAAGTTGGTATGGTTCAAGACTGGAAGAAGCTCGAAAGTGCAACGGAAGTTAGAAGTCTCTTGGGATTGGCTGTTTTTACCATAGGTATATCATAGACTTCTTGAAGATTGCTTCTCATCCAACGAAGTTAACAAAGAAAGATGTTAAGTTCGTTTGGACTTCTAAGTGTGATCATGCATTCAATGAATTGAAAGAAAAGTTGACTAGCACTTCTGTTTTAACCATTCCAGATGGGGGTGAACATTTAACCGTGTATAAAAATTCTTGTGGAACTGGATTGGGAGAAGTTCTGATGCAGCGTGGGAAAGTTATTGCCTATGCGAGTTGACAGCTAAAGTTGCATGAGAAAAATTATGCTACGCAGATTTGGAGCTTTTGGCTATTGTCTTCACACTGAAGATGTGTAGGCATTATCTTTTGGGTGAAAGGTTCGAGTTATACATGGATCACAAATCCTTTTAAAAAAAATTACTTAGAAAGATTTGAATTTGAGGCAGTAGATATGGCTGGAGTTTCTCGCCTCTTATGATCTAGAGGTTCTTTGTACCCTGGAAAAGCAAATGTCATTGCTGATGCATTGAGTAGCAATGTAGCAATGGTTGTAAATATAGAAGCTAAACCAGTATTGTTAGAGAGAATTACACCCAGTCAAGAGGCAAATCCTATTTTAGCACAACTTAAGAAGGATGTTGAAGAAGGTGTTGTTTCTATCTTTGAGATTGATCTCCCGAGCATATTAAAAATGAATGGGAGTATTTGTGTTCTAGGCTTTGATGGACTTAGGTAAGAAGTGTTAGCCAAATGCCACCATTCAAAGTTATCTTTTCATCCGAAGTAACCAAGATGTTCAACGATATGAAGTGGGTATTCTAGAGGAAGGGGATGAAGCGAGATATTTAAATCTTTTTGAGCCGTTGTGCAAACTACCAACAGATTAAGAGTGACCAGCAGAAGACAGTTGGATTTCTTCAGCCACTTGAGATCCTAAAGTGAAAGTGGTAGCATATTTCTATTTACTTTATTGATGGGATTCTTAGTTCAAGAAGAGGTAACGATGGCATTTCGGTTATAGTCGATCGACTGATCAAAAGTGCCGATTTCATTCTAGTTAAGCTGATTAGGACTGCTACGAGTCTGGCGAGTTTGTATGTGAAGGAGATTTTAAGATTCCATGGGATTCCTTGTACTATTGTAAGTGATCGAAACCCGATATTCACTAGAAGGTTCTAGGAGGGACTGCATACTGCTTTATGGACTAAGCTAAGTCTAAGTACAACTTACCATCTCCAAACAGATGGGCAGACAAAGAGAGTGGATCGGATCTTGGAAGATTTATTGCAAGCATGCATTTTAGACTTTATGGCTTCTTGAGAAGATCATTTACCATTAGTCGAATTCACCTACAACAACTGCTATCAGGAAAGCATTGGTATGACTCCTTTCAAAGCACTTTATAGTCTTCATGTTGTTCTCCTTCTTGTTGGGTTAAATCTGTAGATAGACTTGTTCTTGGACCCGACATAATCTTAGAAGCCAATGAGAAGGTAGCTGATATTAGAAGAAAGATGAAGGAAGCGCACGATCAGCAAAAGTGATATGCAGATCAAAGGCGTAGGGATCTAGAATTCTTAGTCGGGGGACTTGGTATTTGTAAAAGTCTCACCTTTAAGAAGTGTCATGAGGTTTGGGAAGACAGGGAAGTTATCCCCTCCATATATTGGCCCTTTTCCCATACTAGACCAGATTGGTAAACTTGCATATAAAGTGGAGTTACCAGATCGACTATTAGATGTGCACAACATATTTCACGTATCTCATTTACGTAAGTATGTACTGTTAGGAAATCAAATCTACGGTTTCGATGACAACAACTATACAATGGATACCAAATATGCATATATATATATATATATATATATATATATATTTATAGGTAATTGCTAAAGTAACATCACTAGAGAGACAAGAACAAGGCTCAAAGAACGTTAAAAGAGACTACAAGTCGATAGGATCAATGGAGCAATGACATAGATGCACAAAAGCAACATGCACAGGGTTCAGATGTCTGGGTGCACTAGCCAGACGTTTGAAGAAATCCTCTGGAATATAAACCAGGCAGGATTAGATGTCTGGTTAATGTACTCAGACGTCTGAAAGGCTACTATATACAAAAAATATATATAGCCAGACGTCTGAAACAAATACCAGACGTCTCGTATTGAACTCGGATTTTGAAATTCAAATTACAACTGCCATATTTGAAAAGACATCTTCGCTTCTCTTCGCTGCAACTCTTCATCACCTCAGAAGGGACTGTAGAACACTTGTTAATGGATGCAACTACTCCAGGAATCTCTCTACCACTATAACTAACATCAAGAATCAAAGAGAAGAACTCATCTTACTTACTTGCGCTCTTTATTTTTATACTTTCTTGATCTCTAGAAAACTATACTTGTATTTCACTCTTCCATATATTCAGATCTCATCAATCAATATTCTCTAGATATATATATCAGAAGCATTTGTACTTAATAGTCAATATCCGTGTTATAGAACACATACTGACAAGAACAAGCTATTGTAACCACGCCTATTCCTTCGGACGAAATGAGGGTGTTTGATAGTCGAATTCCAAAGGAGAGCTTGGGGACTGGACGTAGGACGGGAGGTCCGAACCAGTATAAAATCCTAGTTTGCTTATTCTATATTTACCTAGATTAATTTATCTTTGTTGCATCATATAGTTAGTCACATATACTTGCATATACAATACACGATCCACCCTATAGACTTTCAATTGGTATCAGAGCAAGGTTTGATCAAAGTACAGTTACATGTTTTTGAATTACTTTAATATGGCAAGTATTTTTCAAGAAGGACAATCCACAGCACGATCCCTACTTTTTAATGGCTCTAACTATGCATATTGGTCAACATGTATGAGAATTTTTATGGAAGCTAATGGTCTAGAAATTTGGTCAGCCACTCAAGATAAATATGAAGCATCTACTACTGCTATGAACACATGGACCGATGCACAAAAAAGGCAGCTTCTAATAATACCAAAGCTATCAATGTCTTATTTTGCTCAATAGATAAAAATGAATTTTCACGTGTCATGTTATGTTACACTGCATTTGATATTTGGCGTGCCTTACAGGTTACACACGAAGGCACAAACAAAGTTAAGCAAACTAATATTTTAATTTTACAAAATTAATTTTCATCATTTAAAATGAAACAAAATGAATCTATAGTAGATATGTACTCTAGATTCCAAACCATTCAACATGATTTAATGGCACTTGAAGTCAAATTCACAAATTTTGATTTAGTATCTAGAATACTCAATTCTTTAACTCCGGAGTGGGAAAGAAAAGTATTAGCTATCGAAGAAGCTAATGATCTCTCAGAACTTTTAGTTGAAGAGTTGATAAGAAATTTAATGTCCTATGAAGCTAATTTGCAGGCACAAAAAGAACTAAATTCGAAAGAGAAAGACATAGCATTCCCAGCAACAAATGAAGACTCTGAATTAGACGAAGAAGAAATTGTATTCATTGCCAAAAATTACAACAAATTCAAGAAGTTTAGGAAAATGACTGAATTTCAGAAAGGAGAAAAATCAAGCTTAACAAATCAAACATCAATTAAATGCTATGAATGTGATCAATTTGGACATATGAAGAAATACTGTCCCAAGCTCAATAATGATAAAATGGAACTTTTTATTGAAAAGATAAAAAAGAAGAAGGCTTTCAAAGTAACATAGGATGACTCGGATTCTTCATCATCTGATAGTGATAGTGATAGTGATGGAGAACAAGTGAATGTGTGTTTTATGGCATAAACTGATGAGGTATGTCCTGAACTTAGCTATGACGAATTATTAGAACTTAACATGGAATTAGATGATAAATTTAGACAAATTAAAAAATTGAACAAAGAACATATAGCCAAAATAAATAGATTGGAGCTTGAAGTAGAAATGTAAAAAGATGATAAAATTATCTTATAAGAGTAACTAGAATTATCTCAAGAAAAAATTAAAAATAATTTTGTGGAAAATGAGGCTATTGCTATTGATTTTGATAAAAACTAAATAGAAAAGGATAATTTGTTAAAGGAAAATATCAACTTGAAGAGTAATATTGAAATACTGAAAATTGAAAATTTAGAATTAAAAGAAAATTTTGATAAAATTACAAATAATGTTTCAAAATTTAATAAAGGAAAACAAGATTTGGAAAATCTTATCAAAACTTCAAAACAATCAGGTAATAGAAATGGAATAGGATTTAAAAATACTCCTAAACAAAGAGGAAATGATGTTAAGAATTATAGGTATAAAAAAACAAAAAGTTCACCTAAGTCTAATATAAATACCAAAAATATTAAAATTTGGATTCCTATGGCAAATAATAATTTGATTAGACAAAAACATATTAATAATTTTTTAGAGAATGTAGTATATAATAAAAATTATATTCATAAACATACCAAACCATCTTGGGTATGGCTACCTACTTCTCCTATTTAGGACCTTAACAAAGTATATGGGTACCAATTAAAACAACTTTTATTTTGCAAGTACCCAAAATAAAAAATAAGGAGAAATGGATACTAGATAGCGGATGCTCCAAGCGTATGATCGAAAACTCAAAAATGCGATCAAATATAACATACATCGATGGTGGAATGGTAACCTTTGGAGATAACTCAAAAGAATATGTCGTGGGCATTAGAGAAGTCATCAACTCTAGTATTTCTAACTCTCCTATTATTACAAATGTTTTATTAGTAGAAAATCTAAAACACAACCTACTAAGTATTAGTCAATTATACAATAAAAGTTTTCAAATTAATTTCGAAAAAGATAGATGCAATGTTTTCGATAATAAAAAATAACCTATATTTGAAGGTTTTAGAAACAAAAATATTTATGTCATAAACATGAATATAAGTAAAAATTCAAATTTGTGTTTAACCGCCAAACATGACGATCCATGGTTATGGCATAAACGATTTTGTCAAATCAATTTTAAATATATTAATAAATTAGCAAAATATGAGCTAGTTAGAGGTTTACCTAAAATAAATTGCAAAGTAGAAAATTTATGTGACAATTGTCAGAGTGGAAAACTATAGAAAAGTTCGTTTAAATCTAAAAATAATATTTCTACAAAACAACCCCTAGAATTATTATATTTAGATTTATTTGGTCCAACGCAAATACGATCAATAAATCGCAATAAATATGTTTTCGTAATAGTTGATGATTTTTCAAGATATATATGGACTTTATATTTAAAACATAAAAGTGATACCTTTGGTATGTTTAAAATATTTGCTAAAATAATTAAAACACAAATGAATTTGAAAAGTATAGATATTCAAAGTGATCACGGTGGAGAGTTCGAAAATGATCTTCTTACTAATTTTTGTAATAAGAAAGGAATAAATCATAATTTTTCTTTCCCTCGCACACCCCAACAAAATGGTGTAGTAGAAAGAAAAAACCGTACATTATAAGAATGTGCATGAACACTACTAAATAGTAGTGGTCTACCAAATATTTTTGGGCTGAAGCTATTTCCATAGCTTATTATGTGTTAAATCGAGTAACCATACGTCCTATACTAAACAAACTTGTTTTGAAATATTTTTTGGAAGAAAACCTAAAGTATCATACTTCAAAACTTTCGGATAAAAATGTTTTATATTAAATACAAAAGATAATTTAGGAAAATTTGACCCGAAGGCCGATGAAGGAATCTTTGCTGGATATGTGGATCGCAGCAAAGCATATAGCATTTTTAATAAACGAAATAATATTATTGAAGAAAGTTTACATGT
Organism: Allium cepa; assembly: GCA_030765085.1. Classification (NCBI taxonomy): domain Eukaryota; kingdom Viridiplantae; phylum Streptophyta; class Magnoliopsida; order Asparagales; family Amaryllidaceae; genus Allium; species Allium cepa. Next base: position 968,427,344 of record CM060932.1, on the reverse strand, counting down.
TTCGTTCGACAAAAATTTTCTTAACCATCATACTAATGATGATGAGGAAATAATTCCAATAACAAATACAATGATACAAATGTGCAAAATAATACCTTGATATCATCTCCTAGAATTCTTAAGGATCATCCAAAAGATAATATCATTGGTGATCTCAATTCTAGGGTAATTAGAGATCAACTTAATCAAATAAGCCATATAGCATTTGTGTCAAATTTTGAACCAAAAATTAAAAAGAAGCTTCAAATGATAATTTTTGGATAATAGCTATGCAAAAAGAATTAAATCAATTTGAACGTAATAATGTCTGGAAATTAGTACCAAGACCAGAAGATCAATCAGTTATAGGAACAAAATGGGTATTTAAAAATAAAGAAGATGAAAACGGAAATATTGTTAGAAATAAAGCACGTTTAGTTGCTCAAGGCTATAATCAAGAAGAAGGTATCGACTATGGCGAAACTTTTGCTCCAGTAGCAAGATTGGAGGCCATTCATACATTACTCGCCTTTGCAAATCATCACAATTTTAAACTATTTCAAATGGATGTCAAAAGTGCCTTTTTAAATGGTTTTATTAAAGAAAACGTATATGTAGAACAACCACCATTATTTGTTCATGAAAAATATCCCGGCCATATTTTTAAATGCACAAAGCATTATATGGATTAAAACATGCTCCTCGAGTATGGTACGAACTTCTTAAAAATTACTTATTTACCTCTGGTTATCAAATAGGCAAAATCGATACAACTTTATTTATTAAACGAGAAAATAACGACATTTTAGTTGTACAAATTTACGTTAACGATATTATTTTTGGTTCAACTAACGAATATGATCGATTTTCAATTATTATGAAAAATGAATTTGAAATGTCACACATGGGAGAATTAAATTTCTTCTTAGGTTTACAAATAAAACAACTTGAAAATGGTATTTTTATCCATCAAGAAAAATATTGTAACGATCTATTATGTCATTTTGAATGGATAAAAATTCAAGCAAACCAACACCGATGAGTACTACTGTTCACTTAGAAAAGGATGATAACGGAAAAGATTTCGATGAAAAATTATAGCGTATCATGATTGGTTCTTTACTCTATTTGACGGCTAGTCGACCCGATATTATGAAGAGTGTGTTTCTCTGTGCTCGATTTCAAGAAAAACCAAAAGAATCTTGCCTAAGAGCTGTTAAACGTATCTTACGATATCTATCTAGTACTAGAGATTACAGTTTGTTTTACCCTAAAGGATCATCGTTTGAACTAGTTTCATATAGTGATGCGGATTTCGGTGATTGTAGAACAGATCGTAAGAGTACTAGTGGAACATGTCACTTTATCAGACAATCATTAGTTTCATGGTTTAGCAAAAAGAAATAATTGTGTTTCTTTATCTACTTGCGAAGCCGAATATATTTCAGCGGCTCTAGCATGTGCACAAGTGATATACATGCAAGAAACACTTACGAATTTCGGCAAAATTATCAATAAATCTCCAATGTATTGTGATAACACGAGCGCAAAAATTTTATCAAAAAACCATGTAAATCACTTGCAAACTAAACATATAGATATACGACATCATTTTTTATGTGACAATGTTGAAAAAGCAACCATTCAATTAGAATATGTAAATACCGAAAATCAAATAGCAGATATTTTCACAAAACCACTAAATGAACAAACTTTTATAAAACTCGAACGTGATTTAGGGATATGCTCTCTTCATGATCTTCTAATTTAATAACCACTTCTTCATTTAAGCTATGATTAGCTAATAATTTTCTACACACAAATTGCAATTAATAAATCCTTCACCTTTGGTTTTCAGTTAGTTAGTTTCTGCAAATTCTATATAAATAATTTTTGAACTTATAAATATTCATACAATAAGAAAGAAAAAAACAAATATATAATTCATCGTTTTAAACAAAATATAATCATAGCCTCTGAAAATTCTTATATATCCATCTCGACACCTACAACGGATAGCTCGGCGGATACACCACAACGGCTTCCTACACCCACACCAAATTAGGAACCAACTTATAGGTGGTCCTCATATCACACGGGATTCACTCCCGGTAGCAAGAAGACCAAACGATCTTTATTTGTCTCTCGTAACACAAGGGAGAAAATTGATGAAATACATCGCTATCAAAAACAACAAATAGATCTTCAATGAGAACTATATTTTGAACAAAAAGTCACGGCACGTCGGCTAAGCTTTTTGGAGCAATTAGCGATGAAGTTTTGTACTACACGGAAGAAAGATGTCCATGAACCACTTCTGATGCCTTGCTGTTCCTTGGATCCCTCTTCCTCGTATCGTACACCTTTGGACCCTTCACCAAGGAGATACTCTAGTTCCTCGAGAACCCACGAATGAGGAAATATATGGTCTCCACTCAAACCATGGAGGGGCAACAAGTCAGATGATCGCAAAACTCCGTCGACATCTAAATAGATTATATTTAATGTGTATCTTCGTATATTGGTAATTTTGTTTCAAAAAAATAAGAACTACATTTCTTTTTAAACAATAGAGAATCGAGAAATAAGCAACACCGTTAAAATTTAGGCTATTTTTAGAAAGATTGCTTATTTCAGACGTCTGGATATGGACCTCAGACGTCTGACACTCTGATATCCCACGATTTTTTTTATCATTGTGCATATGTCAGACGTCTGTTATAACCCTCCAGACGTCTGAAAAGTTGCTCTGCCTCCTTAAAATAGAAACCAGACTATTTCAAACGTCTAAGCTTTGATCCAGACGTCTGAGTTATGTCTCTGCTAGCAAATTTTAAAAAATCGACCTATTTCAGACGTCTGATATTTTAACCAGACGTTTGGAAATTCCCTCTGCCTACCAAATTTTAAAAATCAACCTATTTCAGAAGTCTGATATTTTAACCAGACGTCTAGAAAATCCCTCTGCCTATCAAAATTTTAAAACTCGACCAAACCAGACGTCTAGCAATTAAACCAGGAGTCTTAAATTATCTACTGTGTTGGAATTAGGGTAAACCGGACGTCTGAAATCGCTTCCATACATCTAAAATTCAGTCGACGCTTTAAAAACACGTACATAACGTCATATTTTTTTACTTTTATCCCTATTTTCAACTGCGATTTCTCCACTGATGATTTTCTTCTCAAAACCATCTTTTTACGCTTGCTCAATTACAATGCCTCCTAGAACTAAAAATCCAAAGATATCCAAAAGAAAAAAGGAACAACCAACATCATCCTCAAGTTTGCTCTGATGATCAAATAGAAAGATGGATGAATCGAGCACCACACTCAATCAAGAGATATGAGGATATACAAAAGAAGAAGCTTCACACAGGTCCATTTTATAACCTACTTAAATTTCCAATGTATGATTTGGATGAAATGTGTAAGAATGCTGGACTAGAAACATTGATATCGTTCACTCCCAATGACATCCAAATCGATCAATTGGCAATATTTATTTTTTACGCAAATTTGGATAGCACGTCAGTATGGAACACTGAAAGTGAAGACAACTGGCTATGGTCTAGCGTGTATGGCAACACGATTAGATTCACTCCAGGCATAATAGGTAGAACTGTAGGATGTTCCAACACGGGCGAAGACTTATATAATATTCTTGATATGCGCTTCAAACCAAGGAATAGTATAACACATCAAACATGGGAGGATGAAATGCCTAAATTTGCCTCTAAATATCTACGACCGAAAGCAAGACTTTTTACTCGAACGGTCATCAATACCATTGTTCCATGTATGGGAAGTCATGAGCAAATAACCGAATCAGAGCACAAAGCCTTATATGCTCTATTTAGTGGAACAAGGGTGAAATGGACCAAATTTAACTTTGACGAGCTCAAACATTTTTGGACTCGATCACGGCCATCAATTATCTACCCCACATACATTGTGAGAATTCTACGTGCTCACAACATCCCTTACTACTTACAACTTTTGAAGAAATCTCTCCAAAATATGCTTCCACAAATTTTTCTCGTTAATGAACCAACCGGAAATTCCTCCGGAATTTATCTCTTTTGAAGGTTGGACGCACAATCGTCAAACCAGACAAGTTGAGCCTCTAGCTCTACCATACAATGAACCATCACAAGAGGAGGAAAAACATCATGAAGCAACTCCACCTCCTCCTGCACCATTAGATTATCCAAGCCAAGATGAGATTTTGAAAACTCGAATTGAAACAAATCCAAATGAAAGCGTTCGATATCTCACTCTTAAAAATCAACACATTTTGTCTCAAAATCAAAAAGTTTTGGCTAAGCGTATTGACAGCTTTGAAACAACGTTTGCTACACGCCTAGCAACAGTTGAAGAATCACTTTCAACTATATTATTGGTTCTCCAAGAGGTACTTCAAAAGGTTCATGGTCCGACACCTCCTTCTGAAGATTGGACAACCCCAGTGCCTTCTCCTCCAGTGAAACATTCCAAGCTTTTTGAGGACGAACCTCTAAAAGAAGCTTCGACATATCCTATAAAGCAACTTAGCTCTTTCCAAAAAGAAAATAAAGGGGATGATCAACAAAAAGCTTCTCCAAAAGAATCATAGATTTTAGGATTTCAGTTTTTGTATGCTTGACAAAATCAATAAATGTAATCAATTTCAAATTATTAATGAAATTTTCCTTTTTGTGTGTTATCTTTGACGATCGGCTAAAATTTTATAATTCTTTCTGATAATGCCAAAGGGGGAGAAATATACGTATACATATAAAAATTTAGAAATAAGCACATATTCAAGGGGAGATTTATAAATTATATATAAGTACATTGTATAGTTGTCATCGTCAAAAAGGGGGAGATTGTTAGGAAATCAAATCTACGGTTTCGATGACAACAACTATACAATGGAAATCGACTATGCATATATGTTTCTATTTACAGGTAACTGCTAAAATAACATCACTAGAGAGACAAAAACAAGGCTCAAAGAACGTTACAAGAGACTACAACTCGATAGGATCAATGGAGCAATGTCATAGATGCACAAAAGAAACATGCACAGGCTTCAGACGTCAGGTGCACTAGCCAGACGTCTGAAGAAATCCTCTGGATTATAAACTAGACAGGATCAGACGTCTGGTTAATGTACTTAGACGTCTGAAAGGCTACTATATACAAAAAAAAATATAGCCAGACGTCTGAAACAAATACCAGACATCTGGTACTGAACTCAAATTTTGAAATTCAAATTACAATTGCCGCATTTGAAAAGACGTCTTCGCTTCTCTTCGCTGCAACTCTTCATCACTATCAGAAGCGACTATATAACACTTGTTAATGGATGCAACTAATCAAGGAATCTCTCTGCCACTATAAATAACATCAAGAATCAAAGAGAAGAACTCACCTTACTTACTTGCGCTCTTTACTTTTATACTCTGATATATTCTTGATCTCTAGAAAACTATACTTGTATTTCACTCTTCCATATATTCAGATCTCATCAATCAATATTCTCTAGATATATATATCAGAAGCATTTGTACTTAATATTCAATATCCGTGTTATAGAATATATACTTGACCAGAACAAGCTATTATAACCAAGCCTATTCCTCCGGACAAAATGAGGGTGTTTGATAGTCGAATTCTGAAGGGGAGCTTCGAGACTGGACATAGGACGGGAGGTCTGAACCAGTATAAAATCCTGGTGTGCTTATTCTATATTTACCTAGATTAATTTATCTTAGTTGAATCATATAGTTAGTCACGTATACTTGCAAATACACTGCACGATCCACCATATAGACTTTCATGTACACGACCCTTCGATGATAGTAGAACCGGGACAACAAGTTGATTTGGAGGTTAAGCCTAACTTAACCATTCTTAAGCAGCCTATTTGTATTGTCGCTTGAGATATAAAGTGATTAAGGAAGAGGGTTGCGAATCTTGTTAAGGTTCAGTGGAGTGGAGATGTTAGAGATTGTACTTGGGAAACTGAGGACTATATTAGGGATTCTTATCCCGAGTTGATGTAGTTGTTGTTTGTATTTTATTTTTTTCTTTTTAGTGAACTCACCAGTTGTGTTGAGGTCACTTTCCTTGTATCTTTGTGTAGTATATATGATATCATTGGTGTTTCTTTGATATCTTGAGTTTATCTGATTAATTTCGATGACGAAATTTCCATTAAGGAGGGGAGGATGTAATGATCCATAATTTAATCACTTTGAATTCGAATAGTCAGTATGTTTTTAAATGATTAAATAATGGATTTTATATCTAGAATAAAATTTTGGATAAAACGTCTTAAATGGATTTTTGTAAATTGATGTAAAATGTTAGTCCAAAGATGGTTCAAGTTATAAGGCGATTAGGGGTACCAATTTATTTAAGAATAAGTTTGCCTAATAAAATAGAATAATATAATTACTTGCCTAATAAAATAAGAAAGAATTATTAAACCTGCCTAATAAAACAGAATAGTATAATTAATTGCCTAATAAAACAAGAGAGAATTATTAACATTGCCCAATAAAACAGAATAGTATAATTACTTGCCTAATAAAATAGAACAGTATAATTACTTTTCTAATGAAACAAATTATCATAATGATTATTATATTCCATGCGGATGGTTGCCATTGGACCAAAATCTGGTTGAATCATATTATGCCATAGTTGACAAGGAGGATTCATATTGGACCAAAATGTGGTCAAATCAAATAAAGCGATCAAGATGTTTTCTATTGGACCATAATTTGGTCGAATCAAATTGGTCCATCAATATGTTTTCGATTGGACTAAAATGTGGTCGAATCAAATTAGGCCATAAGGCTGGTTTCTACTGGACCAAAGTCTGGTCGAATCTGGTTAGGCTATAGGAAATGACTGAAGTACCCTTCTCTTCACCTATAAATAGCCAAGTCCTCATTTTAATTCATTCAAAAACTAAAGAAAAGAATTAAAATTCATTACAAAAAGGTAAAGTATTCCAAGTATCTATTAAAGCAAATAGGATGTGAGTATATTCCTTGTTTTTCGAGTTTAGTGAGTATATTCCTTGTTTTCATAGTTTAGTGGGTATAACTTATTCTGTGAGTGTAATTTAATTATTTTACAATCAGTATAATCTTAATCTCTTTCCTTTGACTCATCCCCATTTTAACAAATGTTGTGTTAACTGTTGATTGTAAATTGTTAATAATAATGAGTCTGTTATTATCCATGTTATTATTCTTGTTTGGTTGTTTGGTTTGTGCTCGGGCAGCTTATGAGCAATAACTTTGATGTTTAGTTAAAGGGAATTTACACCATCTTTTAACTTAGGATTGACATTTGGTGACTTTTTAGTTAAAGGGAAATAACACCCCTTTTAGCTATCTCATTTGATTAAGAGGGAGCTTCACTCCTCTTGGTCGTATTCTCCTTTAAAAATGATGGGTTTAAGTTATGATTTGAATGGAAGTTTTAAATCTTTGTTTAAAGTATTTTAAAGGAGCTTCAAAATTTATATAATGATTTAAATACATTATTTTTGGAAAGTAAGTAGTCCTATACTTGGCACTAAAAGCCGATGAGTAGATTGATCCTCTATCTGTGAGATCTGGAGCCGAAGTGTCTAGGCAAGGCTAGGAGCAACCAGTGCCCTTACCTACTTGGCTTTGTTTCTGGGCGAGGGGTAGAGTAAGTCGAGAATATCGGAAACGTGATATGATAACCCGTAATTTTGGGCAATATCAATTTAATAATCTATATTTAAAAATTAAATTGACTTGATAATTTTCTTTTATAATTTTATTTTAAATTGGCAAATTTACTCTTTTAAAAGCAAATAAATATTTAAATTGATAAGTTTCATCTTTTAAAAGTTAATAAAATGTTATCTATTTATAATGTATATATACATTTGTATATATTGCAAATAGAAAAGCTTTGGTGAATTTAATAAATAAAATCAATGTTTCAAATTCTAATATATATTTTGGTTATTTGGAAATTATGATTAAAATTTACAATAAAACTTTTCAAAGCTATTTAAAAAGTTAACTATATAGTTTTAAATATTTAAGGAAAATGTTAATTGTTTAAAATTATATTTAGCTTAAGTATAAATTTTAAATAAGATTAATTAAAAAGGTTTGTTTTATTTTCATTTTTAAATACAGGTAAATAGGCACAAGAAAGAAGTTGAAAAAAAATTTAGTCTAATGGACAACAAGTTTGCTTTTTAGCCTGAAGGACACTTTTTAGTGTAAACTGAAAATGATAGTTACAACTATCATTCTGTGATTTACACTAAAAAGTGTCCTTCAGCCTAAAAAACAAACTTGTTGTCTCTGAAACTAAAAAAATTTCTAACTTCTTCCTTTAGCCTAAAAACCCCTTTTAAATATTACTTGATAAATATAATTTGGAATTATATATAAAAGTTTAAAACACAATTTTACAAATGATACATTAGTACATATAATAAAATAATAATTTATAATAAAGAGATAACCTCTTTTATAAATTATTTAAAATTAACAAATGTGTTATTTTCAAGTAATAATTATAATGTATTGTTTTTATATATATAGATATATATATATATATATAGATTTTTAAAGAAAATAGAATTGTTATCTCAAATTGTATGTGTTGTTATAAACTGACTTTAATTTGGACTTTTAAATTTAATTTAAGTTTGAATTGGATTTAATTTTGAAATTCAAAAGGGGAGATATTTTAAAATATTTGGATTTAAATTATATGTATAAGTTTTTATTTATGTATGATTTGTTTTATTTATATTTTCTTTAAAGAAATAAATATATATATATATTTAGAGAAGAAATAGTAAATTAAGTAAAAAGCTTTTTATTTTACATTTAAATTAAAAAAAATTACTTAGGTGACAAGTGTTAATTCATTAAGTAACCATAATAACATGTGTTAAGTAAATAATAATACAAAATGACAAATGTTAAAATACTAGACAAGTGTCCTTATTTATTTTCATTTTCCTTTATTTTTTTTAAAATCACAAATTTACTTATAGATACATAGGCCTTCCTTCTCTTCTTTTTTTTATCTTCTCTAACCAAAAACCAAGAAAACTTCAGCCTGTACAAAACTAAAACCAATCTCTCAAAAACAAATCAAATCCTATCAATATGTAATCAATTTCTTCAACCAGAAATCAATACACCCCTCCTCATACCAAATAAAAATTCAGTTACCTGTAATCTTCTTTAAATCTAACAACTATAATTTCATTTTCAAGGATCAAAGTCTGTGTCTTTTTCAAATCTGAGATTTTCAAAGCCTGCAAACCACTTTTAAGATTCAAATCAAAACCTGTTCATTTTCAAAAATCAAAACAACTAGCCTGCATTTCTTAAAAGCCTGGAATCAAAGCCTGTAGCAGATCAATAAGCAAGCTCAAACCCAAAAAAGCTTTCATCTTTGTTTCAAAACTAAAGCCTGATCTTCTTCTTCAATCTGAGATAAATCAATGCAAGCAAACATGGGAAAGTCAGTAGCAAATTCCAGCAACTCAAATTTTAAACCCAAAAGCTCTGTTCATCTTCTTTAAAACAGGTGAGTAACACTTTTCTTTAAAAAGCTTAAGTATTTTAATAAATCTGGTTTCATGCTAATTTCTGAAAACAAAATATGATTGTGTATATAGGAATTTTCAGAGCATTTTTCTGTGTATATATATGAATGAATATAGTTGTGTGCATGCTTCTGTGTACCTGTGTTTTTCTGTTTTTAGTTTCCAAACTCAAGCTTTATTCAAAAATTTCATATCCACTTGAACTAATTGCTGTTAGAACTTAAGATTTAAACAAAATTTGTTTGTTTAGTTGTAAAGTAAGTTTTAAAGTTTTAATTAAGCTAAAATAAATTTGAAATGGCTCTGGAAACCAAAAGGGACAGGCAAGAATTAGTTTGATTGAAATTCAAATTGTGTAATTCATTGATTCAGGTTTATAAACTAATTACTTAATCAAAAACTTGATTTTAAAAAGAGAAATCAAAATTTTTAGTTGGGTTTGGAGTATGCATTGCTGGGTTGAACGGAAATGGTGACTTTGGAGCTTACTGATGATCCAAGTGATCGAGAATGATGGGGTTTCCACCGGAGATAGTGGAGTGATGTGTGAGCTCGGCAAAATTGTCAAAAAGGTGGATTGACCAACGTAGTGGCGGTAGGAAGTCGTTTTAGTCTGTAGCCCTAGTTTTTAGGTTTGGTTAGAAAATGCTCGTCCCATTTCCTCTGGTGGATCGAGTTCCACCAGATTATGAGGATCGATAGTGGGGAGGTCAGCGAAGTTGTGTCTGGAAGCATACGCGCTCCGATGATCGGCATTGGGAGTTCGAGGGAATTTCCAGTATTGAGATTTTGTTCCAGGTTAGTGCAGAGTGACTCAATCGCGATTTTGGTTTGTTATGGATGAACTGATGATCGGGATAGAGTTTGGGGGTGATAATCGATGTGAGGAAGTCGACGTGGATGATCGGAAGTAGAGGCATCATTGGTGCAGGTGCATGGCAATGAGGGTGTGTCAGCAGTTTTGGGTTGGGTATCATCTCCAAGGCAGGCTCATGTATTCGTGTTGGTGACTCGAGTGAAGTCTCGGGTCATTCGAGTGAGTTTTGTTTCCAGTTTTTAAACATTGAAATTTAAGCAAATTTTGAAAAGAAGGGTAAAAGATGGTTTTTCTCGGGTAAGAGCTCAAGTGTGGTTAGGGTTGAACCCGAAGCAACTTTATAAAACTGATTTTTAAAGAGTTTTTAAAATAAAACAAGATTTGAATTTAAATGAATCTGGTTTAGAACTCTTGTATAAACTTATTATATAAAATAAGTGTTCTTTAACATTTGATTTAAAAATTTGTTAAAGTTAAATGTGTTAATCATTTTAAATCTTAAATTTAAAAATGGAATTTAAAATGTAAATTCTAAAGTGAATTTAAAAGTAAAATGTTTTCAAATGCATTTAAAAATGATAATTAAGTGATTACTAAGGATAAAGTTTTTATCTTAAAAATTAATTCAGATTTAAATGATTTGAGATTAATTAAATTAATAAGGTAAATAAAGAGTCATTAATTAATGTAATTAATTAATGATTATGGATTAATAAATAAGTAATTAAAGGTTGCAAGTCAATTAAATAGAAGTTAATTAATTTCTAATTAAGGATCATTAATTAGATAAGTATAGATTTTTAATTAATGATTAGAATTAATTTAATCAAGTAATTAAAGGTTAATTAAGTTACAGTTAAGCTTAATTAATTAAGTAATTAGAGATAGATTAATTGGTTCTTAAAAACTAATTATTTTGTAATTAAAAGATGATTAATTTAAGTTTAATCACTTACGAAGTAATTAAAGAATTGTTAATAGTTAATGAAAATCATTAACTTGAGATTATTAAATAATTAAATAATGTGATTAATTTTTAATAATTAATTAGATTAATTAATTATGGATAATCATTTGTGGAATTGTTTAGATATAATTACTTAATGAAAGTATTTAAAGGGATTAATTACTCAGTGTAATTAATTAAATTAATGTGATTAGTTTAAATTAATTAATTAGTTTAATTAATTTAAAATAATCATTGGATGATGGGTTAAGTATAATAACATAGTGTAATTACTTAGTGAAGTAATTAGTGGATAATTAGTGATGTGATTAATTGAAAATTGAAAGTAGTTTTGGGTTTAATTACTTAGTGTAACTAATAAGAAGGATAATTACTTAGTGAAAGTAATTAATAATTAATTACTTAGTGTAATTAATTTAAGAATTGATAAATAAAATTATTTGAAGTTAATTAAGTGATGTAATTAATTAAGGATGATTAATTACTAATGGGATTAATCAAGGTTGATTAATAAATAAAGATAATTAAGGATTAATTATTAAATGTGATTAATTAGAACAATAATTAATTTAAGAAATAATTATGGATCATTAATTAATGTAATTAATGATGTAATTAAGGATTGATTAATTAAAGGGTAATTAATCAATAATAAGTTATTATAAAGTAATTAATTAAGGATTAATGTAATTAATTGTCATTAATTAATTAATGAAGTAATTAAAGTTTAATTACTGTAAATAGTTAAGGATAATTAATTTGTGCAATTAATTAAAGGCTAATTACTTGTTGTAATTAGAGAATGATTAATCAAGGGTGGTTAATTAAGATGAATTCTTTGAGGATGATTAATTAATTAAGTTGTGATTAATTAATGGTTAAGTAAGCAAGATTTATGTGATAAAAGTAATTAATTTAATTTATTTTAAATTAATTAGAAATGGAAGTAATTAATTTAATTCATTTTAAACTAATTAAAGATAATGTGATTAATAAATCATTGCTTATGGATGGCTGAATGTTATTGAATGCCTTAAATTATTTATCTCAGATATGAGATATGTGTTGATCTGTGATATGGGTGCTTTGGTTGAATTGTGATGATATGGATTATCTATTTATGATATTTTTAATTATCTATCTGTGTAAATATAGATAATGAATTGAATATATGGATTATCTATTTGTGATATTGTTAATTATCTACCCGTATGAATATAGATAATAGAATTGAATTTTTTTAAATTTAAAACAACTTGGACTTAAAAGTCGGCGTTTTGGATTTCGATGAGACCGGGATCGAGTTTCTAGATTTGGATATCCAAAAACCACATCGATCCAAATTAACGATAGGTCGTGAATCTCAAGTGAAGATGAAGATTCAGAGTGCAAGAGTTATCATCGTTAACTCTGAGGGTGATTCCAAAATGAGTGTAACGAGATAATGCTTTCGGTTTCGTTCAAACCCGGAACGAACTTGTGTGGATTGTATGCTTTCAAAACATTGTCAGATGGACGATGAGCATTCTAAGATAGATGTGTTCTATAAAGGTAATCGTAGCCTCGAGTCTCATCAACCGAGAATGGCTAAAACAGGGGAGATGCACCAAGGCTAAGTGGGTAGCACCTAAGTAGGACAAGATCTTCCCCTGTCTAGAAGTCCCTTTATATTCGGCTGTGTGGGCAGTTGGTTGCAAACAACTGCGGGATTGTCTTGTTCAGGACCGTCCAGTAAACGATGGTTCCGGCCTTGTGTTGCAGGGGATTGGGAGTAATCCTCAGTACGGTGATCTAGGCCACGTACTGTGACGGGCGGTACCCCAGTAGCTCTGCCATTATATGGAATCCAATCTCCAATAAGTGTCGTACATTTTAGTTGTGCCCAACTATATTGGAACGTGAGATGTAAGCATTCCAGCTATTTCTGTATTTTATTTGAAAACCCTGTTATAATATCATTAGATTTCCTATCAAATGTTTTGGTTAGCGTAAGCTAAAAACTTACCCATGTTTATGTGTGGGGAGTCTTACATGATACCTTTTCTTTTCGAAATATTTTCAAAGTTAAGCAACTTTAACCTGTTACTCACACCAGACCTATGTCTGACCCGGAGTTTATCTTCTGTTTTCTTGAACTCTTGGGTACTCAAATTTTTATGAGTAGCCAAGGGATTCAAGTTAGCTTTGACGAATTCTGAAGGAGCAATAGAGCAGGAGACTTCAGTGTTTGTAGATATATAAGTGGTTCAGATGTGTGATCTCTGAGTCGTTTGTTTGAGTTTTATTTTGAGTTGTAATAACTAGACAGATGTTTATAACTGTCTAGTATGTGATGTATAATCTGTGTAACTCTGATAGATGTTGTGTACTATGTAATATTTATGTGATCAATATAATTTATTTGTTCCGTTGTTGAGATTCTGATGTTGTTTCTTTCTTTCTTCTCTATCTTTCTTCTTTCTACCCATTTCTATCTTAAAGATGATGCGTCTTTCTGTGGAGAGAAAGGCGAGTCGTCTCACGTGACAAGCGTAGGAGATTTAATTTCCATAAATGATCTTTATAATTATAATGGAAAACATTCGCATTGCTTATAGACAATTGTTTTTGACCCATCTATGTATGCTTTTAAAATAGGAAATCCTCCCAAATGCTTTATGAACATACTTACATCGATGAGATAGGTATATGGATATTTTCCAAGCATTGAAAAAGTATAAGATTTAATTTCCATATATGATCGTTTTGTTATCCCCGATAGTTGATATCATGACAATCAATTTTGATACCCTTCTTCCTTTTGTTTTTGTTTCGTCAATCTAAGACGATTTATTGCTCATTTAGAGAATTCATATCCTTTATCAGAAATGACTAAATAAAGAGCGAGCAGGGGCCAAGCTATGTTAGGTTGCTTCCAATAGGGTATTTTCAAATCTACTGTAGATTCGTTTCGGTTGTATGAGCACTGAGATGTGAAATACTCGGATACTTGGTAAGCTTGGCGAGGTCCGGCTTGGAGGTTTCCGAGAGCCATCGTAGTTCTAAGGTATATATTTTAGAGGTATACTTTCGATAAGGGGGCGCACCCTCTTAGTCATTGTTGGAAAATTTCATTTTCCTTATTTTTGATTCAAATCTTTGGATTGATTCTTTCTTAACTGCATTAGGAAGCGTCTTGTGCTCTTCGTGACGTTTAATTATTTATGCTCATTCTTTGATACTTGGATGTTGTCTTTGTGAGGGAAAAACCCATTCTGCGTTTTTGCGACATGGTCTCACTTGTTATTTTGTGTGTCCTATTTTTTTGGAGTTTACTCATATCGGACTTATTGTGTGACCCAAATTGTTTGTTTACCGAAACTTTCAGGCATGCATTTGTATTTGAGTGGTCCAGAAATGACAGGTTTCTTTGAGCTCTTTTGAAGATGGTAGACGAGCGGGAGCCTCCTTATCTATCTAGCTATTTATTTTCGTTGTATGGTAGTACCTTTTATAATATGTACTTCTATGTATATATATCTAAAATAAGGTTGCTATAACAACCTAGACTGAAAGTAGTACTTTTTATAACTCTGAATACTCCATGTTGGGGAGTAACCTTATGTACTGTCTTATTTTTATGTCATATTTAACTGTTCCCTTGTGAGATTATTGTTCCGTTCTTATATTTTACCCCATGACAACTTGTCTTTCAGATACTTGGTCAACGGCACATGAATACCATGGATGTATTAAGTGTCGTTCTCAAGGGTCGGAAAGGTAGGTTGTCGCACATTGCCACCTTGATAAGACCAACTGTGATGCGCTACTTAGAGACGACACATGACCCAAGAATCTCACTTCCCTCCTTCAAAAGAGACACTTTGAAAACTTCACTTTTCAAGTCGTGCTTCCTCAACACTTCAAGCATAGTCCTCAAGTGTGTCATATGTTCCTCTACTGTCCTAGAATAGACCAGAATATCATCCATGAAAACAAGCACGAACTTGTTCACTTGATCCCTAAAGATGTAGTTCATGAGATCAACAAAGTATGTTAGAGCATTGGTTAGTCCGAACGACATAACTAACCACCCATAGAAACCAGATGGCATATGAAACATGGTGATCAACACACTCTACTTTGCTACTCTCATCTGGTGAAACCCCATCGCTAGATCTAACTAGGAGACCACCTTCGCACCATGGAGCTGATCGAACAAATCATCAATATGCGAGAGTGGATACTTGTACTTACTCGTCACCTTATTTAGCTCACGGTAGTTTTGCACTATGCAGTTAAAGCCTTACAAAATCCCTATTTATCCCATAGCACTCTTCGACCATTATGCTTTTTCACTTAGCACCATAAAATATTATATTTGCTTTAAACCCCCTTATTTTTCGCTATACCCGCTTAATCAAGGCATTTTAGCACCCTTTTTAGTAAAATTAATATAAAAAGGGCGATTTAACTAATTCTCTTTTGAACTAAATCAACAAAGTTAGGGAAAGACCTAATTTTAAGGCACAAGTGCTAAATATAAATTAAAAACCTTTGTAGTCACCAAATATGGATTGCATAAATCATAATATGCTTCAGTTTTGTTATATAAGATAAAAAATATTTATGTTTCCTTCATAAATGATGTGACAACGAGAATAAATTAACTTTAAATATTTGATTTTCTATCTAATGAAGCATTTTGTACCTCCGCTATTTTCGGCAATATCCCAGCTATAACTTTTTGCCCCTCCATCGCTATAGAACCACTAAATGCTTTAACTGCATAGTCTATACGCAACCTCAAAGAACCATTCACCTTAATGGCGAATACTAAACATGCACCCCATTCTGATATGCTCCTACAAATAAACCCTTGCTTCAATAGTTCGTTCACTTGTAGCTCCAATCCTTAAGCTCTTTGGTGACATATTCCTTAAATGCATAAATATCGGTCTGGCATCCTTTACTAAGTCTATGCGGAACTCAATCTTTCGTTGTGGAGGTAATCTGGCCACAACTTCAAATACATCCAGATACTCTCTTACGATTGGCGAAGATAATAACTCATCCTATGAAACCTCGAGTGAATATAGAAAGCTAACCATAACCCTATCCTCTAGCAGCCAGCCAACCGCTACCATCCACCCCTCCACAATCCCAATCGTCATAAATAGCTTCTTGCAATCCTACCATAGCCAATCCATCCCCTAGATAATCCTGAACCCAACGAAATTGAAAACAAAGCAATCACAAACAAAAGAGAATCCATGATTTAATAAAACCAACCATGAAAAACAATACACAGTCCAGTGAAGCCTTTAATAGGGTTTGTCACAATCAAATCGGTTAACTATTTCAGGTTTTAATCCCAATCTGTCCACTGGGGCACTAGATACGAAGAAATGTAAAGCTCTGGTATGAAACAAAACACATATGGGAACATTATAAATGAAAAGAATACCTTGAATAATGACACTTTTCCCCTTCTCCTTCATCGAGGGAGCACTCGACGAAGTTGAGACGGCATCCAAAGCATATACCTTCACAACCTGCTTCTGTTGTGCTAGTTTTAGGCAATTCTTCTGCATATGTTTGAACTTTCCATAGTTCTAAAAACCCACCTCAAAACAAACTTAATTTTGATCCAATAAAAGCCCGTTGAACCTTAGGTCCATCTCAAGATGAGCTGTTAGGTTGATATAATTAAAAGAATACATAGTACACAGAGTTATCTATTTATACTTTAACAATCTCATAGCGGAATGGATAGAATATAATATCATAACACATGTACCAATTTTATAAAAGAAACCCCTTTCATAAACATAAAATGTTAAATATCAAAACATCTTTACATAAAGCCTTCATAGTACACTATTTCAAAATAACATAACTGTCTAAACTAAGTACAATAAAATAATTAAAAAACATAAATAAATAGATAACTGCCATAAGTCTTCACCTCTATCTTCATCTCCTAAATTAGCATTGCGCTCGCTAACCTGTGTCGTTATGAGAGTGGGTGAGAACAAAAAATGTCTGGTGAAATGAAAATCTCAAGCTTTACCATAATTGTACTTGGGAAGTATTATTTAAATAAGAAATAGGTCTTACGTATTTAAGATTATACCAATGTAACGGTCATCCTAAATGGCGATGCCACAAATACTAATAACTTTAACTATAAGCCCAAAGTCTTTCTAGTATAATTCCAAAGTTCTAATGCAACTAGCATCAATGATGCAAGAGAAAGTATCCAAACCAATAAATACCCTCTATTGTGATTAGGCAGACGCTAACCATTTAATACCTATAAAATAGGCAGGTCCACATCCTTCACCCATTTCCAAATTATAATTAACGTAACTATCATTAGAGATGCAAGAGAGAGAACCTCCAAACAACTTAATACCTCTTTCAATAGACTTAGGCAGACTTTGACCATTTAAAACCTATAAAATAGGCAGTCCCCATCATTTGAGACATAACCAAAGGCAAGTCCATACATGGTTCTAACTAGCTGACATTGCAAGAAATCACATCAGGTCACTTAATTAAAAAGAGGCGGGCTCTATCATAACCGCTTAATACCTCAAACGCTTCGACCGCATCGAATGATTTCACCTACCACATCCAAATCGCAATTTATGATCCATAATCCACTCATGACGTTTCACGTTAGTCCGACCATTCGTGGGTACCGGTAGCCAGATTAACCGAGCAAGTTTACCCAATAGAATTGGGACTAACCTCGCGTCCACTGTGGTTATTTATTAGAGACGATGTCCCATATTAGTACGCAAAGCCACACTGCTAGTACCTAGATTTAACCAGGTAGACTTCTATATAGCTTCGGACTAACCTCGCAACCCTATAGCTTAGTCATAACTTATATATATGTCCATTATATACATATATCAACCTACATGAATAATAATTGAGGCCATATAAGGTATCCTCTTATTACTCCCCTAATTAGAGATTAACTCCCTAAATTACCCAAACATACTTTCTACAAATTAATGCTATTTACTACCCTAATAATTCTAATCAATATGTTCGATATGATATTATTATTACATTATTATTAACTTCAATAATCAATATGATAATACTATACACGTATATTTTTATGCAGAGAATTTAAAATCTAATCATTACATTATAGTAATTCGATAATAATTTGCTTACAAGGTATTTTGAAAGATTAGTCTCATACAAATCTACATTTCAATAAGAACCGCTACTACCATAGCCAAATAAAATAGATTTGTACAAACATGGAATATATACACTTGTTCCACATTAATACATTAGAATCCCTTTTCGGTTTTAAAGAATAGATCATCACAAATTAGATCGTTTATATTCAATTCAACCATCGTATACAACATTTTGAAGTGATAAAGGAATCCCTTATTAATTTAAGTGGTAGAAATAGGCAGTGCAAACTACAAACAATCCAATTCATAATTTACACACCATTATTAATTTATTCTCATTTTGAACCCTTTAACGCTTCAATTCAAAAGTGGGAAAATAGATTAAATTGACCATAGATAACCTAATCTAATAGTTAATTAGATTCTGATATACCAATACCAGAAACAATTACAATTCCAACATATACAAAGATTGATATTTATTTAGGGAAATTCTAGGGGTTTTAGGTGTTATGTTTTCATTTTAAATTTCCCAAGGCATACTTCAAATCCAAACAAATAATATTTAATTACAAAAATGTGAAAAACTTGATATTTCCACTCACAGAGAATCGCATGCTTCCTAATTGGATTTGATTCCACCACGCCCTAACTCTCTTTTAGATCTCCCTCTTTATGCAACACTGTGAATTGTATATGGAGATTAGATTAATAATAAGGAACTAAAGGAATAGCACCAGGAATCAAAAGAATTAACATCTAAACCTTTTACCTGAAAATCCTAACTAATTCTGGAATCTAAAGAAGAAGAAGAGATTTGATTCACACCGCTCCTAATCCTCTGTTATATCTTCCCCCTTTTGAATATACAATAAATAGATTGTAAATATATACATGAATGCATGCATGCATACATACATACATACATACATACATACATACATACATACATACATACATATATATATATTAGATTTTAAAAATCAGAAGATAGAGAGAAGAAGAATCAATTTAAATTGGAGATTTGAAACTAGAATTACTTACCAGAAAAGTTTAACATTTCTGAAACCCTAAGGGGAGAGATTTTAATAGAGCTTCGCTAGCATTCCCAAAATTTTATGAAGGAAAATTGGGGCTCTAGTTATTTATAGAGGTAAGAAGGAACCAGAACTGTCGGATCGAAATCAAACAAATTCGAACCGTTTAAAATAACCAAAACCCTAGCCACCAACTTCCACATTGCACGATTTTCACTCCCACTGGTCGACCACTGCCCATGGCCGGTCGATCGGTCCCCCCTTCTATGACTGTTGATTTTCTATTTTAGTTATCTATTAATTAATATAATAATTACTCAATTTAGTTCTTACATTACCATCTTAATTCTCTGCCAAATTTAAAAATTAAAACTTCATATTTTAGATTCAAATTCAATTTTAAACTTGTTCGAATTAATTTAAATTCAGAAACTTCAAATGTGCATAACTTCTCCGTTTGAACCCCGATTTCAACATATTATATACGGAAATTGATCAAAAATCGCCATGGACGCAATGATGCCACTCCCGTGGTCAAATTTCAATATTTACAAAATTTTCGTTTTTAACCATATTTTAATAAATAACTTAATTTCTTATTGAATTTTACTGGGTGTTACGGTAGTTGTAGCACTTCTTCCTTCCATCATATTTGCAATCTCTAATCAAGTGACCCTTGTCTCTACAACCATAACATACACGATCACACTTAGCATTCTTGTGAGAATTCTTTCCCTGAAACTTCTTTCTCTTACTATTCCATTTTTTCTTCCCCTTACCGCCTTGTTGTAGTTTTGGCTCTTCCTTTACTACAACAGCTGATTTGGACTTGAGGTACGAATTTTCCTAGCGAAGACCTTTCTTAATGAGTCTCTAAAATGGCTCATTGATATGGCTCACTACTTCTTCACCAAATAGTCATCCAAACTCATCGAAAATTCTCATTATTTCTTAATGAAGTGTTAGTAAAAGGCATCTCGTATTTCGACAAGGCATCAAGCAACATACTCAAAGAAAGACATGTCCCCCTATTTCAAATCAGCTAACTTACTGAATAGCACCGACTTCTGAGCAGCCCAAATGAACTTCTCCTTGAGTTAGGTCTTGAACTAGTCCTAAGTAAATTGATTCTCGGGAGTAACAACTCTAATAGCATTCCATGAGTTCATTACTCTCCCTTAAAACTTCCAGAAGCCGATCTCCTCTTTCTGGCATCATCCAATTCAAGGTAATCAAAGATTCTTTCATAGGTGTCCAATCAATCCTGCACTTTTATAGCTGATTCCATTTCTCAAAATGGTTTGCCACTAAGATAGACAAAATCCTTATTCTTTTAGAAAAATCAACTCTAGGCACCTATAGTTGAGCATCACCACCAGTAAAATCATTTGGAGCGACTGCTTGGGCATTCTGTAACATGTTCGCCATCATATTATTGAACATGATTTGCAAGTCAGGATTAGCGGCCCTCGAGCCAGCTCCTTCTTCAACTCCGAAAAAGGATTTCCTCACGGCATTTCTTGTATGCCGGCTCATTCTTGATCTTTAACAAGAATGATCACTCTCTCCTAAAAGAAAACGACATCAATGGTACTTGTGTGCGCATGTGACTTATTTACTATATATGTACTATTTGGTTTTGAAAATCAAAGTATGTAACAAGAAGGCACTCTCTCATACACACACACACGCAAACACTCTCTCTCGCTTTCAATCCAGTCTAGGATAATAAATCCTTCCCTACCTCTACGGGACCACTGTATCAACTCAGGTTAATCGCGTAACCTAAGCTCCGAAACTAAATGTGACGACCACCCTACACCATCAGCATCCAATATAGCTAAATAGTGCGCTATTTCCATACTCGGTTGATGTAAGATGATTGTTAAGGGTTAAAAGGAATAAAATGTCATAGAACATGTCGTATATCTCATAGCGCATTAAGTAAAATGTAATAATCATCTCAGATATAAAACAAGAGAGACAGTAACTACTAAGTGAACCAAATATCGGAGCATGGATTCATAGAGTTATACAACACTGTAATAGAGTTTATACAAAGTAGAAATAAACTCAAATTAACTACCTCATGATAGTAAAGAAAACATTGCGTAGGCTCCACAATGTTGCACAGCGGAATAAGCAACAAAATATCTATATATAATACGAAAAAGCACCATAGGCTCATCCTCTACACAGTCATTGCATATTAATGTGCACGTAAACGTCATATATATACATCCATATTTTATCTCTTTTTATTTAAATAAATATCATATTTGGGCATTTTAACATGTTTAAAACCAAAATTCAATTGTTTTCAAATCATCATATATTCATCTTCATTCAGGGGCAAAATGGTCGTTTTTATGCATGTGTCAATTTGAGAATTTTTACTTGGGTATTTTTTATGAGTTTTACAGAAAATTTTGATGCATGTGGAAGAGGGATTCATGAAGATATGTGCATGCACAAAGGAATACAAAGGAATGAAGAGGAAATAATTCAAGTGCATGATCATGGAGGACTTTACCCACTTACCTAAATCTACAATTAGAAGCTAATGGACAACTAAGTGGAGGTTAAAGTTTCATGCACATTAAATGATGGATTAATTTTTGGGTAATGGTTACTTGGTGGTCACACTTCCTAAAGGGCGTTTTAGGAAGCATCCTAAAAATTGAATTAGGGTTTTATGCATGTATAAATTGTCCTCTTATGTACATGTAAATATCTTCTACTTTTTGAAATTACTTAGGAAATTAAGCAAGCAAATTGTAAGCTCAATATTATATGAAATAAAAATGACTTCCAAGTCTCTTTCTCTTCTCTTTTCTACACGTTTTTCCTTGCTTTTATGTTGATGCTTATCTCTATGTTTTTTTTATTTCATGTTTATAGCTTAGATTTTCATTCATGCGAGTAGTGTAGCTTTAATTTTTATGCAAGTAGTTATAGCTAATCTCTTTTGTTTTTTTTGCTTAGTTTTATTTCTTTTGCTTTTTAATGTTGAAATTTACATGTGTTGATTTGATAACACAAATGAGTAGTCAAACCCCTTCAATTTAGGGGTATTGAAGCTCCCTAACTCTACGTAATTTCAAAAAAATTATGATTTATGATCTCTTTTGTTTGTGTCTCATGAAAATGAATTTTGATGTAAGTTTATACTAGTGGGTTTAAATGCTTATGTTGCTTTTGCAAATGAGCTATTCTGATTCAACATAAACACAATTTACATCATCATTTGCTAATTGATTTTTGATTTTGAAATGAAAGTAAAACAAAATTTCATGATCTATATTACTAATTACAATAGTAAATAGATCATACTTAAACTAGCTTTTGCTTTGCCTTTATTTTCATGAGATTTTATAAGTGGTTTATTTGTTGCATTATAGTTTGATGGTTTAAGTTATGTTAATTAATAACATAAATAAACCATACTTATGAATAAATGCAACAATTATTTCATTTAATATCAAGACTAGAGATCAATAATTATTCATTGGTTGATTTAAAAAAAATATGAGAGTAGATTTACCTCTAAATTATTCTCTAATCTCATAGTTTTTAATCTCACTTTTATTCTAATTTTAGCTTCATCTTGTTTATAATTTGTAGTTAACAATCTTCTCACCACTTTGGTATAATTTGATTGAATAGATTTTTAAACTTTGACAATTCTCTACGCATCGACCCATGCTCGCCACGTACGAACTTTTGTACGCCGTGTGCTTGCGGTTATTTTTATTTTAAAATTTGTCGGCATTTTTCTAACTCGATAGAAAATTTGTCGTTAAATAAGTTTTTGGCGCCATTGGCGGGGAATTGTTTTGGTTTTAATTTTCTATTCTTCGAATTATTTTTGTTTGATTTTAGTGTGTGTGTTGCATTTAAAAAAAAGAAAAAAAAAATTGTAGTGTTGGGTGTTTTGGTAATTTTTATTTGCATTTCCATTGCGTGTTTGTTGCTTTTCATTTTTGCATTTGCATTTCTATTTAGAAAAAAAAAGCATACACAGTTTTTAAAACAAAAAAAAACAATTTATTTCTTTTTCAATTTTCTTTTACAAATTTTTGTTACATCATTTGCACCGCACATACATTTTCAACCTGCATTTTCTACTTCACAACAATCTACGACCCAAACTATCACTCCACAAACCAATTTCTACATCCCCATCATAACAACCTGCATTTCAAACAATTACCATAAAACTGTCATCTCCACTGCAGCCATCATTGTTGTGCACTTCCACCTTAACACAATAACACAGTCATTGCCTGTTGCCACCACACTGCCATCTCTCTCCTCTGCCTCACCCAGCAACTACTTCATTTCCATCAACCATAAACATTCACATACCAGTGCACCCCATTGCAATTGCCATCTACACAGTAGTGCCTTCACTTCAAACTTCATCTCACAGTTTTATAGCCTCTTCATACCCACACCACTCCTTTTCTACATACAAACTACATAACTGCCCCACTGTCCACTTCAACAATCAATTATATACCTATCAAAGTGCAGTGTCTTTTAACTTCACTGAACATCATATACAGACCATAACTTCAACCCATGTTCACTACCCTGCAGCAGTTTTGCTTTCTGCCTCCATCCCCCATTTCGACCAGCTGCATTAGCTTCTAGCCATTGACGACCACATTCCAAACTAGCCATCACCCAATAAAAACAACTGCTACCTCCCTTTCTGCCCATACACCATCACTTCTACGGTCAGTGACTTAAACATACGACCCATATACTTACATACTTCATCACATCGCTGCTGCACCAGACTTAAACATCACCAGACTCATTGCTGTACCAGACTTCACCACATCGTCAACAACCAGTCACTGCAAACTACATCCTTCCCAGTGCCATCCACTGCTAACATACCCACTACCATCAAACAACACATTCCCAATCATCTCCTCCATCCATCGCAAAACACCACTAACATCATCAATATGACACTCACTGTCCTACCTCTGTTAACGGCCACTCATCAGCAACCATCACCAAAGATCATCAGCCTCTTCATCAGTCATCTTGCTACCAATTCCCCTACATCATTCAACCTACTCTAACTATCATAGTGCCATACATTTCTTGACCTCCTTATACTGCTTCTGTCATCCAAAACTGCACGGCAACAAATACCACTACACTTCATTTCACCATTCAACCTGCTCTTTCCACACTTTCCGGACAAACGCCACTCCACCCAATCGTCACTGGCCTACAAATCACTTAAAGACCAGCGCCTCTCCAAATCTCCACAACAGTCTGCAATCGACTCAACGAACTCACCAATCAAAATCGTCTCCACCTTCGCAGCTTCATCGTAGCTACCAAACCAACCCCTTCAAAAAATCAAACCGCCTCCATCACCTACTCAAATCCATCAGCAAAACGCGCAGATGAACCTCCCCTCAACTCGCGATATCAACCAACATCAATTGCGAATTCGCCCCTCCACGAGATCTCCTTATACGAAGTTCGAAATTGCAATTTGTAAACTTTCGTTGAATTTTTCTTTTGCTAAACTAGGCTGTGTTTTGTTCGAATTTGTTAAAGAGAAAGCGAGATTTTGTTTAGTGGGTTGCGTACCTTTTTTTTTATTTTTCTTATTTTTGAATTTTCTTTTGGTTTGATTAAAAAACTAAGTGTTTGCAAATTGTTTTAGCTTTATTTATTTTGATTTTCCCTTTTTTTTTAGTTTCTTTCCTTAGAAAAAACATTTTCTTTTAATTCTTCTTTTTGTGTTGTTTAATTTGTTTTCATTTTGTTTAATTTACTTTATCCTTGAAAAAAGGGTTTTGTTTTAGCTACTGTTATTTTAAATTGTTATAAGTTCCAACCTTATATAGTTAAAAAAAATTCGTTTTCAATTGTTTGTAGGTTAATTTGTCTTGTTTTAATTTCTTTTTCTTTCTTTGATTAAAAAAACAAACAAAAAAATATTGTATATATCTTATTCAAATTTGTAGGTTGCCAAAGTAGAATATAAAACAGGAGAAGTGCTTGCCAAAAATAATTGCTTGTCTGCTTGCTATAAAAAAAATTGCCGCTTAAAAATAAATTACTAATAATCTGCACGCTCTGATATCGTGTCATTTTCCCTTATTTTTATTTGGACTACATTGTTGGTTGCTTGCATTTGCATTTCATATTTTACAAAAAAATTCGAAATTCGAAAACAAAAACAAGCTTCATTTTAGTTGCACTGTAAATTCACGTTTAATTTTTGTTTTGCATTCATCTCATCTTATTTTCTTTTCTAAGGGCAATATCTCAATTCACATAAGGTGAGAGATTTCATCACCCTTTTCTTAGCCCATAAACGCATTTCATCCTAGAATTTGACTAACAATAACGGTTAGATGTTGGACTTAAGGGTGTCACGAGCTCACTTAGGACTTAATTGTATCTTTATAATTGTTTTCATTGAAAATTTTTATTTCTTGGTATCTAGGCTACGGTAGTGTAATAACCAGTTATAAAAATTACGGTGATTCGTAAATTTTATACTGGTTGTTCCTCTGAAGGTACTTAAACCTTCGGCTGCATTGCTACGGTGATTCATGGTGCACCGATAACTCCTACCCGTTACCTGGCTAAGAAATATTTTTATTGATTTAAGACAAAGTGTGATTATGCAATTTTGGGTTAGAAGCTACTAAAGACAGAAAATTGTAAGTCCTCTGCATTCATTTAGTTGCATTAGTTCATGCATATTTAAAAAAACAAAAAAAATCAAGAAAACCCCTACATCCAAAAAAAATTTGACAATTCAAAAGCAAAAACAAAAATCAAATTTCCATTTCTAAAGCCAAAAAACCCTTTTGGTAAATATTTGAAAGTTCATAAACAAAAAAAAGTAAAAAAAAAACAAAAAACATATAAAAATTTGAAAAGAAAAAAAAAAATCAAACTTTTCTTTTGAAAAATAATTTTCGCGTAGTAAATAGTTTCCTTTCTTAAAAAACAACAAAAAACAAAAACAAATTTTCACTTCATTTTCCAAATCCTGTTTCATTCTCTAAACTCGATTCTAACTTTCTCTTTTCGGCTTTCACTTGTGCATGAGTGCTTGGACCCGTGACACAACAAAAAATCATTGGACTCACAATTCAACAACTAATCGTTTAACTCGAACAGACGATCCTTTCAAAATGGAGAATGAGAACACCCCTCGAACTCTTATGTATAGAATCTTTCCCGATAGAGTTTCTATTCCATCTTGCATCACGTTATCCGCCCCTTACGGGTAACCATTTCAAAATTCGCCGAACGATATTGCTACGTTTCCGAAATTTGGCAATTTCGAGTATGATGATCTATACATTTTCTTGACTAAATTCGAACAAGTTTGTGCAACCATTAAACTCCAAAAACTTTCTGATAACGGAATCAAACTTCGATTAATCCCATTCGTTCTTCTGGATTACACTGAAAAATGGTTGTACAGCTTACTATCAAACTTGATCAAAACTTGGGAAGAATTCGTAAAAGCCTTCTTAAAAAGGTTCTACCCCTTGGAAAAAACGAGTAGAATCTGAAATGAAATTATAAATTTTCATCAATTCAAGGGAGAACCATTCGAAAAATATTTTGAAAGATTCAAAGAGCTTTGATAAAATATTCACACCATAACTTCAAAAAATGGACGATTTGCCAAATCTTATACGATGGACTCGAAAATAGCTCACGAACCATGCTCAAATCAATGTGCCAAGGCAACTTTCTTTCCCAACATCACGACGATGCTTGGAAATTTCTTGAAAACCTCGCCGAAAAATCGTCCCAATGGGAACGTTCGAACGAAAAATCAACTTGCTCACGATTGAGTGCACACTCGATAAGATCCTCTTTTGCTTTGGAAGCTAAGATCGACGTAATGATTAAAAATTTCGATAACGTTTTCTCATCAAATCAAATGAACCAAGCTTCCCAATCAATGTGTTATAAATGCAATGATCCTAATCATATAGTCGATCAGTGTCTCAAATCTGTCAAGCAAATCAATGCTTTCAACAAAGCCAAAAATGACCCGTTTTCTACAACGTATAACCCTGGTTGGAGAAATCATCTAAATTTTTCTTGGAACCGAAACAATCCCAACACGAATACAGTTCGTCTAAATTTTCAGGCATTCTTGAATAATGCTTTGAATCCTCCCTTTCAGCCTAATAGTTTTCAGTCAAACTTTGCGAGTCCGTCTCACAATCAACCGCAACAATCAAATTTTCAACCAAATGCTGCTCACCCTTCCCAAGACGATAAACGTTTAACTTCGCTTGAGAAAACTCTTGAAAAGTTGGTTAAGGCAACTACTCAAAGCCTTCAATCAAACAACAATTTACAGAATTTATTGACCTCATGTATGCAAAACACAAACCAATCAATTGCAAAACTCGAAATGCAAATGAGTCAATTAGCCACGTCGGTAAGTGAACGCGAACGAGGAACATTCTCAAACCAGCCCATTCCAAATCCCAGAAATCAAAACGCAAATTCAAATCATGCCCATATTATTCAAGATAGCAATGTCACCCAATTGAATGCTATCACAACTCTACGTTCCGGTAAACAAATCGATAATCAAGTCTTAATCCAAATGATTTACCGGAAACATCTCTCGACCCTTCTAAAACAACAAATGGATCGAAACAGAACGTGGAGCCAAACGTTGAATCGAATTCCAATCAAAATTCTTCTTCTACTCAAGTAGACCCACTTGCCGAGTATCGTGTTCCATTTCAACATCGTCTTCGACCCAAGAGACACTCGAACCAAATGGAAAAGATGTTGGAGATTTTTGAACAAGTCAAAGTTAACATTCCGCTCCTTGACATCATTCAGCAAGTCCCAATGTATGTGAAATTTCTTAAGGACTTGTGCACCCAAAAGCGACACAGTTAAGTGCCCAAAAAAGTCTTCTTAGCCTCCAGTTTGAATGAAATCTTGTCTCAGTCCATGCCCGTAAAATACAAAGATCCTGGCAGCCCTAAGATTTCGTATACATTGGAGATAAGACGATTAGCAAATGTTTGATAGACTTAGGCACGAGTGCCAACTTGATTCCATACTCCGTGTACGAACAATTTGGCTTAGGTGAGCTCAAACCCACAAAAGTTGCGCTTCAATTCACCGATCCTTCCATTAAGAAGCCCATGGGAGAAATCGAGGACGTGCTCATTCGAGTAGGGCAATTCATATTCCCCGTTGATTTTATCGTTCTCGAAACACAACCCATGACAAATCCTGCGAGTCAAATTCCATTGATTTTAGGCCGACCATTCTTAGCCACCTCAAATGCCTTAATCAATTGTCATAACGGTTCGATGAAAATCTCATTTAGAAACATGACTTTGGATCTTAACATTTTCAATCTTGAAAGCCAATCGAACGAACCTCGTCACCAAAGGTTGAAAGTTAGTGCCATTCATGAAAACATCGAAAACGAGACACTTGACCTTAACGACGAACGCAATGCCGAGTACGAAAAATTGTTTCATGAAATTCCCAACGAAATTGATTACACTCTTCCCTTTGAATCGCTTCCAGTTGAGTCCGAACAATTCTTTGATCGAGAAACTCCCAAAGTTGGACCTCAAAGCACTTCCCAATCTGTACGCATACTTAGGTAATAACGAAACATTGTCCGTCATAATTTCTGCAACTCTCTCTCTTGATCAAGAAACCTCCTTACTTTCTGTTCTTTCGAAAAATAAGGAAGCGATGGGATGGTCGATTTTCGATATAGAGGAAATTAGTCCCGCTCTTGCACAACATCGCATCCATTTACTAATATTGTTTAAATAGTTTAAATTTGAGATTTTGTAACTAGTTTCTATATATATATATATATATATATATATATATATATAATATCAGGAAAATTTGGGTAAGGGAGGGGGTTTGCAAATAATTGTAGAAATGTTAAATTGTAGGCATTTGAAGCTAAAAAGGGAATTTCGCAATGTAATATTTGATAATTTTATTGAGATAAATAAGTAATAAATCAAATAAATTAATATTGTTTAAGTATATTACTTATATTATGTGATTTATATATCTTTATACTTGAATGAATTTTTTACCGCTTTTGTTGATATGCATATGGTATGAATATTGAAATCGTCATATTTTAGGATTTATTAGATAATTAAAAAATGCATTTAATTAAATTTATTCACATAGTTTGAATTCAAGATTATATAGTTAATTAAAATATATTGACTTAAATGTCCAAGATTAGTGATATCGAGGAGTTTTTTTTGTAAATCACCGTAGAAATTTCAAAAGTACTCGACGTTAAAAATAATAATTTTACAATATAATGCAAGGTAAATATATTGATATTAATGAATTTATAAAGTAAATTTGTATTTGTCATTTATGTATATAATTCATGATATGTGACTGATATATTTGTATATTTGAATGAATATTGACACCATTTTTTGTTAATACGAATACGGTACAAAAATATTGAAAATTTCATATTCTTGACGTACTAGGAAAATCAACGAATTATGGTTTACTGAATTTATTTAGATTGTTTTAAGATTACATAATCAATCATAATATATATACCTAGATGTAAGCTATTAGAAAGAAATTGAGGGTTTTTTTGTAAATGGCTATAGAAATTTTAAAATGTAGATATTTGAAGTACTAAAAATGTAACTTTGTAATGCACTATATAATGGATTTATTGTAATAAATGAATTGTAAATTTTAATTTTGTTGTTGTTGTTTATGTATTTGTTTCAAGTTATGTGACTAATGTATTTTCCTTTAATGCAAAGTAGTTTTACCATTTTTGTTAATACAAATATGGGTGTACGTATACAATGAAATTTTTCATATTTTCAAATTTTAGTACATGAATCAATGGATATTAGTTCTAATTATTTACATTTAATATTGCATAATTAATTTTAATATATGGATTAAAATGTAAACCATTAGGATAAAAGTGAGATGGATTTTATAAATAATTGTGGTAATTTTAAATAGTATTTGAAGTTAATAGTAAAATTTTATAAATAATAATAATAATAATTTGTTACTTTGTTTTATGAGATTTATATATCATAGTTGGACGAAAAAATAATTTTATTATTCAGATTGGCACAACAGCAATATATACGTATTGAAAGTGTTATTCTTTAGATTCATTAGAAATATAAATAAATAATAGTTAAGTATATTTTTTTTAAATAATTTAAATTTTGAATTATGTGATTATCCTAAATACACGGATTTAAATATAAAAGTTAGTAGTTAGCTGATAAGTTATTTATAAATGACTGTATAAACTTTTAAATGTTTATACCAAACTGGAAAATGGCGGGAGATAATTAGTGTAATAAGTGTAAAGTGATAAATAAAAGATTTGAAAATAAAACATCAAGAGATAATTAAGGAGAAGAGAGAAAAATACTATAATAAACAAGAGAGTCCGAAATTCTTCTACTTTACTATTATGTAATAGATAGAAATTCTTCTACTTTACTATTATGTAATAGATAAATGGTATTATTTACGCATACCTAAATACTTACTGATGCTTCTCAAACATTTAATAAAATTATATCATACAACGTATTTCAAAAACCATTGTAGAATTGAATAGGATCTGAAAGTAAATGCAAAAGGTTATGCATAATTGAGTAATGCAGAAATAGAATAAAATCTAATTCTCAAACATAGTTATTTTTCTTTCTATCAACTATTAATGGCAGAAGAAAATAAGATTAAAAACAGGAAAAATAATTTTAGAAGTTGACAAGTTAAGGTAACTAGTATATTTAGAATATGTGTATGTAATCAATATTTTCATAATGCTGTTTATTTTCTCAAGAAAGGATAATGATAATTAGTTATATTTTACTATATCATAATGTTTGCTATTTAACTAGTGTCATCTTTACTTGTTTTCGAAACAACGACAAAATTAAAAATGATTAGATATTTTTATCTAAGTATTTATGAGTGCTCTTTAATATGTTTCACCATATCACCAAACTAGAGCTGCAAATTAATTTTTACTATGTTAATCTTAGTTAGGACTATATAATTTACAACAAAAGGGAAAATCTAAAAGCAATTACAGTCGATACCAACATAGTCACAACCAAATTAGTTGGATTCATATGTATTGATAAAAATATTAGATGAAGAAAAAAATCGATTGTGGAGAAATTGAAATGAGAAATTCTGATTCCATTGTTTGAAAAGGGAAAAATGAGAAGTTGAATTATGGTTTTGGAACGATAAGGTGGGTATAGGGGAATGAGTGAAATATTTGATTAGATGAGAGCATAAATAGGTGAGAGAAAGTGTTTAGGTAGGGATGTAAACACTGAAAAAGAGATTTATTGGACTCTTTTTTTTTAATAATAGATTTTGTCTCCAATTTATATTTGCGACCCACTTAAGACATGATATTATTGTCTTTAAAATTAGGTATCTAAATAGATAGAGGTCACAAACATTTATCTGTAAAATATTAAATACCTCGCTTGATGATCTCAAATAAGTGTCTAGATTAGAAACTTATTAGGGACAAATTTATGAGTATCCAATATAACAATGCTGACCATGTTCTGTATTTCAAATCAGTCGTTAATATAGTTGTTATTATAAAGCAATTGGAGACAATAAATGTATCATGACAGTATTTTAGTTTCAACACAGATCAATGAAAGAACAAAATATAATGTCATGCTTGAATATTTTACATTGGACTGCACATGTAAAAATAACATGTGTTGTGTTATTTTGGTGTAAAGCCTAATTAAGCGATCAAATTTATAGATAAGGGGTTATGATCTCCAAATTATACAATTCTTATTAACTCTCTACCCCTCTTCTTTGGAGAGCCAATATCAGATTTAGGGTTTGTATTATTTTGGAGGACCAAACCATTCCTATAGTTTCTTCTCGGTTAAATCAATATACTTCCGCTAATTTTGGAGGACCAAACCATTCCTACAGTTCCTATAGATTTATGGTTTGTATTATTTTGTAATATCAGATTATGGACTCAGATATACGTCCGCTAATTTATTTATCATTTCTATAGTTTCTTCTCGGTTAAATCAATATCAGTTATATATTTGGATCTAGGGTTTCATAATTGATTGTTGCTAAAATATATTGAAATCTTAACTAAAGTGTCATAGCCATTCATTATTGATTTCGTTGAGAATTTTTTTTTTGTTATCTAGAAATAAATTTTGGTTTCATGTATAAACTTTCAAAAATGTTTTTTTTCCTACTTTAGCGTTCAATTTGAGATCTACATCTACAGATTGGTTGCCTCCACCTGCTTGTTTCAGATTTTGTTATGCGTAATGTAACATGGTTTTATATTGAAGTTAACATTAAATTGTGTTTGAACTATGAATTCAGTTTTCCTTTTACAAGCCATTCGTTTTGCAGTGTAAACTTGAAAATTAATATGCTTTAGGTACTTAGAATTCATCTACTCAACGAATAGGTTATAATATATTTTCTATATTATTTTCGAATCAAAAAATAACGATATTGACATGGATTCAGGGTATATTGCAGTCAAATTAGCCATTCGTTTGGACCATGAGTTGATATTGGAATTTAAGTATCATTTGATTTTTCGTGCAAAAGCATTTGGTTTTAGCAATTGCATTTATAATTAATAGCAAAGTACCTCTTTATATTAATTAATCTGTCCATATAATATGTGCGACATGGGGTACAATAAATTAGGACCCTTTTTTTATTATTAGTCAAAGAGTCAAGTTGGATACAAAGCCACATTTACAGTATATTAAACCCATGATTTTTTTACGGCCTAGGCAACTGCATTGATTCGCACCAAGTCCGTATATAAACTTCATGCTTTCTAAGTGGGTTAATTTTACAAAATTCTTGTTGCTCAGGTTAAGCCAGATTGTACATTTGTACTTGGGGGACTAACTCCTTTGAATTCTGTAAAGTTGGTTGATTAATTTTAATATAAAGGATTTCTTATTAGCAGAATGAAAAAGCAATTGAATGAGTTAGTCGTAACTCAACATGCGCAATTCAATATACCTGTTGCATAATAAATAAATAATTTAATATAAATTCAAATATACTTTGGTATCTGTTTGTAAACTAACTGTAAGAGCATCCACAATAGTTCGGAGTGCGAAATTTGATTTTCCGCACTTCGAAATGTTTAAACCCTCATTTCTACAACAGAAATTGAGGCAGACGCTTCTTGAACATCCGCCTGTGCATCATACGCTTGTTCAACAGGCGCCTATGTTTATAAAACATGGACGCCTGATGTCCAGGCGTCTGTTCTACAGGCGCCTGGTGAATGCGTCTATAACAGGCGCTTTTTTCCCTACCCCCTCATTTTTTCCTCTTCCATTCTCTTTTCAGTTAAGTTTTTAATTGAACTTTACGTCTAAATACCGCCCCGTCCGGTCAAAACTGGTAGACGCACCGTTCGATATACGACCGATGCCAATATCGGACATGCTCATGTCCCTTCTGATGCTACCGTGACTACAGACGATCTTCGATTTTTGCACGACTTGCCCCCTACTGTTTCGCATCGACTTATTGCAGCTGTAGCGACGCCACATGTATACATTTATTTCTTTATTGCTTGATGAACAACCATGTAAATATATATGTATGATAATTCTTTGTTTATTTTAACATTAAATAATCATATATTTTAAACTTAAATAATCATAACATATCTAACTTTTGGAAAAACATTTTAAAATGTAATGAGATTTTTAACTTAGGTATAAACACAATTGTTCATTCTGGTAACCGTACTTCGTTTTGGCATGACCGTTGGATTTCAATATTGCCTCTTAAGACAAAATTTAAGGATCTGTATGAAATTTGTAACTTTAAATATGCTTTAATCAATGAAGTTTATTCTCCCGATAATAATCCTCCTTGGAATTTCATTTTTAACAGAATTTTAGTTGATTCAACTTTTAGACAACTTTCTTTGCTTTATGCCAGATTAAATCTCTATAATATTGATAATGATAACGATTTTATTAGTTGGAAATGAGATAAGAGTAAGAAATATACATCTAATTCTTTTTACAGATTCATTAATTTTTCAGGTACAATAAATAACTCATTTAAATATATGTGGAAATATAATGCTCCTTTCAAATCTGAAATTCATATGTGGTTAATTCTTCATGGAAAACTTAATACAATTGAATTTTTAAAGAGAAAAAATATTCAAAATGATAAAAAATGTTATTACTGTAATATGTATCTTGAGGACATTAATCGTTTATATTAATTGTATGGATTCTAGTTACATTCTAATTAATACTCTTAAATTTTTTAACTTTAATATAACAACTAAAATTTCGGATTGTGAATTCTGTTGGAATAATTATAGATTCAAGTTTAAAAAGAATATTATATTTTATTAGACACTTTATTCATTATTATTAGTTGGTTTGGAAGAAATCGAAGAATTTTCAATAATAATAATTGTCATTTAAACAAATTGATTTTTACAATTTCTTCATTTTGTTTTAACTGGATCTCTAACCTCAAATATAAATTAGCTAAAAAAATCCTTTTCAAAACGTATCTTAATAAGGTTAATCATAATATCATTTTTTTTAAACTCAACAACAATTTTTTTAACATCAATAATAGTATTATTAATATTTTCTCTAATTTAGATGATGATATCACTTCTAATCATAACTTAATTATGATTAAAGATTCATAAGATAGATCCATCTTAATAATTTGTTCTAGTCTTTGTTTGATATTGGTTTTTAGGTATTTCATTTATACTGTTATTGTCCCGTTAATCTTATTTAAGTTTTTATTTCCCTCCTTTTAAATACATATATATGTATATTTATTATGTAAATATACATATATATGTATCATTCTAATTTTTTCTTTAATCATTTTCCAGTTACAGGTATGGGTGATAGGATATCAGGTTCATTTAGCAGGTTTCCTTTCTTCATATTGCTGGACATCAGAGGGTAGAGAGGTTACCAGAGCAGAGTATCTTCATCTGGGAAGATATATTCCTCGGTTTGGTACCCCTTTCTATTGTTCAGAGGCTTCAGAGCGGTTTCTCTTTTCAGCAGATCCACTTCAGTGCAGATGCTTATTCACCAGAGCAGAGTATCTACATCGAGGAGGATATATTCTTCAGTTTGGTACCCCCTTTCTGTTGTTCATAGACTTCAGAGTGGTTTCTCTTTTCAGCAGATCTACTTCAGTGCAGATGCTTATTCACCTCTTCCGATTCAGTTGGTTGGAGTTTCCTCACTAGTCTGGGACTTCGTCTTGTAGCTTTTGTTTTTCCTCTAGTTTTCTAGGTGCTTCTAACACCTTAATATCGGACGGTGGCCATGCCAGAGCTCGATATTGGGGTGTGATGGGCGGTGGCCTTGCCGGGACTCATCTTAGGAGTACCTAAGATTTGTTGTATGTGCTTTTGGATTTTGTTACCTGTCAGGCATGTTGGCAGCACCATATATTCGTGATATATACATATTTTCATGTGTGCTCTCCTCTAATCGTAGAGGATCACATATTTTTCTCAAAAAAAAGGTTCGTCACGTAGCGATGCGAGGTAGTTGGTTTAGGTGTATGTCTGAGTATTTTGATCAATTACCGCAGCCGATTTTGGATAGGCCACATGCGTCACCTTTTGGTAAATTTCTAGCTTTACCTAGATTTGCACAGGTAGATCGTTGCCTGGTAGAGGCCCTCACTGAGAGATGGTGGCCTACCACTCACACATTTCATTTCCTTGATTTTGAGGTAGGACCGACTCCTCTAGATTTTTATATGCTCACTGGCATAGAGATTGGTCACCAGACCGTCTCCCTGTTCCATTTGATAGTTCATTTGAGGAGTTCGAGTCATATTCAGCTTATTTATCGACTTTGGCGATGAGGAGGTTAGAGGAGGAGCTGTTACTCTCCCTTGTTTGCAACGGTATATAGTAGAGTACATGGTCGTTGAGGATATGCACACTCCGGTTATCCGTGCCTTTATATTATATCTTTTTGGGTCTGCATTTTTTAGTAATAATAAGGGTACTATTAGGCTTGGTTTTTTGGCTGGATTAGTAGATGTGGATGTACTACATATATATGATTACAGTACTGTTATTATTGGTTATTTGTACGTAGCATTAGATACTTATGCGCTTCAGCAGTCTAGACAGATGTATGGATTTTGGTACATTCTTCCATTTTGGTACTAAAAGTATACTGCCAATATGCACCCCCGACTTATTGTAGAGGCGAATGCCATACCTTATATTTACTTTCCTAGATTGCGTCATTGGGGTCCTCCTATGCATTTGTCCCGTGTTGCACAATGGTTGCACAATGAGCTGATGGAGGCTAGACAGCAGATGGATATGAGGCAGCGTGGTAACATTATCATTCGTCCATGGGATCAGTACTTACAATTCCTAGAGCCCGGTCCTGATCATCCACTCACTTTTCAGTTTTCCATGTCGTGACGCAGGATCTGCTTTCAGGTTTCTACATGTCCATTCATATGGTATTTAGGGGAGCGATGTTGGCTACAGTTGTATGGTGTAGTTCGCATTCCATCAGATCCGCTACCATGGGATAATATGTATAGTGATATTAGAGTTGGACCAGCTTATATTCTTGCGATAAGGGGTGGGGGATGGGTGGATGGTGAGCCTTTTACAGTTCTTGGAGACTTTGATTCATATTGGGCTCGACTAGCCCCACGTGCTTACGCGTTGCCTGATTATATTCGAGGTTTGAACTCCGATTATATTGGTCCACGTACCTCTTTCGGTAGAGTTCCACTATCGCCTGCCACCTTTGAGCCTACATCATCTAAGTACACGCAGCCTCCTACTTTCGATCTCCCTCCTCATTCGTTTAGAGCATATGATGTACATGGTCAGGTGGAGTACCCCTTACAGTATCCTATAGATGACGGCATTACGAGTGTACCATCTGCCGGATTGTATCAGCCTCATCAGGTTTGTACGAGTTTTAACTGTTCTTTAAATTACCTATCATTATATCTCCACCTATGTATAACTTTTTTGTGTACATATCAGTATTCTCAGTACATGGATTATGATAGACGGATGATTGCTGCATTTGAGCGTATGACGCTCGATTATACACAGATGATTTATCAGAGTTACCAGACTGCGGTCCAGCAGCAACAGACTCAGTATGATGTGCAGATACAGGGATTACAGACCCAGATTCAGCAGCTTCAGGAGCAGCTCTATGCCGGACCTCAGCCTCATGACTTTGATGACGTCAACGATGACAGTGACGACGATAGTGGAGACGGTGAGGAGATTGATAGCGGTTCCGATCACATAGACTGATGTGCTACATTTAGATGTTTTGGACCGTGTTATTATTTTTCACACCTTACATTAGTTGGTTGCATATTATGTTGGTGATGATGCTACTATTATGTGTGATTGTCTATATGTTATGGCATTGTGTCGATTATATTTTATGTTGAGTATTGCATTGTGTTGATGTTAATTTACGTTTGTTTATTATTAAGCGTATATGAAGTCAAAATGTTGAAGTAACAAACACAGTTGTGTTTGTTTGTCAGAATATTTATGGATGTTTGACACGTGGACATTAATCTCATGCTTCATTTTTTTTAATGCGGATCACGACCTCTTCATTTAATAAAGTGTTATATTCTAATATCACAACGTTTAAAAGTTCGGCAAATTCAATCAATGTGTAACATAATATTTTTTTCTATAGAATTGAAACTGTTAGTAAATCTTTTTATACAAACTAATCAGATGTGCGATGATGAAGAGATAATGGCAACTCAGTTTTGGAACACTATTGCTGAACTTTACAATAGCAATGTTGAGGGTAGAAGCAGACATACAAAGGTAGAGTTGAGGACTGGTTATGTGAACTTCTGCAATGCCTGTACGCGGTACAGTACGGTTATCAATGAGGTTATATTTTAAAATTTGTTTAAACCAACCCGTTCTACATTTGAAGGACGTTACTTTCTCAAATATCACAGCACATTCATTGGACATGAGGCTTATATCATACGTCAGAATTGGCTAGAACGATTTGGGTATCTATAATTTGAGTGTATTATTGTTGAGTGTATTATTGTTTCTGTGTATGCATATTTATTATTGTCTTGTTTATGAGTAATTTAACTTTCTACTGCATTGTCAAATCAAAACACGGTGCTAATATTTAAACATAAATAATTTTTAACATTCACACGCTTCAATATATATGTAAGAGCTTTTCTTCTCAAACACACAATTCAGCTCTCCGCTCCTTCAATCTTCTAATCCTCATATCAATGCCTTCCTGGTCATCATCTATTGACTCTGATGCCGGGTACGTTCCAAAAGAAAGCGAACACATCGACGAAGATTGGAATATCAATTACCAAGACCAGTATTACGAGGACGTTGCTCGTGAATTCCCAAATTTTGACCAACTCACACTTCAAGAAGATGTTCAACCTGTACACGAACGGTTGGTTCATCAACAACCACAGGAACTTGAACAAGTACCAAATTTGCAACCTTTGGTTGAATAAGAGGTTGACTCTTACACAGTATTTTGCCATTGTGGTTATAAGGTTGAAGTTGTGGTTAGAGCTTATGGCGAAGATATTGGTCATTGAATCCAGTTATGTCATTTCTGGCCTGAAGGGTGCAATTATGCAGAATGGGTTGATGAACGGCTTTGCCCAAGAGCCATAACATATGCCAACGAGCTGGAATGAGAAATAAGACATCTCCAAAATATAGTGCACAACTTACAATTTGACCGTAACCGATAGTTTCTTAGTGGAGTGTATTATTATTGTGGAGTGTATTATTGTGGAGTGTATTATTATGAAGTGTATTATTGTGGAGTGTATTATTATGGAGTGTATTATTATTATGGTTGTATCATTGTGGAGTCTATTATTATGGAGTGTATTATTGTTTGTGTATGTATTTTCATTGACTGTATTAATGTTTGGGTGTTTCAGTAACATTTACTTGTTTCTTTCTGTATTATTGCATTAAGAACATGGCAACAGTTGTATGATGGGATGAGACACTGCATCAATATTCAATAGTGTATGAGGGACAAGACAGTGTAGACGTTACACTATAGATAAGACACTACATCAACAGTTAATAGTGTATGTTAAGAACATGGCTACAGTTGTATGATGGGACGAGACATTAAATCAATAGTCCATAGTGTTTAGATGTGACAAGACACTGCAGCCGTGACATAAATGGAATCTACTTTATAGATGGTAGTTGAATTTAATTAATGCTACGCGTAAGTGATTGTTTGTTTTGTTATGAAAGCCAGCATGTGATTTAAGCTATAAAAGGCTTCTTAGATGCCGAGAAGTATTATTTGCTCATTTTTATTTCATACAATTTAAAATATAACAAATGGCGGCAGAGATTATTATTTTTTGATGGTAGCGACGACGAATTTGATGAAATGATGGAAGATCATTTTCGTCGCGAAAAGGAACTAATAAGTACGGCTGCACTACAGGTTGGTCAGTCGAGCAAGCAACACGGTGGATCAGTTGTTGGTCGTTGGTATAAAAATCGTAGACATTCATGACACAGCGACAGACTGATGGAAGACTATTTTGTTCCAAATCCTACTTACACAGATGCTGATTTTAGAAGAAGATTCTGCATGCGGTGTCCTCTATTTCTTAGAATCCTACAATGTATCAAGCAGCATGACAAATATTTTATCTTCAATTCCAATGTATCTCGTATAATGGGATTGACAGGAATTCAAAAAATGACAGCTGCACTCAGAATGCTTGGATATGCAGGATCGGCGGATGCGCTTGATGAAAATTTGAAAGTGGCGGAAAGCACGATATTAGAGTGTTTGGAGCATTTCTGTCAAGCTATCGTGGACATTTACGGTGATCAATACTTATCCAGACCAAACGAAGCGGATATAGTAATGTTATTAAATATGCATGGTAGTAGAGGCTGGCCTGGAATGTTAGGCAGTATAGACTGCATGCATTGAGAGTGGAAGAATTGTCCAAAGGCATATGCTGGAGCTTATCAGGGTAAGCCTCGTAGGTCCTCTATTATTCCTGAAGCCGTAGCGTCGTATGACTTATGGATATGGCATGCATTTTTTGGAATGCCGGGTTCAAACAATGATCTTAATGTAGTCGAACGATCTACGTTGTTCAATGATTTAGCAAACGGTAGATCAACTCTTTGTACCTTTACTTTAGGAGGTAACATGTATGATCATGGATATTATCTTGGCAATGGTATATATCCTAAATGGAGTACCATTGTCAAGACAATTCCTAACCCATAAAACAATAAATAATCAAAATTTGCAGCAATGCAAGAAGGCCTGAGGAAGAATGTTGAAAGAGCATTTAGGGTTCTTCAGTCTAGATTTGCCATAGTTAGTAATCCATGCAGACTTTGGTCACCAGTTAAAATGCCTAAAATAATATACACTTGTATTATTTTACATAATATGATTATAGAAGATGAAAGAGACATGGAAGAAGATTACTTTTACGAGGGTGCTCCAACACCACCACTTGTTTGGCGAAACGATATGATTGGAAGCGCACTAGAACTCGAGTTTCATGTCGAAAGCCAAATGTCCTACCGTAGTGTTCAACTGCATCAAAGACTATAAAATGATCTCATAGATCATCTTTGGTGGTTTTCTGGAAATCAATGAAACTATATTTCTGTTCTTACTTTTCCTACTGTAGTTTATGTTGTTGTTACTTATTATTGTTATTGCAATCTGTTTATTTTTAATTAACGTAATGTTGTTATAATCTTTTTTCAAGGTAATGCAATTTCAATGAAAATACTTATATTAATAATTGCTTGCATTCAGAACACAATACAAATAATGGTAATTAAAAGATACAAAGTTGTAAAAACGGTAATTCATTCAATGACCCTCTTCAAGTCTACGCCTCATAATTTCTCTCCTTCTTTGCTCCGTATACCGCAGTTGTTCTACAGACATGTGTGACGTATCCATGAACATTATTGCATCGTCATCTCTTTGCCGGTTTGCAGCAAGAAGTTGATCCATTCTTGATAAATTTTCTTGGTATTGAATTGCTCGAGTGTCCATTACCCGGTTAAATCTATCTTCAGATTCAAGCAGTGGTTTTTTAATTTCTACTTGATCCGCTCCAGCAGTCTGCTTATTTTTGGCCGCTTTTGCTCCCAGTGGCCTGACAAAATGATCTTCGGTTGGGTTGAGTCTTCTTCTGATCCTAAATTGTAGCTTCCTTGCGATTCCCTAGGACTAGAGCTTTCTCCAACTCTAGGCGTTTTACCCCGACCACTGTTTGATTGTACTTGTTGAACGGTTTTCTGAAGCGACGATTACCATTTAACGTGCTCGACCAACATGTCATAAACATGCATGAAATGATAAAAATGTGGTGCTTGTTTACTATCAGGTTTGTAGATTTGTTTGTACAACTTGTTTGCGGCAATTCTCTGTTAAAAAAATAATTAGTATAATTAGAGAACTATGATAAAAAGTAGAACAATGAAATTATATTAAAGCTTACCAAATGCGTTCCATTTTCAAATCCACTAGGATTCGTTTTCTTTAGCTTGAACATTTTAGAATCGAACGTTTGTGTTTGACGATTTATTTTTCCAAATGACCTTTGACTGAAGATAGCGTTCTTTTCCCATCGATGTTCTTTCGATTGTAGCAATTAGTAATTTTGCCCCGAAAAGACTCACCACTTTAATCGGTCTCTCAAATAGGATCGATCGAGAGTGCACAGTAAATGTAGCAATGATCATAGTCTTCTGCAATGCTCCAACTTGCATTAGTTACTTCTTCCCCAATCGAAACCGTAACATCTTGTAAGTCGTAGTCTTCAAAACTGGACCTTGCAGCATCGACGTCGAAATCGGAGTACATTTTCAGTTGAGATTGGTAACAGTAAAAAACTGTAACGGAGGAAGCAAATTAATTGTGAATGGAAGAAGAGTGGGGAGTTCTATTTGAAGGGAAAAAATGGCCTTTGGAAGTCGACCGTTGGGGGGAAATATAAATGGGCGTCTGTTTAAAAGGCGCTTGGAGCATCCAGGCGCCTCGCCGAATCATCAATTCCAACACCGAAGCTCCCCCTTTCTGCACTCTGGGGGATTCTCGTGCTCTGTTGGAAAGTGTTCTGGGTGAAGATTCGAGAATTCTGAATCTCTTGGAGTTTCTCTAAATATCATATATTTCAAGTGAGTTAATTGACATAAAATGTCATCAAAGTGACTTTTTTTTATTTTAGTTGTTTATAAAAATATTTGATATTTCTATGTATTT
Source organism: Allium cepa (assembly GCA_030765085.1). NCBI lineage: Eukaryota > Viridiplantae > Streptophyta > Magnoliopsida > Asparagales > Amaryllidaceae > Allium > Allium cepa. The sequence goes on along the minus strand of CM060932.1, from coordinate 968,384,363 downwards.
ATTCATGCAGAAATTAGCCAGTCCAAAGGAAGGCTAATATTTGGTCAAATTACTTATACACATGTGATGACAAATATGTGATAATTATAACGTTTTTCAAGTGAATGATTAATCGGTCTAAAGAAAGATTACCATTTGACTAATTTATTGTCGGTGTTTGATCATTAAAACAAGAGTGTCGCTTACCATTATTATTACTGTCCAAGGACTTAATATTAATGTTGTACTGGGTATCTCAAGAAAATACTTACCAATTATTTGGATTTACTGTGGCTGCTTTTTGGATATGAACGTATAGAGTCTATCTTTATTTTTATTCAATTTTCACAAGCTAATTAGACTAAAGCATCTGCCAATTTAACTAATATTCTCATCTTGTTTGGGACTTACTCTAAGGATTATTAAAAAAATACGTTGTTTCCGCTTGACATCATGGATCTAGCTCTTGCAATTAGGAGAGTCACACCCACCCCTATTATGGTTAAATGCTCTAATACTGTTATGAAAGAAAATTGAGAGATGGGATAATCCAAATCGCAGGAGTTAAAAATGATCATAAGGTAGAATAATTCAAAAGCTTACAGGGTTGTGATATTGATAGGGATAACCAATTTTAAGGAGTTACGTATAAATTGAAAATCATTTTGCCAAAAACGATATGGGGAACAAACAGCTTTATATTGGTTGATTCCATAAAGTCACAGTAAGCAAAATATAAGTGAGTACTATATGAAAATTGTGGCTTCAAAAATTAAAGGCATTCAAGTTATTTTTTTTATACTCTCTTTATTCACAGTATGACAATTTTAAAATGATTATTTAGATTCATTTGATATTTTTGTTATCACTTAGACAGATTTCAATTTCTATTTCTGATAGAAAATGATTTGGTTATTATTGTCTTTTTAGAAATAATAAGATCAACCTATTAATAAATTCGTACATTGTTGGAATTGAATATCTTGATATTTATGATAATGGATAAATTTTCAGTGCATATAGCTAGATAATGGATAAGATTTCAGCATATATAAAAAGAAATAACCAATTATCATTTGGTAGAAAAACGAAATACATAATGCTATAACTATAAAAAGCATGATTGAGTTATATCCATTCTAAAAGTAACCACAAACTGGTCCTGACACAAATTCAAATAAATTAAAACCTAGAATATAAGTTTAAATGCAAAGTCATACAAGTTTTCCAACATAGCATATTTGATGTTTTGAGAAGCTAGCAAGTTTGAAATATTCATGCATCATCCTTATTTCGAGACCGAACATTTCCATGAAGGTTTGATGCTTGAAAGTTTCCAAGTTGATTACAGTCAAGTTGATCTTGTATTATAGGTGTCAATAGTTGCATGAAAAATCCAATTTGTTGCATGAAGTTTCCAAAAGTTGACTAGAGAGGCACATGCATATAATAGTTCTGCAATATAATAAAAGATCATAGCATATATATAAAGTCATATGCTGTATAAGTTTTTTTTTTGAAAACCCAGGAGAACGCGGCGGGCCGGTAAACTCCTGAGGAGGGTATAGTAAAGTCATATGCTATAGAAGTTAAATTCACATTTGTTGAAAAGACAGAAAAGAAAAACCTAGTAGCATAATATATAAAAGTAATTATACTTGGATTGTAGTTAGAACCTATAAAGGGATAGTAGGCTTTTCCAAATATGAGAATTGGCGCAATTTTTAATATTGCAGTATAATTACTGCTTTGTCTACTCTCTTTCGGCATATCCTGATACTTATATTAAGTAGGGTAATTATGTAAGATAGAAACAAAAATGATAATAGTCATGAATATAATAGAGATTTAAAATTAATTTTTGTCAATAGAACATATTGGGCTATATTTTGGATGTTGTTTTTTTGTTTACCTTTTAATTCTTATTTACGATTTTGTGTGATTTTTATTTTTACCTATATTTTAGAGTAGAATAACTTAAAAAATGTGATTATTTCTAACATGTGTATCTTATTATTGTCATATATTAAACAATAATTTACTAAATCATTCATTTATGGCTAGATCTTGTTTAGTTGTTTTAATTCGGTTTTCTCACCTTTAAATGGTTTTTAATGAATTTTTCTCATTGGTAAATTCCCATAGCACATTTTTTCTCGTCATTGGTAAGTCTCAATCCTGAATACAAGTTTGATTTCATTTGATCGGCTTTAAAATTCGAAAAAATGTTGAGTTCAAATTTCAATTTTGATTTCTTTGAAGTAAAGTTGTGTGACGACCTGCCTTTTTGACCATCAGAAATCGACACTAACACATTCTCAGTATTCACGTGCCGCAAAATCAAGTGCCGAATGGATGGATAGTAAAGGGTAAAAGAAAATAAAGACAAAACAAAATCTTATACGAATGGAATAACATATATTATTTTATACATATGATCTATACAGCAAAAAATTTAAATACATTTATCTGAGTTTATCTTATAAATAATTCTAGACAGTTATAAATATTTGTCCTTATAATACTGAATACAATCAATAAACTAACGCAACGGAAACGGAAATGGAGAATTATTTACAAGAATATCTTCAGCGCCAAACTTCAAGCTCCATCACAATGCTTTAAGATAAATCTGACTACTTGGCTGTCCGGAAAAATAAGGTACCTACAGTTTAAGGAAAAAGAAAATAAACTCCGGGTCAGTCATGCGATTGGATGAGAAACTCAAAAATATAGTTGTTGGAAAACAAAGGGTATCTAATAAGACCACACCGCACATAAACGCGGAACGGGTTCTTGCCTTAAGGTAACCAAAACATTTGCTATGCAAAATTAGGGATATTATCTTCAATGACATTCTTTGAAACTCTTTTAAATAAACAGATATAATATTGGTCGAAATTGTTAAATTATTGAACTCAAACATACTAGGTTTTACAACTAAAATCATAAAGGCTCATATTAGAGAACGGATTACGTACAATGACAAGGTAAGGGACTACCTTCCAATAGTACATCTTTAGAAAAATGCACTGCGGCACCAACAGAAGGTCCTCTACCAACGCAGAACCTTCCTACTTTTACCGTAGATAGTACCGTGTATAACATCACACTTGTCGTTTTTGACCTATTCGAGAGCTCTCATAGCATACACAACATACCTGGTTTATGGAGTACTCTAATGGGTGCGAACTACACAGCCCTGCCTCATCTATCCTTTTTTTTTCATTCCTAGGTGATGAGGCTCGAGGTAATGATCACCTTTCTCATAGCATATATTTCACTTGAATGCCAAATTGCCAATTTCATCACACACTATTGATATTCACAAATGTACAACCCTTGAGCTCGTATGTCTTAGAGAAGGGCGTTAAGTATAGGATAGTTACCTCCTACACCACCAAACAGATTTACATTTGTAAAAATCAACGTACATGCATTTTAGAAATGCAACATCTTACATTCGTCTATACAAATTGTCCAAGAACAGGACAAACCGAAGGAACTCTTCTACTACATCCTGCCGGGTACCAACCCTAGGATTAGTTGTAAACAGTCTTTTCATTGAAAATGAAATAAGGATGCTACTACCACACACACACATATTCCATGTCTTAATTTTGAATGCGTATATTGGTTTGAAAGTTGTTTGCGGATAGGATGCACCCAAATCCGATCTTTATTCCTTGAAAACAATCATCGATGAAAGATGTTAAGTTTGATGGTGATTATCATTTCATTATCCATATCTTCAAATAAAATGTCTCTTTTAGAGATATAAATCTTTAAATCATATTCTTTTCCAGTATATATGCAATCATTAAACCTCTCTTGGACTTTGGGAATACAAAATCAAAATCATCTCTCATAAATCACATTGCAAAACCTTGTTGATTAAAAAGGGTCGATAGAAATTTTACTCGGTATCAATTTTCGTATTCAACCTTTATTATCCATCGAACAACGGTGGAATCACCTTTTAAATTCACAAGGATAGTACCGGCTTTCTCCTTGAACTTTAATACCAAGTATAGGAAGATTATTTCTACACAATCCAAGTTGTATTAAATTGGTAAATTTGAATCTTTTATACTTGCCTTGTTTTTCGCATTTCGACCTTATCTAATCCTCACTCAGGGAAGAGGCTAGTGAGCTAAGGCATTGGTTTTTCTTGAACATCTCCTTTGTTTAAGCATCCCACATCTGGATCTCATGAATAGAAAAATCCAGTCTACTCATCTGCTTTCAGAGCCAAGAATAAATCATTTAGTTATAACAGCTTTTCTTTAACTAGTCATTTAAACTTCTTTAAAAGTAATTTTAAAACTTCCAAATCATCATTAAAATACTTAATTATTTATTTGAAAAATTTATAAAATATGTGGGAAAGAATACTTAAGTTTAAACCTAAATTTGAAAAGTTATTAAAAACCGCTGCAAAAGTGCTTTTAAGCCTTATTAGACCAAAACAACTTTTCTATCATTCAAACATCCATTTTTATAACTCAAATCTATTTTAAAATGTTTTAATATTTTTTAAATTTATTCCATATTTTTAAAGAAATAAAGTTATATATTTGAAAGAATTTATCGCTTTGGTTTCCGAACGGCCAAAGCGCGATTATTTTGAAAACTTGATTTGCTCATATTTCAAAATCTACTAAAGGAAATCTTGATCCTTATCTTTTGTTCGAAAACTATGATTATAAGAGTTTAGAAAATTCATATCCTAAAGAATTTCGACTCCGATTCTATCGTATAAATAGATTTAAACTATTACGACGTGAAATCGTGAACTACCATTACGCGACACACCTATTTTTGACTCAATGTTCATAACTTGTCAAAACTTCACCAAATTGGATTTTAGTGTTTATTAAATATTTATAAACCATTTTAAATCATTTTAAATAGGTTTAACCAACTCGTAACATTTTTGTAATTTATAACGCAAATTGGTTTCCTTCATGTAATTTTGACGTGTATTAAACGTGAATATTTCTCATAACCAAACAAACATAATATCATATTCAAACATGATAAACAACCATCATAACTAAGCATAGCCAAACATATATATCAATCTAATATAGCATATATAAATAGAGTTTCTCATCTTTATTGGATATTGGGCTTACGAAAACGGACTATAGCTTCACCACTATCGAATCAAAGTTTATGGAATCGAGTCCTGGATCTTTGGAAAGTCATGGCCTAAGCAAGGAAGAGGTGGAGCTCTCAGCCAATGGTGATGGAGTTGGCAGCCATGAGTTCGGAAGGTGGAGAGGTGGAGTGATTTGCCTCGGTTTTGAGGTGGATTGACATGGTGTGTGTACACATACACACACAGGTGTATGTATTTTACTTTATTTTGCCATAACTTTGCAAAAAAAAATCAAGGCATGGAAGCTATTAAAGTAGAGCTCTTATAGCTTTAAGAAGGAGGAAGATGAAGTGAATGAATGAATGAATGAGAAAGCTAAGGCCTTCTATTTATAGGTGAAAATGTGTGAAAAATATCTAAATATGGATTTCCTTTTCTACCCTGAGCCCACACCCCTCCTTTCCCATCATGTTACATGTTATTTCCCCCTTTCCATGTACCTCCATCATTTCACTTCACTTTATGGCCTGTGCATTGACTTTGCATAGCTTAAGGATGAAGTTTTCTAAATTATCTTAGATATTTTTACCATATATGTATGTATAATTGCATATATGTGTTATGTGTGTGTGTGTGTGATGTATGTATGTATGTATTAATGTGCTTGTATATATATGTGCATAAGAGAACAATCAACATTGCAACGGTTTTGAACAAATTTCATTCGTTAAGCTATTGAAAATCGAAAAGCCGATTTTCGGTCACATTTTCACTTATAAATTAAATTACATATAAATATAGACAAAATTTGAAAACTAATTTCTAATCATCTATAAATTAATTAAAATGATTATATTTGAATTATAAAGGCATATAAATTAATAATAAACCATTCTTTACAAAAAGTGCTATTATATCGATAAAGCGATATCAATTTTGCTTATAACTTCAGATCAATTATATATCTTTATAAAACTATTATAACTGATTTATTTTCACTATATAACTAATTAGAATGAATTATAATCATTTTAAAAAAATTATTTGAATAATTCTAATAATTATTAAATCATTAAATCTCAATTTAAATTCTTATGCCAATTATTAAATATGATGCCATTATTGATGATACTATAAATACATTTTATTTTCAAAAATAAATAAATAATTTTATTTCATATTTTTGTTTAAATAGATAACAAAGTGTATGTATCTAGCTCGGTGCGTGACTTCTGATAATTATAAAGTTGTTTATTGATAAAACGATTTTCGATCATTTTGTCGATATTCCCCCAAAGTTTATATTTTTGTAAATACTTATTCAAAAATACCACCATTATTGTTCAAAACAACATAATTAATGTTTTAAAGATTATATTTTAATATTTAAAAATAAATATATTGACAAATTTGCGGGTCGTTGCAGATTTCCCACCTTAAAAGAATTTTGTTCTTGAAATTACAACGCAAAACCTAAAGATATATGCCCAAAATATTTATTTTTAAACTTACACTTGTACTATGTATATAGATCATCCGTATGCAATATCTGATTTGATCTACTATTCGAATACACAACTCTACTTCCGAACTAGTATTGATCCCTTGATCCTCTTGTGCGGACTCTTATTAGGTTCTTTTGAACCAAAACCCTTGCTTTCCTTGCATAGCTCTCAGCTATGATAGAAAAATCAAGTACCCAATCATAAACCCTCACCAATGTTTGTCATCAAGAACCAAGTGATAAATCCTTTTTTAGACCAGTATAAACGCCTCAAAGTTCCATACTCGAATCTTATATCAGAATCATGCAACGAAATGATCTGTGTATCTCATGCGTACTTAGTTATATCTAACTTCATTTACAAATTTATTTACGAAAAAGTTTCATAAAAACTTTTATCTTTTATTCAAACATTTTAATAAAGATGCATCTTTATATAAAAAAATTCTATCCTCTTTCCAAAGAAACTATTTCAATTTCAACACTTAACAAGTACCTATATATACCTAAATCCAAAAAAAAATCTTTGACAAAAGCTTCTTATTTTCCAAAACACATTTTATTGGTTCAAAATGAATGTTGTGTAAAACATCATTACGATAACCCAAAAACAGTAGCATAGAGATCTGACTAATTATACTTAATATTAATTCTCCATGTCAAACTTAAACTATTAGGTAAAAATGAAGCCAATCAAGTTGGGGTATCATTACCTCTCAAACCTTGAATGGACGTCATTCTTAACTTCGAAATAGATATAAGTTACCCACCCCGAATCTTTACATCAAATATAGGACATGAATAAATTTCGTATACTATATAAAACATCTTCTTTCGAAAATCACTTACTGTAACAACAGCCTTATAGTCTATGTTATCCTCACTTTAAAACATTTATTACAACAAAAATGTAGAAATCCATGTCTTCCTATCACTTCAAACGTTTCAAATCACTTTTAGAACCATTAAATTCCATTTTCATATATAACTTTCAAAACATTCAAGCGATTATCTTACTTTTAAAATGAAATGTATCTCCCTTTATAAAAACCATTCTCTACTTGTCAAGACAAACCTTTTATATTTATAAATCAGTTTTATAACCTCCTTCCTATCTATAAAACTTCTTTTCATAAAATCTCTTTATTTATAAAATTCCATTTATAAATCTATTCCTTTCTAAATCTCCTTTATTTATAAATTCCTATTTATAAATATATCAATCAAAAATCCATCTTTAATACTTATAAAATACCGTGTATAAATCTATTATTTTATTTATAAAATATTGCTTTTATAAATCTTTTATATAAACCATTTGGAAATATTTGTTCCAAACTATTTGTATCTTCTTTTAAAATGTATTCCTTTACAATGAAAGATCGATGGACTTGTTTGTTAAAACACTTTTTTTTAAAATAACTTCTATTTTAAATCAACTTTCCTAAGAATTCAAATACCAATTTTTATTATTTCAAAATATCTCTTATTAAACGCATTCATAAAATTTATTAATCTTAAATAAATTCCTTTAATGTTAAACTAACATTATTATTTGTCGAATATACCACTTAGTCAAATTATGAAACTAAATTCACAAGGTGTTTGTATTTAAACTTTTAAATCAAATAACCAATTAATTAATGATAATAATGGAATATTATCATTCCCTTAACAACCAAACACTACATAAATAACTATATCTTATGAAAGATATTCATTTATATTCAAAATATAATCCTAGGTAAAAAAAATTCATTTATCAATTTTCTAAAATAAAAATCATTCATTTTATAGTATTAACAACACGCTCATATATAATATGCTCAACTCATTCTAGGATGTCACTTACCCTATGTCTAATGAGTTATCACCCTAGGGTAGCACTAACCCTATCTCCGATGAGACTTTATCCCCATCAAGCTAGGTGTTCGCTCAACCTAAGCTCCGATACCAAATGTTATGACTCGCCCTTTCGACCCTCAGAAATCAACATTAATACATCCTTGGTATTCACGTGCCACAAAAGCAAGTGCCGAAAGGATGGATAGTAAAGGGTAAAATGGAAATAAAGACATAACAGAATCTTACACGAATAGAATAACATATTTTATTTCAATATATATGATCTTTGCAGCAGAAATTTTAAATATATTTATCAGATATTATCGAATAAATCAGCCTGGACGGTTATAAATCTCTATCCTTATAATGCTGAATACAATCAGTAAACTAATGCAGCGAAAATGGAAATGGAGAACTATCTACATGAACATCTTCAGCTCCAGACTCATGCCCCATCACAATGCTCCAAGTTAAACCTGATCACTTGGCTGTTCGAAAAAATATGGCACCGAGAGTTTAAGGAAAAAGAAAATAAACTTTGGATCGGTCATGGGACTGGTATGAGAAAATCAAAAATACGGACGTTGAAAAACAAAGGGTATCACATAAGACCACTCACACATAAACTTGGAATAGGTTTTTGCCTTATGATAACCAAAACATTTGCTATGTAAAATCAAGGATATTATCTTTAATGACATTCTTTAAAAACTCTTTCAAATAAATATATATAATCTTAGCCGAAATTTTTACATTATAGCATACTAGGATCTACAACTTAACCGTTAAGGCTCGTATTGGAGAATGGATTCTATATAATGACAAGATAAGAGACTACCTTCTGACAGTACATCTTTAAAAAATGCACCGAGGCACCAATAGATGGTCCTCTACCAATATAGAACAGGCCTACCTATACCATAGATGGTACCGAATATGACATCATCTCGGTCATTCCTGACCTATCCGAGAGCTCTCATATCATACACAACGTACCCGATATATATAGGTAACCTAGAAAGGTGATGACCATATCTTATGGGTGCGACCCACATAGCCCTGCAGTATCTACCTTGTTTTTGTCATTCCCGGGAGATGACGCTCGAGGTAACGATTACCTTTCTCGTAGCACACATTTCACTTTATTGTCACATTGTCGATTCCATATCACACTATTGATTTCCACAAATGTACAATCCCTGAGCTCGTACATCTCAAAGAAGGATGTTAAATATAGGAGAGTTGCCTCCTACACCCCAAACATATGGACATTTGTAAAAATCAATGTATGTGCATTTTAAAAATGCGATGTTAGAAATTCATCCATACAAATTGTTCAGAAACAGGACAAATTGAAGGAAATCTCCTATTATATCCTGTTGGGAATCACCCCTACGATTAGTAGCGAACAACCCTTGCATCGAAGATCAAATGAGGATACTACTACCACATATATATGATATGAGAAATTTCCCCTGAGGATCAGTGACAAGCAACCCTACATTAAATCTTCTAATTTATTATCATTTCATGTCTTCACTTTGAACTTGTATATTGGTTTTGAACTGTGAGGATGATTATCATTTCATTTATCAATATCTTTTATCAAATAAAATATCTCTTTTAGAAATATAAATCTTTAAATCATATTATTTTCTAATATATATGGAATTATTAAATCTCTCCTTATCTTTGGAAATGCCATATCAAAGTCATCTCTCATAAATCATATTTTAAAACATTATTGAGTAAAAAAGGTTGATGGAAATTATACTAATTCTGCTCAATATCAATTTCCATACTCAACCTTTACTATCCATCGAATAATGGTGGAATCACCTTTTAAATTCACATGAATAGTATGGGTTCTCTCCTTGGACTTTAATACCAAGGATAAGAAGATTATTTCTATACAGTCTAAGTTGTATTAAATTTGTAAATTTGAATCTTTTATACTTGCATCGTTTCCAACATTTCGACCTTATCTATTCCTCAACGGGAAAGAGGCTAGGTGAGTTGGGGCACTAATTCTCCTGAACATCTCCTTAGTTTAAGAACCACATCCGAATCTCACGTATAGAAAAATCTAGTCTACTCATCGACTTTTAAAGCAAGATTAAATCATTTATTTACCATAGCTTTTCTTTTAAGTATTTATTTAAACTCCTTTAAAAATAATTTTAAAATTTTCAAAATCATCTTAAAAATACTTAATTACTTATTTGAAAATATTTAAAAAAGATTTGAAAAAGAATAATTAAGTTTAAATCTATATGTCAAAAGTTATTAAAAACCATAAAAAAAGTACTACGAAAAGTGCTTTTAAGGCTTATTTAATCAAAACAACTTTTATGTCATTTGGAAATCCATATTTATAACACATATCTCTTTTAAAACATTTTGATATATTTATAGAATTTATCCATATTTTTAAAGAATTAAAAATATCAATTTTAAAGAATTTGTCGCTTTGGTTTCCGAACTGCCAAAATGCGATTATTTTGAAAACTTGATTTGCTCATATTTCACAATTGACTAAAAGAAATCTCAAGATTTTTCTTTTGTTTGAAAAATATGATTATAAGAGTTCAGAATATTCATATTCCAAAGAATTTCAGCTCCGATTCCATCGCACCATATGAACAGAGTCAACATGGTGTCGGCACTATAAATGGATTTAAAGTATTACGGCATGAAATCGCAAACCACCGTTACGCTCAATTTTCATAACTTGTCAAAAGTTCACCAAATTGTGTTTTAGTGTTTATAAAAAAAATTAAAACATTTTAAAAAGGTTTAACCAACTCGAACGCTTTTGTAATTTTAACGGAGAGTGATTTCCTTCGTGTAATTCGGCATGTATTAAACGTGAATATTTCTCATAACCATATAAACATATTGCCTTTGTCTATTTTCATTGAGTTGATATTACTTTTATATCTATTTTATTAATAAAATTTAATGTATATTGTCAAAATTTTATTTCCTTAAATGTCTTCTTATGATTCAACGACGTAAAAATTAAAGGGTGAGGGACCATAAAAGAAGGTAAGATAATACACTGAAATCAGTGCATGTTTTTTTGGTGCACTATGTTAAACATGAGAATATGTTGCACACATGTATGTGATTGTTGAATGGATGTATCAATTGATGGAAAAATATTAAAGAGAAAGGAAAGAGTACCCTCAACTTAAAAGTTAGCTAGCTTTTATGCTTACCTTCCCAAGGTATATTATTTCTACACCCATGTTGTGTTATGCTCAAGCTCTCATGTTACACCAATTTTAACCATTTATATATTAGTTAATGATTTCCTTTTAAAAAAACATTGACTATCTATGATTGCATGGATATCCTTGTGTATGGAACATCCATAGGAATCAAATGCTGGAAGATAAATATAATGCATCTATCTTTCTTTTTGGTCATCCTGAAAACCATAACTTTTTATTTGGTCATTGCTAATGTAAGAAAGCAAAAATACTTTTATAAGTTTGTTATTTTCTCACTCATTCAGGAAGTTCCCTCTTTGTCAATGGTTGTTGTATCACAACCATGTCACATTGACTCTGCTTTTGTTTGGAGCCAAAAGCTAGAGGTGCAACTAGAAATTACAAGTGAAATAACATTGGAAAAAGTCATTTAAAATTATCAAGTTAACTACGCTAATAAAGTCACATATTTGTTATACCTATTGGTAAAAGTTATATTATATCATTGCTTTAATAGGAAAACATTACTATCTTTTATACCTTGCCGCTATGCGTGGATCAATTAATAATTGCCATAGTGATTTGAAAAAAAAATTGCTTAGATTTATGTTTTTCTTGTTATTATTGATATTTATAATCTTATAAAATTTTGGACTTCATAAATTAGTTTTCAAAGAAATAAAAATAAAAAGGTTAAGGTAAAAAAATTGGACTATAGCTGTGTTGAATTACATGAAATATACAGTTTGTTTGGAAGTTGAGTTGAATAATCAATGACTTTATTTATGCTATCTCCATAAGCACTACACCCGATTGATAATGTGTTCATAAGGAAAGAACTTTGTACTACCATAGTAAGAAAATATGGATTGTACTTCCATGTTAAGTTCAATTTGATGAAGATAATAACTTGTTTAAATTTCTATTTAAAAAGAAATGAACAAGATTAATTAAGTTTAAAATAATTCACATAGACTTTTGTTGACATGTTGTCAACAAATTAATAGGTTGATACAAAAGCACACTTTCTTTCCCCATTTCTTTCGCATTTTCTCTTTTGATCTTCCAAGCCATGAAACTTTCTTGAAAACTCATTGATTTACCTTTCTTAAGCTCCTTCAAATAATAGAGGATATACCAAATCAGTATAAATACAGGTGGAAAAAGAAACTAGCAATTATAATTGCACTAAAGCATTGATTATAGTAATCTGCTATTTTTATATGGAACAACTAATATGTGCTAAATTTCAGCATATGAAATGAGACAATTCATAAACAAATGGTAATTTTATTAAACTACTTTGAATTTGCTTGAAATTCGGTATATAGATTTAAAGATGATTAGAAGTTGTCATTGAGAATGTTTAAGTTTGTGAATTTATAGTCAAATTATGAATATGCTATGCTAAAAATATACTAGACTTAAAAAATCACTAACTTTTTATGGTCGATACAACAATGATATAAATTAGTTTTGGCAATATTTCCCTAATTTCTATGCATATCAACCAATATAAAGTTTATTACTTTTTTCTTTCCTAATTTTTTAATAGGAAGAAAGCTTTTGTAGCTTAGTTGTATAAGGGTTAAATTTTGGATTTCAGATAAATAAATGTAATTCAAATTCAAATATGTGTTTGATACCATCAATAAATTCTGTATTTATATATCCATTATTAAGTCTATGGTATATCCATGATTGGCCCCTCGATTAATCCAACAAAGGTGATAAAACTCACTCAATATTTAATAATTAACAAAAGGTTTTTTTAAACAAACTTGAATATAATATGTACATAATTTTACCAACAGAAAGGTTTAGGAATCAGACATAAAATAAGAATCAGACATAAAACATTCTAAACTATAATGGCAATTCACGACTTATAAAAAATAAATTAAAGAGCAAAAACTTGCAGTTAGACCTTACCACGAAAGAAATCAATACCAATATCTACTAGCATATGAATTTATGAATAATACTACAAAATTTACAAAATGGGTTTCAAACCTTAAATCAAAAAATTTAATAATTGGATCAAGCCTAGATATAAATTGTGAATCGTAGATTCAATGTATTTACATTTTAAAGATTATAGTAGTGGATTGTAAAATTTATGTGTTGATTAATTATTTATGTAAGGAAACCTTACAAGAGGTGTATGTCCATATCGAGAAAAAAATAAATAAACAAGATAAAATGAATAAAATACTTTTTCATGTGGATCAAAGATATAATTAATGATAGAAATATGTGTTCGTTATAATGTAAATTACAATGAAAAGAGGCATTCAGAATAATTTAGATAGTATAACAAAACTAATGGAAACAGATTGAAAATAATTCGAAATAATCACTTTCAAACTTGAAACTTCATTGATTATCATAAATTAAATGCTACAAGTACAAATCAAAGCTTAAATCTAATTTTGGTGAACCATACATAGAAATAAGTTAAGTGCGTAATTTCAAAAGTTCGATGACAACTCGAACGTAATAAACAAACACCAATTAGTAATAGATGTGAACATGAACTACTAACACATGACAGTCCTATATTTTCCAAGTTACAATTAGGCTTTGCTCCTGCTAGCAGTTTTGAATGTAGTTCCTGACAATCAATGTAAACTTTCATGTTAGCCATCGATAATTGGATCCAAATCTTATGAATGTGATTATGAGCATAAAATAAAATTTATATCATTGAGTATCACATATGCATCAAATTAAACTTGATAAAGAATAACATTTACTATGAACCATTCACCTTATCCTCTAACTATCAATAAGCAAACAAATCAAATATGGGTTAAAAAGGTTAAAAAGTCATGAATAAAATAATGACCCCGAATTGCAAGAATTTCTTAAAGTTAAAATCACATGCAGGGTCTAGATTTTAGGAAGATACATTAAGCCTTGCTTAATTCGACCAAGAGGATAAAAAGGTTAGAGAAGAGGAAGCTCATGTTCCAAACACTAAGAACCAAGAAAGAAAGGCAAAGAAAATTGGTGAGAATACATATGAACTTATATAGATGTTCATGATCATTACAAGATAAAAATCAAAATAAAATAGTATCCATCCTCCATGTTCGCAAAGAAGTATATGAAAAACTATGCCTTTTTCAAACAAAAAAATATATTTTACATCAAATTTCTATAAAACCCAAAGTGTGACATTAACCGTGGAAATAGGAAAAATATTAACATTATACTTTAAATTTCGATAATCTAATGGATTAAATTATACCTTCTTTTGTTAAAAATAAGAAACCGTGCTTTAATTAAATGAACACTCATAACCCTTAGCAATTACAAGTGCAATTCTACTCATCTAATTTTTATTTATTACACATAACTCCATACTTATTTATTAAACAATTAATAGCAAGAGACATAGGTATATATAACTATACATCTCATATTTCCTTTAGTAACAAGCTCATCAATTTGCATTGACAATTTCTCAATCATGACTTTGTTTGCAGGTAGAAAAATAATAATAAAAAATTTCAGACAAGCTGGATGAACTACACACAAACAAAACTGATCATAAGTATATTCACTCAAAGTCTTAAAAAAATTAAGAAAAATCAGGCAGCTTTAACGTAAAATTTTCCACAAGGAAAAATAATTAAAATTGCTCATTGGATGGACTAGGAGTTAATGTACCAGTCTACTTTAAACAGTAGAAAATGCACTGAAAATTGGTTGTAAAGCTTTTGGCTTCATGTTAAGAAATATAAAAATGATTACTACATAATATCTCTCAATCAAATTTTTCCCACAAAATTAAATCAAAATGTGAATTATTATGGCTAAATCGAAAATCAAATCATCATAGACAGAACAAATGCATATGTTACCTAAATAACCATCAATTGGTAATCAATTAAATTACTCAATAATTTCAAATCAAACAAGTTTAGCAATTGTATAATATTAAGTAACTAATTATACATTGAAATTCATATAGATTCATAACTATATTGAGGAAATATAACCATAGTTTTCTTTAGATAATCTTTCTTTTGCATAATTTGACTGCATATAGCATTGGCTTATTTTCTAACAGAAGAGGATTTAGTGGCAAGCCTGTAAATGATCGGATACGGACTCAGATAATGTCATATCTATATTCGAAATCACTTTCGGATATCATGTATCATATCCACAGATACAGACAAATATCAAGTAATAATATAGTAAGAATAACGTTTGACAATAAACTTGTGTCTAAAACATGAAAAATGATACAATTCCCAATCACCAATTGCACTAAATACAGACAATACGGTACCATATCTAATAAAAACTATACGGATGAATTTCCTAATGTGTATAGCATCACATTCACATCTCTCCCGCACGTTCCCTCTCTCTGTTCCCTCCCTTTATTTCTAGATTACCAATCCAAACGGATTTTTGGATATTTGGATGTTGATCGACCACCCCAATTATGTCTTTCTATGACCATAAAAAAACACATCAATGTAATGACATTAATTTACAGTTTTTGACAGCTTTTGCTATACAAGAAAATAGTGTCAAGGACAAAATTTCTCAATATTTTAGCCTCTAGGACCGGCCTTCGATATTTTAGCATGAATGACAACCTTTAAGTTTAAATTCAAAGGCAGGACAAGAAATTAGCAAACATGACAAACACAAAAATGTGTATGGAGCGCGTCATGCTTAGATGGTGTTGTCGGCAAGGGCAGTTGCTGCGATAGCGTTGGCTGCAAGGGTGGTTGTTTCGACGGTGGATGACAACAGCTAGGGTTTTGAAGTAGCCCGATTTGAAGTCATCTGATAATGCAAAATTAATGACTCCAGTGGACGGGACACCATTATGAAGTGGTGTTTTAGAAAAAACAACAATTCGAGGAAGAAGAAGAGTAAGTCGAGAAAGAAGAAGACCAAACATGGAAGAATTAGGGGAGAAGAAGTGGTATCAGCTGTTAGGTATTTGTAACGACTCGAGAATTTTAACGATTTTTATAACGTAATTAACTAAATTTTTCATGAAAATAAATAATTAAAATTTATCAATGAAAATTAGACATTTGGTATGTGTCTATTTAAACATAGCAAGTGTCAGATTTTCATTGAAAAATATGAAAGTTTGTTTGGTTGTGAAATTTCAATTTAAAATTTAAAATCAGTTAAAATTACATGAAAATTAAATATTTTTGAAACCTAAATATTTTTATATAATAAAACCGTAAATCATTTTCTGAATGAGAGTCATATTTCATTTCGCTAAATTTGAACTGCTCTAGCTTCGTTTGTATTATTTTTGGCGATTTAGCCGCGGTTTTGGCAAAGAAAATGGAGTTTTGATAGGACGGTCGTATCGCTCATATGTGTATATCATTCTGTTCGTCTCGTCGAATTGATCTCCACAATATATTCATTTGTGCATTTCCATGTATGATACGTGGCGAAATCTACGAAATGATTAACCGTATTGGTACCCATTTCTGGAGTCTTTTGTTTTCCTGTGTCTTTTCATTACCCACCGTATAAATCAAATAGCCTAGCCTTCTTATATTCCCAAAATTTACTATCTAACTCTTACTATTCCTACTGGTTCAAAATATATTTTCTATTCCTTCCCTGGTTCAATTCCCTTCCTCCATTCATTATCTTCCCTATCCTTTTCTCTGTTCATTCTGAAACGAGGAAATATATATATATATATATATATATATATATAATATAGTAAGAAGATAACAAATAATAGGCATAATCTAAAGCTTGCTATTGCATGGTTGGATCTGCTCGTTCCCTGAACCCACCCTGTATTTCCCTTTGCCAAAACCCACTTCCTCATCACCCACGTCCAACACGGCAACTCCGACCACACTGCCACCTTCTCCCCCTCTTTCCCCTGCCTAGACCTGACAGCCCACCTCCGATCCTTCCTCTCTGCTTGTCCAGCATGCACAATGCCTCCAACCTAGGCTCCATCCACCAAATCGCCTCTCCCCATTTCCATGTTGTTCGTCCTTTTATACAATATATATATACACACATACATACATATGTAAAGTTTATATCTGTAAATATCAGCTCCTCTCCTTCTTTGCTGAGACCATTCCACCCACCTTACATAACGCAGTTTACCCATTTACCCACTCACGCGACCCAAATCCCTCTAGCCACCACATCCAATTGCCAAAAGCCGCCTCTTTCCCCTGAATGACCACCAACATGCACCACTCTCTTCCCCTCTCTCATTCGAGCTTCTTCCCTGCAACACCACACACGCAACCACCAAAAACCTAACCAAGCTCCTGTCCTTCCTCCAACTGCCAGCAAATCGCCACCCGCAACGCAAGTACCTCCGACCGTTCAGCCCAGCAGCCTCTGTCGGACACCATAGCTGCAACCAACCTCCACCACTGCTGAGGCTCCTCTTTTATATACAAAAAGAAAAAAAATATAAACGACAAGTTTGTATATATTGGTTTGAGGATTTCTGGTCGCCCTCTTTCGGTAGCCGTAGCCCGTACCTCGTCCACTACTGCAAACCCGGTAGCCTTCGGCTTAGCCTCACCACTCCAACACCATCAGCAGCCAGCCTCTCTTATATATATTATACATACATACATACATACATACATACATACATACATACATATATATATATATATAAAGTATTTTGAAAAG
This sequence comes from Allium cepa, assembly GCA_030765085.1. NCBI lineage: Eukaryota > Viridiplantae > Streptophyta > Magnoliopsida > Asparagales > Amaryllidaceae > Allium > Allium cepa. The sequence continues at coordinate 968,366,038 of CM060932.1, read as the reverse complement.
AAATATGTGTTTTCATATAATATATATATATATATATATATATATATTGATTTTTGAAATATATATAGATTTTTAAATTATAATATTTATAGATATTTGACTTTTAATATATATATATATATATATATTTAAAATATAATATATACATATTTTGATTTTAATATATGTGTTTTTAGTAAATATTGATTTTCAAAATATAATTATATGGAGATTTCTATTCTAAATATGTGTTTTGAATTGAATATTGATTTTTAAAAATATAATATAAAGATTTGATTTTAAATATGGTGTAAACTTTAGACTTTTAAAAATTATATATATTTTGTTTCGTTAATCCAAGTCCATCATGCTTTGCTTTGTTTGTCGAATTCGTGTTCATCATATTGTGCTTTGAAATTTATGCTTGGATTCGTAGCTCATTTCATTGTCAAATTTCTCTAGCCACAAAAGGTGAGAAATGACTCACGATTAACATTCTTATATTTAATAAATTTAATTCACACGAAATAACGATTGAAATATGTTCTTAAATTTGAATTGTTAATTATTTAATTATTAAATATGTTATTATCTGCAACTGTTTACTTATGACAAATGACACTATAACTTGTTGTATATATTATATTTAAATTGTTAATGATGATATATGCCTGCTATTGATATGTATGTCATTTTATAATATTATTCTGTTGTTCTTCCTTTGCAAGTTCCCTGTTAGTTTAGAAATTCCCTATGGGTTGAAATGATACATACCCGAACGATTTTACAGATTAGAAAAAAGTTGTTATGGGATGAAATAATAAACCCAAGCGATTTTCATTGATTATGAAATTTTTGGAATGTGGGTTGATATGATATATACCCATAAATATTAATTGCGGGTTGAAATGATAAATATCCATATTACTTGACCATAGGATAGAAAATAATATATAGACTACGTCTATTTTTGAAAATGATTTCCAAAGTTTGAAAGGAAAAATATGGATTTAGTAATATTGATTTTAAATATAATATAAAGATTTTAATTTTAATATATGTGTACAATTTAGATTTTTAAATTATATATTTTGGAAAATTTAAAATTATAAGTTACGTTTTAAAATGTAAATTATAAAATTTTACTGATATTTTATTATTTTTAAAATATATAAAATAATATTTAAAACAGATTTAATAATAATAAGATTTAATTTATTAAAAATTTAATATAATTTAATTTAATAAAATTTAATTTAATTAGTATATATTGAATATATTTAAATATTTATTTAAAATTTATATTAATATTTTTAAATAGATTTTGTAATAACTTTAATAGAAAGAGGTTAGAAAGATAAATTAAAGTTGAGATGAAATTTAAATTGGTTGATAATTGAATTTAGTTAAACTGATTTGGAACTTATTGACTAGAGACTTTAAAGATATTTTTTTAAATTGATAACTTGATTTGTTAAAGGTGATTAAACGAATATTTTCATATTTAAATAAATTTTAAATTGAATATTTAGTTTTGATTTAAATTTGAATTTGAGATTTTATTTAAATGTTTATAAAAGGCGATTAAGTGAATATTTTAGAATTAAATAAAATAGAGTTAGATATTTATTATATTAATTTTGATTTAAGTTTGTAATTTGAGATTTTATTTAAATGGTTATTAAAGATGATTTAGTGGATATTTCAAATTTAAATAAAATTAAGGTTGAACTTTGAAATATAAATGAAATCTATCAAATTGAGTTATTGTAAATTGTTTGAATATTTAAACTTTGAAACCTATTGAATTGGAAGTGGTTTAAATTTGAAATCGATATAAATTAAAAATGGTTTTGTTGAGAATTTGAATTGTTGAATCTTGAAACTAAAGTTGATTTGAATCGATTTATGAAATTTGATGAAACAATTCTAGTTTGAAACTATTTCGATATAAACTCTTTTAATAATATAAACTATTTTTAATCTATAACCTAATTTTTAATATAAACTATTTTTAATTTATAACAATTTCAATATATAGTATTTTCAATATTTAAACTACTTAAGTTGGAACTGTTATGATTTAAATTAAATAGATTTAAATACTAATATTTTGATATGATGGTTTAAGCTATCTTATGGATATGATTTCGTAAGTGATATGATTTCGAAAGTGATACGATTTCGAAAGTGATATGATTTTGAAACAATATGATATTTTGATATGAAGTATGAACTATTTGAAATGATTATAAAAGTGATTTTATAAAATGACCACAGTCTGAAATAAGCGTTTGGTTGCTAAAGTGACCGGGATCGGATATTATCATACTCTTTGCCGATACCAAAAACCACTTTAACAACTGTGTACATGGTGGGGAATTCAAAACAAAGTAGGATGGTTTGGCGACGTCTATATGAGGTATGAACGCAGCCCTGACTCCCGTGAGTCAGCTTGATGTGACTAAAAGAGGAGCCATGCCGGGCCAAGTGAGGTCGCACCTCCGATCGAGCATGCTTCTTCGATACCATTCTATTACTTTGTGATTTGATTAGGTGCACCTTTGATTATGGGAGTGTGTCTCGAGGTGGACGGTAGTAGCTGCTATGCATTACCACCTATTTGGATCCGCAAAACGGTAGTATCCTACCCTGAGCATTGCCTCACGTGCCTTGTTACATGCCTTACCACGCCTATTACAAGTTTGGTTTGTGTCATACCTATGGAATGCTCCTTGATTGCCCACCAATTTGTGGAGTTTACAGTACTATATAGACCACGCCATTTATATGAAAATGTGTTAAGAGAGATATGGGTAACATTTTAAGGCTATTTTAATAGTTTATTTTACTATAGACATTATCTATGTAGCGTATTGTACACTTTTGGAGATAGTTTAACGAACCCTTAAAGGATGGGAATCCCAAACATCCTTTAAGTAAATTTGTATTTTAGTAGACATTTCATTTGAGTTGAATTTATTGGTATAATAATGTTAATCCTGCCTCGAGTGTTTTGTGTTTTGCTTTATGCTCGGTTCAAACTAAGTGTCATAGCATTTTAGACTCACCATTGGAGCTTGGAGATTTGCTAGGAGTTATCTATTCAGCTTTCAGTTATTCCAGTTATTCCCAGTTTATGTTCAATCTTGTCATCTGTTTATGTATTTGAGACTACTTTGTATTTGAGATTTCTTTTGTATCTTGTTTTAGACTCTGATTTTTTTATATAGTAGCTTCATGAACTACTATTTATCTATTCCGCTGCTTATTGTTGTAAACTTTGTGTCTGTGATTCTATGATTGATTATTTACTATATATGCTAAGTTTTGTCAAATATAAATTAACAATATATTGTTTTGAGCAATTCAAGTCCGACATATGTGGATGATTGTCGATTTGGATGGTTCGAAATGTCAGGTTATTTCAGTTGGTATCAGAGCTCCGGTTTAGGCAAAACTTAGCATATGGAAAAAACTCATTAGAGATAGGGTGGTGATACCTTAAAATGAGTAAAATTAATTACAGAATCATCTTTGTTCAAGCTTGAAATTCTTTATTAGGATCCTCTTAGATTTGGATTTCATTTGAAATTTGGTAACTTTCCCTTTGTTCTAAATCCATTCTTATCTTTTCCCTGTTCATGTTCTTTTGATATTGGAGCATCACATAGCTTCAGTTCTGTTGATATCTACAAATTCTATAGGCAACTTCATCCTTATATGTGACTAATCCCATCGGCAGTCCCGCCAACCTTAGTATGATTTGTAAAGGGGTGGAACTCCTTTACAAAAAAGTCAATTCACTAGAGGATTCTATGTCTTCGGTTTTGATGCTGTTATCTCTTGCTAAGCCCGAACCGTTTCTCTAGTAGACGGCCAGGGTAATTCTCTTGTGATTGAATGTCGTTCGCCTAAGAATTTGCAGGTAGTTTTATCTTTTCTCCCAATTCTCAGTCTAGTGATCTCGACTCCACCCCAATAGTCATGGATTATCTTGATGTTTTGGTGAAGCCGTACCTCTTCTTTCCAAACGAAAAAATGAATTCCGCATCGATTTAATTCTTGGAGCTCGATATTGCCACTGGTTTTCACCCATTCGTGTAGCTGAGGAGAGCATTCCCGGTAAGCTTTCCGAATGGAGAATGGTTTCTATGAATGGTTAGTCATGCCTTTGGATTAACCAATGCTTTTGCCTTTTTCGTTGATCCCATGAATCACGTTTTCCGCGATGTTCTTAGCAAATTATCCTAGTTTTCGTTGTTGATATTCTCGTCTTTTCTAAGTCAGAGAAGGAGCATGAGTTTCATTTGAGCTATGTTCCCCAAACTCTCAGGAGTCATCTATTGAAAGCCAAATTTTCTAAATGCCATTTCTGAAAGGATGCAGTCTGATTTCTCGGGCACATTGTTTCCGAGAATGGAGTCTCGGTTGACCCGGTTAAATCATCGCGATTAATATAAGTTTATCCATCTTTCCTCTTTTATAAATTAATTATTTTATCGTCTTTCGAGCCTATCTTCTTAGTTAGAATTCTCGTTGATTATGATCCCTTTAAATTTAGATCTCTATCTTTGTTCTAAATCCATTCTTGAATCATCCTATGAGGGAGTGTATTTGTATTAATATAAAATGTTTTATATTGTGTTGTTTGAGTTGTTGAGTTTGAATTTTACGTTTCGATCGATTCGTTTGGCCAACACTATCTGTAGGAATTCTAAAACACGTGAAAAGAGCAAACTGATACAATATTATTTTCGAAATTGGAAAATGAAGTAATTTTATATATGATTATATTTTATATATAAAAGTATAATTTTCTGAAATTGGATGGTTAAATGAATTGGTTGTTAGAAATGATAATACTAGATTATCATTTATTGTTCTTCTAAACCATTAACTATTTTTATATGTTAAAAAAAGATGAAATTTTATAAACATGGTTTATAAATTGATTTGAAATTGAATGAATTTAAATTAAGGATTTGAGAACTAAATTTATGGTGCTTTTCAAAATTTGGTTTCCATAGTTTTTAAAAATATATTATTTGAAGGTACTTTCGAATAGAAATTGTTTCCCAAGAATTTTAAAAGAAGTAAGCCAGTACTGTCCTCTTACGTCGCTGGAAAATAATTTCGATGATGACAGCAGCATCATCGACATTCATTTTCGAGTTTTAAAGTGGAGAGATATCACTTAGTAGTTTCGCTACACTTTCGTTTTGGAAAATGGATTTGATTTGAATTTCTTGAGTATGATTTTATGCATAAAATATATATGTGGATATATTTATTTTAAAATGGTTTGACATGAAGACGAAAATTTAACTCTTAAGTTCTATGTTAAGTGATGGTTTTCAATTATTAAAATGAAGCAAAATTTTGAATAGTTGGAGTGTCTAAATGAGAATTGGAATTGAAACAACTTGAAACAGCTGAACTAGGATAAAATTTATTTATATAATACTCAGTTGCATTCTAGAACATATATAACTTACCTGAAATATTCAAAGAGTTAAAATGTTTATGTGAATGTAATTGAAGGTTATAGAAGATAAAACTTAAGTAATAAAATGTTCAAACTAAATTTGCTTGATAGAAATGTTTTAAATAAAAGGTAAATTTGTATAGTGCTCAATTACACTCAGAAACATTTATAAAATTTACCTGAAAAGTTTGAAATGTAATGAGAACATGTAATTGAATAATATACAATATAAAATGTAGGTAATAAAATGTCCAAAAACAAAGATTTATATGGTTTTAAATTAATTGTTGTATCCGTTTCGAATCTATCTTTCCTTTCTATTGCTTCTACTCTTCTTTCTCGTTCCTTTTCGAGGACGAAAAGTTTTGAGTGGATGAGAGTTTAAGACCCAAGAATTTTAACGATTTTCATAACGTAATTAACTAAATTCTTCATGAAAATAATTTATCAATGAAAATTTGATATTTGCTATGCGTCTATTTAGACATAGCAAGTGTCAGATTTTCATTGGAAAATATGAAAGTTTGTTTAGTTGTGAAATTTCAATTTAAAATTTAAAATCAATTAAAATTTGAAGGAAATTAAAAATTTCTGAAACCAGAAATGTTTTGTATAATAAATGTAAATCATTTTCTGAGTGAGACGTCATATTTCATTTTGCTAAATTTGAAATGCTCTAGCTCCGTATATATATTTTCGGCGTTTTAACAGCAGCTTTGGCAGCGAATATGAAGTTTTGATAAGATGGTCGTATCGCTCATATTCGTGTACCATTATGATCTTCTCGTCGTGCTGATCTCCGTAGTATATTCATTTGTGCATTTCGGTGTGCGGTACGCGGCGAAATCTGCGAAACGGTTAACCGTATCGTTACCCAATTCTAGAGTCTTTTGGTTTCTTGTGTCTTTTCATTACCCACCATATAAATCGAATAGCCACTAGCCTTCTTATATTCCCAAAATTTATTATCTAAGTCTTACTATTCATATCGGTTCAAAATATATTTGCTTTTCCTTCCCTGGTTCAATTCCCTTCCTCCAATCATTCTCTTCCCAATTCTTTTCTCTGTTCATTCTGAAACAAGGGGAAAAAATATAATATAGTAAAAAGAGAACAAATAATATGTATAATCTAAAGCTTGCTTTTGCATGGTTGGATCTGCTCATTCCTCGAACCCACCCCGCGCTTCCCTTTGCCGAAACCCACTTCCTCATCACCCACGTCCAACACGGCAGCTCTGACCACACTACCACCTCCACCCCCTCTTTCCCCTGCCCAGACCTGACAGCCCGCCTCCGATCCTTCCTCTCCTTTTGTCTAGCACGCACAACACTTCCAGCCTAGGCTCCGCCCACCAATTCGCCTCTCCAAGTTTCCATGTTGTTCGTGCTTTTATAAAAATTATAAAAAATTTATATCTGTAAATCTCTGTTCTTCTCCTTCTTTGCCGATCATTTCCACCCACCTTCCATAACGTAGCTCACCCATCTACTTATTCACGCGACCCAAAGCCCTCTAGCCACCGCATCTAACGGCCGAAAGCTGCCTCCTTCCCCTGAATGATCACAACACACGCCACAACACCACACACACAACTACCCAAAACCTAACCAAACTCCTATCCTACCTCCAACTGCCAGCAGATCGCCACTCGCCAATAGTAGTACCTCCAACTGCCCACAGATCGCCACCCGCCAACCCTAGTACCTCCAACTGTTTCAACCCAGTAGCCTTTGCCGAACACCATAGTTGCAGCCAACCTCCGCCACTGCTGAAGCTCCTCATTTATATACAAAATGAAAAAAAAAACAACAAGTTTATATATATTGGTTTGAGGATTTTTGGTCGCCCTCTTCCTGTAGCCGTAGCCTGCACCTCGTCCACTACAGCAAACCCGATAGCCTTCGCCTTAGCCTCACCACTCCAACGCCATCGACAGCCAGCCTCTCTTTTATATATATACATATAAAGTATTTTGAAAAGAAATATGTGTTTTAATACATAATATATATATATATTGATTTTTAAATATATTGATTTTTAAATTATAATATATATATATATATATATTTTGACTTTTAAAATATATATAGATTTATAAAATATAATATATAGATATATTGATTTTAATATATGTGTTTTTAATAAATATTGATTTTCAAAATATAATTTGGAGATTCTACTCTGAATATGTGTTTTGAATTGAATATTGATTTTTTATAATATAATATAAAGATTTTATTTTAAATATAATGTAAATTTAGGACTTTTAAAAATTATATATTTTTTTCTTCATTAATCCAAGTCCGTCGTGCTTTGCTTTGTTCGTCGAATTCCTGTTCATTGTGCTATGCTTTAGAATTTGTGCTTGGATTCGTAGCTCATTTCATCGTCAAATTTCTCTAGCCACGAAAGCTGAGGAATAACTCATGATTAACATTTTTATATTTAATAAATTTAATTTACATGAAATGACGATTGAAATATACTGTTAAATTTGAATTGTTAGTTATTTAATTATTAAATATGATATGCCATTATCTGTAATTGTTGACTTATGGCATATGACACTCTAGCATGTTGTATATATTATATCTAAATTATTACTGATGATATATTTCTGCTATTGATATGTATGTCATTTTATAATATTATTCTGATGTTCTTACTCTGCAAGTTCCCTGTTAGTTTAGAAATTCCCTATGGGTTGAAATGATACATACCCGAACGATCTTATAAATTAGGAGAAAATCGTTATGGGTTGAAATGATAAACCCAAGTGATTTTCATTGATTTTAAAATTTAGAAATTGCGAGTTGAAATGACATATACCTGTAAATATTAAATTTAAATTGCAGGTTGAAATGATAAATATTCGTATCACTTGACCATGAGATAAAAAATTATATACGGACACCGTTGGTCTATTTTTGAAAATGATTTCCAAAGTTTGCAAAGAAAAATATATATTTAATAAATATTGATTTTAAATATAATATAAAGATTTTCATTTTAGTATATGTGTGAAATTTAGATTTTTAAATTATATATTTTGGAAATTTTAAAATTATAAGTTAAGTTTCAAAATGTAAATCACAAAAATTTACTTATATTTTATTATTTTTAAAATATATAAAATAAGATTTAAAATAGATTTAATAATAATAAGATTTAATTTAATAAAAATTTGGTATAATTTAATTTAATTAGTATATATATAATATGTTTAAATATTTATTTAAAATTATATTAATATTTTTAATAGATTTTGTAATAACTTGAGTAAATAGAGGTTGGAAGGATAAATTAAAGTTAACTTGAAATTTAAATTGGTTAATAATTGAATTTAATTAAACTGATTTAAAACTTATTGATTTAGGATTTTAAAGATATGTTTTTTAATTGATAACTTGATTTGATTAAAGGTGATTAAACGAATATTTTCATATTTAAATAAATTTGAAATATTTAATTTTGATTTAAATTTGAATTTGAGAATTTATTTAAATGTTTATAAAAGGTGGTTAAGTGAATATTTCAAAATTAAATAAAATGGAGTTGGATATTTATAATATTAATTTTGATTTAAATTTGTAATCTAGGATTATATTTAAATGGTTATTAAAGATGATTTAGTGGATATTTCAAATTTAAACAAAATCAAGGTTGAATTTTGAAATATAAATGAAATCTATCAAATTGAGTTATTGTAAATTGTTTGGATATTTAAACTTTGAAACCTATTGAATTGGAAGTGGTTTATATTTGAAAGCGATATAAATCAAAAAGGGTTTTATTGAGAATTTGAATCGAATGATAATTGATGAATCGAGGTTGATTTAAATTGAATTTTGGAACTAAAGTTGATTTGAATTGATTTGTGAAATTTGATGAAACAATTCTAATTTGAAACTATTTCGATATAAACTCTTTAAATAATATAAACTATTTTTAATCTATAACATATTTTCAAATATAAACTATTTTTAATTTATAACTATTTCAATATATATACACACACTATTTTCAATATTTAAACTATTTTAGTTGGAACTGTTATGATTTAGATTAAATGGATTTAAATACTAATATTTTGATATGATGGTTTAAACTATCTAAGTGATACGGTTTCGAAAGTGATACGGTTTCGAAAGTGATAAGGTTTCGAAAGTGATATGATTTTGAAACTATATGATATTTTGATATGAAGTATGAACTGTTTGAAATGGTTGTAAAAGTTATTTTATAAAATGACCACGGTGTGAAATAACCGTTTGGTTGTTAAAGAAACCGAGATCATATTTTCTGATACTCTCTGCCAATACCGAAAATCACTTTACAACTGTGTACGTGGTGGGGATTCCAGAACGAAGTACGATGGTTGGCGACGTGTATATGAGGTATGAACGCAGCCCTGTGTAACAACCCGCATATTTATCGATTTTATATTTAAATATTTTACCGTTAGTCGGATTTTAGTCCGAAAAGCTACTTTTTGCATACGGTCGAATTAGGACTCGGGGCCACTCCCATTGAGTTTAAAATGTCGTTTGTGACCTTTTTGAGTATAAGCTTCGATATGTTTGAAGAAAGTTAATTTTTGCTACTTTTCACTTTGGGTTTGGTTTGGGCTCAGCCCTATGTTAACTTATACTCCAAAACTGAACCACTCTCCCCATTCTCCCTCACTTCTTTCTCTTTTCAGTTTTCTTAGCATTAATGGTGGGAGAGATTGGAAGTTAAAACTCCAAAACCCTAGTTTCTCTTGCAAATCAAATTCCTAGCTCCAAACTCAATAAGAACCCATTGGTAAGCTTCTCTTCTTCTTCTCCAACTTATTCTTTTACCAATTTCAAAAATTCCTAAACCTAATTTTGGGAATGTTCTTGTTTTTGAGCTAAGATTCAAGCTCATTTGGGTTGTGTTGAAGAGAGGTTGATTCTCCATTTGCTTTCAAGCTTCTTCTTGTTTGATTTTGTGAAAAGGTGAGATTTTTAATCTCACATCTATGTCTATATCCATCTTTGTGGTTAGGTATGAATTCGTAACATTTGTGCATATTCATTTGCTTTTGATTTGGATCGAATGGGTGAATATTCCAATTTTTGTGAAAATCCTTTTATGGATGTTTGATTACGATATTTGGGGTGTATCGAAGAGCCTATAAGGCCGGGCTGTCATTTGTCGTAAATCCTTAGTCGTCGTTGCTCGCTCGATCGCTCCCGACATCGTTTGGGCCATATGGCTTAGGCAAATTGTTGCCCTTACCAGGTTTTCAGACGTCTGGAGACCAATGCCAGACGTCTGGTTTTGCAACCTGGAGAAAAATAAAATACGGCAGAAGAATAAATAAGGCAGTGTTTAATTTCAGACGTCTGAATTATTGTTTCAGACGTCTGGAATAGGGTTTGACGTCTGATTTGTGTTTTCAGGCGTCTGGTTGGTTTTCTGGAATATTTCCAGAAACCAAAACCAGACGTCTGGACTTTCTCCCAGACGTCTGAATGTTTTTCAGACGTCTGATTTTAGGTTTCAGACGTCTGGATGGTTTTCTGGGAAATTTCCAAAAACCAAATCCAGACGTCTGGACAACCCCTCAGACGTCTGGAAATTCCTAGTTTTGCCTATTTGCTAAATTTTGAGTATATTTCCAACTTTAATCGATTCGTGTTGATTCCCTTTTTGTTGTTATCATTTGTTATTGACTTTGATGACATTTTCTTCGTGATTTTTGGGAATATCCATTTCGATGGATTTGGTATCGATTTCTTTGGATTTTATTCACGTCTTTGAATGTGAATTTTGGTGATTTATTGTCCTACAATCATTTTTGTGATTTGTCACTTTAAAAATATAAAGGTTTCAATACTAGTATTAAATATCAAAACTCTTTCATCAAAACGATTCCAACACTTTTTTATTTACAAAGCTCGTTTTTCTCAAACCGTTTTCCAATCTACTAGTATATACAAACCTTTACCTCACTCGTATGAGAAATCTAATTAAACGGCTTAGTAAAACAAGTGGTATGAAACGCTTGCGTTTACTTGTTCGGTTAATTCTTGGACTTATTCGATTGAATCTCTTGTGACAATTTTCTAGTGGAAACTTACAATTTGTTCGTAAATATTTAAGTTAAGCTAGTGGTTATGGGACATGATGCTAAACTCATATATTTACTGGCTTAGTGTAATTGACACTTCTTGATGATCATGACGATCATCTTTGTGATTTAGACTAGCAATGTGCGATGTCTCTTTGTCTGCGAGGGAGACTAAACCCCGTTTTGTGGAGTTTCGACTCAATTTGGTAGGGTAGCGACCCATGGTGTTCGGGCCGTTTGTGGAGCTTCGGCTCAATTTGTGATGGTTAGCAACCATGGAATTAGCATTCCGTTTGTGATACACGTGTTGGCGGGCTTTATGCTCCCGTTTGTGATAGGCCTCCCCCCCTTTGTGATTTCTGGATTTCTTGAGATGATTTCTAGAATTTGTGTTTCACCAATTTTCGTGATTTCCATTGATAAGTTTTTATCAATATTTGTGCATTGGTGAATTTGTGTGTCATTGACTTTTGTGATTGACATTGATATTATTGTCAATACTTGTGCATTGGTGAATTTGTGTGTCATTGACTTTTGTGATTGACATTGATATTATTGTCAATATTTGTGCATTGGTGAATTTGTGTGTCATTGACTTTTGTGATTGACGTTGATATTATCGTCAATAATTGTGGTTTGGTGAACGAAATAAGGAGTATGACATTTCTTGGATTCTTGTGTAGATTTGGTGATATTGATTAATCTCTTGTTGATTTTCAATTACTTATATATATCACAGCTTGGCATAGTGATTATTATGTGTTTAGTCATATCTCTTATTCTATATCGTTTCACCTGATATTTATAGCTAGACTAATCTGTTTATTATTTTCTTATTAAATAATACTCGGGTCAGACCGAGATGTTACAGGTGCTTCTGCTTGACTTCTCTCTTGGGATTGATTCCTCTGACTTTTGGCAAACTACTTAGATTAGTAGTTTATTTTGTTGTATACACTTGAGATATAGACTCATAGTTGTATTCTTTTGTATAGCACGTGTTGCTATTCTTTTGTATTATCGTGGATCTTTTTAGACCACTACTCTGATATACACTTTCATGTGTAATATTCATATCTATTTCCGCCTTTGTGATATGAATTGTCTGTGACTGATTTGTGTTATGTTTATTTCTATATTTGTTTCCGAAGACCTTTATAGCCACTGTGTAGTAGCTTTGAGTTTGTGTCGGTATGTCGGATTTCCTCTTGAGATGAAAAGTTATATTTTTATCCGTTGTATCGGTACTCGCACAAAGCAATTATACAAATGGTCGCTCCTCAATAGCCTTATTCTCCGTGCTAGTTGACAGCGTTCACAGTAATATTCTTGGCTAGCGTGGGTATAGAGGTGTGGCGTTACAGCTTGGTATCAGAGCCAAACTTCGGAACAATATGGAATATTATAACAAGGATCATCGTCCTAAGTCCATCTTAGGAGTCGTGCTTTAGGATTTTATTCGGGTCTACGTACCGTCTTATCCTATTTTCTTTTATGATTCCTTGTTTTGTCTATCAAGATTGCTTGATATTCAATTTGGTGAATAACCTTCTTCTTCCTCTTCTTTCTTTCTAAAGGAAGAGAAATGTTTAGACCTGGCTGCCCCAGAGTCGTGCCATCTAGCACTCCACCTCAGGATGGAGTTTTTATGATCAACAGCTTCTTGATTTGGTAACTAATGCTCAAGCAGCTGGAGCTAACCCGGAACCTACTCACCCAAAGTCGGGATTTGCACGCTTGTGCAGCGATTACACCAATTTGGGTGGGGAGCCATTCAAAGGTTCCGAAACTGTTATTGAAGTCCAAGCTTGGCTTAGAACATGCGATCGCATCTTTTCGCGCATGAATCTTATTGACCTTCACCGAGTTCAGGTGGCCTCTAGTATGCTCCGAGAAAGAGCATTGGACTGGTACGAGCTTCTTATTTCTGAGATTAATGAAGCGGATCTCACCTGGGAGCAATTCCGGGAACGCTTCGAATTGAAATTCGTGCCAGAAGCTGAGAAAGTGACATTGGCTCGACGATTTATAGACCTTGTTCAAGGTGAGTCCTCCGTGACTGATTACGTCGCCTCCTTCGAGTCGCTTTCCAAATATGGGGTTGAATACATCAACACCCCTCTGAAGAAGAATCAGAGATTTGTTTATGGATTAAACAAAAGTCTCAAGAAGCCATTACTTCTAAAATTAGAAGTTTCTTTCGACCAACTCGTTGATATCGCTCTTCGTCTTGAAGAGGCGGATAGAGAGAATGATGTTGAAGTGGTGGGTTCCAAACCAAACTTCAACAATAACAAGAAGAGGCCAAACAATTTTAAAGGTCCTTATCCCAATAAAAAAGGGAAACAAGCAACCTCCGTGGCAAAGACTTCTTCCTTTGGCCGTGGGGAATGTTATAATTGTGGTTCGAAGGACCATTATGCGAACAAGTGCCCAAAGTCTCTCTCTTGTCGCTACTGCAAAGTTCCCGGACATGTTATATCTTCATGCCCCAAGCTTCAGGGCAGGAAGGAGGGAAAGTTAAATGTTGCTCAAGCCCCTGGCAGCACATCTCGTGGTCAAGGTATGCCTCATTCTATCCTTGATGGAATTATTTTATTTCGTGATCATCCTATTCGAGTTCTTTTTGATACGGGTGCGTCCCATTCTTTTATATCAAAAGAACTTGTTGATGCTTTTTCTTTGGATGTTTTGTGTTTGATGACTTCTTTGAGAATTGCGAATCCGGTTGGTGGATCCGCAACAATCAGTTTATTGTGTAAAGATGTCGAAATTATTTTGTGTGATTTTCCTTTCCTAGCCGATTTGCATGTCATGCGTTATTTAGGCTTTGGAATGATTTTGGAAATGGATTGGCTTAACCGTTATGAAGCTCATATCCTATGTCCTGAGCGGACTATTTATCTTCGACGTCCTCAATCTGTTAAGTAGATTTCTATTAATCTTAAAGATTCAGATTCCAGCTTGGTTGCATCTTTATATTCTTTAAATCCTCGTGATGACGATGATGACGATGAGGGTGATATTATTTCTCTTATTCACGTCGTTCGTGAATTTTCCAACATATTCGAGCCCGTTTTAGGATTACCACCTAAGCGAGCAATTGAGTTCAGAATTAATCTTATTCCTGTAGCTCAACCTATCACTCGTCCTCCGTATCGTATGTCCAATAAAGAAAACGAGAAGATGCGTAAACAATTATCCGAATTGGAGACGAAGCAATTTATTCGCTCTAGTTCCTCGCCTTGGGGAGCTTCGGCTATTTTTGTGAAGAAATCCGATGGGACACTTAGGCTTTGCGTTGACTACCGCAAGCTTAATGATCTTACTATCAAAAATAAATACCCTTTACCTCGGATTGATGATCTATTCGATCAGCTTAGTGGTGCTAAGGTCTTCTCACAATTAGACTTAGCTACTGGATTTCATCAGCTTCGTATTTCAGAGGATAGCATTCTTTTGACATCGTTCCGTACTCGTTATGGATCTTATGAATGGCTTGTCATGCCATTTGGTTTGACGAATGCCCCGGCTTATTTCGTTGACCTTATGAATCGAGTCTTCAAAGATTTTCTTGATCGATTTGTTCTCATCTTTATTGATGATATTCTTGTGTATTCAAAAACCGAAGAGGAGCATGAAAAACATCTTCGGATTGTGTTGGAAACTCTTAGGAGTAATCAATTAAAGGCAAAATTTTCTAAATGCCACTTTTGGCAATCTCGTGTGAAATTTCTCGGTCATATTATTTCCGAATCCGGAATTTCCGTGGATCCTTCAAAGATTGAAGCGAATCAAGAATGGAAGAGACCGGAGAGTGTGACAGAGATTCGTAGTTTTTTTGGATTGGCGGGCTATTACCGTCGTTTTATCAAAGACTTTTCTAAGATTGCCGTGCCTGTCACTAGTTTGACGAGGAAAGGAGTTAAATACATTTGGTCGGACAAATGTGAAGTTTCTTTTCAGAAATTAAAAGAACTTCTTTCTAATGCTCCTATTCTCGTTATTCCCGAGGGGAATCAAGATTTCGTTGTTTATACTGATGCTAGTCGCGTTGGTTTGGGTGTCGTTCTTATGCAAAGAGAACGTGTTATTGCTTATGCTTCTAGGCAATTGAAGCCTGCTGAGACTAGATATGCCACTCATGATTTAGAGCTCGCGGCTATTGTTTTCGCCCTTCGTATGTGGCGTCATTATCTTTTAGGAGAGAAATTTGTTCTTTATACCGATCATAAGTCGTTGAAGTATTTATTCTCCCAAAAGGAACTTAATTTGCGTCAACAGCGTTGGCTCGAGTTCCTTGCTCCTTATGATCTTGATATTCTTTATACCCCCGGTAAGGGTAATCGTGTCGCCGATGCTCTTAGCCGTAAACAACAAGCTGTTGTTTCTATGATGATATCCGAATGGAACGATCTCGAGATCTTAACCACTTGTGAGATTCGAGAGCGTGTTCCCGATTTATGTTCATCTCTTGTTTTATGTGGCCTTGAGGCTCATCCTTCTCTTTTAGACCGCATTCTTGAAGCTCAAAGGCTAGATCCCGAATTGGCTCTTCTTAGCCAAAATATTAAGGATAAGATTGATATTGAAGGATTGAAAGACCTTGATATCGATTCTCGTGGCGGCGTTCGGAGATTTGGTAGACTCATCGTGCCAAATATTAGTGATCTTCGTAAAGATATTTTAGAAGATTCACATCGTTCTAAATTCACCATTCATCCCGGTAGTAGTAAAATGTACGCGGATATGAAGCGACTTTATTATTGGGAGGGAATGAAACTTGACATCGCTAACTTCGTTAAGCGTTGCATGACTTGCCAACTCGTTAAAGCCGAACATCAAAGGCCCGGTGGGTTATTGCAACCTTTAGAAATTCCTATTTGGAAGTGGGATCAAATTTCCATGGATTTTATTGACGGCCTTCCCCGTTCTCGTTCGGGTCATGATAGCTTATGGGTGATCGTTGATAGACTTACTAAATCCGCCCATTTTATTCCCGTTCGATCTAATCGAACCGTTCCTCTTTTGGCCAAAATCTTTATCAAAGAAATTGTTAAATTGCATGGAGTTCCTACTTCTATTGTTAGCGATCGTGATCCATTGTTTACTAGTGGATTTTGGAAGAGTCTTCAAAAAGCTTTAGGAACGAAGCTTAATTTTAGCACCGCTTATCACCCCAAGTCCGATGGACAAACCGAGCGTGTGAATCAAACTCTTGAAGATCTTCTTCGTGCTTGTGTTCTTGATTTTGGTGGAAGTTGGGAAGATCATATTTCACTTGTTGAATTTTCCTATAATAATAGCTTCCAATCTAGTATTGGTATGGCACATTTTGAGGCACTCTATGGAAGGCCATGCCGATCTCCTTCTTGTTGGCTTGAGGCCAGTGAGAAGCTGGTTTTAGGTCCAGATTTTATTCGTGATTCCACAGAAAAGATTGATCTTATTCGTCATAGGATGAAAGAAGCCTAGAGTAGACTAAAATCCTATGCCGATAACCGGAGAAGAAAGTTAGAATTTTCTGAGGGAGATCTTGTGTTCATTCGTGTTTCACCTATGAAAGGTGTTGTACGTTTCAGTCGATCGGGAAAATTGGCGCCTCGATATATTGGGCCATTTCCTATCATTGAACGTATTGGTTCCATGGCTTATCGCCTTTTATTACCGGCTCAATTTTCTGCTATCCATGACGTGTTTCACGTTTCTCAACTTTGGAAATGTCTTCGAGATTCCGATTCTGTTCTTGAGCCCGGTGTTGTGGAAGAAATTGAAGTTTCGCCTAATTTAACTTATGAGCAACATCCTATTCGTATCATTGCTTCGGAAGTCAAACGACTTCGAAATAAATATGTTCCGCTTGTTAAAGTTCAATGGTCTTCAAATCCTAAGGATTGTTCTTGGAAATCTAGAGAGTACATCGAGCGAACACATCCGGACTTACTTTCTCGTGCTCTTTGAGGTGAACTTCTTATTTCAAGTTTCTTTTGTGATTGAATATGCTTTTATGGTTGTTACTTTATGTTCTCTTCTTAAATATTGCGAGGACGCAATTTCTTTAAGGAGGGGAGTCTGTAACAACCCGCATATTTATCGATTTTATATTTAAATATTTTATCGTTAGTCGGATTTTAGTCTGAAAAGCTACATTTTGCATACGGTCGAATTAGGACTCGGGACCACTCCCATTGAGTTTAAAATGCCGTTTGCGACCTTTTTGAGTATAAGCTTCGATATGTTTGAAGAAAGTTAATTTTTGCTACTTTTCACTTTGGGTTTGGTTTGGGCTCAGCCCTATGTTAAGTTATACTCCAAAACTGAACCACTCTCCCCATTCTCCCTCACTTCTTTCTCTTTTCAGTTTTCTTAGCATTAATGGTGGGAGAGATTGGAAGTTAAAACTCCAAAACCCTAGTTTCTCTTGCAAATCAAATTCCTAGCTCCAAACTCAAGAAGAACCCATTGGTAAGCTTCTCTTCTTCTTCTCCAACTTATTCTTTTACCAATTTCAAAAATTCCTAAACCTAATTTTGGGAATGTTCTTGTTTTTGAGCTAAGATTCAAGCTCATTTGGGTTGTGTTGAAGAGAGGTTGATTCTCCATTTGCTTTCAAGCTTCTTCTTGTTTGATTTTGTGAAAAGGTGAGATTTTTAATCTCACATCTATGTCTATATCCATCTTTGTGGTTAGGTATGAATTCGTAACATTTGTGCATATTCATTTGCTTTTGATTTGGATCGAATGGGTGAATATTCCAATTTTTGTGAAAATCCTTTTATGGATGTTTGATTACGATATTTGGGGTGTATCGAAGAGCCTATAAGGCCGGGCTGTCATTTGTCGTAAATCCTTAGTCGTCGTTGCTCGCTCGATCGCTCCCGACATCGTTTGGGCCATATGGCTTAGGCAAATTGTTGCCCTTACCAGGTTTTCAGACGTCTGGAGACCAATGCCAGACGTCTGGTTTTGCAACCTGGAGAAAAATAAAATACGGCAGAAGAATAAATAAGGCAGTGTTTAATTTCAGACGTCTGAATTATTGTTTCAGACGTCTGGAATAGGGTTAGACGTCTGATTTGTGTTTTCAGGCGTCTGGTTGGTTTTCTGGAATATTTCCAGAAACCAAAATCAGACGTCTGGACTTTCCCCCAGACGTCTGAATATTTTTCAGACGTCTGATTTTAGGTTTCAGACGTCTGGATGGTTTTCTGGGAAATTTCCAGAAACCAAATCCAGACGTCTGGACAACCCCTCAGACGTCTGGAAATTCCTAGTTTTGCCTATTTGCCAAATTTTGAGTATATTTCCAACTTTAATCGATTCGTGTTGATTCCCCTTTTGTTGTTATCATTTGTTATTGACTTTGATGACATTTTCTTCGTGATTTTTGGGAATATCCATTTCGATGGATTTGGTATCGATTTCTTTGGATTTTATTCACGTCTTTGAATGTGAATTTTGGTGATTTATTGTCCTACAATCATTTTTGTGATTTGTCACTTTAAAAATATAAAGGTTTCAATACTAGTATTAAATATCAAAACTCTTTCATCAAAACGATTCCAACACTATTTTATTTACAAAGCTCGTTTTTCTTAAACCGTTTTCCAATCTACTAGTATATACAAACCTTTACCTCACTCGTATGAGAAATCTAATTAAACGGCTTAGTAAAACAAGTGGTATGAAACGCTTGCGTTTACTTGTTCGGTTAATTCTTGGACTTATTCGATTGAATCTCTTGTGACAATTTTCTAGTGGAAACTTACAATTTGTTCGTAAATATTTAAGTTAAGCTAGTGGTTATGGGACATGATGCTAAACTCATATATTTACTAGCTTAGTGTAATTGACACTTCTTGATGATCATGACGATCATCTTTGTGATTTAGACTAGCAATGTGCGATATCTCTTTGTCTGCGAGGGAGACTAAACCCCGTTTTGTGGAGTTTCGACTCAATTTGGTAGGGTAGCGACCCATGGTGTTCGGGCCGTTTGTGGAGCTTCGGCTCAATTTGTGATGGTTAGCAACCATGGAATTAGCATTCCGTTTGTGATACACGTGTTGGTGGGCTTTATGCTCCCGTTTGTGATAGGCCTCCCCCCCTTTGTGATTTCTGGATTTCTTGAGATGATTTCTAGAATTTGTGTTTCACCAATTTTCGTGATTTCCATTGATAAGTTTTTATCAATATTTGTGCATTGGTGAATTTGTGTGTCATTGATTTTTGTGGTTGACATTGATATTATTGTCAATATTTGTGCATTGGTGAATTTGTGTGTCATTGACTTTTGTAATTGACATTGATATTATTGTCAATATTTGTGCATTGGTGAATTTGTGTGTCATTGACTTTTGTGATTGACGTTGATATTATCGTCAATAATTGTGGTTTGGTGAACGAAATAAGGAGTATGACATTTCTTGGATTCTTGTGTAGATTTGGTGATATTGATTAATCTCTTGTTGATTTTCAATTACTTATATATATCACAGCTTGGCATAGTGATTATTATGTGTTTAGTCATATCTCTTATTCTATATCGTTTCACCTGATATTTATAGCTAGACTGATCCGTTTATTATTTTCTTATTAAATAATACTCGGGTCAGACCGAGATGTTACAGGTGCTTCTGCTTGACTTCTCGCTTGGGATTGATTCCTCTGACTTTTGGCAAACTACTTAGATTAGTAGTTTATTTTGTTGTATACACTTGAGATATAGACTCATAGTTGTATTCTTTTGTATAGCACGTGTTGTTATTCTTTTGTATTATCGTGGATCTTTTTAGACCACTACTCTGATATACACTTTCATGTGTAATATTCATATCTATTTCCGCCTTTGTGATATGAATTGTCTGTGACTGATTTGTGTTATGTTTATTTCTATATTTGTTTCCGAAGACCTTTATAGCCACTGTGTAGCAGCTTTGAGTTTGTGTCGGTATGTCGGATTTCCTCTTGAGATGAAAAGTTATATATTTTTATCCGGTGTATCGGTACTCGCACAAAGCAATTATACAGATGGTCGCTCCTCAACAACCTTATTCTCCGTGTTAGTTGACAGCGTTCACAGTAATGTTCTTGGCTAGCGTGGGTATAGAGGTGGGGCGTTACACCCTGACTCCCGCGAGTCAGCTTGATGTGACTAAAACATGAGTCATGCCGGGCCAAGTGAGGACGCACCTCCAATCGGGCATGCTTCCTCGATACCATTTTATTACTTTGTGATTTGATTGGGTGCACCTTTGATTATGGGAGTGTCTCGATGTGGACGGTAGTAGCTGTTATGCGTTACTAACAGTATGGATCCGCAAAACGGTAGTATCCTACCCCGGGTATTGCCTTGTGTGCCTTGTCACATGCCTTACCGCGCCCATTACAAGTTTGGTTTGTGTCGTACCTATGGAGTGCTCCCTGATAGCCCACCGGTTTGGTGGAGTTTATAGTACTGTATAGACTACGGTATTTATATAAAAATGTGTTAAGAAGGATAT
Organism: Allium cepa; assembly: GCA_030765085.1. Taxonomy (NCBI): domain Eukaryota; kingdom Viridiplantae; phylum Streptophyta; class Magnoliopsida; order Asparagales; family Amaryllidaceae; genus Allium; species Allium cepa. The sequence continues at coordinate 968,344,965 of CM060932.1, read as the reverse complement.
GTGTAACGCCTTAACACTATTTTAATAGTTAATTTACTATAAACAATATCTATATAGTGTATTGAACTATGTATGTAGATGGTTTAACGGATCCTTAAATGATGGAAATCCAAACATCCTTTAAGTTATTTTGTATTTTAGTTGACATTTCAACTGAGTTGAATTTACTGGTATAATGTTAATCTTGGCTCGAGTGTTTTGTGTTTTGCTTTGTGCTCCAGTCAAATTGAGTGTCGCAGCATTTTAAACTCACCTTTAAAGCTTGGAAATTTGGTTGGAGTTATCTATCCAGCTTTCAGTTATTTCAGTTTTTCCCGATTTATGTTCAGACTTGTTATCTGCTTATGTATTTGAGACTACTTTTGTATTTGAGATTTCTGTTGTGTCTTGCTATAGACTCTGATGGTTTTTTATATAGTAGCTTCATGAACTACTATTTATATATTCCGCTGCTTATTGTTGTAAACTCTGTGTCTGTGATTTTGTGATTGATTTATTTACTGTATATGAAAGTTTGCCAAATATAAATTAACAATCTGTTGTTTTGAGCACTTCAAGTCCGACATGTGTGGATAATTGTCTATTTGAATGGTTCGAAATGTCAAGTCGTTACAGTATCAGTTTTCCAGTTTGTAGGTATCATTTTCGAAAACATTTGTTATTTTTGAGTTTGTGCTTTAAATATGATGATGAACTGATTTTCTACAAGGATGATTGTTATGATTGAAATCCTTGTTCAAGAATAAACTGTAAACTTAGATAAGATGATCGAATTTGATAAATTTGAAAACCAAAGAGATTATGGATGGTTTATTTAAGTATCAGTTTTAGTTGTCGGTAGCAGTTTTAAGGTATCAGATTTTAGGTAACAGTTTTTAGTTACTGGTAGCAGTAAATATGTATTGGTTTTAAGTTAAGAGTTATCGGTAGCATGTGATGACAGCGGATGGTGTTGGAGGCGGCGACAAGGCTAGTGGTGCAGGTGGTGGCAGTGGGTGGTACAGCGATGAATGATGGTTGAAAATTTTGGTGGGTTGTCCTTATGGCTAATTTTGAAAAAATATTTGTTCTTGGCACTAATTTTGAAAGAATGCTTATCTTTTTGTCCTTATGGCTAAAATATTGAGGTTGTGTCCTGAGGCTAAAAAAGTACAATTTTTTTTTCCTTTATAAAAAAAAACCCCTTTTGTATAGATAGGCTTATTTTTATTTAAATATATTTTATGTTTCACAAATTTGCCTTGATCCAATTATTCTGGCTTTCCTCTTGATGAAATTTTTTTGCTTTTAAAAATCAAAAAATAAACTTGTCAACACATCATACACAACTTTTTTTTAAAAAAAAAAGTTGACATCAGTCATATCTTCCTTTCAATGTCCAAAATCAAACAAAAAAACAGTTGCTTTCAGATATCATCAATTGGTTACCCACCCAAATTAATTTTTCTGCTTTAAATGGCTAAAAATGATACTTTTGTTAAGCCAAGAACCTTTTAGGTTTGGAATAAGAATTCATGAACAGCTAAGTGCAGACTAGTATTTAGATTTCTATTATTCCGTTCAGATCAACGACTGCTTTGCCATCACTAACCCGATCAAAACAAATCTATTCACAAGCTTTTGAATCCAAAGTACTCAAAATACGGGTGCAATACCTTGTAACGAAAATGGAAAACTTGAATTCTTTTTTATTTTCATTTCACATCATTGGCTGCAGTATTATAAGAACAATAAAAGCACAGCAATAAAAGGATATCAAAGTGTGATGGATAACAAAAGCATATTATCGAAACAAAATCTTCAGCTAAACCTATAGGAGCATCTCTAGCTGAGAGGGAAACTCAAGAAGCTCAAGGTAGGAAGCAATTTAAAAGCATGGATTCCTCCCACTTCTCCACCAAAGAAGTGTGTGGAATTAGGCCTTTTTATTTTTTTTTGAAAAACTACAAATAGTTTTCTAAAACTGTTCAGGGTATAAATGGTTTTCAGAAAACGGTTCATACCATAAATGATTTTTTGATTATCCTTTATGGATCGTTGCTCAAAAAAAAAAATGAGGAAATTCCAACTTCTTATCATTCTCCGTGCTCCAATAGACACTACTGTAGCGTGGAGAACAAAAAACAAGCATGCATCTCTAAGATGGTTGTTCTAAACCAATATGTCATAATATTGAGAATTCAGAACGAAAAATCATGTAAGTATAAGGTCGCAATAGAACCCCAATTCTAGAACTTATCAAGTTCACTTAATGATACACCTAATGTTTCTAGGTGAAACATTTTAAGCATAAAAATTGAATATATATCAATCAACAACTTGGATCAACAATGATTTGCATAAGAATGAGATAAATTATTGTCAACACGGTCGTGCCAAAGAGCAACAATCTAAAATAAGTCCCCAAGTACCTACAAACTCACATATAATCCCCAACCACCTATAAACAGTCTACTTATACAAATTCCAAAAAAGCAAAAACTAACCAATAAAGCTCAATTTGGAGATTGTTTCATCTTCTTAGCATCACCGCCGATCCCGTTAACAAAAGCACTTACAATCCTCCTCTGCGTATCAAGCACCATTTCCGTCCGTTTCAACTCCATCTCCATCCTCGCCCTCTCTATATCCTTCACCATCTCCATCTTCATCTGCTCCATCCTCAAATACCCTTCTCCCAAACCCCTAATCGCCCTTACCAATTCCTTAATTCCATTATCACTATCATCACATTCATCCTCGCTATCATCATACTGGTTCTCCTCTCTCCTCCTCTTTGCATCCAGTCTCCTTCTCATCTCGTCTAACCCCGCTTTCATGCCAGAAGCAAAATTTTGGGGATTCGAACCTGGATTCAAATTTGGTATCCCCATAGGAAGGTTGTCCTTGCTCTTTCCACCAAAATTTGGAATCTTGAACTTTAAACCACTACTGATGCTACTGCTCCTACCATTGCTGTTATTAACAGCAACATCGGGTCTTTGGTAGAATCTCCTCTCTGAATCATCTTCATTTGCGGTGTAATCGTAACTGAGCGGGATCGCTGTATAATGAGTAGGAGGAGAAGGAGTGGGAGCAGGAGGAGGAGGAGGGCGGTTAGGATTCTCCATTTGATCCATGATCTTGAAGAAGATCCATGGAGAAGAAGGGAGATGAGCGTTTGGGTTGTGATTCAAAGACTTTTGGAGCTCAGAGCGGTACCTTTTCCGAAGCTTCTCGATCTTGTGGCGGCACTGGACGGAGGTCTTGGGGGTGGACGCGGGGAGGTGGGAGGTTCGGTCGGTGACGGCGGTGGCAACCTCATCCCAGTGGGCGGCGCGGAGGTTGCCGCGGTTGAGGGAGTACCATTTTTCCTTGTAGGCGTCGATGAGGGCTACCGTTTCGTCGTTGGTCCAACAAGGAGGAGGGAGACCGCGGCGGATCGGCATAGGGTTGTTGGGGGTTTGTGCGGGGAGAGCAGTAATCGGAGAAGGGGAGGCGATAGTGGGGACAAGAGCGGTCATGAGGCTTGATTCGGGAGGAGAGGACGACATTTCGGGGATTTTTGACGATTTAGGGATTTGAGATTTGGGAGGTGAGGGGAGGAGGTGAGGGTGGGGCGGTTATATAAAGGATGGGGTAAGGTTACCATGAGGGTGGGGGCGGTGAGGGGAGGGTATGGGGGTTGGGGACCGTAGGTTTGGAGTGGGTGGCGCCCCCACCGGGTGGTGAGTTGACCGCCTTTGCGTGTAGGGCAGTGGCTGAGTTGTTGATTTTGTTGAATTGTTTTGGAAGTAGAGGAACCTAATACACTGTAGGTTTGGAAGTAGAGTATTAATTTTAGAATAGGCACATGTATTCATTATCTATTAATCTGTTAAATAGTAGTAAAACTTGAAATTTCTATTGCTTTTGTTTATTGCAGGAGTTTTCCTTATTCTCCTCTTCAGATATTTTACTTTTAAATCTTTTAGTTTATCAATTTTTATTTATTTTACTAAACCTCTCATATTTAGGTTAATTATATAATTCAAAATTTAATCTATATAAATAAATTCAGTTAACTAATATTTTTAATAAATACCAACAAATGACAATTTCAACATGTATACCACTGTTATACCAACCGAAATGGTAAATTTAATTTTTATTCGATTACAACATAAAAATCACATAAAATAATAATAGAAAATTTAGTTTGTAAGTCATTTATCTTAAAAATTTATTATGCATTGTATTGTAAATTTTGACTTTTAACTTCAAATACCCGCGTTTGAAATTATAACAATTATTTATAAAACCCACCCCACTTTTCCACTAATATTTTTTGTTTCAGTCCAAGAATTTAGATTAGTTATGCAATCTTAAATAAAAACTAATTAGATAAATATAATTAAAAGATATGAAATTTCATTTACAGAATTGTAAAAATATGAAATTTCAATATGTACATGATACTCGTATTAACAAAAATGGTAAAATTGCTTTTATTCATTAAAATAAAACGGATGAATCACATAACATGCAATATATACATAAACAATTGGAATATTGTAAAAACGAGTTCTTTAATTTTCAAAATACGCAGGAACATGTCCTAAAAACAACACTATTTTTGTTTCATCCAAATGCAAATATTTGCACTTTGAAAAAAGAAGAGGAATTCAAATATTTGCACTGGAAAAGGCTGAATTTTTTTTGCCCTGCTAGAAAACTTTTTGTTTACCCACTGAACATTCCGACGCCATGAGAAGGGGTGTCGGCGGGGCATCGATAAGTCATGGAGAATAATATTACCTATGCATTATTACCACGCCTGTATGTAGGCGTCAACGGAGCATCGGTATGACGTCACCCTTGTCCATACATCGACATCTCTCTCCCACATTTCAATTGAAAAAACCTCGCCGCCTCCTAAGCCCTAATTCGCCACCTTCTCCTCCAGCCTCCAGCCCTCCCCCATGCACGCTTGTCTCCAACCTCCCCCTCGGCCCTACAAGCCCCAGCCTCTAGCCTCCCCCTCAGCCTCTCCCTCGTCCACCCATGCCTGCCTCCATCCTTCGCCCTCCTATTCGACATCCTGCTTGGCCACGCAAGCCTCAGCCTCCAACCTCCCCTTTTTCCATGCAAGCCCCAGTGCCCGTCGACTTCGAATGCCGCCGCCTCCTTCTCGCTCGACACCGCTGCAAAGCTCAAGCTACATATCCCCTTTTCCTAGTTGCCGCTCAAGGCTCCGTCGGTTTGATTTATTGTTTCGATTCAATTTTATGCAAGGCTACAATTTGATTAGCTTCGTATATGTTATAGATTCGTTGGTTTATATTCAATAATATATGATCATTCACTTAGGTTATGGTATGATAATTCTTATATCATTCGAGATATCATTGATATTGTTATGAAATGCTTAGATAAAGTCATTGTTATCGATATGGTATTATTAATGAAACCTCGTAGATGTGTTTGATTTGATCATGTTTAACAAATACCGTATATGATCATTATATAGATATTCGTATTTTAAATAAAACGAAAATCGATGTTCCTGATACATTATTTATCAGGTTTGTTCCAATTTTGGACAAGTTGTTACGCAATGGTATTTATGTTTCGTAAATCAATATTTCAAATCAAATGGTTAATGAAATTTCAATGATACTTCCTTCTTTTTCCCCATGTACGCTCTTTTGCGTGCCATATAGGAAATAAGGGGAAGTGGCGTCGAAATCTTGTTAATCGCTCGATTTGAAATGGTTTACGAAACATAAATATCATCGCGCTTGTAATGGAAAGTAAAATGGTCAGCTGTTCAAAAAGGTCTAGAAATTTCTAAGTTATATAACTTTGAAATTGTTTGTGAATTCCATTATTTTATAACTAAATTAAGTGTTATTGAATGCATTAATTTTTTTAACAAAATGACATAATAATAAAATTAATAATGCTATTTAAATTAAGACCAAAATTATTAATTTTATTTAAATTAAGAACAAAATTGATAATGTTATTTAAATTATTCTTAAAAATAATATTATTATTTAAATTAAGAATAAAACACCATCATGCGAAATAAATTTTTACGTGTAGAGTAGAGAAGATGACTTATTTAAATGATCGAAGTTGGATGTACAAGCGAGGAAAACATATTAATACATTAAGAACAAAATACCATCATGCAAAATAAAATGTTTATGTATAGAGTATAAAAGATGAATTATTTAAATGATCGAAGTTGGATGTACATAAGAGGTAAAAATAGAGAAACGAATCAATTGTACTTTAGAAGTAGCGTGGACGCATTCATGAAAGTGGAATTTATAAGTAATAAAACTAATATGAAAGAAGTTCCATGTTCGAAATGTCAAGCTTAAAACTTAGAGAATATTATACTGTAATATTACATTTACACAAATATGATTTTATGCCCGACTATCTTGTAAGGGTATATCATGGAGACGAATATCATGTTGTATAAGACGAGACAGTAAATATGGATGTGGATTGCAATGAACCCCTTATTAAAGAAAATGTTAATATGGAAAATAGAATGACTAAAACGGTTCATGATGCTACTGGTCCGAATATGTAGACCAGAGAACCAGATTCGGAGAAAATCATGAATCGGAAGCAAAAGGTTTTTCAATTTGTTAGATGCATCACAACGGCCATTCTATAAAGGTTGTAAAATAACACATTTGGCAACGATATCTAAGTTAATCGCTATAAAATCCAAATATAATGCATCAAAAAATCTAATGAGTGTTAACTAAGCTAAGATTATTTTTATAATCAGAAAAATCCCATATTTTTATAATATTATTTAGGATATTTAATTATCCAAAATTAAATAAATTAATGTAAAGATTAATGGATTTAGATTTGTTTTAGCTAAGGGTAGTCGTGCCACGATAGGGTGTTAATTAAAATAAAATAACCTAAACAAAGGTTTTAGGAAATGATAAGGGCAATATGGGAAATATGTTGAGCTTATACCCTAAACCCTTAGTAGATAGAATGATTATGTTCATTCTCATTTTTATCAAACTAAAAAAAATACTAAGGCCGGCCACCATTTTCACTCTCAAGAAAAAGATTAAAGCTAGGATTCAAGAGTAGGGACCATAATCAACTAAATCAACGTCAAATCTCACATCTATAATATCAAAGCTAAGGTGAATGATTACTACATCCCATATTCTTTTGGTTTTCGATTTTAAGACTAAGATCCGAAATTTTTTTGTTAGTAATTGCCATGTTTTAAGGATTAAAAGTTATATGAATGTTTGTTGGTGAATTATGCATGTTCATACTTGTTTTAAATGATATGTTTGATATGGAAACCTTAATTGATGACATCCAAGCACCTTGAAAATTTAAATATAGGTCGAAAATAATATTTTAGAGATGGGTTTCAATTTTCATAATTTTCCAAATTAAGGTGGATTTTATATTAATTTTCTAGTCCAGTAAATTGTTTATTGAGTTATAAATTATTCACGGCTAAAATAATTATTATGTGGGGTTGAAACTTTTATATGTTAGGAAACATACTAAAATAGATTTTCTGAGATTTTTTCAGATTTTTTTAAAAGTGTTTTGATGAATATATAAAATTATTTAAGGCATGAGACTTAAATGTTTTATATATTTAATTAAGAAGAAGGAGCATTTTGTAAAATAAAATGATTATTAATTTTGAAAATAGTGGCAGCACATTTCTAAAAAGAATTTGTTAACCAACGAGAATTTGACAAACAAAGATAGGTTAGTTGAAAAGTTATCCATTTTAAGTTAAAAACAAAGAGATCATACTTTTAGCATGTTTCAACCTGTTACAGCAGTAAACCTTCTGGCCCAGACCTTCCGACAAGGTCAAAAGGTTCTAAGCTTTCGACAAGGTCAAACCAATGCATATGGTATCAAGCTACTTGGTACGTAATGAATTGGATAGAGTCAAAGGGTTCTTAGTCGAAAGGTTGATGGCCAAAGAGGTTGAGGCATGTTTGTTTTATAAACCAAAAGCTTTCACCTGCTTTTCTTTCGAATTAGAGCTTTCGACTTGGCTGCTTTCGACCAGGTCAAAATGTTTAAAAGAAAGGTTTTATACCTTTCGACACAGTCGAAAGGTTACTACTGCTACTTTGTTTAGAAACCTTCTGACATATTCGAAATGTTACCGCCGCTTTATATAAATGTTTCATTTTGAACCTTCCAGCAAAGTCGAAGGGTTTACTTTGATTGATTTCGAAAGGTTTACTTGTTTTAAAAACTAACCACTTCTCCATGCTTACGAAAGGGAGCTTTCGACTTAGGTGATTTACCCTTGTTTTATAAATTGAACTATAACCCAAAGCTTTCGAAAGAGTTATTTTAAATGATGCTTTAAAGCTTTCGAAGCAGTGCTTTCGACTTAGTCGAATGGTTGCTTCCAATGGAGTCGAAAGATTTTAAAATAAGGTTTTCCACCTGTTTTAAATTGAACCCAGAAAAGTTTTCGAAAGGTTGTGTTTAAGAAGAGTTAATGCTTTCAAAAGGATTTGTTTACTGAATGGTTTTAAAAAGGGGTCGAAAGCGAAGCTTTTGATGGAATCGAAAGGTAACCTTTTGATGGGGTCAAAAGGTAGCTTCCGACTAGGCCGAAAGGTTTAGTTTCTAAATGATTTTGGAAGGTTTTAAATGGAAGGGTTTCCAAAGGTTTCTAAGGCAATGTTTCAAGTCATTTTAAAATAGGATGTCTAAGGTTTTATTGCTTTCGAAAGGTTTGAAGTTTAATGGTTTTGAAGGGTTTGAGTTTCAATGGTTTCGAAAGGTTTTGATTTCTAAGGGTTTTGAGGGTACCAATGAAAACAATAAATGAATTGACCTAAGTTAGGGATACTGAGGTACCAATGAAAACAATAAGTGAATATGGCCTAAGTTAGGGATACTAATGGAAATAAGTTAATCATATGGCTAACATGATATAAATTGAATCATGGGGCTAACATGGTAAAAAATAGATTCATGGGGCTAGCATGGGTCAAATGGAAACTTTAAATAGAATCATAGGGCTAGCATGATACAAATGTAATCATGCGGCTAGCATGATATAAATAAACTCATGGAGCTAAGATGAGACCATTAAATTCATGGGGCTAACATGAGATAATTAGATTCATGGGGCTAGCATGAATCAAGTGGCAAAATGATGGGTACATAGTCATCCCGAGAAAACTATGTGATGAGAGATGGATAGTCTGCATCAACTTAAGCAAAACGAACGTGGAATAGGTAGTCCCTCATAGATATAATTAAGCTCCAATTAGGGATGGGGAAATCCTGATTGTTTCATGTATGCATATCACCATAATGTTTTATAAATATATGTTTTAACCATTGTGGATGCAGAAGCATAATATATGGTTTTATGAAAGGTTTTGCAAAAGATGTATTTTAAAAGGATGTTAGTGAGGGGAAACCCATTCTGCTAAGCGGCGTGGTCTCTCTTAACATAATTAAACCGGGGTGTACAATATTATTCACACCAGGCTTTATGTCTGACTCGAATTTTATGTTTCCCCCTTAAACTCTCGGGTGCTCAAAATTAATTTGAGCAGGCTGAGGGGTTAAGGTCTTTTTCAGGTTTTAGAAGATTGATGAATAAGCTATCAGAGGCATGCAGGAGGCAAACATATAGCTATTTAGGAGTTGCAGTTTTATGCTTTGTTATATTTCTGCTGTGTTTGTATTAGGTCTATTATGATTATATGACTCTGATTATCCAAGGAGGTACCTTCATATACCGCTCTTGGCGTAATTTGTAATAATTATAATTTTTCTATACCTGCGGCGATTTAGGATTATGTGTTGTGAATGTGAAACAATTGGCTTTGAAATGTAATAAAGTAAAAGTCTTTTTTTTTGAAATTTGTGTTTTGTTTCATATTCAAGTGCTTTTGATATTATTGATACCTTTAACATAGCCGTATTAATTTGCCGAAAGCTAATACTATAGATGACTGCAGCATCTGTGGCGCTTAGTTTTGAGCCTCTGGATAGGGGATGTTACGGCTTGGTATCATAGCATGATTTACGAAATACTTTAACTAACAATGATTTTTGAAAACATAATCCTTAAAAATTAGAGTTATTATTGGGGTATAGGATAACGCTATAGTAACGTACTTGTATTTGCTATATACATACATACATACATATATATATATATATATATATATATATATATATATATATATATAAGTATACACTATATCTCTAGACTCATATCTTAGTTAAGCTATTCATCTGTATCTCGTGAGGTTTTAATACAGATATGGAAGGAAGAAGAGGCAGAGTAAACCTTAGAGGAGATAGCACCACTACAAATAGAAATGCCTGACCAAATGCTAGAAGAGGTTCCGGTCAGGTTCAAGCTGAAAATGCGGGTGCTGGGGTTCCTTAAGTGGATATGGAAGCCTTGTATCAGTTGTTGGCAAACTTTTTGCAAGCAGGAGCTGCTGGAAATGTTGGTGGGGAAAATCCTGTGGTTCCGGTTGGATATAACTACGCTAAACTGAGTAGAGACAATATCTGTCTGGGAGGAGAGCTGTTTGCTGGAACGGAAGATGCCGTTGAAGTAGACAATTGGTTGTTGAACTGTGAAAGGATCTTTACAGATCTAGGCTTGAATGATGGGGAGAAAAGAAAGCTAGCCTCGAGATAGTTGCCAGGATTAGCGCTTCATTGGTGGAACAGTGTGGCGGCCGGGGTGCCAGAGGAAGAGTTGACTTGGGCAGACTTCAGGATGAGGTTTGGGCAGAGGTTCTTATCTAAGGTGGCCAAGTCGGCATTAATGAGAAAGTTTATGGATCTTGTCCAGGGATAGATTTCTATGATCGAGTATGATGCTAGGTTTGATGAGCTATCTCAATATGGTTATTCTTTGGTTGACACGGATGTCAGAAGGAAAGAGAGATTCATTAGAGGATTAAGGCCAAAGCTTTGAAGATTGACTATGGCCTATATATGAGATCCTTCAAATGTGGTAGTGGAAATAGCCATTCGCCATGAGTAAATGCTTGCTATTTCGGCTAGGGAGAAGCCAGTTGAATTCCATGGCATTCAGGGAAAGAAGAGGAAGTTCTTCAACAACAAGGGCACTTAGAGAGAAGGAGCAGCCAAGAAAGGGAAAGCAGATATTGTTTGCTACAAGTGTGATAAGAAGGTCACTACGCTATTGAGTGCCGTTCGGGAGATGGAAAGTCGGTTGTGGGGAAGTAGAATGTGCACTGCTATAATGGCAACCAAATGAGGCATTACAAGAACAAATGTCCTGAAGCCGCCAAGGCAGGAAAAGGAAAGGTCTTTGCTTTGGAGCCATCATCTTCTAAACCAACTGCTGCTGAGAAAGGAAAGTCTATGATAGAAGGAAGGTATGCTTTTATCCCTTGGCATACCAGTTAGGGTATTTTTTGATACCGGAGCATCTCATTCTTATATTTCTCGATGTTTAGTAGACAAGCTTAACCTAGAACCCTCATATCTAGTTACTTCCTTAAGGGTTGCAAATCCGATAGGAGGGCATGTAACGCTTGGGATGAGGTGTGGCCATTTAGAGTTTGATTTGCTGGGCCATACTCTTGAGTGCTGTTTTCATATGCTTGACTTTGGAGGATTTGGTATTATCCTGGGATGGATTAGTTAAGTAAATAAGATGCTAGGATATTTTTCCACGATAGTAAAATATGACTTAGTCACCCGGATTGTAGTGATCAGAAAGTTTATAATGTAAAGAACCCTAGTTGTGAGGTGAATGCTTTATTGGGTATCATGGAGTTGGAAGATAAGTTTCATCGAGTCTTTGTTGTTAGAGAATTTGCTGATGTATTTGAGCTGGTAGTTGGACTGCCATCAAAACGAGCCATGGAGTTTCGGATTGATTTGGTGCCTGGAGCAAAGCCGGTGAGTAGGCTACCGAGTAGGATGACACCCACTGAGATGAGAGTGTTAAAGGTGTTGTTGGGGGATTTGGAAGGCAAGAGTTTTATTCGACCAAGTAGTTCACCATGGGGGCTGCCACCATGTTTGCTAAGAAGCCAGACGGATCGTTAAGGCCGTGTATCGATCATCGTAATTGAATGAGAAGACGATAAAGAACCGAAATCCATTGCTGAGAATTGACGATTTGTTCAATCAATTAAGTGGAGCCAAGGTATTTTCTCAACTGGATTTGGTTATGGGATTTCATCAGGTTAGAGTGGCAAAGGATAGCATTTCTTTGATGGTGTTTAGGATAAGATATGGATCATACGAATGGTTAGTTATGCCTTTCGGACTAACTAATGCATCAACATTCTTTGTGGATCTGATGAATAGAATTTTCTGAGAGCACTTAGATAGATTTGTGTTGGTCTTCATAGATGACATTTTGATATACTCTAAGAATGAGAAGGAGCATGAAGTTCATCTTAGAGTTGTGCTCGAGATGTTGAGAGCATCAGTTGAAGGCTAAGTTTTCGAAGTGTCATTTTTGGAAGAAGGAAGTGAAGTTCCTTGGTCATGTCGTCTTAGAGAAAGGGTTGTCTATGGATCCAACTAAGATTGAGGCGGTGAATAATTGAAAGAGACCAAAGACGGTGACTGAGATTAAGAGTTTTCTTAGATTGGCTGGATATTATCGAAGGTTTATCAAGGATCTTTCGCAGATAGTTGCACCGATGACTAAACTTACGTGAAAAGATGCGAAGTTCGTATGGACTGATAAGTGTGAGGAAGCATTCCAGAGCTTGAAACACTTATTGACCCATATACCGGTGTTAGTGGTTCCGGAGGAGAATCGAGATTTGGTTTTTTATACTGATGTGTGTGGAACTGGATTGGGAGCTGTGTTGATGCAAAGAGGTAAAGTAATTGCTTATGCTTCTAGATAGCTCAGACCACATGAAGTTAGATATCCAACGCATGACTTAGAGTTAGCTGCCATTATATTTGCTTTGAAGGTGGGGAGGCATTATTTTTTAGGAGAGCGATTTGAGCTTTATACTGATCATAAGTCATTGAAGTACTTCTTTTCTCAGAAGGAGCTGAACATGAGACAACAGAGATGGTTGGAGTTTATTGTTGCTTAAGATTTTGGAATTAAGTACACACTCATAAAAGGAAATAAGGTGGCGGATGCACTCAACTGAAAACATCATAATACAGTATTGGCTATGATTGCTGAGTGGAAAAAATTGGAAGCATTATCAGCTTATAGCGTGCAGTTTAGATCCGAGGTAGGTTCCAGTATCGGAAGTGTTGTTTTGTCTTGTTTAGAAGTTAGACTGGTAACGATTGAGAAGATAGCTTCTAAGCAAGAGGTGGATCCAATTTTGGCTGAACGGACCAAAAGGTTGAGGGAAGGAATGAAGAGCGATGACCTAAAGGATTTCAGTCTTGACCAAAATGGATGGTTGAGAAAGAATGGGAGGCTGTGTGTTCCGAATATAGAAAACATGAGGAAGGAAGATTTGGATGTGTGTCATTATTCGAAGTTCACTATCCATACAGGAGGAATAATGATGTATCAGGACATGAAGATAAGTTTCTTCTGGGAAGGTATGAAATGGGACATTGGTGTAAGTGTTAAGCAGTGCTTGAATTGCCAACAGGCAAAGACTGAACACCAAAAGCCTAGTGGATTGCTTCAACCGTTGGAAGTTCCATTGTAAAAATGGGATTCTATCTCTATGGATTTTATTGATGGGTTGCCAAGGTCTAGCAGAGGGGATGAAAGCATATGGGTCATAGTAGATAGATTGACTAAGAGTGCCCATTTCATTCTTGTAAAGTCAACTAGGACGACACCTATTTTGGTGAAGTTATTTATGAAGAATGTAGGTAGACTGCATGAGATTCCTAGTAGTATTGTTAGTGATAGAGATTCTTTGTTTACTAGTGAGTTCTGGAAAAGTCTGCATGAAGCATTAGGAACCAAGCTCAACATGAGTACTGCTTACCATCCGCAGACCGATGAGAAAACGAAAAGAGTTAACAAAATCTTGGAGGATTTGTTAAGAGCTTGTGTATTGGATTTTGGAGGATCATGGGAGGACCATCTTCATCTAGTCGAGTCCTCATATAACAATAGTTATCAAACGAGTATTTGGATGGCACTGTTTGAAGCTTTGTATGGAAGACCATGCAAGTCTCCCGTATGATGGTTAGAGATTGAGGATAGATTAGTTCTTGGTCTAGATTTAGTGAAGGAAGCTGCGGAGAAGATTGAGTTGATCCGAGTTAGGATGAATGAAGCTCAATCTAGGCAGAAAAGTTATGCTGATAGAAGAAGGAAGAATTTGGAATTTTCTGTTGGAGACCGTGTTTATTAAGGTTTCACCGATGAAGGGTGGGATTAGATTTGGAAAGTCAAAAAAGTTAGCACCTAAATTCGTCGGTCCTTTTTTATTGTGGAGAGGAACGGGAAACTCGCTTATAGAATAGAGTTACCGAGTAGTTTGGCTGGTGTCCATGATGTTTTCTATGTTTCTCATCTTAGGAAATGTGTTAGAGACCCGGAGACTACTATAGCACCTACAGTTTTAGAAGATTTAGTAGTCGAACTAGATTTGACCATAGTTAGAAAGACGATTCAAATTGTGGCTAAAGATTAGAAGAAGTTGAGGAACAAGACAGTCAAGTTAGTAAAGGTTCAGTGGAGTGACGATGCTAGAGGCTGTACTTAGCAAACGGAGAGCAGGATTAGAGATACTTATCCTGACTTGTTTTATGGTATGTTTTACCTTTGATTGTTTTGTTGTGTACCTTATCGTAATTTCAAGGGTGAAATTCTTTAAGGTAGGGGGTCTGTAACACTCCATATATTTATAACATTATTTAGGACATTTAATTTGCCAAAATTAAATAAAATATTGTGTAGATTAATGGATTGAGTTAATATTGTGTAGATTATTTAGGACAATTCTTTAAGGAGAAGGTGCATTTTGTAAAATAAAATGATTATTGATTTTGAAAATAGTGGTTGGACGTTTCTGAAAAGATTTTGTTAACCAATGAGAATTTGACAAACAAAGGCAGGTTAGTCGAAAGGTTATTGCCGCTTTATATAATATTTTGTTTTGAACCTTCCGGCAAAGTCGAAGGGTTTACTTTGATGGATTTCGAAAGATTTACTTGTTTGAAAGACTAGCCGCTTCTCCATGCTTTCGAAAGGAAGCTTTCGACTTAGGTGATTTACCCTTATTTTATAAATTGAACTATAACCCAAAGCTTTCGAAAGAGTTGTTTTAAAAGATGCTTTGAAGCTTTTGAAGCAGTGCTTTCGACGTAGTCGAATGGTTGCTTCCAATGGAGTTAAAAGGTTTAAAAGAAGATTTTCCACCTGTTTTAAATTGAACCCGGAAAAGCTTTCGAAAGGATTTGTTTACTGAATGGTTTTAAAAAGGGGTCGAAAGCGAAGCTTTCGATGGAGTTGAAAGGTAACCTTTCGAAGGGGTCGAAAGGTAGCTTCTGACAGGCTGAAAGGTTTAGTTTCTGAATGATTTCGAAAGGTTTTAAATAGGAGGATTTCCAAAGGTTTTCTAAGGCAATGTTTCAAGTCGTTTTAAAGTAGAATGTCTAAGGTTTTATTGCTTTCGAAAGGTTTGAAGTTCACTGGTTTTGAAGGGTTTGAGTTTCAATGGTTTCGAAAGGTTTTGATTTCTAAGGGTTTTGAGGGTACCAATGAAAACAATAAATGAATATGACCTAAGTTAGGGATACTGATGGAAATAGGTTAATCATGGGGCTGACATGATATAAACTGAATTATGGGGCTAACATGATAAAAATTAGATTTGTGGGATTAGCATGAGTCAAATGGAAAATTAAATAGAATCATGGGGCTAGCATGACACAAATAAAATCATGGGGCTAACATGATATAAATAAACTCATGGGGCCAGCATGAGACCATTAAGTTCATGTGGCTAACATGAGATAATTAGATTCATAGGGCTAGCATGAATTAAGTGGCAAAATGATGGGTTCATAGTCATCCCGAAAAAACTATGTGATAAGAGATGGATATTCTGCATCAACTTAAGAAAAAGGAACGTGGAATAGGTAGTCCCTCTTAGATATAAGTAAACTCCAATTAGGGATGGGGAAATCCTAATTGTTTCAAGTATGCACATCACCGTAATGTTTTATAAATATATATTTTAACCATTGTGAATGCAGGAGCACAGTATATGGTATATGAAAGGTTTTGCAAATGATATGTTTTAAAATGATGTTAGTGAGGGGAAACCCATTCGCTAAGCAGCGTGGTCTCACGTAACATAATTAAATCGGGATGTATAATATTATTCACACTGGGCTTTATGTCTGACTTGAAGTTTATGTTTTCCTCTTAAACTCTCGGATGCTCAAAATTAATTTGAGTACGTGAGGGGTTAAGGTCTTTTTCAGGTACCGGAGGCATGCAGGAGGCAAACAGATAGCTATTTAGGAGTTGCAGTTTTATGCTTTGTTATATTTCCGTTGTGTTTGTATTAGGTCTATTATGATTATATGACTCTGATCATCCAACGGGGTATCTTCATATACCGCTCTTGGCGTAATTTATAATAATTATATTTTATCTGTGCTTGGGAATAATTTGGGATTATGTGTTGTGAAAACAATTGGTTTTGAAATGTAATAAAGTAAATGTTGTTTTTTGAAATTTGTGTTTTGTTTCATCTTCAAGTGATTCTGATATAATTGATACCATTATCATATCGAAAGCTAATACTATAGATGACTGCAGCATCTGTAGCACTTAGTTTTGGGCCTCTAGATAGGGGATGTTACATGCAATTCTTAACTTCTATAAAGAAATGCTTCCACCTGATAATATACTAGCGGAGAACTGTTACTACCTTAAAAGAGTGGTCTCTGCCTTATTAAAAAATTGACATGTGGCCAGGTTTATGCATGATTTATTTGATGGCAGAGAATGATTTGACATTGTTTAAATCCTGTAAACAACTTAGATATAAATTGATGAAAACCACTAGTAAAGACGTACGTTTCACCAAAATGCATTATTTTCCTATTACATCGATATTGCAAAGGTTACATGCATCTGCTGCTATAATGAAACACATGTGATTGCATAGTGAAAGACAACGAGATGAAGTGTTTTAAGTCATCCTTTAGACGATGAAGCTTGAAAACATTTCGATAGGACATATCCTCATTTTGCTAAAGAAACTTATAATGTTAGACTTGGTTTGTGTATGGATGGTTTTTTCCCATTTGCTTCATTCGGTAAGCCATACTCAATATGGTCAGTTATCTATCATCTTAGAATCTCCCTCCTTGGATATATACGAAGAATCCATACATGTTTCCAACTGTAATTGTTCCTAGACCTAAAAATCCAAAAAATGGGACAGATGTGTACTTGCTGCCTTTATTTTAAGAGTTGAAAAAGCTATGGACTGAAGCTATTGTTACGTATGACATCTCAAATAAAAAGAACTTTAGAATGCTTGCTTCTTTTTTATGGACGATAAGCAAGTTTCCTGCATATGGGATGCTTTCTTAATGGAGTACTAGTGAGAAATTCACTTGTCCTATTTGCATGGATTGGACATAATCATTTAGACTTACACATGGTGGAAAACAATGGGACCGACATCATTAGTTTACACACGTAAACAATTATTTTAGATTTGATAAAAAAATTCAAAAGAAACACAACTATTATTTTAGAGCCACCATCCATTCTGAGCAGCGAGGAAGTGTATAAGCTTGTGCAAGACTATCCCAAAATACACGAGATACGAAAAGAGCCCAAAATTCTTGGTAAATGAGAGTATCACAATTGGTGTAAACAAAGTATATTTTGGGAATTACCATTGTTATCCTGCCTTTTGGCAAGGACGTGACACCAAAGACATGGCTAGAGACCGAGGACAATCTGTTCCGAAGATCGGTCATCTACAGGTCCACGAATGATGCAGGCAAACTTGATCCGAGTCCGGATTGAGCTACCACTATCATGGCATGACAAGAAAATCTTTGGAAGGCAACATTCCAAATTTCAGGTCAATCGAAGTTCGTATGCTTAAGACATGGATCGATCAAGATCCATGTTTGACCCGTAGATTTCATATCCATCAACCCACATCCATCATATCATATCCATCCCATCGATATGAAATGAGCACGAGTCCATCACTCAGCATCCATCATTCGTATCCATCTGTTTTCAATAGCTTTCAATACTTCCCGGATCGATCGTAGTCAACTCATTCAACAGCTATACATTTCGTATCGATCACATCAACCGACGGCTATATATTTCGTATAGACCAGCTAATCGATCGATACGAAGAGAGGGGTCAAGGATTGATACGAAAGAGAGAGTTCTACATCAATACAAAGTCAAAGGTAGATGATCGATACGAAGAGAAGAGCCACAGATCGATACGTAAACAAAGGCACAACATCGATACGAAGAGCTTAGAATCAGATGGATACGAAAGCCACAGTCAA
This sequence comes from Allium cepa, assembly GCA_030765085.1. Classification (NCBI taxonomy): domain Eukaryota; kingdom Viridiplantae; phylum Streptophyta; class Magnoliopsida; order Asparagales; family Amaryllidaceae; genus Allium; species Allium cepa. The sequence goes on along the minus strand of CM060932.1, from coordinate 968,326,482 downwards.
ACCAAAGGAAATGGTCTATAATGAAACGTGGATCTCTAGTGTCACGTCATCAACACGAGATGATCAATATGAATTATATCTATATGAAGAGGATCGATACGCAATTGATCGATGCGAAACCTTCAGCCTTCCTAGCAAATTCAACTTGGATCGATCATATCTCTCAAACTACAAGTCCAAATGCCATGAAATTTTCACAGAAGCTTGCATATCAACTTAAGAACCACCATGATCGATCGCAGCTTAATCGGGCCATTTCTTGATCGATACGAAGCATGCATGGATCGATCAGGGATCGATCCCAAACGACTCCAGATCGATCATGTTGGCCCACTAACGTGTGAGAAAGAGTAATTCGAGATTTAACGTAGATATTTCTAGCTCCACACTTATAAGTAGCACACCTACACAACCTAAAAGAGGACTTTTGGAACTCCTACGCTGTTACTCTACCGAAACTCCATTGTAACTTGAATGCTAGCTATTATACTGTTGTAAATCAGTTGAGAATCATCAATAAACAACAAACTCTTCAAAGTGGACGTAGGCTACAATGCCGAACCACTATAAATTCTTGTCTCTTTCTATTACTGCTAACTTTTCTTGATGTGATTATTAGATTAGCCTCATTTTTCATTTAATTTCTTCATTCTAATCTCTTCAATTACATCCGACGAGTGTTGTGCCCAATTTTGTTACAAACAACCATATCGAAAAAATCCTAAGCTTCAATACAATATAGCTGTAATGCATAATGAACATGAAAGTGAAAAAAAGTTGATCTGAAGTCAAGTAAGGATACCGTGTTATATTATAGTCGTCCTAAGCTTAAAATTGATAGTGAACGGTCAAATCTCAAATGTCTTACTTGTTACGAGTTCGAAAATAAGCATTGACAAAAGCTATTAAAATGGGTTCAAAATTTGAGGTTTTAAGATGGAATTGCTTCTAAATGAGAAGATGTGTTGATATGAAGGATCTTTAACTATTGGTATTGAAGAGTCGGGATTGTAATGTTCTTTTAGACTCTTTTCCCTGTAGTATTCAAGGAGCTTTTGCCGTCGAAGGTGTGGGTGCCTATTACTGAAATTGGTTTGTTCTGCAAAGAGTTATGCTTAACCACACTTCATAAAAGTAATTTGAAAAAACTGGAAATGGATATACCTAAATTATTATGTAAATTGGAGAAAATATTTCCTTCTGTAGTATTCAATTGCATGGAACATCTACACGTACATCTACCAACTGAAACTTTAATGCGGGGACCGATGTAAATTGCAATACAGATGGTAGTGTCCTTTTGAGAGGTACATAAAATACAATTAGGAGTTATATGTTATTTTTAGAAATTAAAATAATAAATGTATAATTGATAACTTCTTGATATGAAGGTACATGGGTCACCTTAAGAAAAGGTGAAACAAAAAGCATACGTTGAAGGTTCAATATGTCAAGCATACATTGTTGAAGAAGCATTCACATTTTTTAATTATTATTTTGAAGACCATGTAAAGCTAAATTCTAACATTGGTCCTCCTAGTAATGATATGGATGAGTCTTCTGACATTTCTCTTTCCATTTTCAAAAACGTGGACGCCCTTTGGGTAAATGAAAGGATGAAGTTTTTAAACACTTAAAGAGTTGGGACAGCTAGAACAATGGCGCTTCTAAATTATCAAGAATCTTAGATAGGGAACAAAATATCTATTTATTTACTATCAATACGTTGTTATATAGCATAGTCATGTATAACTTAACAATATATATTATTTAATAGTTAATTTGAACAACAAAATCCAAGGGTCCAACCTAGTACAGGATTTGAGGCTTGGTTTTAGAAATATGTAAGCATATATATATATATATATATATATATATATATATATATATAATCATTGAATGAATTTAGTATGAAACAATAACTATTACGTATATTGATGTGTATTGATTTAATTCAATAGGTTGTCGATAATGAACTTAGTGATATTTTTTATAAAACTCTTGCACTTGGTCCAAATATAGAATATAGAAAATGCCCAATCCCATATGCAAATGCATTTAAATTTCACATAAAGGAGTTTGGAGCCAGTAAACAACTTACAATAGTGGGGTATGTGTGAAAGGCGATGAACATGGTGATGATTCACAAGATTGTTATGGAGTGTCATAGGAAATAATTGAACTCGCTTATTTTGCAATATCGTAGCTTAAAACATTTTTATTCAAATGCGATTAGTTTGATACTACTTCTGATGTAAGATTACATCATCTCTATCTCTACTGTTAATAATGAGATTTCATTGAATAAGAATCAATCGTATCTTTTTGAAATACCTAAATTACCCTTTTATTTTCATGTATCTTTATTCCCTCTCGTTCCGCTTCTAGACCAAGTCCATCGCTATGGCGATTCAACACCGACAACACCATCATACCTAATCTGTTGCTATTATGGCTAATTCTTTAACAACCATATCTGTCTCTCTCTCTCTCTCTTTTCTTCTCTTATTAATAATAAAAAGAATAATCGATTTGGTATATATACATATTCTCTACAAGCAGCCAATCTTCAAATCAGATGATAATTGATTAAATCACCACTATTACAGTGAATACAATTGAACATACCACACCATCTAAGCTGAATTTATTCATTGCTATATACATGAACGCACACCTGCTAGCACCAAATCAATCAATGGCTCTCATCACCAAATCAATCAATGTACACTTGCAATTGCCAAATTAATCGATGCCTCTCATCACCTAATCAATCGATACCATGTTATCGCCGAACGAACCAATGTTACTATCCTCACAAAACAACCAACACTATTTCCATCACAAATCGAATGCCAATGACATCACCAAATCATTTAATGTTGACCACCACCATTGAACATATTGCTTTTAGGTATGAATGAAATTAACCCCATGTTGATTTATTCCATAGGCTTTGAAGTTGTTATTCACCTCATTGGGAATTATTATTTAGTTTTAAAACTGTTATTAATCTATATGTTTAGGAATAGGTTAGTATTCAGATTGCATATGGAATTTTTTAGTTACTACAATCTATTCTAAATTTCTATCAAAATAGTGATAATGAAGTTCAGATGTTTATGATTATTCCCAATTGAGGTTTTTCGGCCAGGATGATTAGGGTATTGACATAGTATGGATAATCCTCATATATACTCTTGATTGGATGTAAATAACAACTTATTTCATTTAATTTAGTTATGCACTCACTAATTTTGATATAAATCATTTACTTACAAATATCAATGTTAATATTGACTTACAACACACATAAAACAACATATTGACATTGATATAATTTGAAACACTAAAATGGTTCTTTTCTTAACTTGCGCCCAGTCATGGATGCTCTTCTTATCCTATGCTAACTGGCTTATGCAAGTGTATAAACTATTGAGTGCTCTGGTTTCCTAAGTCTGGAAATTGATTAGATGAAACTTTAGGTTTCAACTATTAGGTGGACAGATTAACATTAGCATTTTAGTTTTTTATGAGTTATGTTGAGTAAGACAGGAAAAAGGTCTATCTGTTAGTGCTTTTCTTATTTACCAATTGAAAGTGAGTTGACATATAATTTCAATTCTACAAGTGTAGTATGACAAATATTGGGATAAGTGCAAAAATTTAGTTGTGTACTCTTCAATTGCAGAATAATAATTATTAGGAAAGAGAAAATTTTAGTATGTTTACGAAAAAAATGGAGTTACCAAATATTATAATTCAGTGTACTTAGTATAGATTTCACTATAAAATTTGGAGAAGACATGCACCATTATCCCAACGGTTAAGTGATTCGACTTTGGTGCGAGAGGTCACAAGTTCGAAAACTTACGTAGCATGAGTCGAACATTTATTGACACATGATTTAAGGTTTGTTGTCCCAGTGACATGTTGTATCTAAGTACCATTTCAAAAAAAACATTTGGAGAAGTGTTGCTTATGTGCATGAATGTCGCCGTTCTTTTGTGTATTTGACCAAACTGATTGAAACCTTTGAAATTTGAACATTAGTATTTGCCAAAAAAAGTGACAATGATTTTTCGATGTAGAAGAGTTTTTCTTCTATGCTATCCTTGATGATTATTGACATAAATTTTAGAATTAGAAGATTAATGTCATTAGGACCAGAGATTGACGGTCCTATTAAATACCAAATTCATGGCAAGGTAATAAAATTTGCCGTATATGATTTGAAGTTGGTTTTTCGTATCATTTATGGCTTTGTCAAGAAAAAAATTATCATATACGAGAAAACTGAACGGAAGCACTATTATATGTAAATTATGTTATATATTATTTTTATGTAATACTAGCTATGGAAGTTGTAGCTTTGAGATGCGTTGATGGTCATATGCTGGGGCTCTATGAATCTGCCTGAGAAACACTTTTTTAAGATTTTGAGTTACATGAGTAAGATATATCTGTATACATATTGATTTAACAAACATCTTTTTTGTTTAATATGAAAATCTTGATTTACTGTTAGATTATGTAGGCTATTAATGTATCACTTAAGATAAATCCATATTGTCGTGATTTATGAAAGTTATATTTTAACAAGGGCACAAATTTGAGGTTATGTATTTCAATTTATAATATTCCCTCTCAAGACCAATTATGACATTACATTAGTTTCTCTCTGAATTTCTAACGAAATTGAGTTGATAAGTACACTCCATTTTCAAAATGAATGGTAAGTGGAATACCACACTAACTAATTAGCAAAAGGATAGCAATATTTTTTGAAAGCTTGAAGCAAAACGAAATTGCTATTTTAATATATCCATCTCCTTGATTTTTGAGGGGTCCACTCTTGAGAAAACTGGGCGAACTACTTAGAAAGTTTACAATCAAGTTATCTCGTTTTTCATTTTCTGTAGGAAAATGTATCATTTCAATCATTTTGACTTTGACTAACTGAAGATGGCAGTTCAACCTCTCAGTACGCACTTAGTAACATCTTTTTGAAGCAATTTTGTAATAAAAATGGTTTGTCTTTTTTTGTTGCATGAATGTATGATGACTTCATTTTCTACCATAACTGTTTTGCCATTGAAAATTAAGTTTATTTTTCAGTTAAATTATTCTATCTCTTTGTTTTGGATTAAATCTAAAAGTATAGTGCATTAGAACCATAAGGAAAATAAGTGATAATGTTTATGTTGGTTAATTTGTAGTTTATGTTAGTAAATGTTCATTACAAGTTAATGGTTCAATATGGAATTCATCTACGCACTATGAATAATTGTTTTTTTAATGAGATACTTATAACTTATAAATTATTTAAATGCTCACCGATATCATTGTATTTGAACAACGTAGGTGCCTCTATCCTACTAGCTTATAAAATTGGCATATTATATATATATATATATATATATATATATATATATATATTGTATGTACGTATGTACGTATGTACGTACGTCTGTATGTATGAAATCTAAAACAACCCTAGCTATTTCTCTTTTTTAGAAATTTTAGACATGTAATATTTAAACCTTCTTACCTCACAAGAGCAACATAGTAAGTCTCCTTGCTACTTGCATCTTTATATGGTTGTAGTTTAATGGCATATGTGGGTTTCGATAAGTAATTAGTAGTTAGTACTCTCAATCTGTGTTACTTCGCACTAAAACTACGATAGTAATATTAACATAAGGCCATATAAACATGATTATTGCTAACAATAAAAAAATTCTTGAAGCAGGAAATTAGATGGAGATTAACTTAGCATATCCCATGTTTTAGGTAGTCATATATTCATTTAGTATGGTTTCTCCATTAATTTTCTTTAGTAATTTGGCGGTTGTTTGTTCAACATCATGCAAACAATTCAAAGTCACGTGGGTATATTATAATGCCAATATGGGTGATATTTGATATTGTTGGATTTTGTGGTTTTTATTTCATGATTAGGAAAAAAGCACCCACTGTTTTTACATTAAAATAACTAGGGTAGGGGAATGATAGTATATCTTGATGGCAGTTTTGTCAACCTACATGTAAATAATTTATTCCGGCTCAACCCAAGATCAAACACATGACATTTCTCAAATTTGAGGTACTCATCACGCATAAATAATATGTTATTTTGAATGATAAGCACGAGGTTAAGGAAAAGAAGATATCGTATATGGAAACCACTTTCATGAAAGCGTACTATTCTGTAAATTGTTGGTTTGGTATTACACATGGTATTTGTTTATTTTATGCATACGAACATAATCAACTTTATGAAAATAATTGCACTTTGCATAACTAAACAACCATTTGTGATATTTCATTGGAAACTTCCATCAATTGTGAACTAACACCAATTATCTATATTTGATCATTCAATTGCAAATTTTATCGATATATTTCTTTACAAAATAAAGTTGCATAGTTGCATTATAAAGTAAGTTTATTTGTTTCAATGAGTAGTTTACATCTCCGTGCTAGAACTAATTGTATATGTTTTCCCATTCAAGTATCTTCCTTAATTAGTGAAAATGTATAACTTTTGTTTGTATTATGTTAAAATCTTCTATGATGTTAACTAGCTATATAATTTTTTAATTTTAATTTCAATTTCTAGTAGAAAAGGAGAAAAATATTGGAGTTTAGTCCTACTGGTGAATTTCTCCAGGATAACTCATCAGCATTTTTGAAGGTTGTAATGGGATTATTGTGGATTTTTAAATACAATGAAGAATCAGATGTATATTTAAGCTATATAAAAGTTTAGAGTCTTATTATTATGCAGAATTAATCTAGGAAGAAGTAGGACGTAGCTTTGACAAGACCACAAAGGTAATGCTACTATCCCATCATTAGATGATATCAGGCATGACTAGATTAGTAAAGGTATAAAAGTCAAATAAAATACACAAGCACACAAAACACTGGAAAGTTCTCTGAAAATTATGCTTAGTAGTTAAATCACCATGTACTTTTGCAACAAAGTGCTGTTTATGTATGACTATTGTTTGGTGATGCATTTGCAGTCTAATTTTGAAATCTATTATACATGAAATTTCAATTGCAAACATTAGAGGATCTCAAGTATTATTTCTATTTTGTTAATTTATAATAGAATCTCTTTGCATGGAATTTTTTGTTGGTTTTAAACTATTTTGTGCTATGAGTTCGAGCAAGAACTGTTTGATGTGTAGATGGTAATGACTCATTAGCTATGCCCAGATGAATTGTTCACTGAATATATTAATATTGTTGTATCCTCATCATACACTTTTGATTCTACAATCTATTCATAACTACTTAATTCGTCATATAATTATTTCTCATTTCTTGGATATTCTTAAATGTCAAGGATGACTTTATTTTGCGAAAAATAAAGAATCCATGGTCATTGTATTAATGAATGAGTGATCTCTCATAGAATTATAGAATTATCCTTATTTAATGATTATAATTATTTGATACTCAAAACATTTACTTCTTGGAATGTAGTTTTTGACACTTTCCAATGCAGAATAATTCTTAAATTTATTGTTATATTGGACTACTAGTTTCATAACATATTCTTTAGGATAATTCAAAGGATCAGGATAATTCAAAGGATCATCACGGTTAATATAAGAAAACAAATATGTAAAGTATTTTAATTGATTGTCAAGATTATATGTTAAGTAGCTTATAAAAGGTGGACAAATAAATGCTACTCATTAACAGTTTGAGTTTGGGATAATAATTTTCTCATCTTTCTTCATGTTTTTAATGTACAATAAATTTTCAGATCGATCGATTTTTGCATTCGTGTGATGAGTAACTTTATAACTTTCAACCAAAAAAAAGTATCTGTTTGTATTATCGACACGGCTCCATTATGGAAGAGATTACTTTTGACCAAACAAAAAAGTAATAATCCCGTGGGTCAATACCAACAAATATAGTAATCATCAAATAGATTATAATGAAGGGATGGAAATATCGCTAGGAGCAAAAAAAGGAATCAGATCATGAGAACTGTACTACAAGTCCATTCAATGCGGTTTCAAAGCATTCAATTGAGCTACCCCATGCTCATTGGAAATGATAATAGATAAATTCCAAATAATACGATAAATAATGGAGATTTGGTCCGTGCTAAAGAGAATAGAACTAAGAAAGCAGTAAAAATTGATTACAACAAGGAAATTTGAGGCAAGAAAATAATTAACATTTGAGCCAATGGCAGTAAATATAATAACCGTAAAATAAGCTATAATAAAGGGATACAACAATGTGCTAATTGAAAATGATAGTACAAATATAGTGATATATAAAGTTCAAATATTCAAGTGACTAAATGCAGGTCCATATAGACATGCATATGTACCCGTATACATAAAGATTATCCTATTATTGAGGTAAACCATAAATGAAAATATAAAGGAAACGATCCGTTTGTGCTGCAATGCAAGCAACACAAGTTTATTATGAATCTTATCCTACCATGAACAACAACAAGGATGATTGACTGGTGGACGGTCAATTAAACAAAACCTAGATAGTCATTCAAGAAGGATATGATCATAACCGATGATCGGCCGCACCAAAATGAGCCATAGGATAACTGAATACACCAAATAATAGAAGGTTGATGATATAGGACCACGTAACAATGTAAGTGATGCTGGCAATTGGTAGCTTATGTACAATTTATTGAAAGACTATTTTCTCTATTTGTGTTGCCAAATCTATAATATGAAGATGGATTTATTATTCTTTATTGTATTGTATACATAAATATATGTATTATTATGACTAATATGTCTAGTCGATGCCGACACAACCGTGGTGGCTCATCAGGTCATGGTGGCTTCTACTCTTCACAACATGATGGATACTATGCACATATGGTGTTATATTTATTTAGACTATCGACGTTCTTGATACTCCTATGGATGGTACTGGTCCATCCACTCGTGTATCCTAAACGGACTCTTCCACATTTGTGTCTTAACTTGATGTCTTCCCTAGAGGGTAAGGATCGGTATGAGTAATTACATTCACTCACATACACATACATATACATCTACTCATACATACATATACACTCATGCACATATCAGATACATATATATATATATATATATGTATATATACATATACACATACACACATATACATGTACATATACATTCACACATACATACACATGTATACAGTAATTTACTAATTAAATAATCATACATTGATATATGTGTACATATATGATTTCAAGAGCAGCGCTGCATCTGATGCCATCTGTGATGGCTTGCTTGCATAGATTGCGGGATTTTGGCCTATATTTATGACATTCCTAGTGAAGTGAAGAAAGTCATGTTCGAAGAATTTGTGGTAAAATAATTTTATTACATAACAAATATATAAATATGTATATTTTTTTGTGCATAATATATTCAATTTACATTTGAAGAGGAAATTCCCTTGGAAAGAGGGCATTCACGAAGAGCTAGTGCATGAAGTTTGGTTAGCGCGGTGTCCAAAAAATAATGTGAGTGGATGTATGGTATGCATAGGAGTGACTAGAAGCATCCATACTTTGCATATGAGATATGCAAGGAGTTCTTGCCGCATTGGGGGATAGAAAAATTCAAGACAATATTGAAACAAAATTCCGAGGGCACAAACAGAAATCCTAAATTGCATATCGGGCGCTCCAAATCACACGTAAATCATCTTAACGATTTGGTACATATTTATTTATTAATTTATTTAACATTTTAAATAAATTAAAATAGACTTATATGACTATGTACTTAATTCAAATTTCAGTATAAAGAGCAGCACAGCGGGCCTTCATCTTAGCAACTCTTTTACAGGACTCATAGGATTGAGTCATCGGATGGGTTCATCGCCAATAACTAGGTAGATGATGCTTCCTTCTAGTTTGTGAAATATATACATGTATTTACATAATATTTACATGTATATACATGAATAAAATTCTAGTGAATACGTAAAATGCAAAATAGGTGAAAAACCGAGTTAGGATCGAGGAGCTTCAAACTCAAGATGTGGAGATAACTAGAGAAGTGGACAAAGAAGCATTCTACACACTCATTAGAGCTGTTGCAAAAAGGGCGGATCGTAAGCCTAACTACGACAATATTCAAATGGTGCATAATAGCTTAAACATTCGTTATGTACATAATATGATAATAAGTATATATGTATACAAAACCATATACACACACATATATATGTATGTAAAATATACTATATATATGTATACATTAGTTTTAAATCCCAAGAACCACATGTATATTATGTATTTTATATGAATGCTTAGTATAACCAAGTCTGAGTTATTTTAAATTCCAGGAACCACAAGTATATTGTGTGTATCCCAAAAATCATCATTTAATAAATTGAGTTTGAGTTAAAATATATAAGTAAAGTCACTCAATAAATTATACATACATACATATATATATATATATAATTAGGTTAAATTATAGATTTTGTTTCAATAAATTAGAAAGATATAGATTTTTTAAATCACATAATAATTTAAACATATATATAAGCTAAATCACTCAATTAATTAGACAAATGTATATATAATTAGGTTAACATAAATTTTGCCTCAATAAATTAAAAAAGAGTATGTTTATATAAGTTGAATCACTCAATAAACTATATATATACATAATAAGGTTAATTATAAATTTATTTCAATAAATTATACAAGAGTTTATTCGAGTTAAATTATAGAAATTTTTGAATAACACAATAAACTAAACAAATATATAACAATTAATTAAACAAATATATATAATTGAATTAAGTTACATAAAAAAAATTTAATAAGAGTTATAGATTTTTTTCAATCAAACGGTAAATTAATAAATATGTAAGTTAAATCGGTTAATTAATTAAACAAATATATGATAAATGTAAATCTAAAATTTTTGTTTCAAAAAATAAAATAGTGTAAATAAAATATTGCTCGGTTTTAGCAAAAAAAAGTTGGTTAAATTGTACAGAAAATCATTAGGTAGAGCTGATGTAGTTAGTAATACCGTAGAAGAAGAAAACCAACGATTGAAGTCACATGTGGGTGAGTTAGAGAAGAAGCTCAGATTGCTTATGGATGCCTTTTTATGATGATTTCCAGACGAGCACATTTCTGGTGATAGTGGGCATGGTTCGGGGCGTAGGCAGTTTTTGTATTATTAGTTTTGGATGTATGATTTTTATATATTGTGATGATACTTCTTGGATATTTGGTTCGTACTTTGATTGGATATTATGTTTGGACGTTTGATTGGATATTTTGTTTATATAGTGTTGATATTGTTTAGATGTTCTGATATTGGATAATTTTATGATATTTTTAGGTTGGGTAACATGTATTGTATTATAATGGTATCGAGAAGATATTGTAATGATATTTAGTTGGTATTGTGATGATAGTGAGATGGATATATATTGTCTTTATTTGAATGTGTAACTAAGATTAGAAATGCAGAAAAAATTCTATAAATATATTTCAGCAATGGCATCGATAAGATGTCAATAGGGTATCGGTAAATCTAAAGTTAACAATTTAAAAAGGCATCGATATGGCATCGGTAAGACAATGGAAAATCCAAGTTACACAATTTCAATTGTAGTCGGTAGGGTGCCACAAAGGCGTCGAAAACATAGTTCAATAAGACATCGAAAGAAGGCATCAGTAAGGCGTCGATAGCAAGACGTTAGCATGACATCGGAAAAAAAGTTCCCGACCTTAAATTTACACATTCCCTATATGGCATCGGCATGGCATCGATAAGTCTTTTACCGACCTCCCACCGATGTTATTTTGGCATCGGTAAAGTGCTGTGATTTTGTAGTGTTGGTCATAGAGACGTGCGAATAAGTTCAAATTTGATTGTCAAAAAAAAGTTCTTAGAAATATTTTATGGGGTATAATTTAAACATGTTTTTTGTAAGAGGCTTTCGTTTATTAAGTTAAAATTCAGGGGGTGGATCTTAATTTCCACCAAACAATAATAGCAAATTCAGTAATATCAGTAAATTAATCATGAAGCGCATTACAAAAGTATGCTTTTTTACTTCAAATACATTCATTTCAAAATTTCTATAACCTTTATTGAACTTCTCCATTTCCATTAAATATTTTACATTTAACACAATATATTAGAATTAGCCTTCAAGAGTTTAAATAAATACATCAAACTAATATTTGTTGATTTGTCTAATAAATCATAAGAATGAAGATTTCAATATATATGCCATATTTAAATTAATAAAAATGAGACAAAATTCATTTAGATATATAAATACATCAATCGCATAACATAATTATATAAATAAGTAATAATTACAAATTGAATATATAATTCATTTATATTAAAATACTAATGCATTGCAAAAATTATAGTGCCAAATACCTACATTTTGAAATTTCTTCGGTTTTTACAGACAAGAAACGAGTTATAGGTCCCTATTTTTGATGCTGTTATAAGAAAAGTCCCTCTAGATATAAATATGTTAATTTAGTCCCTATTTTTTGAAAAATAGAAAACGCAAGGTGCTTTGTACTTTTCTGACAGAAAATGCAAGCTAACTTGCAACTTTTGGACTTTGAACTTTTTTTTTTAAATTTTGAAAATTTTAAAACTTTTGAAATTTTGAAGACCGTAAGTTAACCTGCGCTTTCTATAAGGAAAACGCAAGCTAGTTTGCGCTTTTATTTTGATTTTTTTTTTAAATTTTGAAATTTTTGAAAAATACAAGTTCGAGCTAGTTTGTGCTTTCTAATTTTTAAAATTTTAAAATTTTCGAAAATTTTGAAAATTTTGAAAACCGCAAGATAACTTGCACTTTTGATCCGAAAAGCGCCAGGTAGTTTGCGCTTTTTCATTTTGAAATTTTTTTGAAAATTTCAAAAAAAATTAGATTTTTGAAAAGGGCAAGTTAACTTGCACTTTTTATAAGAAAAACGCAAGATAGTTTGCGCTTTCTAATTCAAAAAAAAACAGGGACTTAATTTACATAGTTATTATCATAGGGACTTTTCTTACGACAACATCAAAAGTAGGGACCTTGAGTGCAAAACCCTCTTTACAAAACCTTCCCAATATCACCTAACATTACACATTTAAATCAATATTCTTTTTAACCGATTATGTAACCTTGAATTTAAACTATTCAAACAAATTATGTTAACAAATATTCTTTACTTCATCTAATAAATCATAAAATATGATGGTTCACTATGTTAATCATATTCATGATAACATAAGTTGTAAACTTGTTTTTTATTTAAATATAAAGATGTATAAATCACATAATATAAACACTATTCAGAACTTAATTTATTATTCATTTATCTTAATAAATTTATCATATGGAAAATTGTAAATTTTTTGTTCTAGCTTCAAAAACTAACATTTTAACATTTGTATAACTATTCACAGCCCCCACCTTCAATTGTTTCCTAATATTTTATATTTAAATCTATGTATTTAAATTACTTATAAAATCTCAAATTTAAATACTTGAATAATCTCGGTAAATAGATAGCTTATTCTTCTAATAAATCCTAAAATTTTTATATATATATATATATATATATATATATATATATATATATATAAAAACGAGAAAAGTATATTTTCTCCATTCAATCATAAAGATATGTAGATCAAATACATTAAATTATATACATATAAAATGACAAACTAAATTTATAAATCAATTATAATCATTAATCTTAAAAAAATTAGTAAACTACATTACAAAATTTTGCTTTTAACTTAAAATAACTCTGCATTAAGATTTTTATAATTTTTTTACAAATCCTTCTCTATTCTTTCATACTATTTATCTTTAAGCCTATATATTTAAACTAATTATGTAATTTTTAATTTAACATGTTTAAAAAAATTCTGTTAAATAATATTTGTTAATTCATCTAAAATCATTGAAGTATGTCGGTTTCAACATGTATACCATATTCATACTAACAAAAATGATAAATTATTTTTTACTCCCTTATAAAAATACACAAGATACATAACATAAATTATAAATAAACAATAATAACAACTTTTATTTATAGTTTGTTTATTTCACTAAAATTATGTAAATTACATAAAAGAGTTTCAATTTTAACATTAAAAGTATAAACGCTATATTTTACAATATTACCGTGTGCAATGCATGGATCACACACTAGTTTACTAATATATAGAAAAGTTTCTAGTTCTCTTACTGGTTTTAAGAGTTTTCGCTCTTCTCCTTAATTTTCTTTTGAAATTTTATTTTCAAATATTTTAGCTTACCAATTTATACTTATTTTACTAAATCTCTTTCATCATTTTACATTTCGACACATGCGTGTAAAAATTTATAAAATTATTTACAAATAATTCGTTAATTATCTCCTGACGTTATATATTAAAATCCATATATCTAAGTTAATTATATAATCAAGAATTTAATATGTTTTCAAATAAATGTAGTAACTAATGTTTATTTATATTTTTAACAAATACTAAATAATTTCAATATGTATACAACTATTGTATCAACCAAATGCTAAAACTAATTTTTAATTCGATTATGGTATATAATTTATATAAAATAATAATTCAATTTTAATTTATAACTATATATCTCAATAAAAATTTTATACCTTGCATTATAAAAATTTAGTTTTAACATCAAATACGTACATCTAAAAATACCACAATTACTTACAAAACTCGCCTTAATTTTCTCCTTATAGTTTATGTTTCATTTAATATATTTATATCAACCATAAATTTAAACTGATTAGATAAATACAATTAAACGATATTCTTTGGTCCATCTACAAAATTATGAATGAAAATATAAAATACAATATGTACACCATACTCATATTAAAAGAAGAGGAAAATATTAAGAAGGACAAAATTTCTATAATTTTTAGACGTCGGGACATGTGCTTCTTTTTTGTGCATGAAGGATAAATTTTGTTTTCATAATAGAGCTGAATGATAAAGTTTTTAGGCATAAGGACACGTTAATCTAGGTTTACATTTTTTCACATGGTGTAGTAGCTCTCGATTATGGCGAGCTCAAGCTTGGCATTGGCAATGATGGAGAGAAGTGCGATGAGTTTGATGATGATGGAAGGAGGAGATTGTGACGTAGATCGACATGAAGATGGTCGGAGAATTAATGTATTATTGCGGTAATGGAGAAGTGATGTTTTATGTGATTAGAGTCGGAGGTAAAGGAGAACCAACATGAAACTAGGGAAGAAGAAGATAATGGTGGATACTGATACTGAGTAGCATCATTTTTCTGAAGGAAAATAGCTATTTATGTTCGTGGCTCTAGAGCGATTGGCAAGGGTTCTTAGCTCCCTAATAGGTAAAGGGTTTGAGCCTTAGTAGTCCCACTTTACCTGTTAGATATTTACGGATGTATGTAATAATCCCTTAAATGAGTTAAAATCTTAGGATCGAAAAGTGCCCCTGTGAGGGCTTGAGTTAAAAGGGGTGAAGCGGTGGCAGACCTTCCTACATCCGTGGCCTACGCAAGTAGGTTTTTCAAAAAAAAAAGTAGCTATTTATATGTTGTCTCCTAATGCTATTTTGTAGTAGCATATGTTGATAAAAAATGTATATTTTATGGATCACTTCATCATTTTGTAGTACCATTTTGTAGTATCTTTTTAAATATATGTAGTAATGCTACCGTGTTGTAATATTGTTTGTTTCTTTCAAATATATTAAATTATATATATATTTCTTTTCATAATGCAATTTAGTAGCGGTATTTTATGAATTGTGTGGTAGTTTCTAAATTGTATTAGCTTTTTTAAAATTGTAATAGCAATTTATATTGTAGTTTCCTTTTAGATGTGTATAATAATGATACTATATAGTGTCATTTTTTATTTCTTTAAATAATTATAGTTATGTATATTTCTGTTTATAATTTTTTGTTATAATAGTATTTTATGAATCGTAGTAAAAGTTTCTAAATCGTAATAACTCTTTTAAAGTTGTAGTAGAGTTTATAAACAATTGTTGCTTCTTTTTAGATGTATATAATATAGTAACATTTTTTATTTTTTTAAATAAATATATTTATGTTTATTTTTGTTTATAACACTACTTTATAGTAGCATTTTATGGACTATAGTGCCAGTTTCTGAGTTGTGCTAGTTTTTTTAAAATTGCAGTGGCAGTTTATAAACAATTATAGTTTCTTTTTAGATGATGTATATATCATATCCTACAACACTATTTTATAACAGCATTTTGTATTAGTTTATAAAGTATACTAATGTAACACCCCATAGTTTTACGAGATTAAATAATTAAACTAAAAAGGTAAAATCGTAATTCTAACATAAAGGAAAAAATAGTAAATTTCTACAGAAGTTGGAATTAGGTTTTGATATTTATCCCATTGCATTCAAAATGTCGATTACAGTCAAAAATCATATATAATTTGCTGAATTTGGTTAAACGGGTCAGTTACAAGAAATCAAACTTAATGACATTTTCGTAATATATTAAATCCGAGATTTTGGCCTAGATGTTATATTTTTCAACATTAAATAGATCTCCAAACTATTCATTTTGCTTTGCTCTAATAAGCCTTACCTCCACTTCTGAAACCCTCTTCCCCAAAATCAATTATAAATTCTCAAAATCAATTTCTAATCCACCAAATCAAATCCAAATTAAATAAATTAATATATGAAATTGGTCATTGCGAAAAAGTTAAACAAAAAAATGAAAGCCATGAGAAATTTGTAGTTTTAAAGGCATGGAAATACTGGACAACGAATAAGAAGAAGGATCTACATCAAATTGGGTGGAGATGCATAATTAATCGGTAAGTGAAATTTTATTATATTTGTTTATATATTAATAAGACATAGTAATTCACCCTTTATGATCTTAAGTCAAGTATAAACAACGTAACTAGAAATTAAATAGTGGTTTATTACATATATCCGATTAAGATGTAGTACGCCATGGCTAAATAACAGAAAATTTAATTTTTATCAATTGTAATTAACGAAAGTTCGTCTCTTCCTAATTAAAAAAGTGTGAAATATACAAATATTCCAAACCAGATACATTATATATCAAAATTATAGTTCTCGATAACACGAATTCATTGGCGGTGTTCATTCGTCGATTGGGTGTATGGATTGATCAAAAAATGCGACAGAAATTTGACGAACATGGGCCATCCAATTCAATCCAATGGTTAAACGACGAATATTGGATGACCAGGATTTGGGCTTGCAAAGAGGATGATGGGCAGATGGTGATGGTAGGCCTGTCAATGGATGCTTTCGGTTGCGGATAGTGCCATATCTGCATCCGCATCCGAAATTATTTTCGAATATCGGATATATGCATTTGTGGATACGGACGGATATCAAGTAATTATTATCTACATCTGCAGATACAGATGGATGTCATATCCATTAACGACTGATAAATCAAGAATTATAAAAGGAAAATTTTAGTTTAACATAAATACATTTCAAGCCCATTGATTATAAAAGTGTTAAAAATTAACAAATATGATGATAATAAATAGTTTCAAGTAGCTAAAAAGCATTAAGTGCATATAATATAAACTACTAACTTAATAAAATAGTAAACAATATCTTTCACTACACTAAAATACACATTGAACTATAGTCTTGGCAAAAACCAAATGGATAATTTCCGGATGCGGATGTCTTCACATCCGCATCTGCATCCGTTTTTTCAGTTATCGGATATTTATTCGCTTTTCGAATGCGGATGCAGACAGATTTTTAATGTTTTGGTATCCATTGACAACCCAAGGCGACGGTCATGTTGGATTGGCTATACATGGTCAGAAATCGTCGGGATTAGCTGAAATAGACGAGCGATGTCGAAATAGGCAGGGGTGGCCAAAGGGAACCATGTCAGCGGCGATGGAAGCAACTTGGCATGGAAAAAGCAACAACATGGTCGGATTGAAAGATTGATGACTGAGGAGGTGGTAGTGAGTGAAAAAAGCAGATTTTCTATGGCGTTGAAGACTATATCGTGGCTTCTTGAGTAATCTACGAACGAGAAATAATTGTAATAATTATGTTATTATAATAAATAATTACGATAATGCCCCTTAATTATAAAGGCTTATAACTCTCACATACAACCTCTGTTTCACGCGTGGTTCGTTGCATCGGGATCATGGTGAGATGATGAATGTTTTGGTATATCATGTAACACCCTATAGTTTTTACAACAGTTGTTTAAAAAGAAACTAATTAATATGTACTGACACCAAAAATAGAATTTCTCACAACATCAGAATTGAATTACGAAACTTGCACCAGTGGGTTCGTGGTGATTTTCTGATCAAGTTTCATATATAAAGTTTTCAGATCGAAATTCAAACGAAAAAGTTGTTAACTTTGAATATTTCGAGTCGGAAATGATTATATATATAATTAATGAAATAAAATGTACTTAACATTAATAAATTAACGTTAATTGTTGCTTATGGTTTACGAAAAGTTAATGTAGAAATAAATTACCTCGGTGAGGTGCCAAAGGAAAGAAACCAACAAGATAAAATGTGCGTTATTAATTAACTATGACCGATCGACCCCTACTTAAGACAGTAGATCGCTATCGATTGACTAGTATGGGCATGGCAGTCGACTGGTTGAGACGTCAAATATAGGATCGTGATGTTGTCGAACGATCTAGATTTAAGATAATTAATCGAACGGCTGTTATTGATTTGAACCTCTATAAATACAGACCTAAACCATCACTTTCGTCTCACATTTTCTACAGCGACGATGGAGCTATGCCATTTTCTCTTCTTCACTAAAATAATAGTTATATATGTATATACAAGTGAAGAATAGCAAATGATAATTAAGGAGAAGAATATGGTTGAATTAAATCACCAAAGATAAGGTAAATTATAAATTCAGATCTACATCTAAATTAAATCCAAATCTCTTCTCTGATTTGGATTTACGATAGATATACATATGCTTGTGCTATATGAATTCAAATAGCAAGAGAAAGGGAGTCACACTGAATAATAGGGATTAGATCTGGAGATTTTGAAAGCTAAAAAGATGAGTAGGAAATTATATATTTTTATATAATATTGGATTTATATCATTGTGAATATATTCTTGTATGCCTAAATGTAAACTTGGAGTTATAAGCTAAAATTGTATATGTGTAATGAAATTATAAAACCTAGCTGCATACTCTATGCTTGATGTTATCCGGCATTTTGACCCAGCTATGTTCAGGCTGACTGGACAAGTCCGACTCCACGATTACCGAGGCAATCAACCAGAAAAAATCATCCTAGGGTCCGTAATCACGGAATAGACAAGAACACAAGATAACGGTCAAGAAAACTCAAGCAAACATCCTCATGGAATTGACTAAGTATGGATTGGTGCCTCCCCTAGGCAGGGGATCGGTAGCTATCCCTTTTTTTATAGGCAGTTTAAGCCAGTAGTTCAACTCATCAAAGATCCATCGATATCTCCAAAAAATACCTATGCGACTATGCAAAAAAACCTCTAGAATCATGAAATAGACATCAAGGCAAGCTATAGAAGGGATCACACCCCTATGGGGCCCCTTATAGAGATCAGTCATGATCCCTTCCCCTAGGGGATCGGTACCTATCTCCAACCCTAGGGAATCTTGAGTCGAGATTTTCTGGAAGACTTCTTCTATGCGGCAAGGTTTAGTAGGTGAGATTTGAGGAACGTATTTCGTCGTTCACCTCTATAAATACACCGGGCACCCATCATTAGGGAGAGCTTCTCTTTTTTGGCTAACTCTTCCCTAAACAGCCAATAAAATTCATTGTAATCAAAGATCAAAACGGATCCCAATCACTATAAAAATTCTATGGACACAGGCTCAGATTACCAAACCACTATAAAAATTCTTTTTGTGATCTTTACTTGCTTTTTCTTGCTTTTCCATTCACTTTCTTGCATTAACTTTTCGCAACCTTTTCCTCTTGGGTGTTTGTGTCAAATTTTGCTTAAACAGACCAAATTTTTCTCAAATAATTTATAACTTAAATTTAATCGTGCATGTATGAGAATCTAGAAGATATTGTTGGGTATAGTCCTTGAACTTTATGAATTATGTAGTCATTCCATATTTTTAGATTTAAACGTCTTATTCAAGTAAAATGTAAATTAGAGTTATCACAATAAATTATGTGGATTTAGATAGTATTTTAATTCATTGGATTGTAGTGTGTTGTAGTGCAAATTTCTATAGATTATCACATTCAGATTCATAAATAAAAATGTATCATTTGAAATAACAATGAATACACCTAAAAGAAAGAGGTGTATAAAATAAGAATATTTCATCATATTTTGTATTGTCTATTTCAATAACTGAAAAATGTAATCCATTGTAATTATAAATGTAGCACAAATTCCCTTTCTGGATAAGATATAGAGATTTACCATATTAACATTACCTTTTGAGGGAGATGTAATTACAATGCATTAAAATGCTGAAATCCCTAAGTATAAATAAAAGAATTGAAGCTATGATAACAATAACTATCAAATTATTATATATATATGTATGTATGTATATATATATATATATATATCTTTGTGTGTGTATGAATAAAGACAAGATGGAAACCAAATAGTAAATGATAACAAAATAGGCAAGTAATAATATGAATAAAGGCAAGAAGTATATATAATATATGATTATGGAAAGTTCATTAAATAAGGGGGAGGGGTAAAAGTTAAAGGGAAATAGGAATAAAAATTTAGTAATGAGAATGGAAAGTAAATATGAAAAGGTATTTAGATATTTTAATGAAAGCAGTAAATGACATTAAATTGGTATTAAAAGGATAAGAAATAAACACAAGAAAAGGTAAAAAAAACATTATGAACCTTGAACATAAAGAGGCGTAATAACTATACAAGTATGAATAGACACACACACACATGTGTGTGTGTGTGTACACATAGCCTCAAGTATGCGCTTATGATGAGGTGTGAATTATTAAAGTTGGCAAATAACTTAGATATATAAGAATGACATAATCATTAAAATAGGTTGAAATGCGAGGTTAATAGTGTTACACAACAAAATTCCACCCACCGCACGGGGCTGCCAATGGTTGTGTGTACGTTATACTAATATGGGACATATCCTACTATAGGACCCGCAGAATTATATACGCTCGCGTAGGAAATCTTAATAGGATAGGGAGCAAGACTCAATGCTACATTAGTGTGTTTGGTACCATATTAGGGAGTAGGAGTTGTACATAGGTTGAGAAAGTCATCGATCCTCAACTGTTAGAGGGAAGACGAGGGTTACACCTAAATGGGCTATACCTCCTACTAGTGTAGGTCACGTTGACTCATGCACCGCCACAGTTGTTTTCTAGTTTGTTTGTTAGTAGATAAGGCTAGATAACCTTAAGTGAAGTCTTTCAAAACGAGTGGGGTAGTCTTAGGAGCCGAGTCCTTCATAGTCCATGGAGGTGAGTCCATAATAAGAAGTTGACAGGTGAGTAAATCCCCAAGGCGAGATAGAATACGGCTAAAGTATTATGACGCCGTTATTAGACACTACGGGAGTTTCTTGCTATCCACGTCTACAAGGATGTGATACTATGTTGATGATGAAGCTTGATGAGGTGATGGGTTATGGGTACTAGCAGGATAGTATCTTGGTCCAAAGGAGGACTGTGGTACTTATGCATTTATATATAAACGTATGTTTTTATGGTCTACTTCGGGTAAATGGAGTGTGTCGTACGCGTACATGGAGTCGAGATGACTTAGTAAAATAAAAGGACATAACATGTGATAGAAGACAATAAACATAAACTAGTGTTATGTATGAAGTGTATAGTTTATTAGTCAACAGAACATTGTTCCGACCCCCTCCTCATTATAACCCATGGAATAACTTTAAAGGGACATGTACCGATGCAAGGTGAGAATAATAGAATGACAGTTTCCATATACATGCTTGGCATTGATAAGGAAACTAGATATTGGAAGTGTCATTCTTGGTCAGTAACTATATGATTTGTTATACTTTACTATTCTACTGTGAGTTATGTGAATAGGGCTCCGATATGCATTTATTTATTTGCAGGATAGCAAACTAACGATCCATACTTTGGTGGACTTAGGTTTTCAAATTTAGCAACAATTTAGGCCCATTGGGGTGCGGGTTGTCACATATTATTTGATATTATTTGAGATAATTTAGAAAATCATCTTATTTAGGCAAGATCGTTGTACACGGTTCGTGTTTGGCGATACGATATAGTCCAAGGAGCTTAGTCCTCAACATATAATAGTACGAGGAATTGAATCCTCAACATAAGATAATCCGAGAAGTTGAGTCCTAATATATGATAGTCTGAGGAGTTGACTTCTTAATATATGGTTGTTCGAGGAGCTGAATCCTCAATATATGATAGTCTAAGGAGCCAGGTCCTTAGCATTCTATTTGGCATCACAACACATATAGAGGAGCCGAGTCCTTAGTATACGATTTGACAATAGAGGGATTAAGAATTTTAAGCCAAATTGTAGGCATGATTACGCATCTAGCTAGATTTTAGAATACCTTAGCATATGATGTCACTATAGTACTATATTATGTTTTGTTGATTTGTTGGGTGCAAGTGACATAAGTTAAGAAATGGTTTTCAAGCATAAGCATTGTTTAACTAGCGTATCAGTGTTATACACTTACAAGATGCATTTCGCCCACTTCCCCTCTTTCATTTTCTTCTTATTTATACTCTGATAGATCGATAGAGAGGACTAATGGTGACTTAGAGACGCAGCAGTGCAATAGAGACACATATTCAGTCATTAGATATATACCATTTGTGTTTTATTTATTCCCATACATTATATTATATCCATTTCCAATATAGAAAATATGTTATACTTAGAATTTACTTCATTATGTATTGTTATATTTGTTCGGGGCTGTATTAATGATTACTATTATATTTTCCCTTCCACTTGAGTTTTAGAAAGTGCAGAATATTGTGGATAGCTCTGTAATTTGTTTTATGATTAATTTGAAAATGATCCACTATTTGCGAGGTCAACGATGCTAGTTCCACTTTTAAACGTGGGTCGGGTGTCATAGATGGAGGATTGTTACATGTGGTATCAGGGCTAAGGTTAGGTGATTCCGACTAAATTAGGGCATATGAGAGAGAATATTTGTAATTTTTATTATAAAACACCCCATGTATTTTGACTTGTAGAAGTAGTTGTTGGCTTATCCCATATTGAAGTAAACCACTACGAGTTAAATAAATTTTTATATTTAAATATTTTGAGGTGATGGATAAATCTGTTTTGATTTCTTCATTAAATATTGCTAAAAGAGGGTTTATACGCTAAGTAGAAATGGAGTAAATTATGGGACTAGGGATAAACAAGAAGGAGAGCAGTATCCTTAAGTCCATATGGTGTAATAGAGGAACTTAACCTTTTTTGTTATAGTTGGGGTTGTGTAAGTTATGATCTACTCCAATTTAAGTATTTAAATTAATTAAAATATTTTCCTTAACAAGTTAGAAATAATAATGTTTGAGACTTTTAGGAAAATAGAGAAGATGTAGTCTGTCTAAAATGTTGAAATAACAACCCATTATTTTAAGTTTTAAACGTGAGAAAATTTAATAAAGGATAGTTTCCATAAATATATTAAAGCTTTTTATTATTGAAAAAAATCATTTAAAGTCGTATATTTCTGAATATCTTGCATATTATAAATATTTTTGTCACAGTTTGAATTTTTTTAAATATTACACTTCTGTGGAAATTTCTAATTTATAAGGTTTAGAAAGATGTGATTTATTAGTTTATATTTCTAAGTCAAATTTAAATAATTTTGGACAGACTCGGAATTGAAAAGGGAATTTAGAATTATTAATTTGTTGAAATTTACAATTGTCATATGTATGTATTTTTGAATGGAAACTGAAGGGTCTATGATATAAACTTTTAAAAACATGCATTAATAAATGATTTAAAGATTTTGGAAATTATTTTCGAATCCGATATGAATATAGTTAGTAAAAAAAATGAATTTCAATGATATATGTTTTATGTCAATATATATAATGTATAAG
This sequence comes from Allium cepa, assembly GCA_030765085.1. Taxonomy (NCBI): domain Eukaryota; kingdom Viridiplantae; phylum Streptophyta; class Magnoliopsida; order Asparagales; family Amaryllidaceae; genus Allium; species Allium cepa. The sequence goes on along the minus strand of CM060932.1, from coordinate 968,302,281 downwards.
TTAAAAGGTGTTGGGAATTGACTGATTATAAAATAAAAGAAATTTAAAAATATAATTTTTGCATAAACGTTAGTTATTGTTTAACGATGATTGAATTGACCAGTTATTAAACAAAAATGATTTGCAGTTATATATATACATGATAAAAATGGTTTTAAATTATATGAAATGTTGTCGGAAAGAAAAAAATGAGAACGAAGTATATGTACTACAGAAAATAACCAAAGTTATTTCAAATGAAATTATATTATTACCAATTAATATTGAACTCGTAAAACTATAAGAATTGAATTTTCGAAGTTAAATGTTTTTAGGTGAAAATTTAGCTTTGGAATTTGTAAGTATAACAATGATTTATTTAAAGACATATGAATATATATGTAGTGATTAAATTAAAATAAATATGAGTTATGATTTCTTAGCAAATGATTTGATATGAAACGGAAAAAAAATTGGAAATTTTTTGAAGTAGAATTTGAGGCATCTGAAAGAAAGAAAATGCAATGATTGAAATTAATGTTAGTTAAAGTTAGTGAATTTCATGGTTTTCAAATTCCACTAGTTTTGAAGAAAAAATTTAATATTGGCAATTTTGATTAAAAACTGAATTGAAAAGTTACTGATATTTTCAATTGAAAATTTGATTGGAGCCGGAGAAGAATTACACGGCCTATAGAGTTTGGATTGATTAAGGTGTGTTGGAACCGGGCTAGATCGCAGCGGAATTAATGGGTAAATTTCAAAAAAAAATTCCTTTATCGGATCTTTAATGGGCCTATGAAGTTTAAATTCATTTGAAACTTTTCTAACTTTTTTAAATAAAATCAAAATTTTATTTTATTTTATAAGTAAAAGGAGTTTTTAATTTAACCTGGGTTCAAATATATAATAATGAACGTATCAAATACATTCATGTGTGTATACTGCAACGTATAAGTAGTGCACACAGTTAACATGTATGTATATGTTTGCACCAAAAATTGGCACAAACACCCAACAGTTATTTTATAGAGAAATAAATGAAGAATAATAAATGTAAACAGAGGAAACGAACAAGTAGATAACTAGATAAAAGCAATAACGAGAAGACAATGATTTATATCGATTCAACGTTGAAAGCCTATGTCCACTTTGGAGAAATAACTTCATTAAACACTTGAACCGCTGAGTACAAAAGGATGGATCATGGTGGAACTCCCAGTTACAAAAGAGTGCAAAGCAACAAGCAACATAAAGATCCTGAAAATGAACAATCAAGTCTATATTTATATGGGAAGACGACGAAATAACTTCCTAAAATTTCAACAGTGGAGTCTCCAGACCAAGAAGAAGTCATGATATCGATCGTAGGTCCTACATCCTTCACAATAACGATAGGTACCGAGCATTCTATGGGCTCATTTTTAGATGCGATCGATATGATGGGCTCCACTCTTCAATATTTTGATGTTCCTAAAGTTTCATGTGGCTTTGACTTGTAGATTTCGAGATATCGATCGTTTTCCATTGAGTTGAACTGTAATATCGATACGGTACGATCCATAATTGGTGAATATGGATTGTATTTGATCCTTTTCAGTAAATGGTATATTTTCATACTTTTATCATTCTATTGAGTCCATCTTCTATTTTCACTTCGCCACCGCTTCATATTATCATCTGTGCCTGATCTTTGGGTTTCGTTATTATTAATCTGACTTGTCGATCCTTATGACAGTCGAGTCTAACTTGTCTAATCAGTTCGAATATAGCCAAGCCAAAAGGCTAGATAACACTTGACCCTCAAATTACTTCTTGTTTCAACATGACGTGCTTTGAATCGATGAAAGTTAGAGTTATCAGAAAGGAATCCTTTCAGCTTTATGAAAAGTTGTCATCCCTTCGATGAATTGCTTTCCTTGAAGAGTCGCATCTTTTTTTATTTGACATGACGATTGAATGATTTACAATAATATAAATTTCGAATCGTAATTTTGCTAAGTAATATCTGTGCCCAATCCTATTGAGCTAGCATGCCTCGGTTATCCGATCTGGTTCTTTCTCTGGTAACTCCAGGTGAGAGTATAATTTCTATTGATTTCAAGAAATAGAATTATTAAGATGCACACATGCACGTTCATATACTCGTTCTTGTTACTAGCTTCTGTATGCGTTCGTACGCTCACAGGTCGCTGACAATTTGGTGGAATTCAATTCAATCATTTGCTTTTAAAAAAATATGGATCGGCATGAATCCATTAGGTAAATGATTCATACTTGATCCATTTTTAATATGGATTGGGTCAAATTCATTTAAGATTGGATCATGTCCGATCGTTCTCCCCCTTCTCTCTCTTTTTCATTTTTTTAAGCCCGAGAAAGAAGATGATGGATTGTACCAAAGCCATTAGTTTTGGACCATAAAAGATCCAAGTATATGTTGAACGAACCAATTGCACTGCGTATTAAAGAGAAGGATCGACCTATATCCATCACAAAATGATTGCACCTGATCGTTTATTGATTTGGACATTTGATTAAACTGTAGGTTAAGAAAAATGGATCGGCTTAAGGCCATCATAAAACGATCGTACCCGATCGTTTATCGGTTGGGCTTCCATTGAACTACAAACTTTGTTGGTTCGTATCGCATCCTTCATATATACACTTAGGTACTTAGATCATTTTCTTCATCTCGTTTCATTTTCTATTATCGTTACCTGAACCCAAAAACCCCATCCTCATCTCCTCCTTCACAATAGATCCATTAAGCCTTCTGATCCAACTCTATACTTATCTCGCAACCATCTCCATAAGTCAGTCGGACTCCTTACTACGCTAACCATCACTGCCACCATCTCCCACGGATCTTGCTTCATACTTGATTTTAAATCACCTCCGCTTTTCATTTTTTACGCATAGGTAGGTTCAATTTTCTTCTTACTTATCAGAATTTAGTGATGAGATGACGGGATCTCGTTCTAGTTTGCATGATTCAAGTCACAGTGATTTGATCGGTTGGAGTAGAGGCGGAGATGACGATGTGGTGTTGAGATTGGATGGAATGCGCTACTTTGAGGCCGAAGGTAGAAGATCATGCTCAGCCGACCATTCCTGGAGTTCCAAACCGTGGACTGTCGCCGATCAATTCTAACGAGGTGGATGCCGTGAAGTTGTTAGCATAGGGGAATGAAATGGAATTCGACAAGTCATTATGATGGATTGGTATTTGAAAATATGAAGAGAACTTGGACCGGTCATTTTCTGTTAGAGTTTTTGGCTAATCATTTTTTTGATTGGTGTTATTGAGTCTTGAATTAGAGTGAAGTATGAAACACGGTCAAAGGTTGGAGAACGATCAGTTTAAGAATGATCGGGTGTGAAATGATCGTGCAGAAACGATCGATCATGTGCATTGAGATCAATCGGTCGTTACATTATTTTTGGATTGGTTGTTGGTTTAACTTGGATACACATACTTAAAACCCCCAAATTTTAATTTTAATTAGAACTTTGTGATGAGCTTCGGCCTCGAATGCTTGAATGGTCGCACATGACTTGCATATGAAATGGATTACATATTAGACATATATGACAATTAAACCATGGAACGAACTTGACTAACATCCTACATAGTTATGTTTGTTACCAATGCTTTGGTCAAAATTTTGAAGCTCATCCACTTCTAAACGCACAATTCAAACTTCGATATGCCAATAATTGATCCTGATGATTAGACTGGACCCTTTTCCATTGACGTAGAGAATCGGTTGAGATGGTCAGCAATGACGGTCACTCTGATTGAAACTCGAAGACTCGTCACAATCATAGTCTTTAATTCTAAATTATTTTTATTGCACCGCACGACATTGCACCACTCTGCACTAGTTCACACTTTGCATTGGGGAAATAGGTTATTTTTTCTAATGATGATTATCTACTGAGTTTAGTAGTCATGATTTCCAAATGCTTGGGGCATTTAGCTGCCATGTCTTCTGAACGGATTTCATAGTACAACAGTACGAGTGATGAATCGAGCTCCGCAGCTACTATTGATGAATTCTCCCCTGGACATCAAGTAGAACAACTGGAAAGTGCTCGATCAACATTTTACCTTTTCTTTGTCATTTTTGTTCTTCCAAAAGAAGTGATAGACCCTGCTCCCGACACTCTAGAAGACGCTATATGTTTAATAGATCCGGAGGATTCTGTGGCTTTGAAAATTTAGTGAAATCTCTCTTCATAGAATTTGTGCCAGAGAGCTCATGTGCCCTCTGAAGGGTTCACTGCATGCAACAAGTTCATGTGTTGAGCAGGATGCATCCCATCCTTCAATTCATTTATCCAAGAGATGCTACATCATATGAAATTGGCACCGGCACAACTGCATCCAAATGGCTATCCTTGCTTAACTGTAACTACATGGCATCCATGGAGTTTCTATTTTATCTTCCAACTCTGGGTGACATTTGATTTCTTTTCACCTTCAAGCAATGAAAGGGAAACCTTTGGTTCACATTTCTCGAATTAGCCAAGAAGTGCCAGATCTCGATTAGTACTTGAAACAAGATGAACACTATCAAAAGCGATGGTTCTACATTCACTGCCCACCTGGCTTCGCCAGACTGTGGTTGAAAGGATGTAAATGTCAATCCTTAGTTAATTTCTTGAGTGCTTGTAACCAGGTCGTATCCCAAATTAAGAGACTTCTTCTGGTTTTTGCAGGCTCTTATCCACGACCCGATGGAAAACAATATAAAAATGCAGTCCTGGTGCGTCAAAGGGTTCCATCAAAAGATAGAGACATTGAGAATCTCCTTACCGATGAACGTCTCATTACCTACTTCCTGATGGAAGAGGGTCGTAGCGTCAGGCTACCCGTCACTTTTGAAGTTATAGTGACTGACCAGCGAGATGTGGATGATGATGAAGGCTGTCAAGCTGATCCTGTCGTGCCCCCAGTTGAGGGGGCTCGAGAAGCTATCGATAAAGATGCAATGGGAGATAAGGGTGATGAACTCGGTGGCGATGACGCGGGTTCTAGTTTTGGGGTTACGGTTGGATCTTCGCAAACCTCATAACCCCCCGTTCTTGAAAAAGGAAAACGAAGAAGCTTGTTTGCAGGTTCCCTAAGAACTGCCTCTTTAAAACAGCCTAAGCTATCCATCAACCCTCGGGTTATTCTAGATCAATCTGTTTCTCAACCTTCAAAACACTTGGACGAAACATTAAAGCATTATCTGATCTTCCGATGCTGGATGACGTTGATGCCTTACATTTTACTGACATGAGCATCGACGGAACAGAATCTCCTTCTAGAGCTGAGGCTAGAATCCCTCCTACCACAAGTGGAGTGGTTACTCTTGCCAGCAAAGCCTCATAGCTGGTCCATTGGGGGGACTCAAGGACACACACGTTCGCATACACTTCACAATATTGCATTGCACTTATTTCAAGTCCTTCAATACTAAGAGCCGATTCTTTCTTTGTAGAAACAATGATGAGGAAGAAGCATATGTTTCAGTCTCTACAGGAAATATCACGCCCAAATCTTGGTTCTCATTCAGGCTTATATTGCCAAGGTATTGGTCGTCAATATGACCCTAGCTATCGCTCCAGCCGGGATCGAGATTATTATTATAGAGGCGACAGAGGTAGGTATTCTGTGATAAACATCGGTCTAACTCTAGATCTCCTTCCCCTAATCTGAAAGGCAACAAGATTGCCATGACGACGGTCCTTCTATTGACACTTCTCGTGGTCCCCCTTCCATTTAGTTTCTTTATAGTCCGTTGTTCCATCTCACCCTAAGCAACCCAGCGATCGTCGACGTCATAACGTTTACGGCTTAGGTCGGGCAAAGAAAGAGCTGACACCCAAGTTGTAACTGAAGCTCAATAAGCCGATGCCGCCACTTGCATGACCAAACTTAAGTCGGTTTTTTTTGAATGTATGACTTGATGGATATTTCTTCGTACCTAATCTTGAGAAAGCTTGTGAAAAAGTACAACAAATGACTGTGGATTGTGTGAATGATATCCACAAGCAGTATAACGGGTAGATGAGAGTGGCATAGATGATTTCTAAAGTATCTTGGGAGAGAGCGGCAGAGATTGAGAAGTTGAAACGCTAAGAGGCCCAGGAAAGCGAATCATCGAAACGTAACCAACGAGTTAGAATCTTTAAGGACCTCACAGGCAGAAGGTGAGATATAAGCAGAAACTGCCATCAAGGCACTCGAGAAAGAGAAGAACAAGCACTTGGCCAAGGGTGAAGCGCTTCAACATCGGAATCATAAACTGAGGTAGAATGGGATGCGACCCAAAGAAGCGCAGCCATGTACAAAACTAAGTTTGAGCTCGAACCCAAATATAAAGGGGAGGCGCAAATAATTGGTCAGGATGCTTGTGAGGAATTGTTTATCGATAGGCTTGAAAGAGACGTGGCTATTGAAAAGGCCAAATACATCGATGCCCTTATTATACGAGAAGTGGAAGCCGTGGGAGAAAAGGTCAGGGAGGAGGTTATGGAGGAATTAAATCCACTACTTATTCTTTATAACACCAATGTCCTAAAAGGCAGAAACATGGAGTTGCTCTGGGTGACTACGCTTACCATCTTGTACATGCTTGGGAGCATCATGTTCTGGAGGAGAAGGAGGCTCTCGGCACTGAACAAATCGATTTGATGAGGCTGGAAGCCAAAATTCTATTGGGTGATGAACACAAAGTTCTACATGAAACTCGGCTTAAACTACAAAAAGAGCACGCTACAACCTCTCAACGTGAAGCCGGTGAAGGTTCTGGATCCATGTCATACAATGTTGCAGATGACCAGAATCCGGTGACCCATGCTTTTCCTAACACCACCGTGGATTCTTTTATCGAGCCCGGTTACAATTCAGAGAAGCCGCATATTGCTACTGTAGGATCGATTTCACCCCGAGGGGTTGAATAAAGTGATACTAATAATTATGAAAATTAAATGCAGAAATATTTAAAATATTTGCAGCATAGATAGCAGCAGAATAATAAAAGCAGAAATAGAACAACATAGATTTACCCAGCTTCGGCAAAACACTGCCTACATGCTGCCCCCATGGTTTCTACTAGAAATTAATTAGTCAGACGCTTACACACGTAAACTCGTGACACCCGCTATCGACTAACCTTACTCTACGCTCAAAACCCTGCCACAACTCAGCCATTGAGTTGCGAATTCTCAAACTACCCCCCGTAGTTTGTCCATAGTCACACGACTAGAAAATTACAAAAGTTTAAAAGAAAATTACAAAATTTTAAAAGAAAATTACAAAATAATAGTACAATTTCAAAATACAAAACCCTAATTTAAAATTAAAGCCCACTAGTATTTATCAAAACCGGCCCAAAAGAAAAACTATGATAAAAATTGTTCCCCTTTTCTCTTTTTATTTTCTTTCTCTTTTGTACAATTTCTTCGTTCTTTCGTCTTCGAGAAATTAGGGCTTCTTTGAATTCAAATAGTCGTCTATAATTTGAATGCTTCTTGCTTGTAAGAAATGAGGCTCGTGTGCTGCTTTCGTTCCTTTATGGCCGATTCTCGATCAAGTTCGAATTGAATGTTACTGGTATGTGACTTCCTTTATTTATTCTCGTTTGATATGCTTGGACTCGATGCCCGTATGCCGATGATGTTAATGGTTTAAATAGGGATCAATTCCCTTAATTTCTGTTTGAATAATTCATTTGAATTCAACAGATAATTTTTCTTTGCCGTTCGATTTTGCTTGAATACATAAGATTTGTTCACCACAAGAAAATGTGCTTTTCTCAGCACTAATTGTCAGCTGACAATAGTGTTTTGAAAAATAAAAATGAAAGTGCGAACGCTGTTTAAAATAACCCGCTTCATTTTCAGATTTATTTCATTACGCGGTTACTTTGCCTCCCTTTCTTTCTTCCTTCTCACCTTCTCTTCACGCAAAGTGAGAAGTCAACAAAATCCCAAATCCTCGCTAATTTCACCCGCACCCAAATCTTATATCCTCCCCTAATTTAAACCTAATTAAAATTTGAAATATACATCAAATGTTCATGAAATTTATCATGAATTTTGTTTGTCCCCTTCACCTACAGTATCCAGTTCAATTGAGCCTTAAGACCCCTTAAATCCATCCTTGGCAAACATTAGAACATGACCCTAATTTCTTGTTCACTCAATAACTAAAAGCATCTATCACTGAAGAATTCCTGGTTGATTGCCTTTAAAAACCTAATGTGAGGTAATTTATTTAACCTTTAGATGCATCATTTGAAATTACTGTTTTTTTTGTTATTATTATGTAAGTCATTGTGTTTTAATTGCAATCAATATATTTATGCTATGATATCTACTATGATAAATGATTTATTTTAGGTAATTTATTTCAGGTAATTGAGATATATGTTAAGATAAATTGAGATATCCACTAAGCTATATGACTCAATTTAGTTAATTATATCTACCAACTGTTACATAATAATCTGCCCATGGAATGAACCTACTGTAGGTTAAATGACCATGGAAAGGAAAAAGAAAATCCTAGAGTACGTGTTTGTTTTAATTTGGAAGTATACTTATGCATCAAATGGAATTTTGTTTGTGCATATTTAATAATTTGAATAGGTGTTATGTGTGTTTAAATTACAGTTGCAAATATTACACCAAGCGAAATGATCCAAAATATAGGGAAAATAGGACAAATTATCACCCCCTCCACTTTCTGTATTCTGTGCTAATTAAGTATGTAAACAAAAAAAATGAAAAATAAAATATGTCCGTAATGCATGATTAACTTGGTAATTTACTCCAACTTATGGTGCAAAAGTTAAATTTAAGTATTTATAGTCATTATGTTCCTTCCAATTAATACACAAAGACACACTTCAGAACTATGGCAATTCTAGAGTTTTCTTAATCGTTATTCATAGCACAACATAAAAGTAGAAATAAGGTCTAGTTTAGGGTTATATTAGCATCATTCACTCCCTTTTGAACCATTGTTCTAATGGAAATTAATGAGCTCATAGGCTAAGGAATAGGTGGGTTGATTGCTGATGCATGGACCCTTGTGGAAGATGCATGTGTTGAAACTCAGGTGCTCTTAGATTTTTAGGAAATGGCAATGACATTCAGTTTTCCTACATGTGTTACTCATTGACTTTGAACTTGTATTTTATCAGAATCACGGGTTTATATGGTGAACATGTGACAGTGGAGCCTAAAACACAAGTTCTATCTGATCTTGATATTCGATTTGGAAAAGCTGATGAAGAATCAATGGTAATTACTGCTACATTTTTATTTTTAAACATTTTTCTTTGCAATATAAATAGTGCTATAGAATATCAAAATGCGCACATGCACACATAGTGTGTGTATGTTCACTAGCGATTCAAATTACATGCATTTGTGTGTGCTAGTAATAACTTGAATGTTCTCTTCTGAACCACAACACTTTTATTATGATCTCTTACACAGTCCAACCTTTTGGAGTTTCACTTTTGATTGCTGGTTATGATGAAAATGGACCAAGTTTGTAAGTTTATCTCTTTCTTTTTCGTTTTTTTGTCTTCTTTAATTTTATGTTTATAAAGTTATGCCATTCTGACTATAATGTACTCATAAGACTTCTATCATTTATATATAATAAATAAATAAAGCTGAAAGCAATATTCAAAAGTTGGTTTCTTGGTCTTTAGTGATCATTGTGTTCTAAAAAATAATGAAACACAAGATGTCTCTAATTCTACCTGTAATACAGTGAACTTCTTGCTATATAGGATAGCTGATTTATTTGTTCAACTTTATCTTTTTTGTATGATGGGTAATCTCTCTTTTTTACTATGGTTGTCTTTTTATGTTTGTATATGTTTGATGGTCCTTTCTTCTATTATGCATAGGTTGTTTCTGTGTTGCTTTTCTTGTTGGCTTTTTTGATGCTTTTATGAGACTGTATATGATTCAGTACAAAAACATATGCAATCTCTAGGGTCATTGTGCTGCTATTCTGCTTTGTATTCATTAAAACTTTCAGTTCTATCCTTGCTAACTGAGTTTTGGATCATAATTCGATATATTATTACTATTAGGGAAATTGTTCTAATGAGATGTTTTGAACTCTAAACAATGATAATCTTTAACATCCTAATCAATGTAACATTATTTTCAAGGAAAAGAAAATCCATGTAATGTTGTCAGGTTAATTACTAACGTATAATGCACGTTATATGACACACAAACAAATTTCTAACATTACAAAATTTTGAATTGTTTCGGGAACTTTTAATTGTTTAAAATTACATTCAAATCGATGATTAAAATGGAAGAGGGAAGAAAATCAGCACCTTTTTTAGTTTGTGATTATAAGAGGATTAAAAGTTTGAATAATTCAAAACTTTCTGTAGATGATACATAACATATAAAGAAAAAACTATTATGTTCAAAAAATAAAAGTAAAAAGAAGAAGAGATCTAAGAAAATATACTTAGTATTTAAAATATAGTTTTAAAGGAGTTAGCATTTCTGAAATTAACTAAAGATTTATGAAATTAACCTATATGATAAGAACATTATATCTACTAAAAATTAGCAAACTTTGAGATTCAAAAAACAAACATTATATTATGAATATTATATAATTTATACAAATAAAGAACATAAAATATTAGGTGTTCAAAATAAGATACATTTATGTAGTTTTGGTGATCTTCTCTACCTGGTATTTTCAACATTGTGAAACGTCCGATAGATTTTTGTTGTACTTGATTTGAGGGATTTTGATTCAAATTTTTGATCACGTTATCAATTTTTTATGTTGATGTGATTTTATTATTTGTTATATTTTATAATCCAAATTTTATTTATTATCTGGAAGGCTACATTTATAATATATAAAAGGCTTCAAGTTCAGATAAGAATAATAGGATGTAGTACATAATAACGTCATTTTTTTTATAGAAATAATACACAGGAATAGTTTAGATAATTGGAAACATATAGAAAACATAAAACAGAGTAATAATACATATACATGATGAAACTTACCTTCTTACCCCTATCAAATACAAAGAACAAATTTTAATAAAAGAGCATACCTGTTTTTAAACAAAATATCTTTTTATGTAATAATAATGTCTTATCTTGATATGTATTAAATGAACCTCGTGTGTTTAATGGACACAGCGTATTAAATGAGATAGAAGATGTGGGTCTAGCACAGCGTATTAAGCCAGAAAACTGGGAATACGACATAAACATGGTGAAGTAGAGGTCAGAATCCGTGGAGCTAAGAGATTTAGGCCAATGCTCTGTTAGTTAAAGCTTGAAAAATCAGGGGGTCTGAAGCCATCGACAGAGATCACAACATGTTAGCTGAAGCTTGTCGGCTTGGCTACAGTTTCTAAGCAATATTTGAGTACAACCATGGCAAAACAGTGTTGATGCATAGAGATATAAAGCAAAAGTATGGAACAGAGGGAGAAACTAGGATTATCAAGTTAGAAGCAAAAGTAGACAGTACAAAGAAACTACTTTTGCAATGGATAAAGGCAAGGTATTTTTTATGTTATTAACATTTTATAACTTTTAAATGGCACAAAAACATTTGCATATGTTAGTTTTGAAATTATGTCATGTTATCATTATTGTAGATTGAGATGGAAAAACAAGATGTTGGGCATGATGATTTGAGCGGCATTTTAGGGTAGCTAAGGGCATGACTGTCTACATGGGGCTGAAATTGGCAGGTTTTAACTTTTACTTACTATCTTTTCATTATTCATTATATTTATTGTTTACTCCAGCTAATATGTTAAAGCAAATGGTAGATATATGCATGCAAATTTTGCATGTCCATACTCTGGTATGTTATAAAAGAAACTTCCCATGCTGGTATATTACTTCTATTTTTATTGTTTTGACAGTCAGACTAAATAAATTTTTTTTATTTGAAGAAACCACAACATCGTCATCAAAACTAGGTTCTTTAAACAAAACATAACACCGCCAAATAGTACATACATTATTTATGTTCTCTCTCAAATCCTCATCAGTAGATGACCCAACTCCATATAAGAACACTCATATTATCATAAAGCTTCTCTTCAACCTTTTGTTTCTTTAGATTCCTTTACCACCTTCACTGCGGGTGGATGCAACACAATAGCACCATATGCTCCAACTCTGCAAAGAAGTACACCATATGCTCTAACTGTTTATCAGACATTACAGCCTTAATGAAGCGGACAAGAAACACATATGGCGTCGAGACAGTTAAAGTCCATTCATGTTTGTTTAGAATCAATTTCTCCATGCCTAGAATCTGCTCTTGGCTGTAAGCTCGATCGGATATGGTAATGAAATCCTCAACCTGAGGAGCCCAAATCTTCTCATACTTGGAAGCGATTAGCATTGAGCTATTACCTACGAGCTGTAGTTCTCTTCTAATAACCTTCACCATTGATAGATACTTATCGATGATGTAAAAAGTGAGATAGAGTGTCTCTGGCATCAATCCAAACTTCCAGTGCACTTCTATTAACCAATCTCCCAATATCGCCCTCATCTTCTCATTGATCTCGACTCGTGTGTCCATGTAGTGGCAAGGCATGAATGCATTCTCTGCATGCTTGTAAAAACTGTAAAGATCCTAAACATAGTCCACAACATCCAATTGATCCCCTACATCTGATGCATCAATATCAGGAATTGTAACCTTGGGTTTCTTGGTAATCTCACAAGCGGCCTTGCTACGAGCTGATAGCACTTAGCTCATAGTTTTTACTTTCTTCTTTCTACTCTTCTTGCTTCCTGATCTCTCTCTAACCTTTTCAATAGTATCTGGACTAATCTCAATCACAATAGTAGGTTTTGGATTGATTGCCACCTTCCCTTTATCTTCTTTGATGCAAACAGCAGGCTTAGGATTGACTGCCTCTTTCCTTTTATCTTCTTTGATGCAAACAATAGGCTTAGGATTAGCTACCTCCTTTCCTTTATCTTCTTTTATGCAAACAGCAGGCTTTGTATTGACTAATGCCTTCCCTCTATCTTCTTTGTAGAAAGGGGGACAAAGCTCCGGGTAACAAAGTTTCTGAAGTAACTAATTTCCAAAGCGATGAATGAATTGTCAACTGATCGCATACTCTTTGTAAAATAATGAAAAACATGTAATTAAAACGACTTAAGTAGGATATTTAGAAATTTAGCTACCCCCATGCCAGCTGCAGACGGGGGTTATCACACACGTCTGCTTTGGACGGAGATGTTGCTAACACCCACGCCCGTGACGGGCAAGTGTGACTAAATCGTTTATTTATTTATTTCTGGACTCAGTTTTGATTGATTTCACTAATAACCAAAAATACGCAAATTGCGTATAAAAATATGCCTTTTCTAAAAAAAAGTGGGGTTTGGACAGCAAAACTAGTGGTGCTAATTAGAATTGCCCATAAAACTATCATTACATTCAAAACTAGTGGTGCTAGTAGATTTGAGCTCTCTATTTTAGAATGGCAACACATGATGTTCGATGCACATGTCAGTTAATTCATAATATATTTGTACTTCTGGACTGTTGACCCATGCCAAAGTGTTTCCCTTCTGATAATTTTTTTGGAAAGATATTAATTAAAGTTTCCATTTTTATTGTTAAAGTTAAATAATTTAATTTATTAATGCACATTATACATTAAATATGCACATGCATGTACATAGAACTGGATTCCACTGGTTAGCATTACTGGATTTAGAGCTTTATCAATTAGCACAAAGCACTTGTTCAAAGCAGTTGATGCCTCTGCTTATTTAATTTATTAGTGGACGTTGTACGTTAAATATGCACATGCATATACGTAGAACTGGTGGGCTCCTCTAGTTAGCATTGCTCGATATAGAGTTTGATCAGTTAGCACAAAGTACTTTTTCAAAGCAGTTGACACCTCTGCTTTGATTCCAGCTTTCTTTTTAAAAGTAACATTGCTTCTGTCGGTTTTCTTAATACGATCAGTATGTCAATTTTTAATTAATATTCTACGTTGTGTCTGGTCCAAAACTTTAAATGTTCCCGCACAAAATCCAAATTTCTGATTAGTCCATTTTCACACTAGTATTAATCAAGATAGGTCATAGTAGCATATATTTTTCAAGAATAATAATGAGTTGGTCTGACTTAGTTGAACAAGAGTCATTAAATTTGTCAAATCATAAGGCCATTTATAGATTCATGTAATCATAATGTATATACCATTTAATTTATAGCTTATTTAGTTTTATTGCATTTTTTAAATATTAATAGTCTGCATGTACGAAGTTTTTTCCATGTCTTTTATCAATGGACATTCGAGAGAAATAAAAAAACATATTTATATAGAAAAATATATGTAGGGTGGTGAAAGCATCGAATGGCAGAATTATATTTTTTAAGAATGAATTAAACGATGAGACTCATGGCTCTGCACAGTTTCGAACCCAAGGTTCTGGATTGAATAACTTGCAACCAATTCAAGACAATTAAGATTACTTATATTTTCATTGCAATCTACAAGAGCATTCCAAAAAGAATTCCATTTTTATTTTCTTTCTCACGCCCCAGCCGTGAGATTCTGAGTGGAAAAAAAAGTGGCGATTTTTTTAATGATCGTGGATCCCTGAACGGCTTTCAAAAAACCGTTTACTTTTTAAGTGGTTTTCTGAAAATCGTTTAGGTATAAATATTTTTTCTTTTTATAATATTCAATGCGCTTAGAGCATTCGTGAATTTTATTTTAAAACCAGGTTTACTGCTGGATGAGTGAGAATTCTTTTCATTTTTTTCTTCTTCCCCCACTTGAATTTAGCCGCTCTGTTGGGAATGCTCTAAGAATACAAATGGTAAAATCCTTGTACAATAACGCACACATATTATATATAATGCTTGAAGAACAAAACAATGCTTATTTCTGTTAGACATGGACTATAAATTGGCACTTGAAGTTGATGGCAATCCATGGGGAGTACTCAATTAATTACTTCTTGACGTGGATTCCATGTATCTTGAAACTGTGATATGATATTAGGAGTTAGCATATTGCAAGCTTGATAATTTCATACATTCTTCGCATGGTGTATGAACTTACAGGATCTGTTAATATTTGTGTGTAATATTTATGCGTGATACATTATATTATCGTGGGACTATCATGAACAGGAGAAAAAGCTGCATTCAGCTGCAAATGTCCAAGACTTCAGCGGTAGGAGCCCAGTCCCTAAAGTTCATTTCAACAAACCAGCAAGCTTTGCCTTTTTTACCACTTCAGATTGTCCTCTGTCAGGTCAAACCATGGCACTTTAGGTGGGAGGGTTCAATCACCTTCACTTTAGGTGGGAGGCATTATGGTTCGCCTGCATTGCCAAATCAAAACGCGGTATATGCTGTATGTAGCACTTTATGTGTAGTGTCTTAGCCGTCTGATTTAATACATAGATTTTATATCTCACCTGCGTAATTTGTGCGACTTATAGTGCATTCCTGAATCTCCATATTTTAATACATTACTTTATGTTTTTAATTTAGGTGTAGTTTCGTGGTAGGCTTGATCTAGCTGATACGACCCCTGGTCAGAGGGAAATGCTGCTGCGGAGATTTCAACAAATTAAATGCAGCAACAGCAAGGTCATAATACTCTTCTTATTAAGTCCACACCTACTAGGGGCTAACCAGAAGCAGTTCCCGATCTAACCAAATTCACTTTTGCAACCGGTGCAATGTTCCTGAATGCTTTTATTGGTAATTTCATAAACGTTTCGGTCAAACTACGAACTATATTTTATAATGGCAATGACCAGTACACATGCCCGTATTTACCACGCGAGCAATGTGGGTAATGTATTCAGAGACGTAACCAGGAATTTATTTTGCGGTGGGCGAATATTGAAAGAAAATTAAATAATACAAAAACTGAACTGCTTTAATATAATTAATTCCATCGCATTCATGATAATCAAAATAATTAAGTTCGATTGATTCCATTAACATAGAGAATTTTTACAAAATCCTTAAACAAAAAAAACATAAATTTCTAAATATCCTTTTGAAGTTAAGCATTTTAGCATATGAAACTTCAAAATTTTTAGATGGCGTTTACTCACTGACTTCAAATTTCTTCATTGCAGGTAATTAAAGATGGCGATGACACATTCTTCTTCCGTAGCAAGTAGCAAGCAATGAAACTTTTTAGATGCACGTTTTGTTGTTGGCATTTGGTGCGGATTAACTGTATTGATATTATATTTTTGTTTAACATATAACGTGTCTTTGTTTAACAGAATTTGTGGCAACTTTGTTTACTTTGTTATTTTTGTTCATGGATATTATTGAAACTTGGTTTATGGATGTCTTTTGTTTATTAATATTGTCTTAACTAGTTTATGTAACTAATTAATAGTTATTAGAACACGTTATATATACTAGTTGCTTCAATATACTCAAAATATAGTTCTGGAATATTCAAAAATAGAGTGGAATATTAAAGCTGTTATATAAATAGAAGACAGCGTTTGATTAATGCTGTCAATGAAGAAACAATAGCGTTCAATTCGTGCTGTAATTATCTTTAAATAGTCAATAACAGCGTTTAGTACATTCTGTCGAAATAGTTGATGATTCAATAACAGCGTTTATAAAAAGCTGTTGTAAAAAGTTAAAGTAGAATTAAAACATCTTCGACAACTAAATTATTAACGCTGTGGAAACATAATACAACATGTTTGAAAACGCTGTAAAAACATTATTGACAGCTTGTACGAAACGCTGCCAAAGTGATGTTTCAACAGCGTTTATCAAAAAGCTGTTGTAAGTTCTGCATATACGACAACATGTCGTTATACAGCGTTTGAACTAACGCTGTTGTATCGTATTACAACGTTTATCAAACGCTGTTAAAAGCCTTTTGTGGTGTAGTGGTTTAGACTGGTTCAATTCGTATATTCCTTTGCTTGATTATCATGGCTTGCGTTTGCTTTGGATTTGCTTCTGTTCTTTTTTTCCTTTGACTTCGACCACTTTGATTTTGTGAAAATTTGACTTCGACTTGTTGTCACCTGGCTTTGACTTTGTTATTTAAAAATTGAGATAATTCGTGCGCCTTCATTTATGGTATTTGAATTTGCTAACTTGAGATAAAAGTCGACTTGATAAACTCTAATAGATTTCGGCCTTGACTTTGTTAAAACTATAACCAATAGTTACGAATTTTCATGAATTGCTTTGTTGCTTGATTACTAGTACATGTTCACTTGTTCTGTAGTTCAACCATTGATTTGTTGTTGCCTCTGGTTGATTGTCTCCACTTGTGTAGTTATGTTCATGTCTGAACATGCATGGTTGAGTTTGTTATCATGTGCATTCATTTGACCTGGGTTGATCTGCACTGCTCTGACCACTACCATGTTGCCTCTGTCCTTGTTAGACTTGAAGTCGACTGTGTTCATGTAGTCTGGTTTTATATGGAGCTTGATTGAGGCTTCACTTGCATGCTCCAAACCCTGTATTCTGATTTTTCATTCGCCGTTGCATATGTATATAAGTGCACGTGCTCTTGTATTTTCTGACCATGCTCACTTGTCTGAATTCTTGTTGTTTTGCATTTATATTTGGGTAATCTTTGAAGTCTGAGCATGTCTGAATCTCTTTATTGAATTGTTTTGTTTCATGTTATAGCTGGTTGGAGTCTGGTTGTGTTCGTGTTACCTTTGATATCATGTTCAAGTTGACTGATCTTGTAAAAAAATGATTTGGTGAACCTGATTGCATGAGTTTGGTCTTGGATCACTCTAAGTTGGGTCTCATCTGTTTCATTTCTTCATTATGTTTTTGCTGTTTAAAGTTTTGTGTATACTTGTTTGCATGTGTGTGTGTGTGTGTTTGTGTGTGTATGTATAGTGTAGCCGCTGTGATAGTTTGTTGAGTTTGGTTGTGTTGACACACTTGCGTACATGTTCATGTGTGGTCTGCTTGGAGTTGTAGCCTTGCTTGCATATTGAACTACTTGTATCTCATATTGCTCCTACATTTGTTGTTTACTACTTCACTGCATCCTATATTGTCACTGGTGATTCTCTGGCATCAATGTTTCATTTTGTTTAGTAGAAATGATGCCTGAACTTGTAGAATGGTTGATCATGTCATGCTCTACACTAATGTATGTGTATGTCACCACCATTGCACTACCCTGATGCCATTGATATTTGAGTCTACACTTGCTTATTCGAGCTGTTATCTTCATTCATGCCTCTGTTTATCCATTTTTGGAGCCATCCCTTCTCTGCTATGTTGTAACTGAAATGTTACATGCACATTTTGTACATATAATTGAGGCAGTTGTCATATTTGTTGGACCTGTGTTGAACCTAGCTTTGCTTGGGTTTGACCTTGTACACATGTCGTGATTTTATTTATATTACGCTTGAGTTGAACCTAGCTTTGGTCGGGTTTGACCTTGTGCTCATATCGTGACTTTATTTGTATTGCACTTGATTTGATCCTAGCTTTTGGTTGGGTTTAACCTTATGCTCACATGTCCCTGCAGTTTTATCAGGTGTATATTGGTGTGCACGGCCTTGTGGCATGTACAGTGATACACTATGCATGTCACAAGTTGTTGGTGTAGATGAATTCAAAAAAAATGCCGACGAACAACCTAAATTACTGAGGCATATAATATTTTCAGAAACACACATTTTATTTTACACTGCAAAAATATTTCCTTTTCAATTTTACCGCATCAGTGTTTACTTTGCTGATAATTCAGATACTGGATACAAATTGGAATGCAATTGAAGAATTATTATGAGTGAATGAGTGATATGTAGTAAAGTACTAATGTAAATGGTAATTTTATAGTTAAAAATTGTGTTGTAATTTGTAATGTTGTATATATAGTGAGGGCTCAAGTTTTGTGTTATTCAAAAATTGTAATTAAATATTTATTTAAATAAAATATCTATTTGAAATTAAATTCTGTGTTATTTATTTTATTCGGAAAATATTTATTTAATTATGTGAAAATAAAATAGTACAATTACAAAAACATTTAAATGAATATATATACGTTTATTATCATTAAACAAAAATCATATGCTAGCATATTCAACAATCTACCCCTTTTGATGATAACAAACATATATTTAAGATTTGAAATTATTAAATGTATTTGACCATTCAATTTGCTCCTCCTATTTGAATGCTCCCTCCCTACAACAAAGATCCCCTTCATATATCAATGAAAATAAATAAAAATATGAAAATGAATCTATACGGGAATATGCAAATAAAAAATAAAAAATTTGACCTTTATTCGCCAAAATCTTAATTTTTCTCTCCCCCTTTTGTTATCAACAAAAAAGTAATAGTGTTAGAAAAATAGAGATAAAGTGATAGACATTAATACAACATTAATACCCAATCAAGTATAAATATTAAATTTCAAAAAAAATCAAACAAAAATCATAAATACTCTGTTAGTGCATATACCACTTTAGAATGATAGGGATGATGTCAGCATATAAAACCATATAGTTGTGTCTATTTGTGGTATATTTATATAAGGAATTTGAATATCTACTAACCACGCATAACTGTTAGGACTTTTAAATGAGATTAGCAGTATTCCCAATTTTTATTAAAAAAATGAATTTCAAGCATCTTCTTACCATGCATAACTGTGAGGACTTTTAAATGGGATTAGAATCAACTTGTCTATTTATTAATCAATTTTGATACGTGTTTCATATGTGCATAACCTTGAGGACTTTTAAATGAGCATGAAAGCACATAATCAAAATTTTCAATTAATTCACCCATGCATAACTGTGAGGACTTTTAAGTGAGAGTGAATACTTTGGATTTTTTATTGCTAAAATTAAATAAAATAAAATAAAAACAAATAATTTCCCATTTGAAATACCACATATGACATACTATATTGGATTTTGATGAGTGATTGTTGTTAGAAATACGATAGAAATAGAGATGGTCATGGAAATTTTACCCATCAAAGTTATCATAAATCTTGTTTAGAATTTCTAAAGAAATTTACTAAATATACTGTCTCAAGTGATAATATACGATTAAGATCAACACTCATCATTTTTCAATCACTATTTATCTTTTCGATAATCAGTAGGGAGTCAGATTAGTTAGTGTAGTCATTTAAGATCAAATTCAAAGATAATTATAAAATCAAATTTTCTAAAATGACTAATCTAAAACAAGGTCAATAAAAACTATTTTCTAGAAGGGGTTTTATAAGAAAATGTCTGCTAATTGAAAATTAGTTGAAATGAAAAATATGCAGATATTTTCTTTGAAAATATGATGCAACTAATGAATGTCTCTACATAAATCACGTTCCACTTGTAATTTTTCTATCAACTAGAGTACCAGTGTAATCTGCATTCGAATTTCCCTTTCCAAGATTATCATTAGTTGGATGTCATAGACCAGACCGTGAAGTTTCAACAAAAACCTTAAAATCTTTTTACAGCTTTTAAATGAAATTCTTTTGGATTAGAATTGAAACCGTGCAGATAAACAAACAACGAACACAGTTTCGTATCTAAAAGCACTAAGATAAACAAATATATCCACGTGTATCTTGAGTAAATAGAAAACAACATCTCTTATCACCTAAACTTGCAATATCGTTAGTCCAAAACAAATCTATGTGAACTAGTTCAAAGACTCTATAGATACTTATAGTGTACTCGGCATAAAAATAATAATTGGCCAACAGTTTTTCATAAATCAGAATCATAATCAACATTCATTTCTTTATCAATAACTGGATGACTTAAATCAGATTATGGTATAGATTTTCACATTTAATATACTGTTCAAGATAAATGTATCATTACCTATTTTACCTTCACGATAATTTTTTGTTGTTACCCATTGTTACTTGAACAGCCAGAATCCAGGTAATACTGTTGTTGTTCCTTAGGCTGCCACCACACCTACACGAGAAAAGATTTTTGTAACCTATTTGTTTTATAGGTCCATGGTTGTTAGTGGCAAAAGATTTTGAAAAATATGTCTGTGTAGACCCAAGACTATTTATATTTGTTCCTTTGGCACCCAGATTTGTTTGACTTTAAGGGATTTTATATGCGTGCCTTTAGGAACCCAAATTGGTAAGATTTTCACATGTTTGGGCCTATACCAACAATTGTTTTGATTGTGTCCAATTTTCTACAAATTGTGCACTCGGATTTGACTTGATTAATTTTGCTTCTAATAAGTTCAGATTGATTATATCCAAGTCTTTTTCTAACTGTATTAACAATTTTTTCCCTAATAGCATATTTAACGATCTTTCTCCTTTGAAATTTTTTTCTAAAGTTGTAGACAATTGTTGAACTTGTATTTTAAGAGATTCATTTTCATTCAATAATTGAGTGCACTTTTTAATAGAATTTTCTCTCCTCGTGTTTTCACTTTCTTTCAAAATCAGAATTTCATTTTCAAATGATTTAATTTTAATTTTTGATTTTTTGATTTCTTCTTCGAATGATGGACATTTATCACACTTAGGGATTTTATTTTGATAGTTTTTGACTAATTTCTAAAGTTGTTTGTTTAATATTATCAAAGTGTCTCTTTGTGATTCAATTTTAGCGTATTTCTCCCAAAGTCGTTCAAGATAGCCATTTACATCGTGAAAACATATGAGTAATTCCGATTGAGTAAGTTTTGATACCTTGTTTGGCTCGTCATCATCACTGTCAGTTGCTTCTCCTTGAAGACGTAAATTTTCCTTTTCACTCTCACTGCCAGTGCTTTTATGAGCTTCATCAGTTTCATCCCAAGTGGCTGCAAAACTTATCCTTTTCGGTTTCTTTCCTTAGCCGAGTCGATTTTGTGGACTACTGGGTTTGATATGACCGGGTTTGTAGCACTTGTGACATATGATCTCCTGTTCTTCTGGGTTGTCTACAAATTTGACTATTCTGCTTTTCAGTTGTTGATTTAGAGCTGGATTTCCATATTTGAGGTTCAACTTTTTGAATCTCTTAATTAGTAGCGCCAGCTCAGCTGCTCCATCATCATCATCATTATCATCACTTTTCGTTGTTCCTCTAAGAGCTATTGATTTCTTTCGAGTATCACCTCCTTCTCGTTCTTTCTTGAATTTCATTTCTAGCTCATAAGTGATGAGATTTCCGATGAGTTCTTCGACTTTAACTTGTTTCAAATCTTTCGATTCTTGAATAGCAGTAATTTTTGCTTCAAAATTTCGTGGAAGGACTCTGAGGATTTTTCAGACTATTTCCAACCCTGTATATAATTTTTCGAGAGCTTTTGATTTGTATACGAGATTAGAAAGTCGTCCATACATCTCTTTGATATTATCATCCTTGGCTATTGTGAAGTTCTTGTTTTCGCCAGTGAGCATGGCAAGGCGAGATTCTTTGACTTGAGATGTTCCTTTGTGATTCACTTCAAGTGTGTGCCAGATTTCCTGTACAGTTAAACAATGTGAGACACGATTAAATTCAATTTGATCCAATGAACATATAATAGAATTCATAGCTAAGCATTGGCATTCTGTAGTTTATTTTCAAAATCTATCCATTGATCCATTAGTTTTTCAATTTTCTCACTATCTACCACTATAGTTGGTGTCCAATAATCTATCTCAACAATATTAAAAGCATCAATGGTTTTTAGAAAAAAATTTATTCTATTTTTCCAATAAGCATATTCACCATTGAAAATAGGTGGTCTAACTATGGACTATCCCTCAGTAAAAGCATTATTAAAAGAAGCTATATAAAAATCAAAATTTTAAAACAATAATTTGTTTTTGAAAAATCAAATTTTTTAAAACAAAAAGTGGTTTTTGTTCCTCGCTCTGATACAACTTATAGGATCGATTTCACCCTAGAGGAGGGTGAATAGAGTGATACTGATAATTATGAAAATATAATGCAGTAATATGTAAAATAATTGCAGCACCGATAACAACAGAATAATAAAAGCAGAAATAGAACAACACAGATTTACCCAGCTTGGGAAAAACCCTGCTTACATGCTGCCCCCAAGATTTCTACTAGAAATTAGATAGTCAAACGCTTACACATGTAATCTCACGACACCCGCTATCGACTAACCTAACTCTACACTCAAAACCCTGTCACAACTCAGCCACTGAGTTGCGAATTCTCAAACTGTGCCCCGTAGTTTGTTCCTAGTCACACGAATAGAAAACTACAAAAGTTTAAAAGAAAATTATAAAATACTAACAATTTTAAAATACAAAACCCTCATTTAAAATTAAAGCCCACTAGTATTTATCAAAAGCAGGCCAAAAGAAAAACTGTGATAAAAATTGTTCTTCCTTTCTCTTTCTATTTTATCGACCGCTTTCTCTTTCGTTCAATTTCTAGGTTCGTTCCTCTTTGAGAAATTAGGGCTTCTGTGAATTCAAATAGCCGCCTTGAATTTGAATGCTTCTTTCTTGTACGAAATGAGGCTCAAATCATATGTTGCTTTCGTTCCTTCACGGCTGCTTCTCGATCGAGTTCGAATTGAATGTTACTGGCATGTGATTTCCTTTATTTATTCTCGTTTGATATGCTTGAACTCGACGCCCGTATTCTGATGATGTCAATGGCTTAAATAAGGATCTATTCCCTTAATTTCCATTCAAATAACTCATTTGAATTCGTCAGACATTTTTTCTCTACCGTTCGATTTTGCTTGAATACATAAGATTTGTTTAGACTGGTTCAATTCGTATATTCATTTGCTTGATTATCACTTTGATTTTGTGAAAATTTGACTTCGACTTGTTATTACTTGGCTTTGACTTTGTTATTTAAAAATTGAGAAAATTCTCGCGCCTTCGTTTATGGTATTTGAATTTGCTAACTTGAGATAAAGGTCGACTTGATAAACTCTGATTGATTTCGGCCTTGACTTTATTAAAACTGTAACCAATAGTTATGAATTTTCATGAATTACTTTGTTGCTTGATTACTAGTACATGTTCACTTGTTCTATAATTCGACCATTAATTTGTTGTTGCCTCTGGTTGATCGTCTCCACTTGTGTAGTTATGTTCATGTATGAACATGCGTGGTTGAGTTTGTTATCATGTGCATTCATTTGACCTAGGTTGATCTGCACTGCTCTGACCACTACCGTGTTGCCTCTGTCCTTGTTAGACTTGAAGTCTATTGTGTTCATGTAGTCTGGTTTTATGTGGAGCTTGATTGAGGCTTCACTTGCATGCTCTAAACCCTGTATTCTGATTTTTCGTTCGCTGTTGCATATGTATATAAGTGCATGTGCTCTTGTATTTTCTGACCATGCTCACTTGTCTGAATTCTTGTTGTTTTGCACTTATATTTGTGTAATATCTAAAGTCTAAGCATGCCTGAATTTCTTTATTGAATTGTTTTGTTTCATGTTATAGCTGGTTGGAGTCTGGTTGTGTTCTTGTTACCTTTGATATTATGTTTAAGTTTACTGGTCTTGTAAAAAAATGATTTGGTGAACCTGGTTGCATGAGTCTAGTCTTGGTTCACTCTAAGTCGGGTCTCATTTATTTCAATCATTTACTCATTGTGTTGTTGCTGTCTAAAGACTTGTGTATACTTGATTGCATGTATATATATGTATAGTGTAGCTGCAGTGATAGTTTGTTGAGTCTGATTATGTTGACACACTTGCGTACATGTTCATGTGTGGTGTGCTTGGAGTTGTAGCCTTGCTTGCATATTGAACAGATTCCAATGTATCTCATATTGCCACTGCATTTGTTGTTTACTGCTTCACTGCATCCTATATTTTCACTGGTGATTCTCTGGCATCAATGTTGCATCACTGTTTCATTTTTTTGGTGAACGTGATACCTGAACTTGTAGAATGGTTTATCATGTCATGCTCTACACGATGTATGTGTGTGTCAACACTGTTGCACTGGCCTGATGCCATTGATATTTGAGTCTACACTTGCTCATTCGAGCTGTTATCTTCATTCATGCCTCTGTTTATCCATTTTTGGTGCCATCCCTTCTCTGCTATGTTGTAACCGAAATGTTGCATGCATATTTTGAACATATGATTGAGGAAGTTGTCATATTTGTTGGATCTATGTTGAACCTAGCTTTGCTCGGGTTTGACCTTGTGCTCATATCGTGACTTTATTTGTATTGCACTTGAGTTGATCGTAGCTTTTGGTTGGGTTTGACCTTGTGCTCACCTATCCCTGCAGTTTTATCAAGTGTATATCAGTGTGCATGACCTTGTGGCATGTACAGTGATACACTGTGCATGTCACAAGTTGTTCGTGTAGATGAATTCAAAAGTAAATGATGACGAACAATCCAAATAACTAAGGCATATAATATTTTCAGAAACACACATTTTATTTTACACAGCAAAAATATTTCTTTTTCAATTTTACCGCGTTAGTGTTTATTTTGCAAATAATTCAGAAGTTGAATAAAAATTAGAATACAGTTAAAGAACAATTATGAGTGAACGAGTGATATGTAGTGAGGTGCTAATGTAAATGATAATTGTATAGTGAAAAATTGTGTCGTAATTTGAAATGTTGCATATACAATGAGAGCTCAAATTTTGTACTATTCAAAAATTGTAGTAAAATATTTGTTTGAATAAAATATCTATTTGAATTTAAATTCTGTGTTATTTATTTTATTTAGCAAACATTTATTTAATTATGTGAAAATAAAATAGTACAATTATAAATACATTTAAATGAATATATATATATATATATATGTTTATTATCATCAAACAAAAATCATATACTAGCATATTTGATAGCTATAGCACTCCGGCTGATGTGGGGAATCAATTTGGAGAAGATATTTCTTTAAACTTGCCTATCCTTCAAAAAACTGGAGTGTCCCCGGTCAATATATCTAATCTTTTTAGTT
Organism: Allium cepa; assembly: GCA_030765085.1. Taxonomy (NCBI): domain Eukaryota; kingdom Viridiplantae; phylum Streptophyta; class Magnoliopsida; order Asparagales; family Amaryllidaceae; genus Allium; species Allium cepa. The sequence goes on along the minus strand of CM060932.1, from coordinate 968,276,334 downwards.
ATGTTTCCTTAGCTTTAGATCCGCTGACTACAGTTCCACCTCTTCCTAAGAATCTCAATCAAGACCTCAAGTGCCAACGACAGAGTCTGTTATTATCACGACTTCTGCAACAATCCAAGATGTCCCGGAAGAGGAAGCTTTTATGATCGACGAGCACCCGATGAACGCTTTGTTGAGGGAATAAAGCGATCCGCGCCAACTGTCGATGGCGATGCTGTGATTATTAGCGCTTCTCAGTCCTTATTAGGCCCCTCTATTGAAGAAATGGCATAGAAAATTGAAGTGGACATTGCCCTTAAGGAAGAAGTCAAGCAAGAGAAAATGGAGATTGTTCCCCCTCCCATCTTCATTGCTTTGCGTGGAGAAACTGTGGATGCCTCCGCTCCTCAGCCAGAACCTGCTTAAGATGCACCTACTTGGTCAACCTAGCCAACTCCAACTAAAGGTCAAGGAAGTAGGAATAAAGTGGAGAAGAGGAGTGGAGAAAGTTCGAGTGAAATCTCTCCCGATTCCAAGAAGAAGAAAAGGAAGCCGAGGAGGAAGTGATTCATCGCGTGCACTCATGGTCCTAAGTCTTTTCAGTTTTGTTGGCTAAATTTGTATGGGATCAGCCCCCATTTTTTATCCTCTTGCTAGGAATACTTGTACTTTACTTCTAAGCTTATGCAAATAAAGTTATTTTACTTTTGTCGAACTCTTGTGTAAATTTAATTAAGTAGTTGAGCTATTACATTTTCCATTCAATGTACTTGTAATTCGCTGCTCGTTAATTCAGATAATCGTCTATTAATTTTAACTTAAGACCTCCATGTGGTCATGGCCTCAAGTTGTACCAAACACTGGGCTCGAGACCTAGTGTTACGTAGTCAGATTCAGTGGTTCAACTGATTATACCGTTGCCCCAAGTCTCGAGTTAGCGAATTTAAACAGTGGATGTTCAAACTCCATCCTTAGCGAGTTTATACTCCTCCTATCGGTTTTAGGTCGGAGTTTATGGAATAGTGAGTGGTCGAACCGCACTCATCTATTTGTTTATACGCATATCCGCACTCTAGAGATAAGAGTTAGTTGGCTGGTGATCGGATGGCATCCAACTTGTGTTTATACTCTAGTCCATGCTCTAGGGACTTAGAGTTATTTCAAAAAATAGTCGCATCGTACTTTCCTTAATTGATTGATTTACCACCAAGTCCTGGCTTTGGCTTAGCGAGCGATTAGTCATGTCACGATTGCTTTTGATTCGTGTCAGTCTGATCGCTTGGTAGGATTAATTTGATTATTTGATGGTCAACCGTATCCATTTCTCGTTAGGTACTCCGTCTATTAGGTTATGAGTGAGAATCATTGAATGAACGGTCGAACCATATTCATTTTATTTAGTTCAGTCATGAGCTTGTGTAATCGACTGGCTCCAAACTCTAAGAACCTGCTCAGACTTATTAGTATTAGTTAGTCAGGTATTGCAACTTACATGTGGTCCTAAAGCAATCACACATATGAAGGAAATTATAAATTTTATTTGCCAAATGGAAAGATATGACATAACTTGTCTTATACATATCTGAAAAATCAAATGCTAAAGAAAATTCAGAAATTAAATTCAACTGAATGAAAAAGAATAAACTAAGTGAAATAGCGTCATAAATGCTCGTTGTTCCACGCCTTTGGGAGTGTGACGCCATCAGTAGCCGCTAGCTTAAAAGTTCCTTCTCTAAGCCTTTGTTCTGTGATGTATGGTCCTTTCCAGGTAGGATTCATGTGTGATGGTACAGGAAAAATCTATTTCAAGAGGAGATTATCGATTTCAAAGGTTTGGATCAGACTTTATTGTTGTAGTATCGGGTGACTCGATACCAATGTGCAGCTGCCCTCTAATTAGCTTCTTCACTTTTCTTATGTACTAAGTCTAGAGATTCTAAGAGGAGATCTCTATTTGTTTTAGGGTCGTAGTAGGTTACTCGATGAGAAAGAACTTCAAGTTCAACAAGAATGACGGCTTCAAAACCGTAAGCAAAATGAATGAAGTATAGTCAGTCGCGGACTTGTAGATGGTTCTGTAAGCCCATAATGCAGTTGGGAGTTCATCCACCCACTTGCCTCTAGCCTTTTACAAACGTTTCTTTAGAATGGACTTTATGATTTTGTTCATAGTTTCCACTTGTCCATTTGCTTGAGGGTGAGTAACTTCCACAGATCTCTTTTCAATATAAGTCGATGGCAGATGTCTTTAAATTCAACACTGTCGATTTGAGTTTGGTTATCAATCACTATGGTTCATGGAAGGCCAAAAATAAAGATGATATTCCAAACAATGAAGTTTATTTCTTCTTCAATGTGATCGTGGCTAACGGTTCTGCTTCGGCCCATTTGGTTAAGTAATCAACTGCTATGATGGCATATTTTGCACCATCTTTAAAGATAAGGAACCGATAATATCTATACCCCATGTGGCAAACAGCCATGGACTGACCATTTGCATAATTTTTGCTGGTGGAGCTCTCGGAACTTTCATATGCATCTAGCATTTGTCACATCGCTTAGCGTAACCAGCAGCATCCTGGTCGATGTTGGCCAGTAATACCTATATCGGAGTATTTTCTTTATTAGGGTTTGTCCTCCAGTGTGATCGCCATATTCCCCTTCATGAACTTCCCTTAGGACTAGTTTTATTTCATCATGTGTGGTACACCGAAGCAGGGGGATAGAAAAACCCTTTCTATAAATAATTTCTTCCTGAATGATATATCGTGAAGCATTACGAAGGATTTGTCATCTTTTATTCTTTCATTCAGGAAGGTTTCTCCATAGCAAATAATCTTTAAATGGAGTCATTAACGACTCCATTCAAGCTACGTCTTTAGTATCTAATCAATTTCCATCTGTTTTATGCTCGAAGCGTCTAATACTTTTACTGGAACCAAACTCATTTGTTATGCATCCCTGGTGCTAGCAAACTTTACCAATGAGTCGGTTTCTTTGTTTTGATCCCTTGGAATGTGTCTGATGTCATAATACTCAAAGTCAGTTAATAGCTCTTGAACACGGATAGGGTTCTGAGCAAGTTGTGGTCCTTTAGCCTGGTAATCTCACCTGACTTGGTATACTACCAACTGGGAATCACAAAAGATTTCAAGAAATTATATTCTCAGTTTTCTGGCAAGTTTAAGTCCAGCAATCAGAGATTCATATTCAACTTCATTGTTCGTTGTAGGGAAGTCAAGCTTTAAATCATAGTAGAATGATCGATTCTCTAGAGTTACTAGAACGACACTGGATCCAGAATTGCGATCATTGGATGCTCCATCCGTATAAATTTTCCATCGAAGGATGCTGAACATCTTTGCTAAGTCTCTAATATGGTCACTTGATCGTCGTGACTTCACGAGCATATCATCTACATATACCTCCATCGAGTTCCCGGTCTGATCTTTAAACATTCGGTTGATCGGGCGTTGATAAGTTGCTCCAGCATTCTTCAATTCAAATGGCATTACCACATAGCAATACAACCCCACACCGGTAATAAAGCTGGTGTGCTCCTGGTTGGGGATGTGCATCGAGATTTGATTATATCCGGAGTACGCATCTATGAAATATAGCAACTCGTGTCCTGCGATTGAGTCCACTAGCTGGACGATCCTTGGAAGGGGAAAACTGTCTTTCTGACACGCCTTGTTTAAGTCCAAACACCTTGGAAGGGGAATCCAGCTGGTTTCCATTTGCCTATCTTGCTAGTACAGAATTGGATACCCATTCAAGGTAAAGGGCTTCGCGAATAAACCCATTGCTTGAGCCTATTCACCTCTTCTTTAAGGGTGGTGGATCTCTCCAGATCCATGCCATGCCTTTTCTATTTCACGAGGCCATGCCTCGGGTTGATATTTAATGCATGATCGCAATGGCAGGCGAGATCCCATACATGTCAATGTGAGTCCAAGCGAACAAGTCAAGATTCACTCAAAGAAGACAAGCAAGTTCTTTCGTCATCATAGGGCTGAGCTATGATTCGACCTTTAGGATCGCGATGGGTCGTCATGGCTAACCGTGATATTGATTATTAGCTCAGCCGGAACAGCCTTGGTCTCTCTAGGGTCCTCCTCATCTTCCCTCGGATCTATGTCTTTATAGAACCGACTGCAGCAGCCAAGCCAAGGCCCAGGCACTGGTTATAAATCTTCAATGGCTTGGATGCAGAGAGACTTGTGCACACCCTTACCTTTCTCCTTTCGTTAAGCATCTCTCAATTCAGCCATGTAGCAGGCGCATCTGGTCACCTGATCACCATGCACAACTCCTACACCATTACCAGGTGGGAACTTTAAAGTCAAATATCACAGGGTAAGAGCTGCCTGGAATTCAGCTTGGGCTGGCCAGCCCAGAATAGGATTATAAGGAGAGTCAACATCTAAGACAAAAAATGGTAACATCCACACTCTCCTGCGGTCACCTTCTCTCAACTCTACAGGCGATTCGACATAACCCAAGCTTTAGTCGCAACACTGTTAGAGCCATGAATGCGGACTTTATATGGTCTCAAGTCCTTGGCTTCCATCCTTATCTTATCGTTAGCCTTTTTGAAAATTATATTAATGGAACTTCCAAAGCTACCAAGATCCTCCTCACTAAGGTGGGGCCAATCATGGTCGAAATGACCATTAGGTCGATCGTTGGTGCCTTTACCATGTATGCATCTCTATTTTTGAATACAATATCGTTTGCTAAAGTATGCTGTTGTTTCGCTGGAGCCCCATCTTCAATACACGAACAACACTCAAAATTGATATGCCTGATTGCACTAGCATAACATCTCATGCCAGCTCTTATTAACTGGATGTGATCCTCCGACTATGGTATATATCACTAATTCCCCACTAATCTGCATAGGCTCCTTAGCCCTTTGCAGTGCTTGATCTTGGTTGGGATCGGATTTTCCCCTGTCTGCCACCTGTGGGGCTTTAACAAAATGCTACAGTTTTCTTTCCCGAATATGTTTTTTGATAACATCCTGGAGAATTCCAACACCCATTCATGTTATGACCATAGCATTTGTGGAATCGACAATATTTTCTAGTCTGCTTCAGTTCTCCATCGATTCTTTTGGAGGTGGATTCCTATACTGCTTGCATGTAGACAAGTAGACACTCTCTAGGGATATATTCAGTGGTATGTAGGTATCATATATTGGAATCTTTGACTTTCCTCTTCTAGAATCATTCTTGCTCGTGGTTCCTATCACTGCCTTTCTTTTGCTGATTCGGTTTATTTTGAACATTTACTTGAACTTTTTCAGAACTTTCCTCGGATTTGTTACTCCAAAAAATCCACCTTTCGACTAAGTCGAAAAGTCCTTAAACAATGACCAAGAGACAAGAGTTCAGATCAAACCTTTCGAAGGATTTGAAGGGATGCTTATATCTAAGTTTAACAGCTTCAAGACCTTTCGAAGAAGGTGAAGAAGTCGAAGCAAGTATTAACAACCCCATCGAAAGATATAGTAAGCCTTTCAAACCGGTCAAACATCCATCCAGGACATTTTTTGACAATGTCAAAAGGTGCCATGAAGAAAGCAATACTCAGAAAAAAGAAAGGTGGAAGAATAATAAAAGACCTTTCGACAATGTCGAAAGGAGGCTTGGCTTTCAACAAAGTTGAAAGGATAGGAAAAAATGAAGAAGCTGCTAAAACATGACAAGAAGAACATGGACACCTTTCGACAATGTCGAAAGGAAGCATAACTTTCGACAGCATTGAAGGAGAACATAACCTTCGACAACATTGAAGGGGAACATAGTTTTCCACAATATCAAAAAGAACACCTTTCGACAACATCGAAAGGAGGCATACCTTTCGACCAGGTTGAAAGGTTCAAACAGCATACAAAGGAACACCTTTCATCAACATCGAAAGGAGACACAACTTTCGAATAGGTCAAAAGGTTCACAACAGCATATAAAAGGAAAACCTTTCGACATTGTCGAAAGTAAGGGCGCGGAAGGGAGGCCGCTTGCATCTATAAATAAGACCCAAGGGGTCACGTCCTGGGGATCCGATTTCTTTCATTCCGAACTTGTGTTTTCTTTAACAAATCATTGTAACCCTACTTGGGTGATCATTTGGGGATTTAATGGATAAAATTTCTTTAGATTGAAAAAGGGAAGTCTTGAGCATTATTGATTTCTTTATTGTTTACTTAAGCTTTTTTTGGATTAACATTTGTATTTCAGGTTTAACCCCATCGAAAGGTACCTATCGACAAGGTCGACAACTCTTTTGAACATGATATATTATGTAACCTTCCGAAGCCATCAACTTTGTAGACTAGAGCTTTCGACAAGGTCGAAACCTGTTTTCTAAATACTAAAGCTTAGGATACTAATTCAATCCAAAGGAAGTCATTCCCATAGCTTTCGATAAGGTCGAAACCCATTCCAAATCCACTAGAGAATAAGACTTCTTGCCTAGGCCTAAAGGAAACTAACACACAAGCTTTCGACAAGGTCAAAACCTACCATAAAAGATTTAACATAGGGAATTTCAATCTGATTAGAAAAAAGGCTTTCGAAGGAGTATTCACATTAGCTCATCAACATCAAAAGGTCACTTAACCCAAAATCCATGCCTTTCGACGAAAGGTTTGATTTGAGAAATATCAACAAATAAGGCCAAATCAAGAGGCAATTCCTATGGGATTCACTCTCACCATTCATACAAAGGATAATTCATATTTCTTAATATCACTTTAGGGTGTTGACACGAAATCTTTTTAACACTTTCGACGCTAGAAGGAGGGCTTCAACCTCCGACTTGGATAAACCCTAACACCACTATTCTCTAACCCTACTTAAGTCGATTCCACTTCAAGTTTATCTGCTTTGGTGAATCATGGCTACAAGAATTAAGAGATCGGAACAAGGGTCATCTGAACCACATTTGATAAGGTTCCACTAAATAATCATCAAAAATTTCAATCAAGATGAAGAACAAAGGCTAAGGCTTGAAACCCTAAGAATAATAAACAAGAAGAAAGCAGAACCTTATGATTTGGAGAAATGAAGTCTAAATCCTTTTCATGTTGGTCCTACCCCTACCTTTGCACTCAGAAAAAGGAAAAATGGAAGTGACAATGTCTTTAATCAAATGAGAATAACCATTCAACATTATTCAAAAGGAACAATCTTTGAGAAAGAAATAACGGCTGATTACAACGCCTTTGCAAATAAATGGCAACAACCAATTGTAAAGAGAACACTTCCTACACAATATATACAAAGAGTGCTAAAAAGAAAAACAATTGAGGAGCATGAGAACATAGAGCCAAGGAACAAAAAGTCAAGAAGCCATCTGCAAGAATCAAGCTTCAAGTCTAGACTTCAAAGGAATGCAACTTAACAACATCAATTGAGAACGTCTACTTACTTACAAGCTCAACTATTGGCCATCACAGAAAAAGAAGCCAAAACATGAAAGGAATTTGATAGGATCCTACTTCCACTATCATATGATGAATGGTCATGAGACCAACCATTGCAAAGCCCTAAAGGAAAGATCATAAACTTCTTTCATCAAGGAAAAATCCGTGAGTTTGTAAAAAGAATTTGAGATAAAGTCAATAAAGAGCAGCTTTCTATAAAGAGAAAATCTACATGGTTGGGAGTGAAATGCTCCTTATATTTGGATACTATCTAAGTGGTGGTCTACCTAAGATGGTAGAAAAGCCTCTGTCCACACCGAGTTGGCCAGGGTAGAGCACCTCCTGGAGGGAGGGCGGATAAGCCTTTAGCCATGTCATAAGAGGGCTAGGTTAAAGCACCGGATATGCCCTTGGCCACGCCTCTGGTCAGGTCAAGGAACCTCTTGGAGGGAGGACAAAGTAAGCCTTTATCCACGTCATAAGATGGCCAGGTTAAAGCACTAAGCAAGCCCTTATCTGTGCCATGCTATGGCCAGGATAAGGCACCTCTTAGGGGGAGGACATAATATGCATTTATCCACAATGGCCCGGGTAAAGCATCGAACATGCCCATGTCCGCGCAAAAAAAGGACCAGGGCAGTGCCTCCTGGAATGAGGTCGGGTAAGTCCTTGGTTCTAGCCTCTAAGATGAGCTAACCAACAGCGCTGGACAACAATGTGTAGGATCTAGATTAACCCTAGAGGGGGGGAGTAGGGTTATAGCAAATTTTCTTGATTTTAAACACAGAAACAAAACTGCAGAAATAAATATGCTGAAACGTAAATCACACACAAAATTTACCCAGCTTCGGCAACCCCTGCCTACTGCTGCATTCCCAGATTTCTATTAGAATTAAACAGTATCTCGCTTACAAACACTCTACTAGACTCGCAAATATTTGCTCCCGCTCACAAACACTCTACTAGACTCGCACACCCTGCTCGCAAACATTTGCTCCCGCTCACAAACACTCTACTAGACTCGCACACCCTGCTCCGCCTATACAGTTTCGCTTACTTGCAAACTTTGCTTCCCGCCTAAAGAGCTTCGCTTACTCGCAAACTCTGCTCCCGCCTATAGAGCTTTGCAAACTCGCACACCCTGCTCACTGAACTAATTCTAACTAGACAATCTGACACTACCTAAACCTTAGGTGGTGATTTACCAAGTTTTGTTTCGAAAAGTAAAAACAAAAAAACAGTTAAACAACAATTAAAAAACACTTAAACCCTAATTAACAATAAACCCAAAAACTAAAGCCCTTTTAAAATGAATAAAGCCGGCCCCCTTTTATTTCACTCTAGCCCGTTGCCTTCTTTAGATTATTTTACTCTGATGTCGGCCTGCTTCCTTTCTTAGTTCTGAAATTAGGGCTTTGCTTTCGTTCTCTCTACTCTGGAAATTAGGGCATGAAGTCGCCGGCTTTAATTCGATCGATCCAGTGATGTTTTGCGTGTCGCCTTGATCGATTGATTCCTCGTTGCTTACGCGGCTGCTTCGTTGATCGAATTCCTTCCTTACTTCGGTATGTAATTATACGCTTTTGCTTTTACTGATTTTATGCTTGCTTGAATTCGATCGTGATTCGAGTTGGATGATTTGTTCTTTGTTAAGCTCGAACTCGAATGAATTTGAGATTGCCGATGATGATAGTTTATATAGGGTTTGTAACCCTAGATTTGCGTTCGTACAATTCTCTATTTGAATTTATCTCGGTCGATCGTTTATGCTTGGATGCTTGCGATTTTGATTGACTTTTTCATATGCGTATAATTTTGTTACTTGCTTCCCACGGCTTGGTTGACACGGTTTTGATTATTGACTCGTTCAATATTGACTTCGGCCTTTTTTTTTTTGATTTTGTGAGTTTCTGGCTTTGGCTTGAATTTATCTCGAACTTGCATCCTTCTTGCGGCTTGAATTTGTTTCAATGTGTTGTTTACCCTGCTGCGTATCACTGCATTTTTATCACTGGTTGTGTTCTGGTAGTACTCGAGTCTCTGTTGATGCTAGTCCCTTGATCATATTGTCTTCATATACTGGTGACATGTGCATTTGCCTTTATTGCTGCATTTCAACCTGTAACTTGAACTTCACTGTCCGCTGTAGTTTGAACTGTGCATTTGGACTTGAATCTGTAACCTTCCTCATGTATACACATGCATATGTGTGTGTGTATGCTTGTGTTGGTTCATTGGTTTACTGGTATGGTTTGATTTGCTATTGTTACGGCCTATAGTGTTTACTTGAGTGTTGCTTCAATATGCCCTGGTCTGGAATAGCTCTGTTGCACTGCCTGTATTCATTGTAGTGTATGTTGTACTTTGATCTAGTTGTGCACTTGCCCTTGATATTGTAGTCTCTCTGTACTTGTAGTTGTGTAGTTTGCCACTGACTTTGGTTCTTCGCTTGTGCATATTGTATTCGATACTGTTGCATTGTTCCATGTACACTTTGAGTTCTTGCAGTTGATTTGGTTGTTCCCTGTACTTGTGCATTGTTGTGTCTGGTTTGTTGAGTTCTTGGTTGTCACAGCTCTATATAGTTTGGAACTGTGTCATGGTGATGCATTCTTGAGTCTTGGATATTGAACGGTATCATGTTGGTTTGGTTTTTTAATGAAGAGGTTGAACCTGTTAGTCAAGCTTGCATACTTCATGTAGCCTTGTGTTGAACCCAGTTTTACAGCTCGGGTTTGACCTTGTGCTCACCTGTCCCTGTAAATCAATCAAGTGTATATATCGGCGTGCACGGCCTTGTGGCATATACAGTAATAATACACCGTGTATGTCACAAGTTGTTCGTGTATGATGAATTCAAATTTAAATTATGACGAATAACCCAAATAACTGAGGCAAATCTTATTTTCAAAATCCATTTTATTTTATTTTAAACTGCAAAAATATTTCTTTTTCAATTTTACTGCGTTAGTTTATATTTTTGCAGATTGCTCAGATGCTGGATTCAAACTGGAATGCAGTTGAAGATAGAAATATGAGTGTGAGTGATATGTAGTGAGGTGCTGATGTAAATGTGAAAAATGTGATGTAATCAAAGTTGTATAGTTATAGTGAGAGCTTGAAATTGTACTATTCAAAAATGTAATAAATATTTATTTGAATAAAATATTCGTTTGAATTCAAAATCTATGTTATTTAATTTATTCGACAAATATTTATTTAATCTGTGAAAATAAAATAGTATATTAACAAATACATTTAGATGAATGTATATATGTTTATTATCATCAAACAAAAATCATATAAGCGCAAAGCGCATATTCAACACAATGGACTAAGACGTCTAGGCTCAAGAAGAGGCTCATCAAATAATGGACTAAAATGTCTGGGCCAAGAAGAGGCTCATCAAATAATGAACTAAGATGTCCAAGCCCAAGAAGAGGCTCATCAGATCATGAACTAAGATGTTCAAGCTCGAGAAAAAGCATATCTGATCATGGACTAAGACTTCCTAGCTCAAGGGGCAACCAATCAGATTATTTCTATATATACTCAAAACCTGAAGGGTTCATATATGTCAAAGAAGACAGGAGAAAGGGAGTGGGAAAAACTCTACTAATTATTACCTGAATCCGAGTTTTGGGACTTCCATTTCTAAATATCAGCTATTAATACCCAAATGAGGATTTTGAGTCTTTGATATATGAATTCCATCATCTAGCACCCAAATCTGGGATTCAGGTATTTATCAATAATTGACTTATTATACCTGAATCTAGGTATCAAGACTGCAGCTTATGTAAACCCTAATCTGGGTGCAAGATCATTGGATTTCTATTCATCCCAAATGCCCGAATCTAGGCTAAAGAATATCATTATAAAGATCGCCGTTAAGAGTTTTCGAATGGGAACTTTGGATTTCTAACTGTTTTAGATCCCATTAATATTGAGGAATGGTGAAAGAGTTGCGACTACAAAATTTCAAACACAGATTTTTGAGTCAGGTTCTTTAATTTATACTCCGATAAAGTGGAATTTTCTATCAGCGAATTTCAAAATTTCCACCCAAGTGGAAGGAGTTATATTCTTGATCATCTCTCGTCGTGGTTAAAGATGAGATTTTAACATTTAATATAAGCTATTTTTCATACAATTAACAGAATGATTTGTTAATCTAAGCAAATGACATACATAGATAAATATGTCGATTTCAAGCTAACAATTAGAAATATTGTTTGCTACATGCTTTTCAGGGAAATCAGAACAACAAGGAATACCAAAAGATTCGGCAAGTCCAGAAATCAATGAGTGAGTAATTCAAAGATGTTTCAGAAGTAACATTGCAGAAAAGGATTGCAAATCAGATGATATTTACAAATTTTATGTGGTTTACATAGGTTATGAAATTGTTTACAAGACTACAAAATTATTTACAAAATAAATTACAAATCTTGATCGGCTTTATCAAGAGATTCCGCAACTGAAGGATCTACAACGTGACGAATTGCAGCATGAAGAACTTCCTTAAGCTTCTTTTCCTTTCTTCTTATGTTGTTCTCCTTATCAATCGCATCAATATTGGTATTTAGTGTGTGATTAAAAGCTCTGTTTGCAGCCCTAACTGTTTTGTTATCTCTTTCCAAATCTACGACGCGCTTGATAAGCAAGTAGTTGTCGCGCTCTAGCTTTTGATTCTTGACAGCGTACTCATTAATAGTCTGGGAGTACTTCACTTTCTGCTGCTCATTAAAATATTTGGCTATTTTGAATTTTACTCTCCTGCACCAGTTGCCCACGACATTCTCATCTAAACCCGAGGGAGGGTTGAGCATAGTAGGGAAATTTTAGACCGCAAGAAGTTTCAACCTGGTGGGTTTAGTAACTGTAGGAGTAGAGCGAGGGACCGACAAGTCAATACTCAAAGTCTTATCTCCCATGATGAATTCCAAAGAGACACATTGAGCCTGACTATCTTTTAATTTCAACTCTAAATCACTTATTTGCTGAATAAGTACATACATCTTTTGATCGTAGTTGATCGTGGGATTTGTCTTCACTTATCACTTAAGCATGGTGATCATCTCATCTTTCTTCTTAATACCAGCCTCGGGATAGGCAATATGGTCTTTATGACCACTGGCGATGATTTTTTAGAGAAAGTATCTCTTATGCCATTTCACAGCTTCAATGTTACCACCAAAACGTTCTAGTAAGACTTCATCATGGACCACTATCCCTCCACTTCTTTGCAACAACATCTCTCTAAAAGCGTTAAAGCATGACGATAAATAATAAAGAAGAGAAGTTGCAGACAATCGTAACTCCTATTTAAACAAAAGAAGTGAAATAAAAATCAAGATAGGGATAAAAGGTATCTTTACTATTATGGCAACAGATTACAACTGAAATAGCAACAAAGTTAAAAGATACAACATGTATTTTGATTACACTTAAAGTTAAGAAACTACTTTTCAAACTTTATCTAAAGAGTTAGCTGAAAGCATAACTGTTGAATCAAAAGGCATAGTAACTCCTTTTGGGGTTATGGCCGACTGACATTTGTTATAGTCCCATTTCCCATCTGGGGGTCTATCTCGACCACAAATTAGTTTATAGTTGAATGTTCTGATCTCTTTAAGGAAAGTTTCCTTCTCATCGCCGAGGAAGTCAAAAAGGAGGTAAGGGTATTTCAAGTACAGTATTTGTAAATCTCGAAGAAATCAATATCTCACTAACTTTGAAGTCTTTAAAATTGATGCATTTTCAGAGTAAAACCTTCTCAATTTAAAGTATCAGTTTAAATGGTCTCTAGGGATGAGTCGACCTAAAGAACTGTCATTATGAAATAGTATAGTAAAGAAAAGCTAAGCATAAAGAAAACATAACTAAAATATATATTCATACATCAACTAATTGTTACATATTCAATCATTCTATAAGAAATGTGGATTAAGGATATTAAGGCTAGGATAAACACTAGAGGGGGGTGAATAGTGTTTTAGAGAATTATTAAATCTTTTTGAGTTTTTGTTAATTTAAACACAAATGTATGCAATATTCAAACACAAATATGATCACAGAAACAAACACAGATGCAGAAATAAAGTAAAAGCAGTAAAGGAAAGAACATACCGGATTTTATACTGGTTTGGAGTTACCCTATATCTAGTCCCGCACACAAGTACGGATTTCCTTTCAAAAGCAATTGTATAATTACACCCTCGATTTCAAGACAACGAGGTACACCCTCCAGAATCACAATCCTCTGGGTAGAGATACTTGATTTCCCGGGCAACAAGTTCACCCAATTGATTTCCCAAGGCTACAATCACACCTTTTCTCGCTTGATTGATTTTCAAGGCCACAATCACACATTTTCTCGCTAAATTGATTACAAAGAAAACTATAACTTTGAATAGCACTGAGAATCTTGTTGAGGTAGTGATAGAGAATCAAACCAGAGATGATCTAGTTAGATTCAATGTTGATTTCGGCAGAGTAATGGTAAGAATATGTATATAGAAATGTTGAAGAAGAAGAGGAGTGAAAAACCAGAAAATATATATTAAAATTCATTGAAACCAACCCCAATTTATAGAAGAACAACAGCCATGTCCATTCATGAAGAGTTATGACGAATAGACACTTCTTTTGAAATTTAAATTTTGAACTCAACTGACACTATGTCGATATAGGTACTTGGGCATGTCGACATCCCAAAGGAATTTTTGATGTTTAGTTTTTCTTTGAAAATAACTTTTATCATATTTTAAAACTATTTTAAACTTTTATAAATATACTTAAATATAGTTGAAATACATAATATAGAATAATATTTTGGTATATATATATATACTTTTACTATAATTTTATATTTAAATCTAAGTAAATAAATATTAAAAAATTAAATATACTTTTATTTTAAAAGATAGTTTAAAACGAAGGATAATTTGATTTTGAAATTCAAGATTATTTTCAGGCTAAAAGTATTTGAAATCAGGATAGATGTTTTTGATTCTTTTAGAAGGAAGGTTTTAAAATCATTTTGAAAACAAGGTATAATTTTGAAAAATCATTTTGAATAAAAATTTAGTGGATACAAAACAATGTTCCACTAGATTTTTCGTAGGTTCCATCCTACTTAGGGTTCCATCCTTTAACGGGCTCGTAGTGGATTCCATTCCATGAATAAATTAGATTTTAAGATGCCAGTGCTTTTCTAGGAGTTTTAACAAAATTCCTAATTAAAATGTAAATTACTTGAAATATTAAACTCTTGATAAACTTGATATTCTTGTTACTCACGAGTCTTCAATCTTGATATCTTGAATCTCTATACTGTACAGTCTTCATTCTTAGTACGTGCATGGTTAAATCCTGCATATACATATATATCTAAAATTATACTGTTAGTGTTTATATTTTATAATCGATTCTAAGGTTGTTGTCATCAAAACCATCATCACACGGACTAACAATCTCCCCCTTTTGATGATGACAACCTTTGTTTATAAAATATTACTTCTATCATAATAACTCCCCCTTAATCTATGCCTAACTATTCTATTTTATACTTCTCCCCCTTTGTCATCAACAAAAAACCATCTCCAAACTATATAACTCCCCCTCATTCTTGGACTAAAATACCTGCATTAATAAACTTTTATAATGGAATATAGAATTAAGAGATAATTATATTGGGAGACACAATAATGAATTAAAGATTATATACATATCAATGTATAATTATACATGTTTTGTACAACAAACATCATTCCTCACTAAACATCAAACCAAGCCAAAGCAAATGAAATCAATCAAAGCAACCAAATAAAATCAAACGTTATAAGGAACTTCCGCCCATCCTTCTTATCCAAAAATAGGGTCTGCTTTAATGGCATCCCAATTTTCATTGTCATTGGTGAGAGAGACAAGAGGATGTGCTTCGTTATCATCCTTATGCATAGAGGAAATCATCCATCGTATCGCATCGAAATGCCTTTCTTGCTCCTTGATCATCTGCAATTGACTCAATTCTAAGTGTCGTTGGTTACGAAGAATGAGCGAGATAATATTCTTGAATGAATTAAGAGTTTCTTCAAGATTCTCAGATAAGTAATGAATTGGATTAGCCACATTTGAAATTGTGAGAAGAATGAGAGACAAAGAAGATAAGAAATAATACTCAATGATGAATTCTGGAAGAGATATGTATTTATAGGTGTAGAAATTCATTTGAAATGAATAGACATATGGTAGTTATTCAAATTTCAAATCCAAAATGAATAGTCATTTCCGACCAGTATATTTCGACATGGTCATAGGGGGTATGTCGACATGGTGTAGTGAAATTTGATGATTTATTTTGATTTTGTGAATAGTTGTGTGTGTGTGTGTGTGTATATATATATATATATATATATATATATATATAATATACTAACATTTATTCTGGAGATAAGGTAGGCTAGATAACAAAAAAGAAATTCCATTTCATTTCATACTAAGACGATACAACGATTAATTATAAAGAACTACACGAACATTCAAATCAAAATAAACTAAAACAAATACGAAAAGGTATAACTAATTAGAGGATGATGATGATGAAGAAAGTCCAAGTTTCTTGCTGACTTTGGAAATGAACTTGTTCATCTTGGATGAAATTTTGTCCAACTTCTTACTAACGGATCGTTTAAGAATCCGTTGATTCTCAACAAACGTCTTTTGGTTTTAGAGAAGGGTTTTATTGGATGGATTAGGAGGATAGTCGATGCTTTCCAAAGAGGTTTCACCTTATTCTTCTTTTTCAATTTCGATTTCATCCCCTTCTTCTTCTTCTTCTTCCTCTTCCTCTTCTTCCATTTCCTCATGAGCCAAATGCTCTTCCTTTTCGGCAAGAGACTCATAAGGTTGAAAAACAAATGGAATTTTCATAAGCGAAATGTTGGAATGATTGAAAACATTTCTAGAAACAAATTCTTCGCCTTTGAAATCCACTCCAAAATAGTTAAAAATCCGAGTGAGATAAATTCCATGATAAAAAGTGTTCTCAGCCATTTTTAGATTTTTAGGACGAAGTTCATCCAAAATAACTTGCGTCCAACTAATGTCATAATTTTCAAAAATAGCAAAAAGTGGTTTATAAACTTTTGAAGTAGGATTGTTAGAATTCCCCGATCTTGGGGTCAAAGTATGTTGCAAAAGAAGATTGACAATTCTTGCTTTTAGCCGAAAGTTTCGATTTTTAAATTCAAAGTCATCATTTCCTTCAAAGATGTAATGAAATGTCCCACGATCATTTTCATCAATTTTAAAACTAGAAAGATCCATTCTCATACTCTTGCAATTGAGAATGGTACCCAAAAGATCATAATTCAAGACAATTCTATTGCCTTTGACACTACTCCAAATTTCATCCTCATTTCCATTATAAAATCCATGGTTTAAATTAGCATAAATTTTTTTGACAAGATTTGGATAGCAAACAAAATCATTTTGAGAAGTATCAACAAGACTAAGAATTTGATTGTTTGCAAAAAGAGAATCAATTTCATAAGAAGAAAAATCTTGAAAGATATCAAACTTTCCGGGATGGACTTTGGCATAATTAGCATAATTGATGTATGCTTTTATTGCCTCCGAATCATTGAAAAGTTGCTCTTTTATCTTTCTGGAAATTCTCATGGTGGAGGGGTTGCTTGAAGAAGCCATTAAAGTAGAGAGTATAGAGCTTGACGTTTTGAAGAGAGAGTCTGAATTTGAAAATGAGAGTGAAAAGATAGTGAATAAATAGATTCTCAAAGGACATGTTCTCTGGTCAAAAGATGCCTTTTCAGAGAATTGAATGAAGTGAAAAGATGGAGGGAAATTCAACCATTTGAATTCAAATTTTAAATTTCAAATTCTGGTACCCAAGTCGACATCATGGTAGGGACCATGTCGACATGTGCCTATGAATTTCTATGATTTATTTTTCCTATGTACTCTAATATATATATATACATGTACTTGTTATATTTAATGTATATATATCTGGAATATTATTAGAATTATAGTATTTTCAATATATTATTATACTATGAAAATAATAAAAATAGTAATAAAATAATAATAAAAATAATAAAATAATAGTAAAATTTTAAAATTCAAATAACAGACCAATTTAAAATCAATCAATCAAGCAACTAATTCTAAGCATGCAATTTCAACCAATTATATTGTAAATGTGTATCTTTTTCTGAGTCCATTTCTCTAAATTCGTCAAAGTCATGAGCTGCCGTGAAAAACAGGTTTTAATTATCTGTCTTCTGATCATCATCACTTGAGGATGAGTCTGAGTCATCTAGAGTAGCAGTAAATGCACGCTTCCGTTTCTTTGCTGGATCATTGTTCATAGGAGGATTTTTCTTATCTGGATAAGGACAGTCTCTTTTGATATGGCCTGGTTCATCACAGTTGAAACATTTGACATGATTTGGCATTACATTCTGATTTCCAAAGTTCTTATAGTTGTTTCTCTTGAGATTATTCATCTTTCTATATTTCAGGGATTTTCTAAAATTTCTGGTCATAAAGGCTGTCTCTTCATCATTATCACTGTTTGAGTCTGATCCATCGGTCAATGCACTGAATGCCATTGATTTCTTTTCAGATGCTTTGCTTTCTCTTCTCTCGATCATTTGGACTTCAAATGACATTAGATTTCCAATTAATTCTTCTATCTTTAAGGTACTGATGTCATTTGCCTCTTCGATCGCAAGTGTCTTTTGATCCCGTTTGGGAGTCAGAGAATTTAAAAAAATTCTGACTTGATCTTCTTTAGAAAATTCCTTTCCCAAGGATATTAAAGAATGCACAATATCTGTAAATCTACTATACATATCTGAAATAGACTCATTAGGATTCGTTTTAAATGATTGAAACTGATTTGTGAGCATGGAAATTTGGTCTGTTTAACTTTGCTTGTTCCTTGGTGAGTTACTTGCAAAGTTTTTCGAATTTCATATGAAGATTTACAAACTGACACTCTATTAAATTCATTTCTATCTAGTGAACAAAATAGAATATTCATTGCTTTAGAATTATTTTGTGCAACAGTCTTTTGCTCAGCGGTCCACTATGAAAAATCAGTTGTAGGTTCAGAATATTCAGTTTGTGTGATATTCCAAGTGTCTAATCCTATAGATTGTAAATATATTTTCATCCTACATGCCCAATATGCATAGTTACTGCCATTACAAAGTGGTCGTCTGACAGTAGACTAACCTTTTACAAATGAACTAGTGACAGGAATACTAGTTTTAGTAACAGTACTAGTGTTGGTTGCCATTTTGAAAACTTTTTCAAAAATCAGATTATGAAACTTTGAAAACCTTGCTCTCATACCAAATGTGAGAAATGCGGATTAAGGATCTTAAGGCTAGGATAAATACTAGAGGGGGGTGAATAGTGTTTTAGAGAATTGTTAAATCTTTTTGAGTTTTTGTTAATTTAAACACAAATGTATGCAATATTCAGACACAGATATGACCATAGAAACAAACACAGATGCAGAAATAAAGTAAAAGCAGTAAAGGAAAGAACACACCGGATTTTATACTGGTTCAGAGTTACCCTACATCCATTCCCGCACACAAGTACGAATTTCCTTTCAAAAGCAATTGTACAATTACACCCTCGATTTCAAGGCAACGAGGCACACCCTCTAGAATCACAATCCTCTGGGTAGAGATACTTGATTTCTCAGGCAACAAGTTCACCTAATTGATTTCCCAAGGCTACAATCACACCTTATCTCACTTGATTGATTTTCAAGGCCACAATCACACCTTTTCTCGCTAAATTGATTACAAAGAAAACTATAACTCTGAATAATGCTGAGAATCTTGTTGAGATAGTGATAGAGAATCAAACCAGAGATGATCTAGTTAGATTCAATGTTGATTTCCGCAGAGTAATGGTAAGAATATGTATATAGAAACGTGGAAGAAGAAGAGGAGTGAAAAACAAAAAAATATATTAACATTCGCTAAAACCAACCCCTATTTATAGAAGAACAACAGCCATGTCCATTCGTGAAGAGTTATGACGAATAGACACTTCTTTTGAAATTTAAATTTTGAACTCAACTGACACTATGTCGACATAGGGTACTTGGGAATGTCGACATCCCAAAGGAATTTTTGATGTTTAGTTTTTCTTTGAAAATAAATTTTATCATATTTTAAAACTATTTTAAACTTTTATAAATATACTTAAATATAGTTGAAATACATAAATATATAGAATAATATTTTGGTATATATAAAATTTTACTATAATTTTATATTTAAATCTAAGTATATAAATATTAAAAATTTAAATATACTTTTATTTAAAAGATAGTTTAAAACGAAGGATAATTTGATTTTGAAATTCAAGATTATTTTGAGGCTAAAAGTATTTGAAATCAGGATAGATGTTTTTGATTCTTTTAGAAGGAAGGTTTTAAAATCATTTTGAAAACAAGATATAATTTTGAAAAATCATTTTGAATAAAAATTTAGTGGATACAAAACAATGTTCCACTAGATTTTTCGTAGGTTCCATCCTACTTAGGGTTCCATCCTTTAACGGGCTCGTAGTGGATTCCATTCCACGAATAAATTGGATTTTAAGATGCTAGTGCTTTTCTAGGAGTTTTAACAAAATTCCTAACTAAAAAGTAAATTACTTGAAATCTTGATAATCTTGATATTCTTATTACGCATGAGTCTTCAATCTTGATACCTTGAATCTTTATACTGTACAGTCTTTATTCTTAGTACCTGCATGGTTAAATCCTGCATATACATATATATCTAAACTTATACTGTTAGTATTTATATTTTATAATCTATTCTAAGTTTGTTGTCATCAAAACCATCATCTCACGGACTAACACATTCATCTGGTTCATACAAAATAGACTTGGAGAAAAACCCAAAAACAAAATTTTCTCTATAGTACTTATGCTTTTCGAGGGGGAAGATTTTGAGGAATCGATCCGACCTAGGGTAAGTTCCAGTAAGCTCCGTGATGCCCGTCGGATCCGAATTCATCTATGTATCTTTTATGGAAACGCCTGAGTAAACCCCCACTGAATTCACCTAAGTACGAAAAATCTATTATCGAATGTCTACAGTAAGCTTTATATAAGAAATTAACTAAAATATCCCTTTCTTCAATCATCATCCAAAATAAAGTAAGCAATTCCTGATTCTCCTGTAAGAGAGCGTCGTGTCAGAGACGTGCTTTCTTTAATAACGGGGCAGCCCTATGATATTTAATAGATGCTAGGACAGAAGCGCTCCGGTCAAGATTATGATAATTTTTAGAGAGGATGTTATGCTCCTTTATCTAGCTGTCTAATTCCCTATATAGCTTGCTGATTTCTGCTCGTTTCCTTTTAATTTTTTTATAGGGAAATTGGGTCTTTCTCCTTATCTAAAATGAATGATTTTACACTAATTATTATTTTCAAAGAGAAAGATGTTTAAACAGGGAATTCCATACTTGAGAAACTAGGATGGAAGCCTGAGGGGCCTGCTCCTTTCTTTTTGGATCCTTCATATGAATGGTAGCAAATTCTTCCTCATGAGGAGTAGAAGGCCCGGGAAATGCATGGGGCATATCTTTCTGAAGGAGATGGTTCGTTTTCAAGAAATTCAGCTTGGTCAACCCATCCTTTTTTGAAACTCCAGAAGGACCCTCCTTGTCTCCACTAAGGCCATGGCCTTCGGAAGGGTCATCATCGTTGTCGTCATCATCGTCGTCATTGTCACTACCTTCACCACCATCATCGTCCATTTCTTTAGCAGCATCATCCATGTCACCCTCATCCTCAGAGTCAGATTCAATTTCGAAGGAGGGGACATCAACAGAAAGGATTTCAACTACATTAACTTCATCCTCACCCTCAAGTTCAATACCCTATTTCATTTGGTTGATGTTTCCCATCTCCCCTTCAGCTAAGTTAGGGTCTAGTGAAGAAAAGCCAAAGTTAAGGCAATTTTTTAATTGTCGGTGTATGAAAGCATAAGGGCATCTTCATAGTTCTTTAGCATCATTGGCCCAAGGGAGACATCGACCAACTAAGATACTTGTCGCTTGACATCGGAGAGGGTATGAACAACAAGTTTGAGCGAAGCCCTGTTCTTCATGAATTTGTCTTTCAGGGAAGATTTCTTGGCAACCAAGCTAGCTTTCTCATCTTCCGTATCTTTCAGAGTAAGCTCCATGGCAAGTTTTCATTAGTGTTAAGTTGGTAGGCTTGCTTCCCTGCCTCTAAATCAGCCTCGACCCTAGCAAAGGAAGCCTTTAATCACTCCAACTCTGTGGAAGCGTCGTTTTTGGCAGTGGTCAAGGAAGATACTTGATTCTTAAGCTCAAAAATTTCTTCTTACAGCTTGGAGAATCCTGCTAAAGACTTTGAAACATGGTCGTTCAAAGCTATCCAACTCCTAGAAATCTAGAGTGAGAAGTGTAGCACAAATTAGTGATTAGAGAAGACCAATGATGTAAGGTCAATCAAGTAGGAGCTTACCAAAAGTTGCTGCTCCATCAGAGAGCGATATTTCTCCGCCAAGTCTGGAGTGAAAGAGGGCAGACAAGAAGAAGTGAAAGAATTAGAATGCAGAATGAGCCCAATCATCTCTTCAAAATTTGTAGAAGGAGGAGTAGAATATGATGGCTTCCGAGGGACTTGTTTCATGAAGGGAGATGTCAATAGAGCTAGCTGCATTTGCTCAAGTGCAGTTGGGGAATAAAAAATTCACACGCGGGAAAAAGGATTGGGAATAGGCAGAGTTCACTCCGATTTGTCTTTGGGGGCTTCAATAATGGGGCTCTTCGGAACTTGTTCAAGAGACAGGCGCTCCTCCTCTTCATCTACATCAGTGATTTTAGCGACTTTCTTCGGGGGTGCATCTTTAGAAGACTCATCAGTTTTCTTTTGAAAGTTTTCTTCGATTTTTCAAAGGCTGTCATGATTGATGTCACTCTAGAAGATGATGGAGGAGGAGTAGCACCGCTAGAAGACACTTTAACTTGAGAAGAAGCTGTAACAAATTCGAGTAAATATAAAGTCAGTCAAAGTAATTCAAAGAATTCCAGAGACAAAAAAAGAAAATACTAGACCAATGATGTACCAGAAGGATCAGCACAAATTGGCGACATCGGAGAGAAGTGTTCAGCATCTCCCAAGGAGAGGAAGCATTTGCCATGCGAGTTGTGCACGATAAAGGGAGGAGTCCCTAAGATCTTCTAGCCTGGTAGCAGTAGTGAGTGTTTTCATAAGTTTGAGGGAGTTAGAACCGTCTATCTGCTCCCAATCTATTTTGAAGCCATAGTTAGAGAATCAACTATCCTCATGTTTACCTCATTAAGCTTCTTGGAAGAGACACCTAATAAAGTATGAGATTAGTTAACAAAAAACATAACGTAGGGGAAAGACAACATAAGACCAAACTTACGGAAAGGGGAAAAAGTCCCGCGAATATTAGCAAAACATCCGACAAAGAAGAACTGGTTCTCCTAGTCCCTAAATTTGTTGACCCCATTTGAATTTTTTGTAGGGGTTGACTCTGTATATTTGATTATTGAGATTGATCAGCCTTGCCAACCTGGTTAAGAAATGTAGCACTTTAGCATTGAGAGAGAGGAGCCTATATTTTAGTGCAAACATCTCTAAAGACGTAAGATGAGTTAGACGTTTGGAGATAGTTGGATCGGGGAAATTCCGACATAAGATAGATATAAAGATAAAAATTCCGGGAAAGATCAGAATTCGCCATGGAATATGTGAATGGCAGTGTAAGCAAAATACCCTTCAGGGGGTTGTCAATGGTGTCAGTTTCCTAGGGAGGATAGCTTCAATTCTAGTAATACCAAAATCCCTAAGGATGAAATTGACTTCATCCTGAGATGCAATAGCAGAATGCTTTGAAATGGCTTCAGCTTTCTTAGGAGAGCTCATGATCCTACCAGGTGAAAACGTTTTAGTTAAAATCTTTGATTTTATAAGAATTTAAAATGCATTCATAAATTAAACAAAAAAATCTACTTCAATAATTTAAACATGAAAACAGACATAAAGTTCTAAAATTATGCAAACAGTTTGAGTCAAAAACTAAATAGCCTAACTTGAGCTTTCGACAATGTCGAAAGGACAAAAACTTGAGCTTTCGACAATGTCAAAAGGACAATAGCTTGAGCTTTCGACAAAGTCGAAAGGACAACAGCATCAACTTTGAACCAGTATATCTTAATATTGTCTAAAACCTAAAGAATAAATAAGTAATAATATATGTCCTTTGAGCCATCGACAAGGTCGAAGGGATGAGACATAGCTTTTAATCCATTCAACTCTTTTCGATAACGTCGAAAGCTCAATGGGAGCCTGAATATCCTACAAGTGTAACATAAAGCCAACCAATAAGACCTTTCGACATGGTCAGAACCAATAACTTAAATTTTTTGAGAAAAAATATTAAGGTTGTCGATGTTGTCGAAGGGTCTGGTTAATATTATCGACGTTGTCAAAAGGACTGGACGATGTGGTCGAAACATATCCTACCTAGTGAAGTCGAAAGGTTTAAAAGGTTTTGAAGGTTGTTGTCGAAGGGGTTGAAGGGTTCGACTAAGTCGAAACGTTTGACTATCGAAGAGGTAGATCCACTTTACTCAACTACTTATACTTTCGACAACGTTGATCAAATAGGGATCACAACGCCTTTTGACCCCATCGAAAGGTGCTAAGAAGGAAAATCCAATTTTCCCACCTCAATCTCTTTCGAAGGGGTAGATAGGTCATTTTGTGCCGCCAAACTTATCATTTGTACACGAGAGGGTTCCAGTTAATCGATCCGAGTTTAACTAACCCCAAACCTGATTGTAAATACAGGTTTCAAAAATTTCTTAAAGAACAAGCAAATCAAATCTTTTAACTAAACGAACTCCAGCGGAAATTCAAACTCTCAATTCCAAAAAATATAAAGATAATAAAAAAACCAGGTCACAAACAAAATGCAAAAGTTAATTTTTTTAAATAAAATCCAAATCCGATAAGAGAATGGGTCTAAAAATCATACACTATAAATTTCAAAATCTTAAACAAGTAAAGAAAATAATAACAATAAAACTTTAAAAATCCTTGAAATAAGATTGAAGAAAGCTTTCCAAGTAAATCAATTGGAACCTGCCTTCAGAATAACCAAATTTCGAACAATTTTAAAAATGAATTTCAATTTTAAAATCTGAGGGATGGAATCTGATTAAAGTTAATCAAATGGAGTTAAACTTAAAACCTACGTAATGGATTTGCTTGTGATTTTGATTTTGGTAAGTGAGATGAAAGCTTGAAGGTCTTTAGAATTCTTTTACTTGTGTTTTAAATTCTAATTGTAGGAAGAATGAAAGAGGAAGAAGAAGAGGTATTATATAAGAAAAGTCTCCCAAAATTATCAGCCATTAGATCAGATTTGAATGGATGATCCAGATCTACGCGGAAAGGCCAAGAGGCGGGATATTATTGGGTTTCGACAGAGATGACTTGGAAAGTCAAGAGCATCCCTTCGTGGGGAGAGCAAATGTTACTCCAAAAAATCCACCTTTCGACTAAATCGAAAGGTCCTTAAACAAAGACCAAGAGAGAAGAGTTCAGACCGAACCTTTCGAAGGAGTCGAAGGGATGCTTCCATCAAAGTTTAACAACTTCATGACCTTTCTAAGAAGGTGAAGAAGTCGAAGCAAGTATTAGCAACCCCTTCGAAAGCCATAGCAAGCCTTTCGAACTGGTCAAAGATCCATCCAGGACACCTTTCGACAATGTCGAAAGGTATCATGAAGAGAGCAATACTCAAAAAACAGAAGTGCAGAAGAATAATAAAACACCTTTCGAACGTCGAAAGGTGTTTTATTATTCTTCCACCCTTCTGTTTTTTGAGTATTGCTTTCTTCCTGGTACGTCGAAAGTAGGCATGGCTTTCGACAAGGTCAAAAGGATAAGAGAAAATGAAGAAGCTGCTAGAGCATGACAAGAAAAACAAGGACACGTTTCGACAGCGTCGAAAGGAAGCATAACCTTTGGCAACACTGAAAGGGAACATAGCCTTCAACAACATTGAAGGGGAACATAGCCTTCGACAACATTGAAGGGGAACATAGTTTTCAACAACATCGAAAAGAACACCTTTCGACAACGTCGAAAGGAGGCATAGCTATCGACCAGGTCGAAAGGTTCAAACATCATACAAATGAACACCTTTCACAATGTCGAAAGAAGGCATAGCTTTCGACCAGGTCGAAAGGTTCACAACAGCATATAAAAGGAGGACCTTTCGACGTTGTCGAAAGCAAGGGGGCAGAAGGGAGGCCGCCTGCACCTATAAATAAGACTAAAGGGGTCACGTTTTGGGGATCCGATATCTTTCATTCCAAACTTGTATTTTCTTTAACAAATCAGTGTAACCCTAATTGGGTGATCATTAAGGGATTTAATGAAATAAAATTTCTTTAGATGGAAAAAGGGAAGTCTTGAGCATTATTAATCTCTTTACTGTTTACTTAAGCTTTTGTTGGATTAACTTTTGTATTTCAGGTTTAACCCCATCGAAAGCTACCCATCGACAGCTCTTCTAAAGCTGATATCTTCTATAATCTTCCAAAGCCATCAACTTTGTAGACTAGAGCTTTCGGCAAGGTCAAAACCTGTTCTCTAAATACAAAAAATTAGGCTGCTGATTCAATCCAAAGGAAGTCATTCCCATAGATTTCGACAAGGTTGAAGCCCATTCCATATATTTCTTTCCAAAACCATAGAAATCATTTCAAAATATTTATATATAGACCAACAGTGTCTACATGTAATTTTCTATCCTATGGTCAAGTGATATGGATATTTATCATTTCAATCCGTAATTTAAATATAAATACGGGTATATATCATTTCAACCCGCAATCCCAAATTCAATTCAATGAAAAATCGCTTGGGTCTATCATTTCAACCCATAACGATTTTCTCCTATCCTAAAGTCCGTTCGGGTATGTATCATTTCAACCCACAGTGAATTCTATGCTAACAGAAAACTTGCAGAGTGATGACAAATATGATAACAATATAACAAGCATATATCATCAATATAAATAGCATATATCATCAATATAAGTAATAGATAATGGTGTCAGATGTCATAGGTAAACAAATACAGATAACAACATATATATAGCAATGTAAATAACTAACAGCAGCATATTTCAATTGTTGTTTCAATTGAAATCAAATTTAATAAATATAAGAACATTAATTGTGAGTGATTGCTCACATTTCGAGGCTAGAGAGATTCAACAATGAGATGACTTACGAATCCAAGCACGAATTCCAAAGTAAAGCACGATGGATATGAGTTCGATGAACAAGCTGATAAATAGGAATCGATAAATGAATCAGAACCAGCCATATATATACAGAGATATTTGTTATTTTATTAAAATCAATACTTTAATCTAAGACAAAATTAAAATAAAATATATATCTATATATAGTTAAAATAAAACATATACTTATAATAATAAAATCAATTCGGTTCAAAACCATTAAAAATTCATGTACATATATAAAAGCAACAGACCTTAAATAAACTTACAAAACAACTATACAGGCCGTCTATATGAATAAACTATATATAATTTGTACAAGAAAAAAAATCAAACTAATAACATATAAACATACCATATTCATATAGGATCAGCAAAATACTTATATCATATATATATATATATATATATATATATATATATATATAACAAAAAATATGCACAGCACAGACCCATAGTCATTATAAAACAAACTCAGATTCACATATGCTTTAAAATATAATATAGTAACGGTTTCCTCAACAACATATGCAACTATACTTCACACTTGTTAAATTCCTATTTTCATTTGATTTTATTTTAAAACACACACACACACACACATATATATGACGTATATATCGAGTAATATATAAGAGCACGTAATATCTATGCATGTGATCCACTCATTGTTTTGCAACCTGACACATATTTGAAAACTCACACAAGTAAAATAAAGGGATATAGATCATATAAATTGTTTTTTTAAGCCTGCATATACCATATTACATAAACAACTTTATATATAATTTTCTTTTAAAATGCAACCTCAGACTTTATATTAAATATCACTGACTTTATAAACTAAATAATATAAACATATGGATCTATCTAAAATGGCAAAAGGAAATTAGTTGTCACTAGGTTATATTATACGACTATATTTATCAAAAATACAAGTATATATATACCCTTTAAATCAATTGTTAAATAAACAAATATATAACCATTTTTATATACACAACATAATAGTTCGTACTGTTTCAACATATTATAGATCTACTATGTATTTATAACTGCAAAGAAGAGGCAGTATGAAACAAAACCCATAATGT
The DNA here is from genome assembly GCA_030765085.1 of Allium cepa. NCBI lineage: Eukaryota > Viridiplantae > Streptophyta > Magnoliopsida > Asparagales > Amaryllidaceae > Allium > Allium cepa. The sequence goes on along the minus strand of CM060932.1, from coordinate 968,248,434 downwards.
TTGACACGTATATCAAAAAAATTTTATAACATAATATATTGTAGATTCATATATATATATACACACGCAACCATATACAAAATATCTATATATGTAATATATATAAAATAATATCTAAAACAGTTGGGTATAAAACAATATATATATATATATATACACACTTTAAAACAATGCTTAAATATATATATATATATATATATTGCTTTACACACGCAACTGGTTTAAATGCTTTATACCAGAACAGTATCAATTTGGAACAACATATATATATAACAATATGTAACTTATATATAGGACATATACGAAACTGCCATTACACTGACGTTGTATACTGTATATACTAAACTATATAGGACATATAATGTATATATAAACTATATTGTATACCGTAACCAATATAGTAAAATACACATGTACTGAAATAATCCAAACCCATGTATAACATATATATAAAGCTAATAGGTTATATATATGAATCGACATAATCATTTATATATAAATTACTCACTGACCAATATATCTTATGGAATATATATTTGTATATAACTAGAACTATATATATATATAACAACTTAATAAACTTATATAATAACTTATACATGTACAAAAGAATGAAACAAGGCTCGAGTATAGACATGTGTGGCACAGGCCGAGGAGAGGAGTAGTTAGGCTGGTCTCGTCCATGGATGGTTGCTCAAAACCTTTGCTTCACGGTGATTAGGTAGGCGGCAACATCGACGATGCTCAGGCGCGACTCGGTTGATATGGTGGCTCAGTCTGGTGGCTATAGGCTGAGGCTGAAGGGGGCACGACCAGGTGGTGAGGGCGGGTTACGTGAGTGAGGGTGGAGAAGGTTGTGGAGGTGGCCGACTCAAGAGGAGGAGGGGAAGTAAATTGAAAACTCACAGTAAATTTGTAGAAGAAGAACGAAACGAAAAGAAGAGGAGACAATTCCCATATTTACAGATAGGCTTATATTAGTTTGTTTTTCTCTTTGAACCGAAAAGCCAAGTAAAGGCAAAATAAATTTAATGAGATGTGAAAGTCCAACCGGCGTTTCAAAATTTAATAAAGGCAACTGGTTAGATGGCTGGGTAATTGAAAAGAGAGGAGAAATGAAAAGACCCCAATACAGGTACCAATACGGCAATCGTATTGCGAGCTTCGCCGTGTACCGGACACCAAAACACACAATCGAATATATTGTTGCGATCGGCATGGAGAGACGATCAATCAAAATGGTATACAGATATTAGTGGTACTATTATCCTATCAAAAGTCGATACGGACACTAATATACGTTGCTATTCCGTAAGGAAAAATCCAAACAGAGCTAGAAACGTCCCAAATTTGCGAAACGAATTACGCAGTCTTATTCAGAGTATTCTAAATAAATTTTCTCATGTTAACATATTTAGATTTCGAAAAATATTTTATTATCATCCATTTTAACTGCTTTAAATTGAAATAAAATTACTCAATAAGATAAACTTCAATATTATTAGACGAAAATTTACCAGTTGCTATATTTAAATAGACTATTCCAAATATCAAATTTATATTTCAAAATTTTATTATTTAAAATTTCATAAAATTCCAATTAAATATATTATTAAAACAATTAAAGTTTTACGGGTCGTTACACTTTCCAAAACATATTCTTTGCTTTTCAAAACACTTATATAAGTGTAGATAATTACTAAACAGGTTATTATTAAGATATGTTATTAAATCACCATTTTCACAAGTCATAGTTTACGGGATTCAAAGTGCGTTTATAGCAACTATCGGTATACGGACAATTCTGTACTCAATTCAATATTTGGTGTCATGTTATTTTATACACATGTATGATTCCAAGTTCCAACCTTACCACAACTAAACATGTAGTAACATATATACACATCAATATATCAATTTTAAATCTTCAAATGAATTTATCACAATTCAACAGTTTGGCAAGCAACTGCTTTAACAATTTATATACTTTTCAAAATATATAATCAAGGGTTTAACTTTAAGTAGTTAATGTCTATTATTATTAATATAGAGCAAGCATATTAACATGTGATTTAACAACATTTATCAAGAGATTAAGCAAGAAAATATCAAGCAATATTTCAGGCTAACTTGCAACCAACTTATAGTGTAATCAAAGTGAGATTAACTCACTTTTAATCCAATCAAAGCTCTTCCTACCAACATTAATTTCAACCAACACTTCACTATCATTTCTAACTTCAACAAAACATCACTTAAACCTCTCCTCCACCTCCAAAAACCACACGTCCTTCTTCCCCCATCCATCTTTGCTCACGGTCATTATCACGACCCAAAATCCAATGTTCACAAATTGACATCAAATACCTCACTTGTACTCGACTGCCAATGATTCAAACATCGAACTCCAGTCGGATGGAGCTTATAACAATATTAGATGAATATAAAACAGTGGAAACAAAATGAATATCATGCATTACATCACAGATACAACATCATAATAATATCTGTTACAACATCAGAGTATCATAATACATGGATCACAACTCCAAATAGAATGTCATAATAGAACAACAAGAGATCATATGCCACAAGTCTTCAAAAGGAAGAGAATGATAGTGAACTTCCAAACTAAGCACCTTGAGATCCAAAAGCTTCCAAAATATCTTCAAGGTAAAAGCTCCCAAAAACACGATAATCTCCAAACCAAAATACGGAAAATCTGCTACTAGGATGCCCGTGTAGAAATGGTGGGCACCCAGAGTTTAGAAAGGAAACAATAAACTTCGGGTAAGTCATGGGATTGGTATGAGTAAACAAAAATAGTTGCTTTCAAATAGAACAGATTTACACAAGAAAAACCGGTATGCTTTTGGAAAATGAAACTACCATAAGACCTCCCGCCACACACACAATGCAATCGCAGAATTAGAGGAGATTTCTTCTTATGATAGTCAAATATGCTTGATACGAAAAAAATTCTTCAATATTATTACTAATGCATAGTGTAGAAAGCTATTTCGAAAGTATAATATAAATCATAGCCAGCATAGGTACCATGATACTATGCCTACTATAGTTGCCATGTTAAATGGCAAGTTCTACAACTACACCGTATTGGGTTCGTATTGGGGATTGGATCAGGCTAAGGATCTTCCTATGCCACATGGGTACGCCTCTGGCGGGACGTCCCGAGAACTTAACCAGTTCTCTGCCAACACAAGGCCGGGTTACCTCTGTAACTAGGTAACTACTACACGACTATGCCATTCCTCGGTCCTTTGGGACCTTTATCCGAGGGCCCTCCATCACAAAGCAACAACCACACAGTAAATGAGATTGAAGCAACCACATAGGTGAAGTATCTAGGCTCCATACCATGATACCACCTTTTTCCAGAAGGAAATGACATACCCTAAAGGGCGCGACCCTCATAACCTTGCCGCATCTTTCCTGTTTCGACCATTTCCGGGGTGTGAGGTCCGATGAGGTCTCGTCCACAAAGCTATGCTTTACACGAAAGCCATGCTTTGATCATAAATGATCAACAAATGATCATCAATATACAGCAGCACTTAGCATGCCATACTACGAAATTGGGAGTATATCGCTGATAACCTTCAACTACATAATCTCTGAGCTCGTACGTCTCAGAGAAGGGTGTTAAGCTAAGAGAATAAATTCTCCACCACCAACAGATAGGTATTTGAAAGAAATCAGCTTTATATCTCAAAGTGTAGCGTCAGACACACGACCATACAAGTCTGTTCCGGGTTCGAACAGAACCGAAGGCCCTTCGTCCAATAAAGGAAGAAGCCCTTGCAAATCCGGGCGTCCACAATCCCGATCGGACTTCTCACACTTAGGGAATCCCTATACCGTAGCAACTCGGTGCAGAGACAATCAATAGGTTAACCTAACGTTTTTGAAGACACCCGGTCTTCACCACCGTCTTCAAATGCTATCCATTTCGTCGAATCGCTATTCGGAATGGGTTATATGACACAAAGGTCCTCTCCCGACTAATCCGAATAGTGAACGCTCAATTTTAAAACATGTGGGTGTATCAATTACGAGGATTCACATTCAAGGTTCGATGTGGGTTTCGGATAACAACATAAATCCGACTCCCTGTCGCATCGAAGTTTAAATGCCGTTTTATGGGCAAAAAAGGTTTCCACATACATATAGGAACAAATCACAAATCACAGTTCATCACAAAGCAATCACAATATCACAACAGAAATATCAATCCAGTACAGAATATTTGATGATAGTCAATCATCTTTGATTAAGGTGATTGTGATTAAAGTGAATTAACCATATAATTATCTTTATTAATTATTTTAAATCAATGTTTAATATTTACTTAACTATGAATTAATTCAATCTTAATCAACTTTATTAATTGATTATTCCTTTATTTGATTTTCTTAATTTATTAATCCTTAATTATTAACTGATTAAGTTTAATTACTTTTATAAATTGACTATTCTTTAATTAATTAATTATTAATTTTTAAAAATCATTACAAAACATTAATTTTTAATTACTATTTCATCATTATAAATAAGTTTGGGTTTTTACATTAACACTTGAACATTTGATTTACTTTTAGACGTTTTATTAAGTTAGATTTTAAAACAACTTTTTGTTTAAAGGAAAATATACGATTTGAAATATTTTTGAACTTCATAAATTTTAAATAATTGATTCAGTATCATTTACTTCATATTCCATTAACAACTCTCATTTATTTCTAAAGCGTGGATTTAGAAAATTTTATTTAACTTGAGTTTCAAAATTTTGTTAAAACTGAAACTTGCAGTTTTTATTGACCAACCCGAGGCTTCCTCAAGTTATCCCCGAGACAAACATCCCCCTACTTCGAGTTTTACCCCAAATTGACCTGTGTGACATTTTTTTGCAAAAAATTTTTTGTTATGTTTTTAAAATGTCCCGATACAACGTCAAAACAACTCGAGCTCGTCTTCGAGTCCTCACCCTAAATTCCCGAGTAACACTTCGAGCTGCCTACCTTCTTCCCCAAACCCATCACAACTGACACCCCTTCCTCCACGTGCACGTGACGGTCAAAATCGCCGTCGTTGATTGAAGCTGCGGCCACCAACGAGTCGACTACCATCCCCCAAGACACCACCAGTACCCAGAATTTGAAAAAGATTTGAAACCGAGAATCGAGACACTTCGACCCAAAACCCATCAGAACCATCATCAATAAAACGTCTCGCGCCGCCTCCTCTGACCGTCATCGGTCACCAAATTTGGACCCAAGCTCCATCATCGTGCGACGCATTGATTTGCACCATTGACACGCAGTCCGATCACCCCTAGATGGCACAGCACCATCATTTCGATCATGAGCAGAAATGGTTTCTTAAACCCTAATTTAATCTCGAATTGAAAATTTAATAATTTATAAATCCTACTCGTATTTTTCTTGTAATCTCGCACGTTTAATCTACCTCTGACGATGAACTCGAGACCCACCATCGTTTGGATCACTATAATTGGTCAAAAGTTCACTTTCTGTTCAACTTCCATTTCCCAGAGAAATGTTCAATGAAAAATTTAAATTTTGTTTTCTAAAATCATTATTTTTGAAGGAGATTCAAATGATATTACTGAAAAAAGAATTTGTTACGTTTAAATTTCTTGCTTATTTGGATGGTAAAAGTGTTTTGCATTTCCTAGGAAGAAAAATATATAAAATTTGCCTTAATTCATTACTGAAATACAATACAGGTTTCAACAATATTTTTAACTTGTTTTACATTCCTTTCCAGAAGTAAAGAGGAAGAGAGAGATTTACATTTTTGATGTGGGTTACCCTGTAAACCAAAATTTAGAGGTAACTGTGTTTTCCATAGTTTCCAGTAAAAAGAAAATTCTAAAACTTGCTTTGATTTGTTACCCAAAAACATAGTACAAGTTTAATTAAAACTCCATCTTGTTTACTGAAACATAATGCATGACCAACCATAGTATGTCATTCAGATTCAATAGAGACAGAGGGAAAGAAGGGGTTTGGCAGGCATTTATATCCTGAAGCTAAACAAGGAGTTACATTCTTGTACAATCAACATATACAAGCCAAAAACTCATTCATATACTCAAGATTCTTGCATGCAAACCAAGTTTAAAATTTCCTAATCATTCAAGCATTCACACAGCAACAAATGATTAAAAGGAAACAGGGGTTTACTCACCTTATTTTCCAGAAGACAGGAATGTTTCCTGACAGTTTTCAAAAGAAAATGAAGCCTGTGACTTTTCCTTCTTTTCTTACTTTAAAACTTGGGGTTTTAGATCTGCAAATTATAGTTATAGATCTATTATTATTCTTGTTATGTTCCTTCACTTATTCATTAATAACAGTAGTTTTTATTTTACTTACAGTTGAATGTATATAACAGAGAAGCTTTTTATTTTTCTTTCTGCAACTAGAAAACCAAAAGTAGATTAGAGCTTTGATCTTGATTCTTCCTGCAACATATTGAATATTATTGTATTAAATTCCTTGTTGTATTTATTTACTTAATCATTAATAACAACAAATCCCAAATTAACTTACAATTTAAATTTCTTTTTATACTAAGAAAGAACAAATCTGCAGTTTTGAAGCCAGAAACCTAATTTAGCCTTGAACTTGATTTTTCCTGCAATTGATTGAATGTTATTGTATTAAGTCTTGCTCCATTACAGATTATAACCTCAAATTCAAATTTTAAAAGAAAATATTCACTTTCCTTAAAATAATTTAGAAACCCTTACACTGCCAAAAACCTGAAACTTCCCTTTTAAGACAAATCTACAGTTTTGATTTGAATTTGTTGTTAAAATATGACTTCAAAATCATAATTTTATTAACTATAAAATTTTAAAAACTTACCTGAGAGATGTAACACACTACAACCTAAATCTTTAAGACGATTCTCGGATTTTTTTTTCTTTTGAATTAAATTGAAGAAGAGTATGACAGTTCTTTTTTTCTGAATTTTTTTTCTTTCTTGCTTGAGTGTTGGAGTTAAGATTGCAAAATCCTTTTTTTTTGTTACTGAACTCCATAGATTTGGAGGTTTAAAAATTTGAATTTGGAACCTGAAAGGTTTTTCTGAAATTTTTTTATTTGATTATTTTATTTAAGCAATGATGTCTTCATGCCATTTGTTAAAAGACATCATAAGATCTAGATTTTGTTAATTACTCTACTCTATCTCCCATGTGAATCTTTATTTACATTTGTGATCCTTTACAAGACAAAAGAACTTTATAACTTTATCTCTATATTATATACACTTTATAAATAAATGTATTCCTTTATTCATTTGTGTATACATATATATATACAATGTTTATAAGAAAAGTTGTTTTGACCATTGTATACTTTATTCCTTAATGATTTTAAATGCTACTTATTATTATTTTTAAACATTTATTTTAAATTTAAATTCCAATTTCAATATGTATTCAATTTTACTCATATTTGTAATATACATATATATAAGATTTTAAATTTAAATGACTTTTTAAAACATTCATTATTTCAATATTTTCAACTCAAAATAAAATTGGAATTTATTTATATATTATTATCACTTATTTTTATTTGTTTTAGATTTTTCTTCCAATTTATTTTCAAAATAAATTCTAAAAGTTTAAATGTATTATTAATTAAAATTGATAAATTTTGGGATGACACAGTCATGCCTAGAAAGGTATTCATACTCACGTCCTCACCTCCTCCACCACCTTAGAACCCACGGCCAAAGGACATAACCTCCTCTATCCAATCATACACGGCCTAAGGACATATTTCATCATAAGGCACACGACCATTAAAGAGAAGAGCGAAAGAAAAGAAGTCATGAAGAGGAAGAAGTGAAGATGAGTTCAGAAATGAACTGTGTAGAAATGAGGTGCATATGCATGTGTATTTATAGAGTTAGGAATTTAGTGATAAATGTGAATAAACCCCTCCTTAGCTATGAAATTAAGCATGTAAGACCATGCTCTTACACATCCATACCTTCCATGATTGGTGCCTTGATTTAAGGGTCCTTTTAGTCCTTATGTTTACTTTAGTTTAGGGAAAGATGTGTTTAATTCTTATCATATTTATACACATGATAACTATTTGAGTTGGAATATATTTACACAACTTGCATTAAATAAAAATTTGATTTTTAACAAAATGTTTTCTAGTCACATTTTCAATATTTATCCAAAGTGTATACTATTGTAAACACAATTCAAAAATAATTTTTCTAACATTATTTATTAATTAAAAGTTTTTAATAAGTTTATAAAATTATATTTATTCATGTTAAATCTTGGACACAAATATTTAAATAGTTCAGAAATTTAGATACGAAGTGTTTGAAATTCCGAATCGTTATAGTTTAATAATTAATATTTCATAAATATTATTTAATTTAATTAATCTACAACAATTTATAAAATGATTTAATCGTATCGTTTATTCAGAGTATTCATTATTACGGTTGTGCGACTCAAAGGTGTAAGTTCAGATAGTAATTAATATCGAACAATTTGAAAATTAACATTCGCACGTCACCTTAGCTAGTGGTATGACATTTTAGCTAAATTTATCACTTACACATCTTTTAGTAAAGAACAATTTTACTTATTATAAGCGGTAGCTGATAGACGATTATTTACACTAATTCTCTTCATTAAAACTATATCACTTTGGACTTATGGAATTTTCTAGTAGTCAAAATTCCAATATCATCCATATTCAACTTTATAGTCCAAACAAAAAGTCATTGGTTCAATAATAGCAATTATTATTAATCAAAATGCTTTGGCCAAAGTCTTTGATTTTGAGTTGACATCAGTTAACTGTGGGACTAATCTCATATAACTAATGGTGCGAATCCTTTCTAGAATAGCGTTTCACTTTCAATACTTTTACTCGACCCAATTACAGTCATTCAATGGACATCGTGTCATGATTTGACTATGATCAAATAGGAGCTTCATATTGGAGACCGACAATATTCTCAAGTCAAGAGAACCATATAAAATTGTCACATCGATATTTTCTGTTTGACCTTAGTTATATTAACCAACAAAAAACTATCAAGCGAGTCATTACATAGTTATCCAATAACTAAATAACTCCTTGGCGACCCGACTAGTCATAAGTAATATACCGTCCAATATATAGAGAGTGCTACATACTATAGTCCCAATGGATACCAGCTGGTAGAAATTCCTTCTCTCCTTCCCAACGCTATCTGTCCAAGGGGAAAAGGCTTGCAAATAGTGCAAAGCGCAGTCCGTCGCTACCAATAGTCGTGAATGACCATATTCGCCAATGGGAACGTTCAATAAGTCTATTGGAATTGCCTCTGTATCAATGGAACCAGTCTCGATACATCTTGACTAGGAATATATAAAACGGTATATTGTTTTTATTGTGATAAATTACTTACATCTACGACACTTTGTAACCACTATAACAAAATATACCATTTATGGATTGTCTATTAAATATACTTTTAATTAAAATAGTTAATTTATTAATACAACACATTATATCAAATATAAAAAAGAAAGGAAACGCCTTTTATTTCAAATAAGATTAGCTATCGAGTTAGATATATGTAACATATTACATAATTTCCCCTAGGGCATACCCCTAACTCTATTATGGTAAACTAGGCAGGATAGTCAATATACTAGTGTGTTGGCTAGCTAAAAATGAATGTTATGGATTTGAGACAGGGATTTGTACTAAAAATTTATGAGGATATTATTTAAGAATTTTGGAAAAATAAGGAAGAATCTATTTTGAATTAAGAATTTACCATTTATAAATTATGGTGGAATTTAAATAAATAGTAATATAAATTTTGGAAGGCTATCTAAATTTTAAACAAGTAATAGAATTACCATTTTAAAATTATTAATTATTTTTTAAGTAATAAAAATAAGAGGTATATTGAGAATTGTAAAGAGTTATTTTCAATGAATATTTTTGGAATAAGCTATTACTATTTTTGGTGTAAGTAACACTAAAAAAAGATTTTTGAGGTTTAGTGTAGAATGTTATTTTTTTTACTATAAAGTAAATAAAGTGAACGTGAAAAAAAATTAAATAGATACTATTGTTTTTATGTAAAGTGATAACAATATTATTGTTTTTAGGGAAATTTATGTAAATTATTATTTTTTGAGTTAAATAAGGATGTTCAGAACACTAAAATAAATACATTGAAAATAAAGGGATTTTGAAGTATATTATCGTTTTGGAGAATATATGCTATTTTGAGATGTTAAATGTTAGTTATTTAATCTAACAAGCGTATTTAATCTAATAAGTGTATTTAATATAACGAGTGATATGGATTGAGTTGTTTGCTAATCAAGTTATATGACAGTGTGTTTTATCTAATTACTAACTCGATTAATTATTGTTTTAAAATTGTTTGAAATGGTTTTAGGATTTAAATATGAAAAGGATACTTCATAAGCTTGTATTAGATCTATGGGAGAATTTATAAAATAATTTAAGAACTTTTAAATGATATTTTAAAAATATGAAGCTTGAATTTTATTTTCCAAATTTATTTAGTAAACTTATATTAAATTTTGAAGAAAAGAAGAAGTATTTAATATTTAAATCCTTTAAAATGGGATTTTATATTGAACAAAGAATTTTGATATGAATATTTTATGGGTTTTGAAACAAAATATGGTTTAGATTTGAATAAAGATTTTAAGTATAAAGAATATTTTAAATATAAAACTTGAGTTTTATTCAAATTATTTGGATTTGAAGAAAAAAGATGATATTTATACTTAAATTCGTTGAAATAGAATTCTATGGAATTTTATAAATAGAAAAATGAGTTTTGAACTATTTTTAAATTAATGGGGTTTGAATTTGAGTTTGTTTTAATAATATTATGTTTATCAAATATAAAGAATAATCCTCTTGTGATATACATAAATTAATTGTGGTAAAGTATGGGGTTTATATATGAATCCTAAATGTTAGCCCATTTAAAGGTATGGCATCGTCCGTTATCATGTTATGGTGCACATGGACTTAAAGAAGGATTTTAGTGAGGTATGCCAAAGGATACGAAGAGGGTTTCATAGGTCAAGGATGAAGAAGTAAGAGGTGGAGCACATTGTAAGGTATTTGACGATGGACATATGCCAGTACTGTAACCTATTTAAATTTAAGCTATACTTGGTTATTTAATGGATTAGAGACACATTGATGATAAGCAGAGAAATGGGAATCGCACAAAGTTCATAATGGGTAGCTTGGTAGGTTAAGGACTAGCTATTAAGATATATGTTATGTAACGAACCGTATTTTACGTATCGAAGGATTGTAAAATATTTTTATGCTATTCATGTGAGATCATATGATTCTATAATTATGGGATATGACTCTTAGGGACATTTTACATACTTATGATTCTTCATAAATTTCTATGTGATCATTTTGACCCTGAAAATCTTGTTTGGGTTATAAATAAGAGTCGAATTAGGGTCTCAAATCTGTTCTGTTACTTCAGGATAATGGTTTTCCTTTCCGTATAGTGGTAATAATAGAAATACAAACTTATGGTAAGGAAGTTATGCCTATTTTAAGTTTTAAAAGCCATTGGCCAAAATTAGTGTATAATTAATTAAGCCCATTGGTAAGTCCATTAGTCTAATTGGAGAACTACTATAAATAGAGCACTAGAAGTTAAATTAAAACTATCCCCTCATTCCAAATCAGGTCTAAATCCTAATTAGCCCAAATTCCATCTGAATTCATCCAAATTTCTCTCTAAATCAATCAAATTAGATTGTTTACTAGTGATTAGATCGTCAATTAAAAGATAAAGATCATCAATTTGCTTGATTTGGAGTGCTTTTCTTCACTGTTCGAATTAGATTTACACACAAATTGATTGAATTTCATAATTGGTGAGTGGTTTATGCCTTTTAATTATCCTATGCATGTTTATATGGTAGAATTACAGGTTTTAACATGGCTTTAAAATGATTTTGGCCATTAAACCTTTTCTAACTTTAATTACATGTTAACCTATGTAAATGATTTAGACTGATTAGAAATTACCCTTTTTCATGCCATATATTCGTGTAAAATGTTGATCCATATAAGAATTGAATTTTTTATCATATTCTTCTATTTTGATTGCTTGAATGGATGTATATGCATGTTGTTATGTCCTATATGATGTGACCTGATGTTGTTTGTCAGTGTTTTGGATGTTTAGAAAGACAGGTTAGAGAATTTATCAAATCAGAGGCAAAGATGATTAGAATTGGATGAAACTTGGAAGAGAGACTCTGGAGTATGGAGAGTGTTGGTGGTTCAAATCGGAACTTTAAATTCTTTAAGTGGACATGTCCGCATCGACATGTTTAGATCGATCCTATGAGTTAGCGACTTTGGTGAGGCCAAGAGCAAGGCTAGTAGAGGTTGCCCAAGGTGATGGATTGGTGATTGGCTAAGTGTTGGAGGCTATGACGACTCGTTTCAGAGCGTGGAGTTGAGTGCTTTGAAGAGAAGGCAAGTTCCTATGACGACTTGTTTTGGGTTTATAGGTCGAGGTCAAAGCATCTAGGCATGGAGTACTAGAAGCAAGGAAGGAATGGAAGAAAACTCGGCCGATAGTTGGCTAAGTAGAGGGATCGACACCAACATGAGAGAGGTTGGTGCCGACTTGATAGGTTAAATCAGATAATGGTGGAATTTTTTGGGACTGGAGTAGAGGTTCTTTAGATCATGCTAGAGGTGTTGTCTCGTTTGCGTGAGGGTTGGATGGCGATGTAACAACATGATGAAAAGCTAGAACCTTCATATGTTGGCTTATGTTGGGAGTAAGTTTCGAAGATAGTGGCTCGGTAATAGAGGGAGCCGTAGGATCGAGGAATGTGGAAGGGTTCCTCATGAATAATGGAAAATGGATTGATCAAGAAGGGCTTAGTGTCCAAAAGGAATGAAGCAGGGCTCGGATAAGTACATGCTAAGGAATCGTTGATGCACAGAGTGTTTTCTTGTGTACTCGAAGCAGCGGGTATTATAAGTAGGGACGCCTATGGATTGGTAGCAAGGATCTGAATGCCCAAGACTAGTGACTTTGGGTCAAGTTTCTAGCTTTGGGCTATGAGATACGTATCAAGATTTAGGCTGCTTGATATGAGAGTACATGGAGAACTGAGATTTCCATTAGTGTTTTGCCATAAGGTGGCCATATGAGTTATCATTTTTTCAAAGCATAGGGATAAGTAAGTGAGTCTTGTTTGATGGATGCTATGATTGCTTTTGGTTGTGTCCCTTTAGCAGGCTATTACTCGGGGATATTATTGGAAGTAGGTACTAGAGATAGGGATATTCGAACATCGACCATGGTATTCTATATTGAACCTCTATGATATAGTAAAGTAGCATATTATGCCATTATGTGTAAACTTTTTGGTTGCAGGGACAATTTATGTATGTTTCATGCCCTCTTGTTCATTACCATATTTACTTCTATAGTATTTTGAGATTCATCTACGGCTCACACCAGATTGTTGTCTAACTCGAGGTTTTATGCTTTGCTTCTTATTATGTTGGTGAGTAGAGTAGATAACAGGTCTAAGTGAAGTAGTAGTTGTTCGAAAGACGAGCTGGATGAAGCTATCTTGTATTATATACTTACATGAAGTCTAAGCTTATTCTTCTGTGCAGTACTTGGGAGCCTTAGCGGTGACTACTTATGCTTGTATTTGAGACAGTTATTGAGTTTGTTTCCATTGTATAAACTCTATGACATTTGATGTACAACTATATGGATCTATGACTCTGATGATAATTTGTTCGCATAATTATAACTGTTACTTCTATAATATCTGTGATATTATAGTTTATCCATGCACTGTGAGATATGACAAGATGTATGTTGTGTTTGTTATTACTCATCTAGATGATCATCCAACATCGTCCGTGCATGACTGCAACACACTATTAAATTATTATCTATGCTGGGGGTATAGGGTGGTCGTCAACCTAAGTTGACACCACGATCCAATAAAGAGAAGGAAGGGGTTATCGCTTTAGATTGGATCTAGAGTGTGTGTGTGTCTATACAAAAGAGAGTGCATACTTGTTATATATTTTGGTTTTAAAAACTATATAGTAATATATATTATATAATATAAGTCGCATGCGCATGAGCGCCATAGATACTGTTTTCTTTATAAGAGACTGATCATTCTTGTTATAGATAAGAATGAGCTGACGTATAAGGAATACTATGAGATTTGCTTTAGGAATTGAAGAGGATCAGGATCTAGTGCTACTAAGCCTAATTTTCAAGCTATGTTCAATGATGTGATGGCAACTATGATGAGGAATGCTCCAAGTGGCATGGTTGGAGGAGGTGCTCCAGTGCAAGCACTTAGCGCTGATTTCTCTAAATTAAGCAAGGATTACTCTACATTTAGAGGAAAGCTGTTCCATGGGACAGAGACAGCAATAGAAGTGCAAGATTGGTTGGATACTTGTGAGCACATCTTTGGTGATATGGAGGTGGAAGAAGCTATGAAGAGAAAATTGGCTTTGAAACAGGTTCAGGGTCGAGCTATGAATTGATGGAATGCTGTCACTATTGCTACTCCAGAAGAGCAGTTTTCTTGGGATTAGTTTAAGATGAGGTTTGAGGAGAAGTTCATTCTGATTGCCCAGAAGTCTTTGTTGTTCATAAAATTTGTTGATCTCAAGTAGGGAGAGATGACAGTTTCTGAATAAGTGGCAAAATTTGATGCTTTGTCCAAGTATGGGACGTCATTCATTGACACTTCCTTGAGGAAGAATGTGAAGTTCATCATAGTATTGATGATTATCTATGGGAGAAGCTAGTGGACCATATTGACGAGTCGTTTGAGAAGTTGGTAAAGAAGGCGCTTCAGCATGCGAATTTGTACCCTAAAGCATGACTGCTATTGTTGTTTCTACTGAGAAAGAGAAGCCAAGCCATAACAAGGCGGTGAAGGCAAGAAGATGTGGAATGGAAAGAGAAAGCTATCCCAGGGAAAGGGTGGTAAGAAGAAGGGTAAGTGGAAATCTATTTTTAGTACCTCAAATATTGATTTTGATGACAACAACCTTGGTAATAAATATGCATTCGTATAAAATATGGATACTAATGATTTTTCCAAGTTATATAGTATCTAGTGCAAGGTATTATACAGGTTTTGAATTGAAGACCGTATAGTATAAAGACTTAAGAACTGGACATGAAGATTCAGAAGTATAAAGATCAAGATATGAAGATTTCAACACTATGGTACAATGTATAGAATCATGGGATATTGTTAAAGTCCCTTATAATCTTCTATCTAAATTTCACATTTCCTTATCATTCATTTTTAAATAAAAATATATTTAAAAATATTTTATAAAAGTTTCCTAAAGTTTAAAATGGTTATAACATATGTTTAAAATATTATACAAAGTATCAAAATATTTACAAAGCATTAGATCTTCAAAACATTTTAAAATAAACAAGTTTCTAATATATACTAGGATATGTCGATATATAGGTTGGTTGCATGTCGACATACATGCTCTAGTTTTCAAAATTTAAATTTGAAATGAAGTGTCTATTCATCGTAAATCTTCATGAATGGATATGTCCATTTGTTCTCTATATATAGGGGGTTTCCGAATGAATTTTTAACAACTACTTCTTATTATCTTCTCTCCTCTTACTCTGCCAAAATTTCTATTGAAAATATATTTAAATTTATGACGACCCATCTCTTCGACCCTCAAAAACCGACACTAATACATCCATGATATTCACGTGTCGTAATTCCAAATACCAAGGAGGTAGATTATCAGGGGTAACTAAAATAAAGTTAGAAGATAGAAGAATAAATTTTCACAATTTATTAAACTATATAGATAGAGAGTACATACAACTACTCTCACAAGGGTACATCAGAGTTATTGTAATGACCCGCCATACGACTCCATAGATTGACGCATCATTAATAAAAAAGAAAAGGATAGAAAAGAGAAGAGAAAGAAGAAACAACATCAGAATCTCAACAGCGGAACGAATAAATTATATTAATAACATAAATATTACATAGTTTACAACCATTATCAGAGTTACACAGAAATTACATCACATCCTAGACAGTTATAAACACCTGTCTACTTATTTCAACTCAATACAACTCAACAGAGAGATACAACACAGAGAACACACAGCGGAACTATATATATATATATACAACGCAGAAGACTCCTGCTCCATTGCTCCTTCACAATTCGTCAAAGCTAACCTGAATCCCTTGGATACTCGTAAAAATTTGAGTACCCAAGAGTTTATGAAAAACAAAAGATAAACTCTGGGTCAGACATGGGTCTGGTGTGAGTAACAGGTTAAAGTTGCTTAACTTTGAAAAACCTTTGAAAAGAAAAGGTATCACGTAAGACTTCCCACACATAAACATGGAAAAAATTTACCTTACGCTAACCAAAACATTTGATAGGAAATCAAGTGATATTACAATAGGTCTAGGGTTTTCAAGTAAATATGAAATAGCCGAAATTGTTATATCTATTAAATTCCAGCTACTAGCCACAAAAGTGGGTAATACAATCAAAACTGTTGGCACTTATTGGATTCCATCAATGGCAGGGCTACTGTGGTACCGCACGTCACAGTACGTAGCCTAGATCACCGTACCGAGGAGTACGCCCGCTCCCCTGCAACACAAGACCGGAACCATCCCTTACTGGACAGTCCCAAACAAGACAACCCCGCAGTTGGCCTACGATCCAACCGCCCACACAGCCGAATAAAAAGGGACTTCTAGACAGGGGTAAATCTCGCTCTTAAGTGGGGGCTACCCATGAAGCCTTGCTGCACTTCCCATGTTTTAGCCATTCCCGGTTGATGAGGCTTGAGGCTACGATTACCTTAAGAGAACACATCTCTTAGAATGCTCACCGTCCACCTGACGATGTTCTGAAAGCATTCAATCCATACAAGTTCGTTCCGGGTTCGAATGAAACCGAAGGCATTATCTCGTTACACTCATTTTGGAATCACCCTCAGAGTTAACGACGATAACCCTTGCACTCTAAACCACCATCTCGAACCTATAAGAACTAGTTCCGTCAAACTCATTACGGAATCACCCTCAGAGTTATACTGACGTATAGTTCTTACACCTCGAGTCTTCACTTGCTCCACTTGGATTCACGACCTAACGTTAATTTGGATCGATGTGGTTTTCGGATATCCAAATATGGAAACCCGATCCCGGTCTCATCGAAATCCAAAGCATGTCTTTTTAGGCCAAGTTGTTTTAAAGTTTTAAAACAATACAATTATCTATATACACACAGATAGATAAATCATAGATTCACAATAGGTAATCAACATTATCATCACAACAGATAATCTATATTATCATTATCAAAAGATAATCCAAATCATCATCACAATGCAACCAATGCATCCATATCACTCAACATTATTTATCTCATATCTGAGATTCAAACCAATCAAGGCAAACAACATTATCCAACCATATAAGCAATGATTTACCATACCAAATATAATTAATTTAAAATGAATTAAATTAATTACATCATTCAAATTAATTTAAAGTGAATTAAATTAATTACTTTATCAATATAAATCTTACTTACATCATTATTAATTAATTACAATTAATTAATTAATTAATCTCTAATCAATCACCTTAATTAATCACCCTTGATTAATTATTCTTAATTACATTCAAGTAATCATCCTTTAATTAATTTTACAAATTAATTAAACTTAACCAAATTCAGTAATTAACCTTAATTAATTCACAAATTAATTAACTATAATTAATTACATTAATCCTTAATTAATTATATTAATTAATTATCTTTAATCACTTATTATTGATTAATTAATCTTAATTAATCAATCTTAATTAATCAATCTTAATTACATCATTAATTATATTAATTAATGATTTCTAATTATAATTTAATTAAGTACCTTATTTAAATTAATTACATTAAGTAATTAATCTTAATTTAAACCATAATTGTTAATCACCCTTGATTAACTCCATTCAATAATTAACTACCCTTAATTATTACCAAATAAATTAATTACTCCATAATTAATTATCTCTAATTAATCCCTTGATTAATTCACAAAGTAATTATACTCAAATTAATTCCATTATCCAATTACTTCAATTAATTACATTTAGTAATTACCCATTAATTACTTCCCTAAGTAATTACTCTTCAATAAATTACATTAAGTAATTATACTCCACAATCATTTATTGATTATTCTAAATTAATTAAACTGAATTAATTAACTTAATCAAATCAAATTAAACTTAATTAATTACAATTAGTAATTAATTCCTTAATTACTTTCATAAGTAATTATACTTAACAA
The DNA here is from genome assembly GCA_030765085.1 of Allium cepa. Taxonomy (NCBI): domain Eukaryota; kingdom Viridiplantae; phylum Streptophyta; class Magnoliopsida; order Asparagales; family Amaryllidaceae; genus Allium; species Allium cepa. The sequence continues at coordinate 968,229,936 of CM060932.1, read as the reverse complement.
TTTACACAAATGATTATCTTTAAATTAATTAATCCAATTAATTATTAAAATTAATCACATTAATTAATTATCAAATAATCCTTAGTTAATGACCTTCATTAAATATTAACAATTCATTAATTATTTTCTAAAATAATTAACTTATTTTAATCATTATTAATTACAAATTAATTAACCATTAATTAATCCCTAATTATTTAATTAATTAAGTGTTAACTATAACTTAATTAATCCTTCATTACTTGATTAATTAATTACTAATCATTAATTAGAAATCAAATCTTATTTAATTAATGAATCTTAAATTACAAGTTAATTATTCTAAGAATAATTAATCTTAAACTTTTAAGTTTAAACCCTTAATTACTTTAAGTAATTATCTATTTTATTAATTTATTCAATAAATTAATTATTCTTAATTACCTTAATAATTAAATGAATAACAAATCATTAAATTAAAATTTAACTTTAACAAGTTTTAAAATCAATTTAAAACTTTAAATGATAAATAATACTTTTCTTATAAAAGAGATTTTACAAAAGTTAAAACAAATTTCTTTTTAGATTCAAAATATTTAAATTTTCCTTATCAAAGATTCAAATTCAGATTTAAATCAAATTTAAACTTTGTTTAAAACACTTCTAATTTTTTTCAATTTCCAATTTTAAATTCAAATTTCTTTAAAAACAATTTAAAAAATAAACCCTTTTAAAGTATTTTAAACCGATTTGAATTTAAAACTTATTTATTTCCAGTTATGATTCAAATTAAAACTTGAATCTATAATTTAAAATTAGATTTAAAACTTAATTTAAATCTTTGCTTTATACTTTTAAATTTAAGTTAAAATTTTTGGGAAATAGGTCAAGTTTCAAACTTGAACAAACTAACTCGAGCTACCCATAATTCGCTCGAGTAAAATACTAAATAATCTCGAGTAAAACTCGAGCAACTTTTCATTTGAACACCCTTAAATTAAATGTTATAGACAGGTTTTTCACATCCATGTAACACAGTATACCCAAGCCCATACATTCCTGACTTCGAGTCCCATATCACCTAGCTTCGAGCAAATCATGATGCAACCCGAAACCAAACTCGAGAAATCCTTCTTCCCCAAAAACTATCTGTTGATACACCAAGTACCGTGCATCTGCACCACCATTGCCGATACCTCCGGCCTCTCGCGACCATCCACGCACGTCGGCGATCACCTTCCAACACGTTCCCGACCATCAAATCGATTACAGAAGCTAAAAACCAAAATCGAGCATACGAGCTCAATACGGGAAGTAATGTCAAACCTGGAATCACCCAAAATCACTCGCCTCCGATCACCAGGAAAACTTTCCCTCCGGCCACACCTTCATCTATACTCCGTCAATCACCAGCTTGAATGTAGATGAACTCGATTGCCTCTAGAGACTGCGGCGAACAAATTTTCAGATGAACAAAAATACTAGGGTTAAAAACTTCAACCCCAAATTATTACTGCCTCACTGCATAAATCCATTTAACAATAAATTTCCTTAAATCTTCATTCACCAATTCATCACCAGAAAAGATACTGGCCACTCCAATCCCCAAGATCGACAGAACCACCTCAAAACTCCATTTCCAGACAAACCAGAAATGCTCTTTCAAATTTGGACTAAATTTTCTGATTTTAGTTTTAGTATTCAAGTTTTAGTTTAAGTAATTGATTTATACCCTTGAATTAATAAAACTGAATGATCTAATTTTCTCTTACATATAGTTGCTCTGTTATTATTAAGTTTCCAGAGACATTACAGTTTTTCACTTTATTTATTATATTTTTTTTCCTCATATTGAATATAAATTAAAACTGTAACTCATGTTACATACCATATTTTGCTTGAATCTTAACCTTAACAAAAGTTTGAACATAAGATCATGATTATGATCAGAGATTAATCCTATAATTCTAGAACAGGCACATATCACAATATAAACGTGCATTCAGAAAAACATACTTATTACATAAAATTACAACACATTCATCCACTTCAAACATGATTATCACAGAAATAAATCAAGCAACTATAATTACTTAAATTATATTAGTTAAAAATGTTACTCACCTGGAAAAAAACGAGCAGAGCACTTTTCTTTGAAAAACTTGAACTGGAGTTGCTTCTTTTCTTTTTTTTAAAATTGCAGATGCTTTTACAACTTTCATCTTGCTTTTGAACTTAAAACTTTAATCTTGTTTAATTTCTTAAACTTCCAGATGCCTGCATGTTTCCAGATTCCAGGCTTCTGGATGTTTTACAAAACAGAAATGCAGGGTCTCAGTTGCATGCAAGTTTTTGATGCTGCAATTTGATTTTCAGATGCATGCAGATTTTGATAAAGTTGCAGATTTGCTTCAGGTTGATGAGATTGAAGAGCTACAGTTTTATATGATTTGTATTTTAAGTTTGAGTGTGATTCTGGTTTTGAAGAAGGTACAAACAGATTTTGATTTGGTTTTTGAGGAGATTTTTACAAGTTTTGTTTTCTGTTTTTGAAGATTAAGTTTCCAGATTTTCATGGCTAAAGATCTTAAGTTTTGAAAAAAAAGAATGGAAAGGAAGAATGATTTTAGAGGAGATGTATTTGTGTAAGTATATTTTGATTTGATTAAAATTACGAGAAAAAGAAAAAAATAAGACACTTGGTTTAAGTTTAACATTTGTCACTTTATTTAGTTTAGGCCCTAACACATGTAATTCAAGTATCTTAAGAGATTTACACATGTCTTTTAAGAGTTAATATATTTACACATGTATTTTAAGTGTATTTTAATTTAAAATTGTTTATAAAACTCTAACTTATTTTTATAAGAGCTTTTAAATCTTATTTTATTTCTTATGTAATATATAAATGAATTTTATTTCTTCTCCTTTTTCTAATTAAAAGAAATGAAACAAACAAATTATGGTTATAAGCTTATTCAAATATTTTAAACATTTATTTCTTTTAAATTTCAAAACATTGAATTCAAATTTAAATAAATTTATCAAATCCAATTTTAAAATCAAGTTACATATATATATAGATGCATATATAACTTTTGTTAAAATTAAAAATAACAAATCCTATTTCTAAAAATCTATTTATGTTTTATGAAAACTAAGTATTATCATTTTTATTTAAAAGTAACAAATTAAACAATATTAAATAATTTACGAAAGAGATTATAAACAAATTAAGATCATTTGTAATTTGCATTGTAAATTCTCATATATATAAATCCCAAGTAATATAAAATAAAACTTAGCTTTTAAATTTCTTTAATTTTAAATTCATATTTTTAAGCTAAATAAAATTTTAAAACAAATAAGATTTGTCATAGTATAAACTATAACATTATTTATTAAATTGCTTTGAAAAGCCAATTCTTAAATCAAATTTTTAATTTACTAAAAATAAATTAGAATTAGAAAATCAATTCATTTACTAAATTCAAAATCAAAGTTTATCAACTTACAATATATACAATTATATATATTATAAACAGAAAACGGTTTATTGGCTTTAAAAGATAGAATCTACCAATTTAAATATTTATTATAAGATGATTATTGTATCAATTCAAAATTTTATTATCAAGAATTATCAAATCAAATAAATTTTTAAACACAGATTATTAAATTTATATTGCCAAATTTCTGGTATATCACATTCCTCCCCTCTTAAAAGAATTTCGTCCCCGAAATTTAAAAGCAAAGGTAATTTAATAATATATCCTAAGATTTAATTTTAAAACACAAGCATATATTATCAAACATATGCCAACAACCATAGCAACCAATTCAAACAAAACAAATCTAATTATCCAAAAAAAAAATCTGGATAAAATTTTCACGAGCTTCCTCGGTATAAATATTGGGATACTCGCTCTATAGAATCTAAACAATCAATACTATTAAGCTATAGAGCTCCTATCCAAGTAGATCTACAAAACTAAACATGATATCAGACTATAGACAAGTCTGACTCAACAATCACATCCTCCTGAACTGCTGGTTCCACAATCAGAAATAAATCATACACGTATTCCCTCAGAGATACGTGAAACACAACGAATCCCAGTTATACAATCTGGCAATTCAACCTTGAAAATCAACTCCAATCCTCACAAGAATACATAAAAGATCCAAAACACCTCGAAGCTGACTTACCAGTCTTACTCAATCTTAAAATTCTTTAGATCGGAGAAAAACTTACCCAAAATCAAATCTCCGACTCCGGAATCCAATTCCTTCGTCTCTTATCCATAAAACACTTCTGACGATCCTGGGCTGCCTTCAACTCTACTGATCAGCTCAACTTTCGCTGATGTCTCTAAAAATAAACTGGACCAAAACAATTCAACAGAATGATCTCCTCAAGATCAATCCAAAGCCAAGAATACCAACTCTACTCCATAAACATCAGAAGACTAACTTACTTCTCCTATCCGAAAAAGATAAAACCAAAGCACTTCCAACTGCTTCCACTGCACAGCTTTGATCTGAAGTAGAAGAAAAACTCGAGCACAAACTGGACAACACATCATAGAAATATGGTTCAACAGATCCATAAAAGAAAACTCAGATATCCCATCTGATCCTTCTACTAAACTGAACCACCAGTATCACTCTTAGAATCTAGTCGATAAGAAAACTCAGCCTCCAGGTACGGACAAACTTCTCATAGCTTAAGAGAACACTCGAACTGTCGCAAGTCACTTTTGCGATCAACCAGTCCAATATCCAAAGAAAATTGTTTCTCTTTACCAATCAGAACAGACTATGCTTAACTAGCCAATCCATCAAAGAAATGAATCTACCCGGCTGCTTCTGAACTCCTTCAGAAAAACTGCTAACCAGAAATCCTTCTTGTCAGCATAGAAACTCCGAACTGCACTGTTGACATCGATGCCAAAGACTTCCTAATCCAAAAAAATTCGAGAAATTCGGACCTCAAACTAGACAGAAACATCCCGCTGAACACAGCCACAACATCGAAGCAGACATACTTCCTAAACTTGTTCCAAAGAAAAATCTTTGGACACATCCATAGTCACTGTGTCTCTTCACACAACTACTAATTCCTGAGGTATCGAGACACCATCATTTCCTTCTGCCCAACCGACAAATCCAAACTCTACTCATCCAACTCAGAGATGATCTCCGAACCTTTATAGGTCACCTTCAGAGATCTATAAAATCCTATATTACTACAAAGCTCGCTCGAGACGGTATTAGGTCTACAGTCTCGACAGATACACTTCCAACTTCAAACATTCAAACACCAACCAATGGTAGTAGTCGTGTTACACACCCACTACCTTATCTACCTTTAGAACCTATATTGGAAAACCTGAACAGGTAACCCAACAGATAGGTAGAAATAAATATATCTATATATATAAATTACAAATACGCTCTCTCAAGATAGACACCATCCCAGAGCCTAGGTATTCACGCAGCCTAATGCTCTGATACCAACTGTAATGACCCGCCATCCGACTCCATAGATTGATGCATCATTAATAAGAAAGAAAGGGATAGAAAAGAGAAAAGAAAAAAGAGAAAGAAGAAACGACATCAGAATCTCAACAACGGAACGAATAAATTATATTAATAACATAAATATTACATAGTTTACAACCATTATCAGAGTTACACAGAAATTTCATCACATACTAGACAGTTATAAACACCTGTCTAGTTAGTTCAACTCAATACAACTCAACAGAGAGATACAACACAGAGAACACACAGCGGAACTATATATATATACAACGCAGAAGCCTCCTGCTCCATTGCTTCTTCACAATTCGTCAAAGCTAACCTGAATCCCTTGGCTACTCGTAAAAATTTGAGTACCCAAGAATTTATGAAAAACAAAAGATAAACTCTGGGTCAGACATGGGTCTGGTGTGAGTAACAGCTTAAAGTTGCTTAACTTTGAAAAACCCTTGAAAAGAAAAGGTATCACGTAAGACTTCCCACACATAAACATTGAAAAGTTTTTATCTTACGCTAACCAAAACATTTGATAGGAAATCCAGTGATATTATAATAGGTCTAGGGTTTTCAAGTAAATATGAAATAGCCGAAATTTTTACATCTATTAAATTCCAGCTACTAGCCACAAAAGTGGGTAATACAATCAAAACCGTTGGCACTTATTGGATTTTGGATTCCATCAATGGCAGGGCTACTGTGGTACCGCCCATCACAGTACATGGCCTAGATCACCGTACCGAGGAGTACGCCCGCTCCCCTGCAACACAAGACCGGAACCATCCCTTACAGGACAGTCCCAAACAAGACAACCCCGCAGTTGGCCTACGATCCAACCGCCCACACAGCCGAATAAAAAGGGACTTCTAGAAAGGGCTAAATCTCGCTCTCAAGTGGGGGCTACCCATGAAGCCTTGCTGCACCTCCCCTGTTTTAGCCATTCCTGGTTGATGAGGCTTGAGGCTACGATTACCTTAAGAGAACACATCTCTTAGAATGCTCACCGTCCACCTGACGATGTTCTGAAAGCATTCAATCCATACAAGTTTGTTCCGGGTTCGAACGAAATCGAAGGCATTATCTCGTTACACTCATTTAGTAATCACCCTCAGAGTTAACGACGATAACCCTTGCACTCTAAACCACCATCTCGAACCTATAAGAACTAGTTCCGTCAAACTCATTACGGAATCACCCTTAGAGTTATACTGACGTATAGTTCTTACACCTCGAGTCTTCACTTGCTCCACTTGGATTCACGACCTAACGTTAATTTGGATCGATGTGGTTTTCGGATATCCAAATATGGAAACCCGATCCCGGTCTCATAGAAATCCAAAGCGTGTCTTTTAAGGCCAAGTTGTTTTAAAGTTTTAAAACAATACAATTATCTATATACACACAGATAGATAAATCATAGATTCACAATAGGTAATCAACATTATCATCACAACGGATAATCGATATTATCATTATCAATAGATAATCCAAATCATCATCACAATGCAACCAATGCATCCATATCACTCAACATTATTTATCTCATATCTGAGATTCAAACCAATCAAGGCAAACAACATTATCCAACCGTATAAGCAATGATTTACCATACCAAATATAATTAATTTAAAATGAATTAAATTAATTACATCATTCAAATTAATTTAAAGTGAATTAAATTAATTACTTTATCAATATAAATCTTACTTACATCATTATTAATTAATTACAATCAGTTAATTAATTAATCTCTAATCAATCACCTTAATTAATCACCCTTGATTAATTATTCCTAATTACATAAAAGTAATCATCCTTTAATTAATTTTACAAATTAATTAAACTTAACCAAATTCAGTAATTAACCTTAATTACTTCACAAATTAATTAACTATAATTAATTACATTAATCCTTAATTAATTATATTAATTAATTATCTTTAATCACTTATTATTGATTAATTAATCTTAATTAATCAATATTATTTACATCATTAATTATATTAATTAATGATTTCTAATTAAAATTTAATTAAGTACCATATTTAAATTAATTACATTAAGTAATTAATCTTAATTTAAACCATAATTGTTAATCACCCTTGATTAACTCCATTCAATAATTAACTACCCTTAATTACTTTACCAAATAAATTAATTACTCCATAATTAATTATCTCTAATTAATCCCTTGATTAATTCACAAAGTAATTATACTCAAATTACTTCCATCATCCAATTACTTCAATTAATTACATTCAGTAATTACCCATTAATTACTTCCCTAAGTAATTACTCTTCAATAAATTACATTAAGTAATTATACTCCACAATCATTTATTGATTATTCTAAATTAATTAACTTAATCAAATCAAATTAAACTTAATTAATTACAATTAGTAATTAATTCCTTAATTACTTTCATAAGTAATTATACTTAACAATTTAAACAAATGATTATCTTTAAATTAATTAATCCAATTAATTATTAAAATTAATCACATTAATTAATTATTAAATAATCCTTAGTTAATGACCTTCATTAACTATTAACAATTCATTAATTATTTTCTAAAATAGTTAACTTATTTTAATCATTATTAATTACAAATTAATTAACCATTAATTAATCCCTAATTATTTAATTAATTAAGTGTTAACTATAATTTAATTAATCCTTCATTACTTGATTAATTAATTACTAATTATTAATTAGAAATCAAATCTTATTTAATTAATGCATCTTAAATTACAAGTTAATTATTCTAAGAATAATTAATCTTAAACTTTTAAGTTTAAACCCTTAATTACTTTAAGTATTTATCTATTTTATTAATTTATTCAATAAATTAATTATTCTTAATTACCTTAATAATTAAATGAATACCAAATCATTAAATTAAAATTTAACTTTAACAAGTTTTAAAATCAATTTAAAACTTTAAATGATAAATAATACTTTTCTTATAAAAGATATTTTACAAAAGTTAAAACAAATTTCTTTTTAAATTCAAAATATTTAAATTTTACTTATCAAAGATTCAAATTCAGATTTAAATCAAATTTAAACTTTTTTTAAAACACTTCTAATTTTTTTCAATTTCTAATTTTAAATTCAAATTTCTTTAAAAACAATTTTAAACAAAAAACCCTTTTAAAGTATTTTAAACCGATTTGAATTTAAAACTTATTTATTCTAGTTATGATTCAAATTAAAATTTAAATCTATAATTTAAAATTAGATTTAAAACTTAATTTAAATCTTTGCTTTATACTTTTAAATTTAAGTTAAAAAATTTGGGAAATAGGTCAAGTTTCAAACTTGAACTAACTAACTCGAGCTACCCATAATTCGCTCGAGTAAAATACTAAATAATCTCGAGTAAAACTCGAGTAACTTTTCATTTGAACACCCTTAAATTAAATGTTATAGACAGGTTTTTCACAACCCTGTAACACAGCATACCCAAGCCCATACATTCCTGACTTCGAGTCCCATATCCCCTAGCTTCGAGCAAATCATGTTGCAACCCGAAACCAAACTCGAGAAATCCTTCTTCCCCAAAAACTATCTGTTGGTACACCAAGTACCGTGCACCTGCACCACCATTGCCGATACCTCCGGCCTCTCGCGACCATCCACGCACGTCGGCGATCACCTTCAAACACGTTCCCGACCATCAAATCGATTACAGAAGCTAAAAACCAAAATCGAGCATACGAGCTCAATACTGGAAGTAATGTCGAACCTGGAATCACCCAAAATCACTCGCCTCCGATCACCAGGAAAAATTTCCCTCCGGCCACACCTTCATCTATACTCCGTCAATCACCAGCTTGAATGTAGATGAACTCGATTGCCTCTAGAGACTGCGGCGAACAAATTTTCAGATGAACAAAAATACTACGGTTAAAAACTTCAACCCCAAATTATTACTGCCTCACTGAATAAATCCATTTAACAATAATTTTCTTTAAATCTTCATTCACCAATTCATCACCAGAAAAGATACTGGCCACTCCAATCCCCTAGTTCGACAGAACCACCTCAAAACTCCATTTCCAGACAAACCAGAATGCTCTTTCAAATTTGGACTAAATTTTATGATTTTAGTTTTAGAATTCAAGTTTTAGTTTAAGTAATTGATTTATACCCTTGAATTAATAAAACTGGATGATCTAATTTTTTCTTACATATAGTTGTTATGTTATTATTAAGTTTCCAGAGACATTACAGTTTTTCACTTTATTTATTATATTTTTTTCCTCATATTGAATAAAAATTAAAACTGTAACTCATGTTACATACCATATTTTGCTTGAATCTTAACCTTAACAAAAGTTTGAACATAAGATCATGATTATGATCAGAGATTAATCCTATAATTCTAGAACAGGCACATATCACAATATAAACGCGCATTCAGAAAAACATACTTATTACAGAAAATTACAACACATTCATCCACTTCAAACATGATTATCACAGAAATAAATCAAGCAACTATAATTACTTAAATTATTTTAGTTAAAAATGTTACTCACCTGGAAAAAAATGAGCAGAGCACTTTTCTTTGAAAAACTTGAACTGGAGTTGCTTCTTTTCTTTTTTTTAAAATTGCAGATGCTTTTAAAACTTTCATCTTGCTTTTGAACTTAAAACTTTAATCTTGTTTAATTGCTTAAACTTCCTGATGCCTGCATGTTTCCAGATTCCAGGCTTCTGGATGTTTTACTAAACAGAAATGCAGGGTCTCAGTTGCATGCAAGTTTTTGATGCTGCAATTTGATTTTCAGATGCATGCAGATTTTGATAAAGTTGCAGATTTGCTTCAGGTTGATGAAATTGAAGAGCTACAGTTTTATATGATTTGTATTTTAAGTTTGAGTGTGATTCTGGTTTTAAAGAAGGTATAAACAGATTTTGATTTGGTTTTGAGGAGATTTTTACAAGTTTTGTTTTCTGTTGTTGAAGATTAAGTTTTCAGATTTTCATGGCAAAAGATCCTAAGTTTTGAACAAAAAGAATGGAAAGGAAGAATGATTTTAGAGGAGATGTATTTGTGTAAGTATATTTTGATTTTATTAAAATTACAAGAAAAAGAAAAAAAATAAGACACTTGGTTTAAGTTTAACATTTGTCACTTTATTTAGTTTAAGCCCTAACACATGTAATTCAAGTATCTTAAGAGATTTACACATGTCTTTTAAGAGTTAATATATTTACACATGTATTTTAAGTGTATTTTAATTTAAAATTGTTTATAAAACTCTAACTTATTTTTATAAGAGCTTTTAAATCTTATTTTATTTCTTATGTAATATATAAATGAATTTTATTTCTTCTTCTTTTTCTAATTAAAAGAAATGAAACAAACAAATTATGATTATAAGCTTATTCAAATATTTTAAACATTTATTTCTTTTAAATTTCAAAACATTGAATTAAAATTTAAATAAATTTATCAAATCCAATTTTAAAATCAAGTTACGTATAGAGATATATATATATATATATATATATATGCATATATAACTTTTGTTAAAATTAAAAATAACAAATCCTAATTCTAAAAATCTATTTATGTTTTATGAAAACTAAGTATTATCATTTTTATTTAAAAATAACAAATTAAACAATATTAAATAATTTACAAAAGAGATTATAAACAAATTAAGATCATTTGTAATTTGCATTGTAAATTCTCATATATATAAATCCCAAGTAATATAAAATAAAATTTAGCTTTTAAATTTATCTAATTTAAATTCATATTTTTAAGCTAAATAAAATTTTAAAACAAATAAGATTTATCATAGTATAAACTATAAAATTATTTATTAAATTGCTTTGAAAAGCCAATTCTTAAATCAAATTTTTAATTTACTAAAAATAAATTAGAATTAGAAAATCAATTCATTTACTAAATTCAAAATCAAAGTTTATCAACTTACAATATATACAATTATATATATTATAAACAGAAAACGGTTTATTAGCTTTAAAAGATAGAATCTACCAATTTAAATATTTATTATAAGATGATTATTATATCAATTCAAAATTTTATTATCAAGAATTATCAAATCAAATAAATTTTTAAACACAGATTATTAAATTTATATTGCCAAATTTCTGGTATATCACATTCCTCCCCTCTTAAAAGAATTTCGTCCCCGAAATTTAAAAGCAAAGGTAATTTAATAATCTATCCTAAGATTTAATTTTAAAACACAGTCATATATTATCAAACATATGCTAACAACCATAGCAACCAATTCAAACAAAACAAATCTAATTATCCAAAAAAAAATTCTGGATAAAATTTTCACGAGTTTCCCCGGTATAAATATCGGGATACTCGCTCTATAGAATCTAAACAATCAATACTATTAGGCTATAGAGCCCCTATCCAACTAAATCTACCAAACTAAACATGATATCAGACTACAGACAAGTCTGACTCAACAATCACATCCTCCTGAACTGCTGGTTCCACAACCAGAAATAAATCATACACGTATTCCCTCAGAGATACGTGAAACACAACGAAACCCAGTTATACAATCTGGCAATTCAACCTTGAAAATCAACTCCAATCCTCATAAGAATACAGAAAAGATCCAAAACACCTCGGAGCTGACTTACCCAGTCTTACTCAATCTTAAAATTCTTTAGATCGGAGAAAAACTTACCCAAAATCAAATCTCCGACTCCGGAATCCAAATTCCTTCGTCTCTTATCCATAAAACACTTCTGACGATCCTGGGCTGCCTTCAACTCTACTGATCAGCTCAACTTTCGCTGATGTCTCTAAAAATAAACTGGACCAAAACAATTCAACAGAATGATCTCCTCAAGATCAATCCAAAGCCAAGAATACCAACTCTACTCCATAAACATCAGAAGACTAACTTACTTCTCCTATCCGAAAAAGATAAAACCAAAGCACTTCCAACTGCTTCCACTGCACAGCTTTGATCTGAAGTAGAAGAAAAACTCGAGCACAAACTGGACAACACATCATAGAAATATGGTTCAACAGATCCATAAAAGAAAACTCAGATATCCCATCTGATCCTTCTACTAAACTGAACCACCAGTATCACTCTTAGAATCTAGTCGATAAGAAAACTCAGCCTCCAGGTACGGACAAACTTCTCATAGCTCTGATACCTACTGTAATGACCCGCCATCCGACTCCATAGATTGACGCATCATTAATAAGAAAGAAAGGGATAGAAAAGAGAAAAGAAAAAAGAAAAAGAAGAAACAACATCAGAATCTCAACAGTGGAACGAATAAATTATATTAAAAACATAAATATTACATAGTTTACAACCATTATCAGAGTTACACAGAAATTACTTCACATACTAGACAGTTATAAACACCTGTCTAGTTATTTCAACTCAATACAACTCAACAGAGAGATACAACACAGAGAACACGCAGCGGAACTATATATATATACAACGCAGAAGCCTCCTGCTCCGTTGCTCCTTCACAATTCGTCAAAGCTAACTTGAATCTCTTGGCTACTCGTAAAAATTTGAGTACCCAAGAGTTTATGAAAAACAAAAGATAAACTTTGGGTCAGACATGGGTCTGGTGTGAGTAACAGGTTAAAGTTGCTTAACTTTGAAAAACCTTTGAAAAGAAAAGGTATCACGTAAGACTTCCCACACATAAACATGGAAAAGTTTTTACCTTACGCTAACCAAAACTTTGATAGGAAATCCAGTGATATTATAATAGGTCTAGGGTTTTCAAGTAAATATGAAATAGCCGAAATTGTTACATCTATTAAATTCCAGCTACTAGCCACAAAAGTGGGTAATACAATCAAAACCGTTGGCACTTATTGGATTTTGGATTCCATCAATGGCAGGGCTACTGTGGTACCGCCCGTCACAGTAAATGGCCTAGATCACCGTACCGAGGAGTACGCCTGCTCCCCTGCAACACAAGACCGGAACCATCCCTTACTGGACAGTCCCAAACAAGACAACCCCGCAGTTGGCCTACGATCCAACCGCCCACACAGCCGAATAAAAAGGGACTTCTAGACAGGGCTAAATCTCGCTCTAAATTGAGGGCTACCCACGAAGCCTTGCTGCACCTCCCCTGTTTTAGCCATTCCCTGTTGATGAGGCTTGAGGCTACGATTACCTTAAGAGAACACATCTCTTAGAATGCTCACCGTCCACCTGACGATGTTCTAAATGCATTCAATCCATACAAGTTCGTTCCGGGTATGAACGAAACCGAAGGCATTATCTCGTTACACACATTTTGGAATCACCCTCAGAGTTAACGACGATAACCCTTGCACTCTAAACCACCATCTCGAACCTATAAGAACTAGTTCTGTCAAACTCATTATGGAATCACCCTCAGAGTTATACTGACGTATAGTTCTTACACCTCGAGTCTTCACTTGCTCCACTTGGATTCACGACCTAACGTTAATTTGGATCGATGTGGTTTTCGGATATCCAAATATGGAAACCCGATCCCGGTCTCATCGAAATCCAAAGCGTGTCTTTTAAGGCCAAGTTGTTTTAAAGTTTTAAAACAATACAATTATATATATACACACAGATAGATAAATCATAGATTCACAATAGGTAATCAACATTATCATCACAATAGATAATTTATATTATCATTATCAAAAGATAATCCAAATCATCATCACAATGCAACCAATGCATCCATATCACTCAACATTATTTATCTCATATCTGAGATTCAAACCAATCAAGGCAAACAACATTATCCAACCATATAAGCAATGATTTACCATACCAAATATAATTAATTTAAAATGAATTAAATTAATTACATCATTCAAATTAATTTAAAGTGAATTAAATTAATTACTTTATCAATATAAATCTTACTTACATCATTATTAATTAATTACAATTAATTAATTAATTAATCTCTAATCAATCACCTTAATTAATCACCCTTGATTAATTATTCTTAATTACATTCAAGTAATCATCCTTTAATTAATTTTACAAATTAATTAAACTTAACCAAATTCAGTAATTAATCTTAATTACTTCACAAATTAATTAACTATAATTAATTACATTAATCCTTAATTAATTATATTAATTAATTTTCTTTAATCACTTATTATTGATTAATTAATCTTAATTAATCAATCTTAATTACATCATTAATTATATTAATTAATGATTTCTAATTACAATTTAATTAAGTACCTTATTTAAATTAATTACATTAAGTAATTAATCTTAATTTAAACCACAATTGTTAATCACCCTTGATTAACTCCATTCAATAATTAACTACCCTTAATTACTTTACCAAATAAATTAATTACTCCATAATTAATTATCTCTAATTAATCCCTTGATTAATTCATAAAGTAATTATACTGAAATTACTTCCATCATCCAATTACTTCAATTAATTACATTCAGTAATTACCCATTAATTACTTCCCTAAGTAATCACTCTTCAATAAATTATATTAAGTAATTATACTCCACAATCATTTATTGATTATTATAAATTAATTAAACTGAATTAATTAACTTAATCAAATCAAATTAAACTTAATTAATTACAATTAGTAATTAATTCCTTAATTACTTTCATAAGTAATTATACTTAACAATTTACACAAATGATTATCTTTAAATTAATCAATCCAATTAATTATTAAAATTAATCACATTAATTAATTATTAAATAATCCTTATTTAATGACCTTCATTAACTATTAACAATTCATTAATTATTTTCTAAAATAGCTAACTTATTTTAATCATTATTAATTACAAATTAATTAACCATTAATTAATCCCTAATTATTTAATTAATTAAGTGTTAACTATAACTTAATTAATCCTTCATTACTTGATTAATTAATTACTAATCATTAATTAGAAATCAAATCCTATTTAATTAATGAATCTTAAATTACAAGTTAATTATTCTAAGAATAATTAATCTTAAAATTTTAAGTTTAAACCCTTAATTACTTTAAGTAATTATCTATTTTATTAATTTATTCAATAAATTAATTATTCTTAATTACCTTAATAATTAAATGAATAACAAATCATTAAATTAAAATTTAACTTTAACAAGTTTTAAAATCAATTTAAAACTTTAAATGATAAATAATACTTTTCTTATAAAAGAGATTTTACAAAAGTTAAAACAAATTTCTTTTTAAATTCAAAATATTTAAATTTTACTTATCAAAGATTCAAATTCAGATTCAAATCAATTTTAAACTTTGTTTAAAACACTTCTAATTTTTTTCAATTTTTAATTTTAAATTCAAATTTCTTTAAAAACAATTTCAAACAATAAACCCTTTTAAAATATTTTAAATCGATTTGAATTTAAAACTTATTTATTTCCATTTATGATTCAAATTAAAACTTGAATCTATAATTTAAAATTAGATTTAAAACTTAATTTAAATCTTTGCTTTATACTTTTAAATTTAAGTTAAAAAATTTGGGGAATAGGTCAAGTTTCAAACTCGAACAAACTAACTCGAGCTACCCATAATTCGCTCGAGTAAAATACTAAATAATCTCGAGTAACTTTTCATTTGAACACCCTTAAATTAAATATTACAGACAGGTTTTTCACATCCCTGTAACACAGTATACCCAAGCCCATACATTCCTGACTTCGAGTCCCATATCCCCTAGCTTCGAGCAAATCAGGATGCAACCCGAAACCAAACTCGAGAAATCCTTCTTTCCCAAAAACTATCTGCTGATACACCAAGTACCGTGCACCTGCACCACCATTGCCGATACCTCCGGCCACTCGCGACCATCCATGCACGTCGGCCATCACCTTCCAACACGTTCCCGACCATCAAATCGATTACAGAAGCTAAAAACCAAAATCGAGCATACGAGCTCAATACTGGAAGTAATGTCGAACCTGGAATCACCCAAAATCATTCGCCTCCGATCACCAGGAAAACTTTCCCTCCGGCCACACCTTCATCTATACTCCATCAATCACCAGCTTGAATGTAGATGAACTCGATTGCCTCTAGAGACTGCGGCGAACAAATTTCCAGATGAACAAAAATACAAGGGTCAAAAACTTCAACCCCAAATTATTACTGCCTCACTGCATAAATACATTTAACAATAATTTTCCTTAAATCTTCATTCACCAATTCATCACCAGAAAAGATACTGGCCACTCCAATCCCCTAGATCGACAGAACCACCTCAAAACTCCATTTCCAGACAAACCAGAAATGCTCTTTCAAATGTGGACTAAATTTTCGGAATTTAGTTTTAGAATTCAAGTTTTAGTTTAAGTAATTGATTTATACCCTTGAATTAATAAAACTGGATGATCTAATTTTTGCTTACATATAGTTGCTCTGTTATTATTAAGTTTCCAGAGACATTACAGTTTTTCACTTTATTTATTATATTTTTTTCCTCATATTGAATAAAAATTAAAACTGTAACTCATGTTACATACCATATTTTGCTTGAATCTTAACCTTAACAAAAGTTTGAACATAAGATCATGATTATGATCAGATATTAATCCTATAATTCTAGAATAGGCAAAACATATCACAATATAAACATGCATTCAGAAAAACATACTTATTACAGAAAATTACAACACATTCATCCACTTCAAACATGATTATCATAGAAATAAATCAAGCAACTATAATTACTTAAATTATTTTAGTTAAAAATGTTAATCACCTGGAAAAAAATGAGCAGAGCACTTTTCTTTGAAAAACTTGAACTGGAGTTGCTTCTTTTCTTTTTTTTAAAACTGCAGATGCTTTTAAAACTTTCATCTTGCTTTTGAACTTAAAACTTTAATCTTGTTTAATTGCTTAAACTTCCCGATGCCTGCATGTTTCCAGATTCCAGGCTTTTGGATGTTTTACAAAACAGAAATGTAGGGTCTCAGTTGCATGCAAGTTTTTGATGCTGCAATTTGATTTTCAGATGCATGCAGATTTTGATAAAGTTGCAGATTTGCTTCAGGTTGATGAGATTGAAGAGCTACAATTTTATATGATTTTTATTTTAAGTTTGATTGTGATTCTGGTTTTGAAGAAGGTACAAACAGATTTTGATTTGGTTTTTGAGGAGATTTTTACAAGTTTTGTTTTCTATTTTTGAAGATTAAGTTTTCAAATTTTCATGGCTAAAGATCTTAAGTTTTGAAAAAAAAAGAATGGAAAGGAAGAATGATTTTAGAGGAGATGTATTTGTGTAAGTATATTTTGATTTTATTAAAATTACAAGAAAAAAAAAAGACACTTGGTTTAAGTTTAACATTTGTCACTTTATTTAGTTTAGGCCCTAACACATGTAATTCAAGTATCTTAAGAGATTTACACATGTCTTTTAAGAGTTAATATATTTACACATGTATTTTAAGTGTATTTTAATTTAAAATTGTTTATAAAACTCTAATTTATTTTTATAAGAGCTTTTAAATCTTACTTTATTTCTTATGTAATATATAAATGAATTCTATTTCTTCTCCTTTTTCTAATTAAAAGAAATGAAACAAACAAATTATGATTATAAGCTTATTCAAATATTTTAAACATATATTTCTTTTAAATTTCAAAACATTGAATTCAAATTTAAATAAATTTATCAAATTCAATTTTAAAATCAAGTTACACACACACATATATATATATATAGATGCATATATAACTTTTGTTAAAATTAAAAATAACAAATCCTATTTCTAAAAATCTATTTATGTTTATGAAAACTAAGTATTATCATTTTTATTTAAAAGTAACAAATTAAACAATATTAAATAATTTACAAAAGAGATTATAAACAAATTAAGATCATTTGTAATTTGCATTGTAAATTCTCATATATATAAATCCCAAGTAATATAAAATAAAACTTAGCTTTTAAATTTATCTAATTTT
Source organism: Allium cepa (assembly GCA_030765085.1). NCBI lineage: Eukaryota > Viridiplantae > Streptophyta > Magnoliopsida > Asparagales > Amaryllidaceae > Allium > Allium cepa. The sequence goes on along the minus strand of CM060932.1, from coordinate 968,211,453 downwards.
AAATTCATATTTTTGAGCTAAATAAAATTTTAAAACAAATAAGATTTATCATAGTATAAACTATAACAGTATTTATTAAATTGCTTTGAAAAGCCAATTCCTAAATCAAATTTTTAATTTACTAAAAATAAATTAGAATTAGAAAATCAATTCATTTACTAAATTCAAAATCAAAGTTTATCAACTTACAATATATACAATTATATATATTATAAACATAAAACATTTTATTAGCTTTAAAAGATAGAATCTACCAATTTAAATATTTATTATAAGATGATTATTATATCAATTCAAAATTTTATTATCAAGAATTATCAAATCAAATAAATTTTTAAACACAGATTATTAAATTTATATTGCCAAATTTCCGGGATATCACAGTTATGGTATGAACTAACCCAGCTAGGAACAGTTATAACTGCCTGCTCCCACACTTGCTGGTACAAACAAACTGGACACATCAAAAAATAAAAGGACGAATAGTTAGATATCCACACAAGAGGCTCCAGCTCCATGCCCAAAAAAAATCCTTCCAAAATGCTTCACTAAAATGCTCCTAAAATGATCCTGACTACTTGGCTGCCACAAAAATAGGGCAATTAGAGTTTAAGGGAAAAGAAAATAAACTTCGGGTCAGTCATAGAGCTGGTGCGAGAAAACTTAAAAGAGCGGATACTTTTGAAATCAAAGGTATCTCATAAGACCATGCCGCACATAAACATAGACGAGGTTTTTTCCTCATGATAACCAAAACATTTGCTACGTAAAATCATTTCATATTATTTTTAATGACATTCTTTATAAACTCTTTTCAAGTAAACGTATTCAAATAGCCGAAATTGTTACCATTATTAAATTCCAGCATACTAAGCTCTACAACTAAAATCTCAAGCTTGTATTGGAGAATGGGTTTCGAACAAATTACCAGGTAAGGGACTACCTTCCGGCAATACATCTCTAGAGGAATGTACCGAGGCTATAGAACATTTGTACCTATACCAACACAATACCCACCTACCTCTTCCTAGATAGTATCGAATATGTCTTCACCCCGGTCGTTACCGACCTATCCGAGACATCTCTTAGCATACACAACAATAATTTGAACCCGAACATTATAGTGGGTATAAATATAGCTAGAAGGGGATGATCATACCCTAATGGTTGCGAAACACATAGTCTTTCCGCATCTTCCCTATTTTGGCTATTTCCGGGTGCAAGGCCCGAGGTAACGATTACCTTTCATATAGAACATCACTTTCCACTTTGAATGCCATATTTCCATTCCAATATCACATAACTAATTTCTAGAAACGTATAACTCCTAAGCTCGTACATCTCAAGAAAGGGTATTAAGCTAAGAGAAGTTGTCAACTCCGCCACCAATAGATGATACATTTATAGAGATGAATCAACGTGATTTAAAAATGAAATGTCAAAAATAGCTGATGAAATCCAGTAGCTAAGTCTAATTGTGAAAAGACTCTAGCACCACTAAGTTGATCGAATAGATCATCAATCCGAGGTAAATGATATTTATTTTTGATAGTAAGATCATTAAGCTTGCGGTAGTCAACGCAAAGCCTAAGTGTTCCATCGGATTTCTTCACAAAAATAGCCGAAGCTCCCCAAGGCGAGGAACTAGAGCGAATAAATTGCTTCGTCTCCAATTCGAATAACTGTTTACGCATCTCCTCGTTTTCTTTATTGGACATACGATAAGAAGGGCGAGTGATAGGTTGAGCTCCAGGAATGAGATTAATTCTGAACTCAATTGCTCGCTTAGGTGGTAATCCTAAAACGGGCTCGAATATGTCAAAAAATTCACGAACGACGTGAATAAGAGAAATAATATCACCCTCATCGTCATCATCGTCATTACGAGGGTTTAAAGAGTATAAAGATGCAACCAAAGCAGAATCCGAACCTTTAAGAATAACAGAAACCTGATTAACAGATTGAGGATGTCGCAGATGAATAGTTCGCTCAGGACATAGGATATGAGCTTCATAACGGTTAAGCCAATCCATTCCCAAAATCATTCCAAAGCCTAAATAATGCATGACATGCAAATCGGCTAGGAAAGGAAAATCACACAAAATAATCTCGACATATTTACACAATAAACTGATTGTTGCGGATCCACCAACCAGATTCGCAATTCTCATTGAAGTCATTAAACACAAAACATCCAAAGAAAAAGTATCAACAAGTTCTTTTGATATGAAAGAATAGGACGCACCCGTATCAAAAAGAACTCGAATAGGATGATCACGAAATAAAATAATTCCATCCAGAATAGAATGAGAAATACCTTGGCCATGAGATGTGTTGCCAGGGGCTTGAGCAACATTAAGCTTTCGCTCCTTCTTGCCCTGAAGCTTGGGGCATGAAGATAAAACATGACCGAGACCTTTGCAGTAGCGACAAGAGAGAGACTTTAGACACTTGTTCGCGTAATGGTCCTTCAAACCACAATTATAGCACTCCCCACGACCAAAGGAAGAAGTCTTTTCCACAGAGGTTGCTTGCTTCCCTTTCTTATTGGGATAAGGACCTTTGAATTTATTAGGCATTTTCTTGTTGTTGTTGAAGTTTGGTTTGGAGCCCACTACTTCAACATCATTCTCCCTATCCGCCTCTTCAAGACGAAGAGCGATATCAATGAGTTGGTCGAAAGAAACTTCTAATTTTAGAAGTAATGGCTTCTTGAGATTTTTGTTTAAGCCATAGACGAACCTCTGATTTTTCTTCAATGGGGTGTTGATGTATTCAACCCCATATTTGGAGAGAGATTCAAAAGACGCGACATAATCTGCCACAGAAGATTCACCTTGAACAAGGTCTATAAAACGGCGAGCCAAAGTCACCTTCTCAGCTTCTGGTACGAATTTTAACTCGAAGCGCTCTTGGAATTTCTCCCAGGTGAGATCCGCTTCATTAATCTCAGAAATAAGAAGTTCGTACCAGTCCAATGCTCTTTCTCGGAGCATACTAGAGGCCACCTGAACTCGGTGAAGGTCAATAAGATTCATGCGAGAAACGATTCGATCGCATGACCTTAGCCAAGCCTGTACTTCAATAATAGTTTCGGAACCTTTGAATGGCTCCCCACCCAAATTAGTGTAATCGCTGCACAAGCGTGCAAATCCCGACTTTGGGTGAGTAGGTTCCGGGTTAGTTCCAGCTGCTTGAGCATTTGTCACTAAATCAAGAAGCTGTTGAGCAGTCATAAAAACTCCATCTTGGGGAGTAGCACTAGATTGACCGGCACTGGGACGGCCTGATCTAACCATTTCTCTTCCTTTAGAAAGAAAGAAGAAGAAGAAAAAAGTTATTCACCAAATTGAATATCAAGCAATCTTGATAGATAAACAAGGAATCATAAGGAAAATAGGATGAATCGGTACGAAGACTCGAATTAAATCCTAAAGCACGACTCCTAAGATGGACTAAGGACGATGATCCTTTTTATAATATTCCATATTGTTCCGAAGTTTGGCTCTGATACCAAGCTGTGACCCCCCACCTCTATACCCACGCTAGCCAAGAACACTGCGATGTAATGCTGTCAACTAGCACGGAGAATAAGGCTGTTGAGGAGCGACCATCCGTGTAATTGCTTTGCGCGAGCATCGATATGTCAGATTGTATAACAAATCCGACATACCGACACAAACTCAAAGCTACTACACAGTGGCTATAATATCTTCAGAAACAAATATAGAAATAAACATAACATAAATCAGTCACAGACAATTCATATCACAAAGGCGGAAATAGATATGAATATTACACTAGGAAGTGTACATCAGAGTAGTGGTCTAAAAAGATCCACAATATCACAAAAGAATAGTTACACGAACTACACAATAGAATAAGTATACATTATGGAGTCTATATCTCAAATGTATACTACAAAAAAAACTACTAATCTAAGTAGTTAACCAAAAGTCAAGGAGGTAATCCCGGATGTAAAGTCAAGCAGAAGCACCTGTAACATCTCGGTCTGACCCGAGTATTATTTAATAAGAAAATAATAAATGGATCAGTCTAAGTATAAATATCAGATGAAACGATATAGAGTAAGAGATATGACTAAACACATAATAATCACAATACCAAGCTGTGATATATATAAGTAATTGAAAATCAACAAGAGATTAATCAATATCACAAAATCTACACAAGAATCAAAGAAATGTCATACTCCTTATTTCGTTCATCAAACCACAAATATTGACGATTATATCAATGTCAATCACAAAAGTCAATGACACACAAATTCACCAATGCACAAATATTGATAAAACTTATCAATAGAAATCACGAAAATTGGTAAAATACAAATTCTAGAAATCATCTCAAGAAATCCATAAATCACAAAAAGGGGGAAAGGCCTATCACAAACGGGAGCATAAAGCTCACCAACACATGTATCACAAACGGAACGCTAATTCCATGGTTGCTAACCATCACAAATTGAGCCGAAGCTCCACAAACGGCCCGAAGACCATGGGTTGCTACCCCACCAATTTGAGTCGAAACTCCACAAAATGGGGTTTAGTCTCCCTCGCAGACAAAGAGACATCGCACATTGCTAGTCTAAATCACAAAGGTGATCGTCATGATCAACGAGAAGTGTCAATTACACTAAGCTAGTAAATATATGAGTTTAGCTTCATGTCCCATAACCACTTGCTTAACTTAAATATTTACGAACAAACTGTAGATCTCCACTATAAAATTGTCACAAGGGATTCAATCGAACAAGTCCAAGAATTAACCGACAAAGTAAACGCAAGCGTTTCATACCACTCGTTTTACTAAGTCGTTTAATTAGATTTCTCGTACGAATGAGGTAAAGGTTTGTATATACTAATAGATTAGAAAACGGTTTAAGAAACGAGCTTTGTACTAAAATAGTGTTGAAATCATTTGAAGAAAGAGTTTTAATATTTACTACTAGTATAGAAACCTTTATATTTTTAAAGTGACAAATCACAAAGAAGATTGTAGGAACAATCAATCACTAAAATTCACATACGAAGATGTGAATAAAAATCCAACGAAACCAATAAAGAATCCATCGAAATGGATATTCAAAAATCCCTAAAAAGGAGTCATCAAAGTCATAATAAATGATAACAACAAATAGGAAACAACATGAATCGATTAAAGTTGGAAATTCAAGCAACTAGGCGAAATAGGCAAAATATCATCAGGTCGGTCGGCCGGCTACAGAGCTCGGTCGACCGGACCCTGTTCCAAAAAAGTCTCGGGAAGCAGGTCGGTCGGCTGAGCCCTGTAGCCAGTCGACCGGACCAGAGACAGAAAGGTGCCTATGCACCTTAGTAGCAGGTCGGTCGACCGGCCACAGGGCTCGGTCGGCCGAACCTGTTCCCAGTCCCTTCCAAGCCCATCGAATACTATGGCCAATCACGACCAATTCGCAACCACTCGAGCATCGGCACTAAGGATTTATGCCAATCGACTACCCGGCCCTATGAGCTCCTCGTTGCATCACCAAAAACGCATTTGAACATCAAAGCTATGATTTTTAAGGGTTTGAACCCAAAACACTAAAAATTGGAATATTCACCAAATCAATCCAAACCAAAAGCTAATGCACACGAATAAGTGTTAGGAATTCATACCTAACATTCGAAGATAATTATAAGCATAGATGTGAGATAATAACCTCACCTTTGAACCCAAGCAATTGAAAAAGAAGCTTGAAAGAAAAAGAGAATCAACCACTCTTCAAATCCAACTCAAGAAGCTTGATTCTAAGCAATGGGTTCTTCTATTAGCTTGGAGCTAGAGCTTGATTTGCAAAAGGAAACTAGGGTTTTGGAGTTTTAATTTCCCACCTCTCCCACCATTGATGCTTTAAAACTGAAAAGAGGAGAAAGTGAGGGTGAATGGGGAGGAGTGGCTCAGATTTGAGTATAAGTTAAACATAGGGCTGAGCCCAAACCCAAACCCAAAGTGAAAAAGTAGCAAAAATCAACTTTCTCCAAACATATCGAAGCTTATACTCAAAAAGGTCGCAAACGGCATCTTAAACTCAATGGGAGTGGTCCCGAGTCCTAATTCGACCGTATGCAAAAAGTAGCTTTTCAGACTAAATTCCGAGTATCGATAAAATATTTAAATAAAATATTTAAATATAAAAATTGACAAACATGTGGGTTGTTACACTTTCCTCCAACCCTCACCTTGCCGAGACCTATCAGCACCAGTGCCGACCCCCTGCATCACTTCCTACAAACGACGCTCAACCTCCTCTTCCCGTGCTTATGCCACAGCCTCATCTCCGCCACTTACAGCCTAATGCATCTCCTCCGTCTGGCCACCCACCACATTCGCCGACCTCAGCCGCTCTAGCTACCTCCGAGGCCACCTTCCTCCGCTGCGTGCAACGAATTTGAGCCTTCATTTCGTTTTAGCCCACGTCAGTGCTTGCAGATTCACATCCTTTCTCCTTGCTGACATTGCTTTGAGAAGGTATAATATACGTAATGTTTTATATGTATGAATTAATTCCTCCATTTTGGTAGCCTGCTTCTCTGGAACTCTCAAGTGTTGTCCACTTTTTATTCTACATATATACGTTTAGATGTTTATATCTGTTATATTTATTTTAGTTGTGTATATACTATAAAATATGTTTAACAATGTTTGTTATAAAAAATAAAGTTTCAGACATATGTTTTGTCAGAGATGTTGAAGCATGCGTTGCTTATATAGGTTGTTATGTAGAGTTGGTTCAGTTATATACTAGTTTTTAAAGGTTATAAAATATCAATAATATATTTGTTTGTATTTTAATATAGCGTGTGTATTTTGTGTTGATCGTATTATTTATATATGTGTTGATCGCATATAATGGTCTGTATATATATTATATGCGTCAGTTATTTGTTTTAAATTAAAGATGGGTTATAGTTTAATGAAGCAGTAGTTATATATATTAGTTAGGTTAGTGCTTGAACTTTTGATTTATATATATAATATTTTTTATCTAGACGTGATATTATGAATATAGTTGAGTCTATATGTATATTCTATATATAAACCATACAATTAATATTTTGATTTTGTTTAAGTTCTGCTTATATAAAAATATATATAATGATTTTGACAAAGTTATTTATATATGTGTTTAATACAAAACAATGGTTTCATTTGCATATGAGGTTTGTTTAATATTTATCTTAAAATGGAATATTGATTTTAATAAGAAATAAGAATATTTTATTTTCAGTTTATATCAAAACTGATTTGGATTTGATCTCGTAAATTTTGATTTATCAGCTTCGTTCGTCGATTCGTCCCAATCAAGCTTGTTTTGGAAGTCGTGCTTGCATTCGTAACTCTATTTCAGTATACGTGTCAGTGTGCATATCTGTGTCATCTCCTGTCCCCTCTAGCCTCGAAAGGTGAGCAATCACTCACGATTAATATTCTTTTGTTTATTAAATTTGATTTCAATTGAAGGACAATTGAAATATGCTGGTGCAAGTTATTTACACTGTTAAATATATGCTATTACCTGCATCAGTTCACCTGTGACATCCGATACCATTATCTGTTATTATGCGATAATAATCCAGTTTGATTGATAATTGATTGATTGTTTGATGTTTACATTGGATGTTAAATTGTTAATGTTTAAAGTGATAAGTAATATGCGATTTAATTTGATAAAGGATAAAATTGATATATGTGCTGAATTTGATTTGTTAAAGTCGCATAATATGACCCCTTTAAATGTTTAAATAAACTGATGTAGAAATTTGGTTAATTACACCTTGAACCATTGAATGTATATTGTATAAATTTTTGTAGTATAACATTGAATAATGAATGACAAGTGAAGAACCGCATAAAATAATAGTGTAATAATCTTTAATCTATATGAAATGATAGTGTAGATTCTACAAATAATTATAGTAATTTGCACAAACAACAATGTAAATTAATACGATTATTTCGGGATTATTTGAATTAATTATTGGATTGTTGTTATTGCTTGTTTATTTACTTTGACACCATCCCAGTTATCACACCGCAAGTTCCCTTTGTTATGCTTTGATTTTTGGATTGAAATGGAATCGGGTTAAAATGATAAATACCCAAATGAACTTGACTTAGGATAGAGAATTAAATTAAACCAAATTGGTCAATAATTTGATTTAAATAAATAAAGATTTATTTAAATAATAATAAGGTTTCAAAATAAAATTGGAATTTAAAATTTTAATGAAAGGAAATGTGAATATTTGAAATTTGAAACAAAATATTAACGTAATAATTGATGAAAGAACGTGATTAAAAATTTATTATTTAATAATTAAATTTGGAATTATTAATAATTAAGTTTGAAGTTATTTAATAATTAATAATTATTAATATGCGTGCATTTCCAATCCAACCTTCTCTGTTGTTTTGAATGGTAGACCAGTTGGGTACTTCAAAAGTAGTAAAGGAATACGTCAGGGTGATCCCATACCTTCCTACTTATTCTTGTTGGTCATGGAATTTTTCACAGTTAAGCTTAATTCCAGATACGCTCGGAAGATAATTAAGTACCACCCAAAGTGCTCTACTCTCCAAATACAATCTTTAATGTTTGCTGATGATGTTTTGTTGTTTACTAAGCCTGATATTCCCTCCTTGACTGGAATTATGGAAGCTCTCCAATCATTTTATTGTATGACTGGTCTATCAATTAACCAAGCAAAATCTTCCATGTTATTAGCTGGAGTTAGTGATGTTCAAGCTGCTGCCCTATATCTGCACACTGGCTACTCTAGAATGGACAATGATATGAGGTATCTTGGACTTCCTTTACTCACTAAAAGAATTACAAATGCTGATTGTGTACCTTTATACAATAAAATTACATCTGTTATGGGTGTCTGGTCTAATAGGCAACTGTCACAAAGTGGAAGACTTGTCCTTATAAAATATGTAGTTTTTTCCTCCTTAGTTTACTGGGCACGGTCCATTATCCTCCCAACCAAGCTGTTGCAACTTGTCAGGTCTGCAATGAATAGATATTTCGGGTCTGGAAGTATTCACAACAGGAAGTTGATCCCTTGCCCATTTACTAAATTTGAAACTCCTATGAAACTTGGTGTTATTAATGCTAGGATGTGGAACTTTGCTGCCATAAGTACCCATTTTGATGATCTCATCAATAAGAGAAGCAGCATTTGGGCAAAATGGGTCTGGCAATATTACATAAAGACGAATTACTTTTGGTGCATTGAAATCCCTCAAAACAGCAGTTGGATCTGGAGGAACATTCTGAAGTTAAGAGATGTATATCTCCCATTGATACAATATCATATATCTGCAAAGCCTGATGTGAGCTTCTGGCATGACCCTTGGCCAGGCAAAGGGCTTATCCTATCAAAAGTTTGTGACTACCTTCAAGTTCAACAGTCTGGTATACACTATGATGCTAAAGCCAATGATTATTTACATGATGGGAATTTGCTATTGCCTAATAGTAGTAACCAATTGATCAGGCAATTGCGGACTGACATCCAATCCAATTGCTGCTCTACCCATCAACTGGAGGCTGTTACTTGGGACTTGAAGCCTCACGCTGTCAGGGGTGTTTACAATTCTATTTTAGTGTATGATTCACTCCCTGCGGCCAAATGGTACTATGTGATCTAGTCTGATGATTCACTTCCTTCTGATAACTTGATGTTGTGGAAAGTCATTAGTCAGGCCCTACTCACTAGAAGTAAGTTGAACAATTTTGGTATGGCTTGCTCCTCTTTTTGTCTCTTTTGTGAGTTGCATGAGGAAACAATAGATCACATTTTCTTTGACTGCCCTGCTCTCCAAATAATTATGGCCAGAATCAGTACCATTTCTGGAGTTAACCTCACTACTGGGGGGTACTAGCATGATTTGGAGTATAATATACAAAGCTACTAGATAGAGAAAGTACGAGTCCAGAATTTTGGCAGTATGTTTAAAAAAATATCTTTCTATAATATGGAAGGAAAGGAACGCAATTATTTTTGATAATCACTGGAAGAAAACTGAATTATTATGGCAAGAAGTTAGGAGAAGCACCCATTGGCAATTGATGAACTGCAACACCAAATTCCCTGACGTTTTGTTACATGTTTGGGTTTGATGTTTTTTGTTGTTCCCTCAATTGCTTGATTTTTCTTTCTTTTTTCTTTTCTTTTCTATTCTCTATGTATTGTTCTCTTTTATTGTGTTGCAATAAAACTGGTAGGGGTCCAGTCAACCCCGCTGGCTTTGCCAAAAAAATAATTAAGTTGGAAATTATTTAATAATTTAGCTTGAAATTATTGAGTTTGAAATTATTTAATAATTGAGTTTTGAAATTATTTAATAATTGAATAAGATTGGATTAATTGATAATTAAATAAAAATTTGAATTCTTTGATAAGAGAAATTAAACTTTTTAATAAGTGAATTTGAACTTCGTTAATAAATAAAATTGGGTTTCTTTATTTATTAAGTTTTGGAAAATTATTTAAGTAAGTTAATAAGTGAAATTGAACTTCTCGAATATGTGAAATTTAGTTTCTTTATTAATTGAGTTTTGAAATTTGTAACTAAGTAAATAAATAAGTAAAACTGAATTTCTTTAACAAGAAATAAAATGTGATTTATTGGAATAAATATAAGACTTGTGATTTAAAGAACTTGATTGACGAATCTAAATGAATTCAATTTGAAGTTTTGATATAATGAAGTTGAACTTAAGCAATTGAATTAATGAATTGGAAATTAAATAGAAATTGTTTTTGAATGACAAATTTACTTAATGTTGGATGAAATCGATTAATGAACTTAAAATTAATGTGAATGTTAAATTAAATTAATTTTAATGATTTCAGAATGAAACTTATATACGACTTGAATCAATATTTGAATTGTTCTAAATAAAATTTGAAATTGAATTATAAGATTTTGAAACGGTAAGTTGGAAGTTTTGAAACGTAAAATATGGAAATTGATTTAGAGAAACAAACGAAATGTTGGTTTACAAATTCTAATTGAAATTGAATTTGATTTTTGATTGAAATTTATTAAACGACCAATCGGTGTAATAATTACAAAAGTTATTAAAGAAACCGGGATCGGTTATGGACATACTCTCTATCTAAACCGAAAACCACTTTAATAACTATACGCGTAGTGATGATTCAGAATGAAGTGGTTGGAATGATGTACGTGATGACTGAAGAAAGAGAACGATAATGAATAGCCTTGACACTTGTGTCAAATTGGAAATGACTAAAAGAGGAGCCATGCCGGGCCAAATGGGGTTAGCCACCTCGAGCGAACACACTTCTTCGTAAACTACTCATTACTTGTTATTGATTGGTGCACCCTCGTACTTTTGGGAGTGTTGTTTCGCGTTGTTGCGATCATTGCGGCGGTGCGTTCTCACCAGTCCGGATCAGGCAAATGGTTGTTTCACTACCTTGGGTATTGCCTCATGTGCCTTGTCGTACTTGTATCCCTATATACGCGACCACTACGAATTTGTTTTGTGTTATACCTATGGAGTACTCCCTGATATCTCACCAGTTTACGGTGGAGTTTACAGTGCTGTATAGACTATGACATTTATATAAAATGTGTTAAGGGGGATAATGGTAATGCCTTAACACTATTTTGATATTTTATATTACTGATAGACAATATCAATTTAGCATATATTACTACATAGTAGATATTTTAACGGATCGTTAAAGGATGGTTATTCCAATGTCCTTTGAGTTATTGTATTTCAATTGTTATTTCACTTGAGTTGGATTTATTGATATAAGAATGTTAATCCTGACTCGAATGTTTTGTGTTTTGCTTTACGCTCGGTCTGACTGAGTGTACCAGTATTCGAGACTCACCTTTGGAGTTGGAGCTTCGCTTGGGGATCCAGCTATCTATCCAGCTTTCAGATATTCAGTTGATTCCAGAGATGTATTCTGAATTCTTGTGTTTGACTATTGTATTCGAGACTTCTGTTGTAACTTATTTAACTCTGTTATATATATAGTAGCTTCATGAACTACTATCTTTTACTTCCGCTGCATATTATTACTCTGTGTCTGTGATTCTGTGATTATTTATTTACTGTATATGTTCAGTTTTGCCAAACTTAAATTAACAATTCGGTATTTTGAATTATTCAAGTCCGACATGTGCGGATGCGAATAGTCCAAAATAGAGGGTTATTACAGAAAATCTGCAATACTCGGTCTGATCTGAGCATTATATCAAAGTAACACCCGAGTCAGACGGGAAACCAGCATGATTAAGCCCATAAAATTTGAAAATACAGAATTATAAGACTTATTTGAAAATCTGGGGTAACTCATACCCCATACGAGTTCTTAACTTGTTAAAACCAACACTTATTTCACAAATCAAACCCTAAGTACCACTACATAGTTTCAATGGTCCAGTTTACTTAAATTATTCCATTCCAGCCTATTGATTGCACATATCAAATCTATAAAGAATTATTGTAGATTACAAATCGAAGTGGTTTTGGGTATTTACTGATACCCGACCACGGTCTCTTCAAATCCAATGTTATTCTTTAAGCCAAATGTTAAGTTTAAACAATACAATTTATATTAAGGATTTTCATATTCACACAACAATTTCTCTTAGATAGATAACCCACAATATCACAGTTCAATCCAAAGTGTTTCATATCACAAAGCATCACAAATCACATATAAGAGATATCAAATAATCTAAGTCATTCAATATATGTTAATTATCTCTAAGCAAGATAAATTAATTGTACCATTTCTAATTAATTTAATTGCTATTAAATCCTGCTTAATTTAACATTAATTAATTACAACCATTAACTAATCGTTCTTTAGTTATCAATCTAAAATAATTATCTATAATTACTTTCATTTAATAGTTATCCCATTGGTTAATTATCCTCAATTAATTAACCTATAATTATTAATTAATTTATCCTCTAATTACTAATTAAATTAACTAACCCTTAACAAAGTAATCCTTTAATTACTTACATTAAGTAATTATCATTTAAGTAATTACTCATATTAATTAATCCTTAATTACCAATTAATTAATCTCAAATTACCAATTAATTAATAATACTTAATTATTAATTAATTAATTAATATTTAATCATTAATTAATTAATTTCTCTTTAATTACTTCATTAATTTAATTATTCATTAATTATCTAAGACCTTAATTAACTTTAAGATAAACCTTTTCTTTATTAATTTCTAAATCATTATTAAGATCTTATTTAATAAATCTTGAAATCATCTATCATTAACATAAAATATAAAAACATATTACTCCTTTAATTAACTACTTAATTACATATTTAAATTAAGTTTAAAATAAACTTAAGAATCTACTTAATTTATTTATGTAACATAAATCATTCAACTTCCTCAAACCAATTGTCTAAATAAAACATTTAGTATATATAAAAGAAAACTAATTTAAGAAAAAGGTTTAAACTTGATTTATTATAAATTTTAAAATCTTTCTTTTATTTAAATTTTAAAATTGTTATAAATCATTCACTTCGGGTTCAACTCGATATATACTCGAGTCCAGACCCGAGACTCCCCTTCTTCTTTTTTTTAAAAAAACTTGTTAAAATTTTAAATTGTTAACATGTTAATAACTCTCACGTCCCTACTCGAAGACGAACCTGAGTAAACCTTGCCTTATCCCGACTATTCCTCTGAGCCCAACCTCTTTCCCCAAAACACTTACACACCAGCCTCGCCGCGCACGTGCACCGATCATCGAAGCCTTTTCGATCATCGTCGAGACCTTTCGCACATCGACGACCTTTCCCATCATCGATACCGACCACCCAGACTTCAACCCAAACTCAAAATCGAAATCAAGAAAATCTCAAACAAAGTGGTACCGAACCCATCACCTAAAACCTCCTTGACCCAACGCCGCTAACCACCAGTAACCACGAATCTCCATCCATAGCTCCTTCAGTCGTCCACGCTTCTATCCCCCAACCTCCGAACGAGTCCGGTGATCCAGGGACGACGCAGCAAGCATTATTCTGACCTCGACCAAATCTGGGTATTAAACCCTACACCGACGCCTCGCCGCCACAACGGTGGCTTAAAATCAACCTTCCATTTTTCCCTAACTCATCATCTTCCTAGCTACCTCCAGTAGCAAACTCGAGGCCCTACCACCCTCCAATCACCAGTAATAGCCCAAAATTCCATTTCTGATCAACCTCGAAATTCTCACTCGAAATTAAACTAGAAATCATGATTTTCCTTTTAAAAATCCTAGTTTTCCAAGACGATTCAGATTATATACTTGGATCGAAGAATCAAAATGTTTGGATTTGTCATGTTTTAAAATTTTCACTGTATTTTCTTGATTTCCAGAAATATACAAACTTATCGTACTTAAAAATATATTTTGAAATCCTAATTTATGTTTAAACAAACATAATTTTTTTGGATTTTACAGCCTATAAGGGATTAAACGAGAAGATTTGAATTTTTCTAAATTTTAAACCCTGTAAATAAGAACAGAGGTGTGTGTGTGTCTATATATATATATATATATATATATATATATATATATATATATAGACATGCACATTATCATCTTCATATTTATCAATATGCAAATCAAATTTCCACTCATGCAAACAATTGTCACATCATTATTTCATATTTCCATCACATGCCATAGATTAAAACGATTATTAGTTTGTTTACTCACCTGTATTATGCAAACAGAGAACACAGGGCTTTGAGAAACATGGAAGAGCTTTTGATCTGTTACTTGATTAAACTGAGTTGGATCTTGAATTGCTTCAGGTTGAACTTAAAACTTGAAATTGATGTTGTTTGATTTTATTTCTTTCTCTAGTTTTGGTTTTCCAGGTTTTGTTTGATCTTGAAAACTTTATGTTGAGTTTTGAATTTTTGCAGAGATCATCTGACTGAGAATTTGTGAAAGATTGTTGTTTGATTTCCATTTCAGGTTTTAAGTTTCTTTAGTTTAGTTTGCTAAGTTTTGGTTTGAATAGAAGAAAATGAGAATAAAGAGGAAATGCTGATATATATATATATATAACTTTGTTTTAATTTTAATTATTATTTTTAAAAATAAGAGAACTAATGACACTTGTTTATTATGCAAGTTATTATTCTTACAATTGTTAAATTGATGATAAAATTAACTTACACTTGTAAATATGCATGTCTTTATGTCTTTTATATGTTTTAATATTAATTTTATATTATATTTATCATTTAGTTTTGTATTTATACATATATATGTATATATACACACATTTTATTACATTTAGTTTTATGTGAATTTATACTAATATATATTTACAACCCATATTTATATTATGTATAAATTTCAAAAGAAGTATCTAAACCTTTGTATTAAATCTTTTTCAACTATACTTTCAAATGAATAAATATTTATCTTTAGAGTTTTAAAATACATAATTAACTTTAAACAACTTTTGAAAATTTATTACATTGGATTCAAAACAATATATATAAATATATATACACACACACATACACACTTATATACTTGTATACTTATAATTCCAACTTTATAGAGTTTACATATATCTATTTATAATATACATCCAGATATCAGTATTAATTTGTTTAAATAAATAAAATCAGTACCTTAATAGTAAAAAAAACAATTAATTACCAATTAGTCAAATATTCCAAAATCCGGATTATCACATTCCTCCCCCCTTTGAATTTTTTCATCCTCGAAAAGGAACAATACCAAAATTTTATCAGTTAAATTATCTTTAAACATTCTCAACTCCCACTATTTAATTTTTTTTTAAACATTTTAAAATCTACATACTATTGCCAAAATATCTTTATAAAATATTTTATAACTCAATGTCTCAACAAGTCCATCCTTATTTTCATAGAAATTCGGTCATATGTTGATCAGGCGTAGAACTGAAAATCTATATGTACTTAGTAAACCCGTTTCCAACACCCAGTGAAAATACTTAAAAATATTTTGGTGAAAATATAGAAAATATTTTTGAAAATGTAGAAAATATTTTTGAAAATGTAGAAATCATTTTTGGAGAGAATGCTCTGGAAGTCATCACCTCCTCCATGGTCGCATTTAACCCGATGGTTACGTTGCCATCCCAGCAAAATTCATAGATTACTGTAGGAACTCTACGCCCCTTGATTACGCCATGGAACCCGCCATTGATCGTAGCTACACCTAGGGTTACATCGCCATCACGGCAAAAATCCATGTAACTATAGGCATCAACGCCTTCGACTTTCGTTTCCAAATGAAACTTCACCACTCCTACATAGATCGCAGACTACATCAGTCGAGCTCCAATGTAGCCTGTAGGCTCTCACTGCCTCACGACTTTCACTATGTCTTCGTAGATTACAGTCTACCGATGTTACGTTGCCATCACAACAAAATCAAACATAGACCGTTGGCTCTCATGGCCACACGACTTCCGCTATGGTCCGTAGTAGATCGCAGTGACATTGAGTTACACGGTCGTGGCGGCATAACTCAAATGTCTCTGTAGGCATCAGCACCCTCGACTTTCGCTACCCACAACACAAAATCCTCAAGAACTTCAGTTTGTCCGGACTTCTTCCCAGGATCCAATTTAGAGCCTCTCCCTTAGGGCTCAAGGCCGAACCACCCCATGGATCTCCTATGAAGTTCATTTCATGGGAGCACCTTTTTTCCCAGAGTCAATCTCAAAAATATTTTATACTATACACATATAGTATCTTCAAATCATATCCTTTATGATTCACCTAAAAATCTCCTTTACACAAAATCGATATCTCAAATCGATAGTTCCAAATTTGGCTTTCCAAATTCCCAAAATTGATTTTTCCTAAAATTGATTTTTCCTAAAAATCAAAAGCTTTTCCAAAATCCATAGGTTCCAAAACTTTTTTCCCAAAATCATTCTCATAAAATTATTTATATATATGCATATATAGATATATATAATCTTAAAAAATCTTGGATCACTTCATACTTATATAAATTTCTCTTTTCTAATACTTCAAATCTTTTCAAAAAAATCTTTTCTTCTGGCTATAGATTCAACAAAGGGGAGTTTATCATACGAAACAAATATATATAACTTTAGCTATGCCAAATCAAATATTTAAGTTGGATTTTTTTTACTTAAAAAAAAGGTTTTTTTTTTGGAACAAAACCTAAATAAATAAAAAATGAAAACAAGAAAGGAAAAGAAAAAAAAAAGCAAGCAAATTCAACAAACGCAAATTTAGTAAGGAAAACAAAAGCCAATTTTTTTTTTCTTAACAAAAGAGTTCAGATAAGAACTTTAAAACTCAGCCTCAACCATAAAAACATTTTTTTTTTCGAAAATAGAAAAACAAAAGGAAAAATAAACTCAGAAGAAAAAAAATAAAAATAAATAGAAACTAAGCAGAACGAATCGAAAACCCACCCGGCCCAATTTCTACTTGCTCAATTTCTAAATTCGTAAACAATTCAAAGTTCACGAAATCACAGTTCAATTTGTTAAATTGTCGACAAAACTCTCGCCTTCAATTTCATGAAATCCCAAAATTCCCAAAATTCGTATATGTATGCAGTCGTGGTTGATGATCTTCGAGCAATTTGTTAGGTCGAGGCGATTTGGGTTTGGGCGTAGTAGTCGAGGAGGATGAAGGAATTGTGGTGAATGGCGACGTGCAAGTAGGCAGTGAAGTTGTGGAAGTCGGAGGCGTTTCGATGTTTCTGAGTAGTTCGTAATCGCGATTGCTGACAGTTTTGGGAATTGAAGTTGTGACTGAAACTTGGTTTGGGGTTGCGATGTTCGTGGATGGGTGATGGCTGAGGGAAGTGCTGTAGCTGGTGGGTTATGAAGACGGCTTTTGTTTTTCTTTTGGGTATGTCAAGAAGAGAGATGTCGCTGTTCTGGAGCAGCAGTTGGGTATGAAATGAAGATGATATGGTAGGCCGTGAATGATGGCTGTATCAGTGGTGTGTTCGATGGTCTGGAGGGTGGCAAGCAGGTTGTGGTTGTAGTCGCGGTGACTTGGTTGCGGGTTGAGGTGAAGTGTATTGTGAAGTTTCTGGTTGTGAGGCACGTTTGGGAGCAGGTTGAATTGCAGCAGTGGGTGGTGGGTTTATGCTTGTGAATGGGAAGTTTGGTCGAGTTGTTGAGGCAAATTGTGTGTTGTAGATGATGCACTGGTTTGGGTGGTCGGTTTTGATTGTGGAAGGGGATGACTGCAATGGTTTGTATTGCACTGGCAAGGGAGATGACTGAAATGGTTTAAGTGTGCGTAGATAGTGGAGATGGTAAGTGGCTGTGGTGGTTTGCTGGTGGTAGCTCTGTTGAGGGGGCGTGATGCTGCTGTTGTTGATTGATGGTTGTGTTAATGTTTGACTGTGTTGCTAGAAGATGGAGATGTTGGATGTGAGGACTGCTATGTTGCTGTGAGTGGTTTAAAGGGTTCGTCGAGGCGATAACAGAGGTTTTGGGTTGCGGTTTGTTGAGGCGAGTGGTCGGAGGCGGCTGTTGTGAGTGATTGCGTGATTGAACTTGGAGGAGAGGAATAGTGATTTGTGATGGGTTGTTCGATTGGGGCGGAGGTGGTATTTATGCAGCAGTGGTACATAGAGGAGTTGGATTGCGTGGGCAGCAATGTAGAAATTGAAGGCAAGTGTGACTGGAAGTGTGCAATGGTGTTTTGTATTGAAGGTGAAGGAAGGTGTAGTGGCAGTTTTGGTTGAAGGATGTGAGCAGTAGAAGGCGAGGCGGTGGGAAGATGGAATGTTGAAGGCGGGTTTGTTGACTGAGGAGATGTGATGGACTGAAGTGATGTAAGCAGTAGATGAACTGAGCTGTGTTGTGGTATGTAAGGATTGGATGTCGTTTGAATTGGTTTTGGTTTGCTGAGTTGAACTGGTTGTGGAGGAGCTGTTATGAAACAGTGGAGTTGTGTGTAGTGCAACAGTGGATCAGAGGAAGCTTGGCTGTGGATATGATAGTAGGATGAAGTTTATATAGTGGTGGCAGAACAGTAAGAAGGATGAGGAGCAGTTTTGATGTTTGGAACTGGTGGTTGTAATGGTGCACAGAGATGTGCAGAAGTTCAAACAGAGACCAGAGGTTCAAACAGAGACCAGAATTGTATTTGAAAATGCAATGAATTTTTTTTTTCCTTTTTGAAATTGTATATGCTCTTTTTTTTAATAGTGAAAATGCAAATGAAAAAAAAGGAACTAGAAAACAACACACACAAAACCAAAATGAAATCAAAAAACACACAAACGAACACACAAAATTTACACAAAAATAATTCGAAGAATAGAAAATCAAAATCAAAACAAATTCCCCGGCAACGGTGCCAAAAACTTGTTCGTCGACGGAAGTTCTATCGGTTTAGAAAACCGTCAAACGAATTTTGAAATAAAAATAACCGCAAGCGCACGGTGTACGAATGTAGCACGCGGCGAATACGGGTCGATCCGCAGGGAATTGATGATTTTAAAATTCTACTCAATCAAATTAACCAAAGTTGGAAGAGTGATTAACTAAAAAAAATGACAAAAGAAAATAGATAAAAATATGAGAGTGTTAAGACAATTTAGAGGCAATTTCCACTCTCTAGATCACATAAATCAACAAAATGAAGTTATGATCTTTCTTTTCTTTTCATTAGTGAATTAGTTGATGTGTTTATCATAAGTATGATATATTTATGCTATTAATTAGCCCAATATAAACCATCAAACTATAACACAACCACTAATACACATTTAACTCTCATGAAATATGACAACAAAGTTGAAATAAAAATCTATTTTAAGCATAGCCTATTAACTATTGTTTAGAAATATAGGCTATCAAATTTCAATTTCAACATTCACTTCTTTGCCATAATCATATTTAGATGAAGAGACAATTTGTGTTATGTTTGTTTAAGCATAGCCTATTTGTTATGAACAACATAGACTATCAAATTCAAAGCTAAACAACATTATTAAACCACTTCAAGTGTTTCCATTAAAGCACAAAAAGAGAGTATAAACATCAAAATGTTGCATCTACATACTAGAGAGCTTCATTACCCCTAAATTATAGGGATTAAGCTCTCATATTTGTTATCAAATCAATAATGTAGAAAGCAACATGAAAGCAAAAGGAAAGGAAAATGAAAGCTAATGGAAAAGACAACTAATCTAATTGCATAAAGGTAAATCTACACTATTACATAAGAAGAGAAGAAGCATGTAAATAAAAGAGAATTAACATTGCATAAAAGAAAAGAAAATTACATGAAATGAAATGGCTAAGTAGCCATGGAAAGAAAGAGAGCTTTGGTTTATTTTCTAAACTAAAACTAACTAACTAAGAGGAAGATGGCTACATGAAACATAAGGGGTATATATACAAGTTTTAAAACCCTAATTCACTTTTTGGGGAATGCCCAAAATTCCCCTTAGGAAGTGTGGAGGCCAAGTAATCATTAACATGTCTTAATCCCCCATTAAGTGTACATGAAGCCATTAAGTCCAAAAGCATGTGCATTAGCCTTTAATTTGTACATTAAGGTAGGTGGGTAGGTGGGGTCCTCCATGATCTTCACTTTGAATTATTTCCATCTTCATTCCTTTATATCCATTTTGTGCATGCATGTTTCTTCATGAACCCACTAATATGAGAAGCTAAATTCCTACAAAATATTACAGAAATTTCCAATTAAATTCTTTCAAATTAATATACGCGCACAAATGGCCATTTTGCCCTTATATGAAGATGAATATGTGAAAATTTGGAATTAATATGAATTTTGGTTAAAACAAGTTAAAATACCCAATATGTTCATTTATTTAATTTAAATAGAATAAATATGGTGGTAAAAATATGCACATTTACGTGCACATCAATTTTCTTTAAAAAGGTTATTTACCATATCACTTACTTTTCATAAAGTGAATTTCAAAGATATCCAACTTCCACTTTTATTCATCATATATTTTTCAAAATATACTTTCCTATTTAAAAATCATTTTTACCTTTCAAAATTTCCAATGTCAATTTCATTTAAGCATGTACGATGTACATATATCATCCTTACGCAATATCAAATTGATCGCTCACTCGATCACACAATTTCACTTCCGAACTAATATCGTCCACCAGACTTCTTAGTGTGGACTCAGATCTGGTTTCTTGATCAAAAACCGTCATTCTCCTTGCATAGCCCTAACTATGATAGAGAATTTTCGAAACCAATCGAAAATCCATATCCAGAGTTCGTAGTCGAGAACCGAGTGAAAAATCCCAACTCGAATGGATATACTATCTGGAAATTCTGTGCTCGAATCTGGATCAAATCATTTTGTGAATAGAATAATATACGTACATCATACGTATTTATCTTCATTGATTATTAGCTAAATAAATATTCATTCTATTCACCTTTATTTTGAATCTATTCACTTATTCATACTCGCCTCAATTCCTATTTTGGTTGTCACTTCAATTCTAAATAGTTTGCACTCTGACCATCTTGTATTTAGAAAATAGCTCGAAAAGATTAATATAGATAAGTAGTTGTAAAATAGTCATTATTTGTAAATAGATATAAAATAGGTAAGTAGTTGTAACATAGTTGTAAAATAGTTAGATAATTTCAAAATAATTGTAAAACAATAATTAGTTATAAAGTAGTTATAAAATAGTGATTAGTTCGTAAAACAGATGTAAAATAGTAATTAGTTTCAAAATAGTTGTAAAATAAACGTAAGATAGTTTGGGTTTTAAAAGGAAAGGTTGTATAGTAAATAGCTAGGAAAATAGATTTAAAATAGTTATATTAAAATAATTCTATTCAAAAATAGTTTTAGAGTCAAACTAGTTCCATTTCCCAAGCTCCGCGTCTACTCAATTTCTCATCCCACTAAATTGATCCAATTCCAATTCAATTTGAATTAACTTCAATTCCTTTCCCAAATTAAAATCAATTCCCATTTGAGTTTAAAATTATTCAACTTCAATCACAATTTCAATTAATTTCAAATCAAATTCAATTTGAACAAACTTTCAATTTCAATCTCAATTTTTCAAACCATCTCGGATTATATAAATTCGAGTTAAATTTTTAAACGTTGATGTAATTCTCAAATCAAATCAACCTTTATTTTTAATTTAACGGCCTAAATCTTTAAACAATTTAATTCTGAGTCCAAATTTCAAAATTCCATTTTAAATTACCTTTACTTAACTTATTTCATAGTCCAAATAAGAGTTCAAAAACAATTTAATCTTCAGAATCCAATTTATTACCCAATTTTATCTTCAAACCTTGAAACCGATTCTTAAACAATTTTAGTTTGCAAGTTCATTTTTAACATTTGAATCTTAAGTTCAAAGTGATCCCTTTTTCACAATTACAATTTCACTTCAAAAATCAAAATAGTTCTAAAATGAGGTTTTATTTCCATTTTATTTCAGTAATTGATGTATATTATCCCAATCCATTTCTTAATTCATTTAAAAATAATCCAATTCTCAGTTTCGTAGATTGGTAATAACAACAGGATGATAGCAGGATATGTCAAAATAAATAAACATCCAAATTATTTAAAACATCCATCAATAGCATCCATTTACCAATTTTCAGAACTCAAACCTATTCAGTTCAGCCCATTTAACTTCCCTCGGTTAAATCTCAATTTCAACTTGAAATTTTCAATTCAGGTTATTCATTTTAAACTCATTTAACTTCCCCTAAGTTAAATTCAATTTATTTAATCCAGTTAACCATACTCAATTTGAATTCTCCATTTTAAATTTTAAACTTCTTATCAATATCCTACCTTACTTAAGTTCGAAAACTTATCACACTTCGGAAAAAAAATTCAAAATTCAACACCTAGAGTTTATTTCAAATCATCTTTGATATAATGCATATCCCACACATGTACATATTCATTTCTCTTGCACCCTAAGACATATTTTAAATTTTAAACCATTCTTGGTTTTTAGTTCAAAACATACTTCTTTAAAATTTAAAACAATTCTTGTTTTAAGATAAGATTCCCACATTTAAAAATATTATTTATTATATCTTTTAACATTTTGAAACAATTTCAAATTTTCTGGACTTAGATTTAAAACTTCACAATTTAAATTATCTTCAATTCCAATTTATAAGTCATACTTATATAAATTATTACTTCCTTAAAACATTTCATTCTGCTTAATCATTAACAAACATTGCATTATCAAGATACAACAAACATTTTATGATAATAACCAAGGTTATCATAACTGGAAACAAATTCAATATATATTATCTCATAATTTATTGGATAATAAAATTAGGGTAACTTAATTTAGCATTTTGAAAACATTCTTACAAATTTCAGGATTTTATTCTCTGGTTTGAATCCATTTCTAGCTTATCCAATTATATAGTTCATATTATCCAATTCTTATTTGATTGTATTTCTATTACCACCTAATTCTTATTATTTTATTTTATTCCAATAATTCAACAGCCAATTACCTTAATATTCATAATAATTAGAAAAATTATTTCTTTATATATCAAAATATAAACTTATATAAGAATCAACCATTTTTAAAATCTTTATATAAGAAAATAACAAGTACACTCTCTCACACGCACACACTCAACTCATTCGAGGGTACTATTGACCCTATCTTTAATGAGTAAACCCACCAGAGCCAAAGTTCTCACTTAACCTTCTGCTCTAATACCAAAATGTAACGACCCGGAATTTTCGACATCAAAAATTCGACACTAATACATTTACTGTAGAAATGCCGAGCAATCAAACGCCGGAAATCCCGGATTGTTATGCAAAGAAGAAAGAGGTAGAAGAAGAAACAGAAAACAACAGCATCTCACATTCGCAGCGGATCAAAATATAATATCAAATAATAGCATTTATACAAAAAAAGCTGTATCTTTTAGTATACATCCAATACATCAGAGTTATAACCAATCACATAAATGGACAGTTAGAATTACTTGTCCCAGAATACAGGCAATATGACTACAATAGCGGAATATACTCCATACGTCCCTGCCATCCAGCTCGCCTCCTAAGCTCCAGAACGTCCTAACCTGAAAATCTGTAATACTCGGTCTGACCTGAGCATTACATCAAAGTAACACCCGGGTCAGGCTGGAAACCAGCGTGATTTAGCCCATAAAATTTGAAAATACAGAATTATAAGACTTATTTGAAAACCTGGGGTAACTCGTACCCCATAGCAAGTTCTTAACTTGTTAAAACCAACACTTATTTCACAAATCAAACCCAAAGTACCACTACATAGTTTCAATGGTCTAGTTTACTTAAATTATTCCATTCTAGCCTATTGATTGCACATATCAAATCTATAAAGAATTATTGTAGATTACAAATCGAAGTGGTTTCGGGTATTTACTGATACCCGACCACGGTCTCTTCGAATCCAATGTTATTCTTTAAGCCAAATGTTAAGTTTAAACAATACAATTTATATTAAGGATTTTCATATTCACACAACAATTTCTCTTAGATAGATAACCCACAATATCACAGTTCAATCCAAAGTGTCTCATATCACAAAGCATCACAAATCACATATCAGAGGTATCAAATAATCTAAGTCATTCAATATATCTTAATTATCTATAAGCAAGATAAATTAATTATACCATTTCTAATTAATTTAATTGCTTTTAAATCCTGCTTAATTTAACATTAATTAATTACAACCATTAATTAATCGTTCTGTAATTATCAATCTAAAATAATTATCCATAATTACTTTCATTTAGTAGTTATCCCATTGGTTAATTATCCTCAATTAATTAACCTTTAATCATTAATTAATTTATCCTCTAATTACTAATTAAATTAACTAACCCTTAATAAATTAATCCTTTAATTACTTACATTAAGTAATTATCATCTAAGTAATTACTTACATTAATTAATCTCTAATTACCAATTAATTAACCTCTAGTTACCAATTAATTAATCTCAAATTACCAATTAATTAAGAATCCTTAATTATTAATTAATTAATCTTTAGTCATTAATTAATTAATTAATTTCTCTTTAATTACTTCATTAATTTAATTATTTATTAATTATCCAAGACCTTAATTAACTTTAAGATAAACCTTTTCTTTATTAATTTCTAAATCATTATTAAGATCATATTTAATAAATCTTAAAATCATTTATCATTAACATAAAATATAAAAACATATTACTCCTTTAATTAACTAGTTAATTACATATTTAAATTAAGTTTAAAATAAACTTAAGAATCTACTTAATTCATTTATGTAACATAAATCATTCAACTTCCTTAAACAAATTATTTAAATAAAACATTTATTATATATAAAAGAAAATTGATTTAAGAAAAAGGTTTAAACTTGATTTATTTTAAATTTCAAAATCTTGCTTTTATTTAAATTTTAAAATTGTTATAAATCATTCACTTCGGGTTCAACCCGATATGTACTTGAGTCCAGACCCCGGACTCCCCTTCTTCTTCTTTTTTTTTAAAAAAAATTATTAAAATTTTGAACTGTTAACATGTTAATAACTCTCATGTTCCTACTCGAAGAAGAACCCAAGAAAACCTTGCCTTATCCCGAGTATTCCTCCGAGCCCAACCTCTTTTCCCAAAACGCTGACACACCAGCCTCGCCGTGCACGTGCACCGATCATCGAAGCCTTTTCGATCATCGCCGATACCTTTCGCACATCGACGGCCCTTTCCATCATCGATCCCGACCACCCAGACTTTAACCCAAACTCAAAATCGAAATCGAGAAAATCTCGAGCAAACTGGAACCAAACCTATCACCTAAAACCTCCTTGACCCAACGCCGTCGACCACCAGCAACCACGAACCTCCGTCCATAGCTCCTCCGGCCATCCACGCTTCTAACCCCCAACCTCCGAACGAGTCTGGTGATTCTGAGACGACGCAACAAGCATTTTTCCGACCTTGACCAAATCTGGGTATTAAACCCTACATCGATGCCTCGCCGCCGCCACGGTGGCTTAAAAATCCACCTTCCGTTTGTCCCTAACTTGTCATCTTCCTAGCTACCTCCAATAGCAAACTCGAGGCCCCACCACCCTCCGTTCACCAGTAATAGCCCAAAGTTCCATTTCTGATCAACCTCGAAATTCTCACTCGACACTAAACTAGAAATCGTGATTTTCCTTTTAAAAATCCTAGTTTCCCAAGACGATTCAGATTATATACCTAAATCAGAGAATTAAAATGTTTGGATTTATCATGTTTTAAATTTTTCAATGTATTTTTCTTGATTTCCAGAAATATACAAACTTATCATACTTAAATATATTTTTAAATCCTAATTATGTTTAAACAAACATAACTTGTTTGGATTTTACAGCTTATAAAGGATTAAAAGAGAAGATCTGAATTTTTCTAGATTTTAAACCCTGTAATAAGAACAGAGGTATATATATATATATGCATACAGACATGCACACTTATCATCTTCATATTTATCAATATGCAAACCAAATTTCCACTCATGCAAACAATTATCACATCATTATTTCATATTTCCATCATATGCAACAGATTAAAACAAATATTAGTTTGCTTACTCACTTGTATTATGCAAATAGAGAACACAGGGCTTTGAGAAACTTGAAGTGCTTTTGATCTTTTACTTGATTAAACTTAGTTGGGTCTTGAATTGCTTCTGGTTGAACTTAAAACTTGAAATTGCCATTGTTTGATTTTATTTCTTTCCATGGTTTTGGTTTTCCAGGTTATGTTTGATCTTTAAAACTTTATGTTCAGTTTTGAATTTTTACAGAGATGATCTGACTAAGAATTTGTGAAAGATTGTTGTTTGGTTTCCATTTCAGGTTTAAAGTTTCTTTAGTTTGCTAATTTTTGGTTTGAATAGAAGAAAATGAGAATAGAGGGTAAATAGTGATATATTTATATATAACTTTGTTTTAATTTTAATTATTATTTTTAAAAATAAGAGAACTAATGATATCTATTTATTATGTAAGTTATTATTCTTACAATTGTTAAATTGATGATAAAATTAACTTACACTTGTAAACATGCATGTCTTTATGTCTTTTATATGTTTTAATATTAATTTTATATTATATTTATCATTTAGTTTTGAATATATATATATATATATATATATATATATATATATATTTACATTTTATTATATTTAGTTTTATATGAATTTATACTAATATATATTTACAACCTATATTTATATCATGTATAAATTTCAAAAGAAGTATCTAAACCTTTTTATTAAATCTTTTTCAACTATACTTTTACATGAATAAATATTTATCTTTAGAGTTTTAAAATACATAATTAACTTTAAATAAATTTGAAAATTTATTACATTGAATTCAAATCCATGCTTCAAATCACAATATATACATAAATATATATATATATATATATATATAAACGCTTATATACTTGTATACTTATCATTCCAATTTTATAGAGTTTGCATATACTATTTATAATATACATCCAGGTATCAGTATTAATTTTTTCAAATAAATAAAAATCAGTATCTTAATAGTTAAAAAATTAGTTAATTACGAATTAATCAGATATCCCAAAATCCGGGTTATCACAAATAACATTCACAAGCAACCATTAGGCCTTAAAAAATTCTCCAAATTATTTATCTCAAAATATCAACTCAAGATATTATTTTCATATTTCAACACTTTGAAAAATAGTCATTTATTTTCTGTTTCTTTCCTCAAAAGTTATTTACAACTTAATTTTGTAAATTCCAACTCGTTTCACATGAAATCTATAAATCCTAGTATTCCTTAGTCAATTTCCTATAATATTTTCAAATCCATTTACGCTTATTTAAAATTCCAGTGAATCACTTCTACTTCCCTTGAAAATTTTATTTCATCTTTCAAAGTTTACCTAACTTATAGTTGGAAAACTATTTAAGTTTCCATAACATCACTATAAGATCTTCCTTCTAACATCTTATCCATTTTAAATAAATTTCGCTTCCCATTTCGAGATGATTTTATAATTGAATTTAAAACATTTAAAATATGTATATAAAATAAGAAAAAATGGTTATTTTTCAAAATATGGTTTTAGGCAAACTAAAATATCAATATCTTACGTCATTAAAATCCATATCCAGTTACTAATTTTTTTACAAAGCTGATTATCTAACTTTTGGTATATTCTAAATTCAAATAATAGTTTAAAATTATATAGTATATTAGATTTTAAAAATTCCTTTTAAACAATTTTCAATTTACTCATCAAAGTCTTTTAAAATAAATCCAATATTCACCAATTCAATTCATAAATTCCTCTTGATTCGTATCACATCGATTATAACCAAATTAATCACCATTCCTCTTATTAGAAGTATATTCCATTATTTATTTCCAAACCAATTCTCACTGCCCGATATAAGCTCGCACCATCAACTTATATCTTCCACGTATCCACTGATATCATTTTATCTTATTTATAAACCCCGTTTATAAATTTATAAACTCCTTTGAGTTTTTCGTTTAATTATAAAAACAATTCTATTTACAAAAACAATTCTATTTACAATTCCATTTTATAATTTTATCCCTTAATGAAAGTTCCATTTTTATTTCAAATCTATTTATCGATTCCAATGTCTCTTTAAGCCCTTAATATATAATTTTAATTTAAATCTTTACTTAATTCAATTTTCAAATAGTTAAGTATAATTCAGGCTAATATATTTTTATTCTACTTAATTCCGTTTAGAATAAATCAAATTTCTAATATAATCAATTTCTTTCAAATTTCCTTTTAAATTCCTTCACTTTAATCATTTACGGTATTTAAAAAAAAATACTAAATTCAACTCCCAGTCTATTTAACAATTCCATTCACACAATCCATATCAATTTATCCATCATATCATATATCAACATATATACGAACAATAAAATACTTTTGAGGAACCCAGTTGGAACCCTCCAACTTGTTTTTTTCCTGCATCCACATATGTTAGTCAACAAATAAAATACCAATCCCACTTCGAGGGGGATATCGCGGTATAAAGGGTCATCCGCTATTATACGGGGCGCATAGGGTCTCATTTGTTATATAATGCGTGAATATCAATCACTCCGATATATATATATATATATACACACACACACACACACACACAATATATATAATATCATCCAGTAGATAATTATTTAATTCATCAAGCATAACCAACAATTTAAATTTAACATTTAATTTTTAAGCAAGGCAATCCAAATGAGTGAGAAAATCTCACCTTTGTTTTTGTTTGCAACCCATTTCCATTCCGGCTTGATTCACGATTTTTGACCTTGCATAAACATTATATATTTTATTAACATTTGAATTAATCAAATAATAAATTACCATTTATTTATTTATTTTAACTAATAATTTAATTTTAAACTAATTCCTTTTAATAAAATATTTTTAGTGACTAAAATAATTAAATAAGTTTATTAAATAAATTAATCTTCATTATTTTAAAATTAATCTAGTAAATGAAAATAGGTATGCGTGTATATTTATTTTATTTTTCTTCTTTGAAACTAATTATACCAAAAATACAATTTAAAAATCTAATTTATATAAATTCTTTCAACACTTAAAATTCCTATTTTTCTTTTCCAAAATCTTAGATATTAAATTAAAAACAGGATAGTCTTCACCTTACTGTAAACTTTTTCTTCTTTTTTCTCTTTACTACATATATACAATATACATATAAATCTTTTAAATTGAAGAATAAATAGTTTTATATGCCTCGCTGTCTCTTTTTTTCTAACCTATACGTATATATTTATTAAATTGAATAAAAATAAAAGTAAAATTGGCTATATACCTTTATCATCGATCGTTCTAGGAAAATCACATAGGAAACCAAACTAGAGATCGACGAGCTTCCCATCCTCGCGAACACAGCATCGATCAACCCTCAGTCGAAATGTACGAGCCACCGCTATCGACGCCGATTCCAGAAATCACACCACTACCCATCCCCGAGACGTCGCGCTCTGCCTCGTCCACTCGAAGTCATAACTCAACGCCGCTGAACCCACCGCGCGAAAACCCAGTCGTGGATCTTTCATCACCGCCGCCACTTGAGCTCGAGCTTCCCTTGTTTTCTTGCCATACACCAAGCGCCGTGCTTGATTTATCTTTTTTTTGTATTCATGAATTCAATTAAAGAAGACGAGGAAAAAGTGGAATACACAGCTTCAATTTTAGAGATAAGCAGCGAATCTATCACTTTTTTGAATGAATTCGATTTTCTTCGGGCCAAAGCCGAAGTCTGATTTTGATTTTCTGTGTTACGGAAGAAAATGGGAAGAAGAAAATTTAGTTTGGATCGGTAGATATTTTTTCTATCTGTTAGAATGAACTGAAGAAGCAGGAGGAGATAACGTGTTTTAAAGAGGGTGAAGATGCCTTACGCGTTGAATTGGGCATACAATGATTTGAAGGGGAAATGAAAAAGTGCTGATGGTGAAAAAAAGTAGGCTGATGGGAATGCAGATTTGAAATGTTGAAAAATATATATTTATATATTTAGGTTTAAACCATCTCGAATTTGCAACTCAAAATCTCGACCTCCTATCGAGGTATGCCGCTAGGCGTTCATAATGTTATACTCCTATTCCGAATGCAATGGAAAATGTTTCGAGTTTTAATTCGATCGAATAGAAAAGATGGCTTTTTGGGCCAGTTATTATATTGAATTTGATATAGATTTCAACACGTTTATATCTTGTATGACCAAACGATAACTCCAAACACCCTGAAATTTGAAACCCGGTAATAATACATTATCACGGATCCAACAGAACTAGTTTCATCGAAATCCGAGGCTGTGCTTCAGAAGGCTATTTTTAAACGTCAATTTAAACGATATATTTTTAAAACTGAATATATCACTTCCAAATTCAATTTTAAAAATTGCATTGTCTTCAGTACTTTATAATCCTTTGAATTATTTTTAACAAGCTTCAAACTCAAGATATAATAATTTAGCCAAATTCCAATTATTAAATTCGAAAGTTGAATTGTCCAATAAATCACAATATTTAAATTCTGAATCTATTTTGTTAAATAAAACCAAGTTTTCCATATTCAAAACCAATTTATAATTCAATTTCAATATTTAAAACCATTTAAATATTCCAAATCCAATGTCCAAAAATCCGGGATGTTACATTCCTCCACCCTTAAAAGAATTTCGTTCCCGAAATCATTAAGGCAAAAGAATGCCCCAAACCCATTAACTTATTAAAACTCACTTAGTGAAAACTTGTTATTCACTTTTATAATCCCTTAACTTGCGCCCAAAACAATTTGCTTTCATCTTCTAGTTCAATCCTACATTTTCATTACAATTTGAAAATCAACTTTTCGTTAACAGAAGTTTTTCAAAATTTTCCAAAAAATTATAACTCCCAAAATTCTCGAAATTTTTTGGCAGAGTCTCGCTTGTATGGAGGAGCTTTGCAATTTGACAAGAGAGATAAATATATATACATTGACCCACACGGTCGAAAAAACAAAAATACAACAATATTTCATATTTCCTATCTTTTAGTGCATAGGCGTACCTTTATTTAGCATTTTAACCAAGCGGCTTATTTATTTAGCAATTAGCGCTACCAAAATCCAGCCAAACGGCCTTCCAGTACCTGTACTTACTCGGTTTAAAAACGTAAGCACCATATATATGAAATCTAATAATATTTCACTTATTTGGATAGCTAAACACATGGATTCTATAAGCAATTCATACTAAGCGGTATTTATAAGCAATTATAAGATTCTGACTTTTATTTTAATTGCTTCCAACAAATCACATATCATTTTCATTTAGTTTGAATGGGTTATGATTAATTGTTTACATTCAATTCACTTCCAAACGAACTGATATTCATTCCAATTGATTTCAAAATCAATTTTATTTGCTTCTATCAATGCAAAGAATTTTATTTACTTCCGTTTATGTCGAACAATCAATTTTCCTATGCAATTCGACGATATTCATTCCAATAAGTAATCACTTTAGTTTATAACTATTTTAAATTGACTCCAAATCAATTTATATACAATTCCATTTCATTTCTAATTTTATTCACAATCCATTCATTGCTTTTTATTCCATATCCAAATAGGTTTCATACAAAACCATTTTATTAAACTTGAAACATTCCGTACTTTGTATGAAATAATCATTTTCCAATTTATTTAAGCTACAACTCTATTTGAGTTAAACTTTCATTTAAGTATTTTCTTAAGTCAATTTATTTACTTCAAGTTAATCTGTATCATATCTTAAGTTTATTTTTTTGATAACCAAATTCCAATTTAATTTAAATTTTAATTCACATTCTCAATTCATTTCCGAAATTATTTTATTAATACAAGACCATTTTCAATTTATTTCTACTCACCTGGATTTTATTTGCAATTCAAACCATTTCTATTTTAATCCAATTCCATTTCATTCGACACATTTCAATCATATTTAATTTATTACAATAAATGTCAAGTTCTATTTATAACTCCAGTTTTATCTCAAAAGTCCATTTTTTTATTATCAATCCAATTTTATTTAACCGAATAAACTTCATTAACCTATTCAATTAACTATTTCATTATCTAAATAGTTCACTCCTAATTTGCAATTTTATATTTGATTTCCAAAATCACCTCATTTAATTTTCTTGAATTAAAATTTATTTTGTAATTCAAGTTTGGATTTTCTTTCATTTTTCAAAATATCAAACACGTTTTATCTTGGATTTTCTTATCTTACTCAATTTTTTTTACAAATCGCACGCTTACATCTTCCACTTTTCCATCTATTTATAATTGATCACACTTCACATTTAATTATTAACTCAAGACTATATCTTTACTTAGCCAAGTATAATTTTACTTCATGCATTTCAATTGTTTGATAAGCTATCAAAGCGTATTTATTCCACTTCAATTCTTACTTAACTTAGCTTGTGTTAAATTCAATTCCATTCTTTTGAATTTATTTAGGTAAAAATTTAATTCATTAAATATCATCTTCAACTCAATTCAGTTTCATTTAATTGGTATAATTCATTTCAGTCAAATCACAATCAATTTTAGTTTTCAACAAATTTAATTTCTTCAACTTAGTCTAGGTTAAGTTTCCATTTTAACCTTTTAATTTCAAAATTCAATCCCCATATTTCCTTCAAAATCATTCACCATTTATAAGTTTATAACTTATCTCCTGATGACCTCAAAATTATTTAAATAAGGATTCCAGAATTTTTTAAATACCCGATATTTATTTCAAATCATTTCGAAATCACAAATATCCCAAATTATTAAATTTAAACCAGCCTTGGTTTTTTTCAAACAAATTCTCTCTGGAATTTCCATAAAAAAACTTGTTCTCCCAAAATCCTCATATCAAACCACTCTGGTAGCAATCCATCACTTTAGAAACTCAAAAATGAATACTGATGATGTTGTGCAGTCATCACCAGGATTATTTTCCAGCGACTGTAGTGAATTCAGTGCCATAACATCTTCAAAATTCATTTAAAACCATTTTCTATTTCAAAACATCCCCAAATTATAATTCTATTATTTATCCCCAATTACTTTGGAAAACATTCAAAAAATTTTGGAATTTAATTTCTCAAACTCTGGTTTTTTAATCAATTGTATAATCCATATTTATAGAATGTCTATTTTGTTATATATACCATTTAAAATCTTGTTTTGGTTATAATATTATCATCCAAACATTCCTATCATACCATAATTATTTTAGGAAATATAATTTGGGTAAAATTATTTCATTTACCCGCTTCAAACAATATTGTGTTAGTTTATCGCGTTCAAGTGTTTAGAAACTCCTATCAGTTTAATGGCGTCCCACTATTCGACAAGAATTTATATACCACTCAACCAATAAGTTAACATAATATAAAACCGTTTTATATTCACTAATAAATACGCACTCATATATATTATCACACTCAACTCATTCTAGAGTACTACTGTCTCTATCTCTAATGAGTAATCTCCACCAGAGCCAAGGTTCTCGCTTAACCTCGCTCTGACACCACATGTAGTGACCCGCAGTTCAATACCCCCTTGAGTTGACGATAATTATTCCTCGTTCAAGCCAAAGTGTACGAAAGAGCGAATAACTAGAGTAAAAGAAGAAAGAGGTAGAAGAAGAAGATAAAAACAATATCAGAATCTCACAATTGCAGCGGAACAAAATATAATATATAATAACAGCTTTGAATACAAAGAAATATGTACTATCATATATACATACCATTATTAGAGTACAACAATCATCCATCACTTTGGATAGCTTATCATCTGTCCTTATACATCGGAAATATTAATCAAAGTACGAAGATACGTCTCTGTCATCCAGCTTGCCTCTTGAGCTCTATAGCATAATATCCTGAATTTGTTCAATTTGGTCTGACCCGAGCATCATACTAAAACAACACCCGAGTCAGTCTGGAAAACAAGCATGAGAAAACCACACACAATTGGATTATTATATTTTCGAAAATCCTTTGAAAACAAAGGTATCTCGTAAGACCACGCCATAAATAAATATGTCGGGTTTTTACCTTACGATAACCAAAACATTTTTATCAAATCCGTCTGATATTATAGTAGTGTCTATAGAAAGTAAAATAGAATCTAGCTGAAATCCTTGCATCTCACATTCCAGCAAAAGTTGGTCACAATCAAAATCGTACAGGCGCTTATTGGAGAATGGATTCCATACAATGGCAGGGCTACTGGGGTGTCGTCCGTTACAGTACCTGGCCTGGATCAAAGTACTGAGGACCACTCCCGATCCCCTACAACACAAGACCGGAGCTACCCCATATTGGATAGTCCGAATAAGATCACCTCATGGTTGGGATCAGTAACCACCCACACATTTGAATAAAAAGGGACATTTAGACAAGGATGACCTTACCCTATGTGTCGCCCACTTAGCTTTGCTGCACCTCGCCTGTTTTAGCCATTCCCGGTTGATGAGGCTTGAGGCTGTGCGTTACCTTTTTAGAACACATTTACTTAGAATGTTCATCATCCTCCAATGACGATGGTCTGATAGCTTTCATCCATACAAGTTGCCCTGGGTCTGGACAAACCAAATTATCGTCTTCATCATCTTCACGGTCTTCGTTCGTAACCGTTCAAACCGGATCGAAGTGGTTTTCGAATAATCAAAACTGATCCCGGGCTCTTCGAAACGATCAGCGCATTGGCCAATATTGATAGTCGGTTATTTCACTATCAAATAACATTCACAAGCAACCATTAGGCCTTAAATAATTTCCAAATTATTTATCTCAAAATATCAACTCAAGATATTATTTTCATAATTCAACACTTTGAGAAATAGTCATTTATTTTCTATTTCTTTCCTCAAAAGTTATTTACAACTTAATTTTGTAAATTCTAACTTGTTTCACACGAATTCTATAAATACTAAAATTCCTAAATCAATTTCCTTTAATATTTTCAAAGCCATTTACGCTTATTTAAAATTCCAGTTTCACTTCTACTTCCTTGTGAATTTTATTTCACCTTCCAAAATTTACTTAACTTATACTTGGAAAGCTATTTAAGTTTCCATACTATCACTATAAGGTCTTCCATCTAACATCATATACGTTATAATATACTTCGCTTCCCATCTCGAGAGGATTTTATAATTGAATTTAAAACATTAAAAATATGTATATATAAAATAAGAAAAATGGTTGTTTTTCAAAATATGGTTTTAGGCAAACTAAAATATCAACATCTTAAGGCATTAAAATCCATATCCAGTTACTAATTTTTTTACAAAGCTGATTGCTAACTTTTTGTTATATTCTAAATTCAAATAGTAGTTTTAAATTATATAGTATATTAGATTTTAAAAATTCCTTTTAAACAATTTTCAATTTACTCATCAAAGTCTTTTTTTTTAAATCCAATATTCACCAATTCAATTCATAAAATCCTCTTGATTCGTATCACATAGATTATAACCAAATTAATCACCATTGCTCTTATTAGAAGTATATTCGATTATTTCTTTCCAAAACAATTCTCATTGCCCGATATAAGTTCGCACCATCAACTTATGTCTTTCACATATCCACTAATATCATTTTATCTTATTTATAAACTCTATTTATAAATTTATAAACTCCTTTGAGTTTTCCGTTTATTTATAAATACAATTCTATTTACAATTCCATTTTATACTTTTATCCCTTAATAAAATTTCCATTTTTATTTCAAATTTATTTATCGATTCCAATGTCTCTTTAAGCCCTTAATACATAATTTTAATTTCAATCTTTACTCAAATCAATTTTCAAATAGTTAAGCATAATTCAGACTAATATATTTTTATTCTACTTAATTCCCTTTAGAATAAATCAAATTTCTAATATATTAATTTCTTTCAAATTTCCTTTTAAATTCATTCACTTTAATCATTTACGGTAATTAAAAAAATACCAAATTCAATTCCCAGGCTATTTAACATTTAACAATTCAATTCACACAATCCATATCAATTTATCCATCATATCATATATCAACATATATACGAACAATATATACTTGGAATCCAGCTGGATCCCACCAACCTGTTTTTTTTCCTGCATCCACAAATGTTAGTCAATAAATAAAATACCTGTAACATTCCTGAAAATCAACCACATTTAATGACAACTAATTTAATTTTGGAATTAAATTTTGAATAAATTAGAAATTTCCAGAATAAAAAAAAAGATTATAAGTAGCAATTTGATTTGAAATATAAGAATAAGTATTTTATAAACAAATATTGAATTTAAAAAATAAATGTATTGGGAATAAATAGAATTTAAAAGCTTTAAAAAGCTAATAATAGTTTGTTTTCTAAAATTTTTAAATATATTAATATTTGGAAGATGTAATAAATTTCAAAAAATTACTTTTAAGATTTAATCTTCTTACATATATACTTATATAAATAAAAGTGATTAATTGTTAATATGAAATCAAAAAAATTAAATCATTCTTTTCTTTTTTTTAAAAAGTTGTACAAAAAAATAAATGATAAGAAATGTATGAATGTAAAATGTATAAAAATATATGTATATAAAACTAGTAAGCTAAATAAAAGGTTTTGAAAAACAATGGAGGTAAAAAAAATTATTTGTGTAAAGATGAATATAAAAGAAGGTATAAACAATTTTGAAATGGAGGCATATGATACATATGAAAATATATTTACATGAAGGGTTAAATAAAAATTTACAAAATAATTGGAACTAAGGGTATAAACATAAAAATGCTATAAATGAACATTTGTAAAGAAATAAGCTAATATGAATGACAAATGTAGAAATCTCATAATTGGTTTTAACAAGTGCATTCAACTTTTGGAAAAATAAAATAAAACAAAAGAAAATCATAGAAACTTTTCAGCTTCTCCTTTCAATTATTTAGCCTCATAGACTTCTGAAAGAAAAAGTAAAGAAATCTTGAACATCACAAAATTCATCATCAAAGGAAATAGAGAGGAAAAAAAAGAAAGAGAGCGTGAGTCAGGTTGTTCTTCTCAAGCCTGAGGATTTGAAATTCTCCCCAAATTTCAAAACTGAAACAAGAAATCAAAGATAGAAAAAAGAAGAGTTTCAGCTTTCAATTGAAAGAAAAAAAAATCAAAAGCCTGCTTTCAAGGTTCAACCTAAAAACAGCAAAACATCAAGCAGGTTCAGGAAAAATCAAAAGAAAAAAACAGGATCAAGCAAAGCATAAAAACAATCTTCTGGATTTAGATTCAAGAGCAAATGCAAGAATAAAAATAAAATCAAATGTCAAGCAAGGATCAAGTCTAACTTCAACAAAATCAAAGCTTTCAAACCTTGAAAACATTCCAGGCCTCCTCTGTTCAAACTTAAAAGTCAGGTTAGCAAACTTATATTTGACCCAGTTTTTTTTATATTTGTGATGATGGTTGCTTGATAGTTATGATAAATACTTGAATCTTGTTAGGAAAGGTATTTGTAATACCTACCTGCGATATATGTGTATAAATAAAGTATGCATATACAGGCAGAAACTTGCTTCTGTGCACATATGACAGGTTTTAAGAATCTGTTTGAAAATTTCATACTACTCAAAGGAATCCATATTGGATTTTGATCTCTAAACAAAATTTGTTTGTGTTGGTCAAATTCAAATTTTAAAATTAATTCCAAGTGATTATATTAAGCAATTATTTAGAAAAAATAGAAAATACAGTGAAATAAGGGATATGCTCAAAATTCAATCATCAAAAATTTGAGTTTGAACTTATTTGAATTGGTTAATGTTGAATTTAGATGAAGGTTTCATAATTTTTAAATAAGTAAATCATGTGAAATTATGAGATGAACGAATTATGCATTTTCGATAATTTTAGATGATCATAGTAATAATAAAAATTGTGATTGAGGGGGGAAGCATGTTCGGAAGTCATGAATTATCAGAAAAATATTCGTTTGAATTCTAGTTCACCATGGTGATCAGGAAATGTTGATTTAGGGTTTGTATAGAAGTTGTGTTAGTCAATGCTTTCGAATCAAATTCTCTGTCATGGATGAATCGAGTGTTGCCGCACCAAGGGAAATCAAAGCATGGTTGAACGGAGCTGCTCTGGTTAAGGTGGTGGGGTTGCAGGTGGTTGCTATCGTCAGCGCAAGACGTTTTAGTTGATCCGGTAATTTCCAGTAGTGGCTCGTTTGGCTCGAAATTGTTCGATTTTGTTTTACTGTTGATCACATCGATCTGGGTGGTAAGAAGCGATAGGTAGGTGATCGTTGACTTAAGGGAAACGGCGAGGATGACTGGAGATCACCAGAACTCCAGTGCATGTGCACGCGTGATATTGTGTGTCTGCGTTGATTTAAGGATTGAGGAAGATGATGCTTTATCGGGGATGAACTCAAAGGAACATGTGAAACAACTCGGAGCAAATGAAAGAGCGAGTGGCCCGAAGATTTGCTCGGGAAAACTTAAAGATTGACCTGGGTTTAGGTGATTGGGAATAAACAGTTTTTAAATGTTTTTAAATTCTAAACAAGTTTTATAAAATTTAATCAAGACTAAACAAAACTTTGTCAAACAACTTCTTTTATACAATATGTGTTTACTTTTGTATTGATTAAAAGGTTTTTAAATATAGATTATTTTAAAATTTATTAATTGAAAAAAAAATGTTGTAATGTATTTAAAAATAACCTTTGATATTTAAAGCAATCAATTTAAGATAAAAGAATTATCTTTTGATTTGATTAAAATCTTAAGTGTTTAAAAGATTAATTAATTGATTTAAGTAATTAAGGATAATTTATTTTAAGGAATAAAGTTGATTAATTTAAATGATTAGTTAAAGGATAATTAATTGATATGGTTAATCAATTAAAGTAATTAATTTGAAGATAATTAATCCAAGGTTAATTTAATTAATGTAATTAATTAAATATTTATAATGAAAGTGATTATGTGGGTAATAAATTTAAAACCACACAATTTCTTCATCTTAATTGAAGATCTTTGATTGTTATTGAATGTTGTGTGATGAATTGATACATTTGATATGTGATGTGATGTTATGTAATATGAAATGCTTTGTGCTGAGCTGTTATATCTGTGATGAATATACTGTTGTATGAATATGAAAACCCCTTGGCCCATGAAACGGCGTTTGAATTTTGATGGACAGGGAGTCGGATTCCAGTTGGTTAGCAGAAACCCACAACGAATCATAATGGTGAATCTTTGTGATTGATAAATTTACTTTATCTATGAACCTGTGAATGAAGATAAGCGTTATGGGTTATACCGCTTATCGATATTGATATGATTGAATCTGTGATGATTGATGTTGTGCACTATTGTGTAAAAAACCCTGGACTACACTATACACACATAAATATGAATTGCACGTGGAAATTGGTTAAGTCGCGGATTTTTAAAATAGTTCTAAAAATTGAGTTTACAAATCCAAACGGTTTTGGAAATGGACCGGATTTAAAGTGAAAACTTTTGAAAAAGAATTTCAAAGATAAAAGTTATTCTTGAATAACTTAATTTAGTTTTGAATTTGATTTAAATTTGAAATAAAAATTTAAAATTGAATGAGAACTTATGATTTTAAAACGGTCATACAAGTTTATATGGGTTTTAAACCATTTTTTAAGTGTTGTTTGGGAATTTGAATTTAACCCAAATTTGAAAAACTTAAACTTGTATAAATGAAATCGGATTTTTCCGAATATAAGAGATGAATTTCCAATTTGTGTTAAAGGGGATTTCAAGTTTGAATTGAAATGGCTTTCCAAGTTATGAATGAATATTTGGAAACGGGTTATGAAAGCTATAAGTTAAATCTTTGATTTAAAGATTAAATGAATTAATCCAATTGAAATGGACATTGTTTTGAAATTCGTGAATGGATCTTTGTGAAACTAGGTGAACTTTGTGAAATGAGTCTTTTTGTTTAAAGATTCGAAATGGTAATTTTGTTTAAACCATTTGAAAGAAAGTTTTGAATTTTTAAGTTGTGACTTAACTGAAATCCCATATCCATATGTTTTTAAATTTTACGCTCATTATTCGGTTTAGCCGGGAGAGGACCTTTATGTCATATAACCCATTCCGAATAATGATACGTCGTTATGGGTAGCATTTGAAGACCGGGGGTGAAGACCGGGTATTTGCGAGAACGATAGGATAACCTATCAATTGTCTGTGCACTGAGTAGCTATGGTATAGAGATTCCCTAAGTGATGGGAAGTCCGATAGAGATTGTGAATACCCGGATTTGCAAGGGCTTCTTCGAAAATGCCTTCGGTTCTGTTCGAACCCGGAACAGACTTGCATGGATGTGTGTCTGACGTTACACTTTGAGATGTAAAGCTGGTTTCTATCAAATACATTTCTGCTTGGTGGCGGAGAATTTATTCTCTTAGCTTAACACTCTTCTCTGAGACGTACGAGCTCAGAGGTTATGTAGTTGATGGTTACTAGTGATACATTTTCAATTTGGCAATGTGGTATACGAAATGCTGCTGATCATTTGTTGATCAAAGCATGGCTTTGTGAAAAGCGTAGCTTTGTGGACGAAACCTCATCGAGCCTCACAAACTGGTAATGGTCGAAATAGGAAAGATGCGGCAAGGTTTCAGGGGTAGCTCCCCTAGGGTATGTCCCTTCCTTCTGGAAAAGGGTGGTATCAGGTATGGAGCCCTGATATTTAACCTATGTGGTTACTGCAAATACTTTTCTTTGTGGTTGTTGGTGTAGAGGATCCTCGGATAAAGGTCGCAAACGACCGGGGGTGGCATATCTTAGGTTTTACTCCCCGTGAAGGGGTAACCGACCTTGTGTTGGCAGAGAGCCGGCTAGATTCTCGGGGCGTCCCTCCAGAGGCGTTCCCATGTGGCAATAGGAAGTTCCTTGGCCTGACCATTTATTGGAATCCAATCATCCAATACGAGCCTTGTACGGTTTTAGTTGTAGAACCTGCCATTTAACATGGTAGCTATAGTAGGCATAGTATAATGGTACCTATGCTTGCTAGGATTAATATTATACTTTCGAAATGTTTTCCACTATGCACTAATAATAATATCAAAAAGGATTTTGCGTAGTAAGCATGTTTGACTATCATAAGGGGAAATCTCCCCCAAGTGTGCGATTGCATGGTGTGTGTGCCGGGAGGCCTTATGGTAGTTTTATTTTCCAAAAAGCATTGCGGTTTTCAAACTTAGAATTCTTTTGTTTGTTTTAAAGACAAAATGTTTTTGTTTGCTCACACCAGTCCCACGACTGACCTGGAGTTTATTGTTCCCTTCCTAAACTCTAGGTGTCCAAAATTTCCCACACGGGCAGTCTAGAGTTTGGTTTTTCAGATAGTCAGGTAGTAGATATAGTTTAGGTAGCCTTCAGCCTTCTGTTTGGTATCCTTTGGAGTCTTTGGAGTGCACGATTGACCTTGCTTAGCTTTGTGCAACCTTGATGGAGATTCGAGCTTGGAGTTTTAGAGCTTTGGCTTTGGAGTTTGGATTGGAGTTGTAGTATTAGATTCTGTTGAAGACTTATCTTATATTGTGTCGTGTTCCGCTGTATTTAATGTTGTATATTCTCTGATGTTGATGATTATCATTGTATCAAATTGATGTATCAGATATTGTATTCATGTTGTATCACTGATACCATCTTTTGTTTCCGCCGTGTTATTTATCATCTAATGTTGTTGCAAGCTCCGGCGATACGAATTTGATGTTGTTTGTTGGACATCGAGTTCGGGTCGTCACATTTGGTGTCAAAGCTAAAGGTTGAGTAAGAACTTTAGCTATGGAGTGTAACACATTAGATGGCTCATTAGAGATAGTGTGAAGTATACCCTAGATGAGTACAACCAGTGAAACCATAACCCAAATTTCTCAGTCTATTTTCTTTATCTGTTGTTATTCTCTATGATATTTCGTCTGAATGCCTAAATCGGTTTTCTTACTATTACAGATAGTAAGAATGAGTGGAAGAAGAGGACGAGATTGAGGACGGGGAAGTACTACTTCAACTCGTCAAAGCCCTGCAACAACAGATATCCCCATTCAATCTCAATCAAATCTGGCTGATCTATATCGAAGCTTTTCTAGACTTGGTGGAAAGCCATTCACAGGCAGGGAAACCGTTATCGAAGCACAAGCCTGGATCCGGTCGTGCGTAAGAATTTTCAAGGGACTAAAATTAGAAGATGATCAGATGCGATTGATAGCTTCCTGGCAACTCCAAGAAGAGGCTTTAGCTTGGTGGGAAACAGTTACATTGGATGAGCCGGCGGATTAATTTACTTGGTGTCGTTTCAAGGAAGTGTTCGAGCAACGATATATGCCGTCTGCTGGTATCTCTAGAATGTACCAGGAGTTTACGGATTTGAATCAAGGAAGTTTATCATTTGTGGAATACTTGAACAAATTTAATGAATTATCTCGGTTTGGTCCAGAATTGGTGAATACACCGTTAAAGAAGAATGAAAAGTTTATTCGTGGAATGAACAAGGAGTCTCAGGAGAGGATGACTACTTACGTTAAAGAATCTTTTTCTGAATTGATTGATATGGGTTATAGATACGATACCCTGCAAAAGCAGGAAGTTCCAAAGGAGGGTGGGAATACAAGCAATCTGAATTGGAGGAAAAGGAAGTTTGGTGGAAAGAAACCGAGGAAAGATAAAGGAAAGAAGAATTTACAGAAGAAAAAGGTGAAAGATGTTACTTATCTCAGTTGCTTGGAGAAAGGCCACTACTCGGACAAATGCAAGAACCCTTGGAAGCCAGGAATGAGAGAGCCATTTATGAGGCCAGATCAGGAATCTAGTGGATGCTATTATTGCCGCAAG
Source organism: Allium cepa (assembly GCA_030765085.1). Classification (NCBI taxonomy): domain Eukaryota; kingdom Viridiplantae; phylum Streptophyta; class Magnoliopsida; order Asparagales; family Amaryllidaceae; genus Allium; species Allium cepa. The sequence goes on along the minus strand of CM060932.1, from coordinate 968,167,817 downwards.
CCGGGACAAAAGATCAAGGACTGTCCAGCTCAGAAGCAAGCTCTAGTAGCGAGGGTTTATGGGATCAAAGATGATTCTTCAACCTCAAAGGCTGATAAAGGAAAGGAAATTTTATAAGGTAACATTTTCGTTTACGATTAAATTTTTCAAGTTTGTTCGACATGAGAACTACCCTTAGTTTTATTTCTCAACAATTCGTAAATAAGTTAAATCTTGAATCAGAGATCATAGTCGAATCTATTTCTGTCTGTTTTATCGGGTTTCGATATATTCTACGAACGGTTAGTTATCCCTTCGAACTAACCAATACCCCTGTATATTTCATAAATCAGATAACCCAATTGTTTCATAATTGAATGAGTTTGTTCTCATATCTATTGTTGATATTCTGCTTTGGTAAGCCAAATGCAGAATAAATATTTCGATCTGATCTGATCAATCATTTCTTTATGTATCATCTATTCTTTCTCGTCTCCCTAGCAAATTTCGGGGACGAAATTTACCTTACGGGGTGAAATCTGTAACATTCCTGAAAATCAACCACGTTTAATGACAACTAATTTAAACTAGTTTAATTTTGGAATTAAATTGTGAATAAATTAGAAATTTCCAGAATAAAAAAAAAGATTATAAGTAGCAATTTGATTTGAAATATAAGGATAAGTATTTTATAAACAAATATTGAATTTAAAAATAAATGTATTGGGAATAAATAGAATATAAAAGCTTTAAAAAGCTAATAATAGTTTGTTTTCTAAAAATTTTAAATATATTAATATTTGGAAGATGTAATAAATTTCAAAAAATTATTTTTAAGATTTAATCTTCTTATATATATACTTATATAAATAAAAGTGATTAATTGTTAATATGAAATCAAAATATTTAAATCGTTCTTTTCTTTTTTTAAAAAGTTGTACAAAAAAATAAATGATAAGAAATGTATGAATGTAAAATGTATAAAAATATATGTATCTAAAAATAGTGAGCTAAATTAAAGGTTGTGAAAAACAATGGAGGTAAAAAAAATTATTTGTGTAAAGATGAATATAAAAGAAGATATAAACAATTTTGAAATGGAGGCATATGATACATATGAAAATATATTTACATGAAGGGTTAAATAAAAATTTACAAAATAATTGGAACTAAGGGTATAAACATAAAAATGCTATAAATGAACATTTGTAAAGAAATAAGCTAATATGAATGACAAGTGTAGAAATCTCATAATTGGTTTTAACTCGTGGCATTCAACTTTTGGAAAGAAAAAAAATAAAACAAAAGAAAATCATAGAAACTTTTCAACTTCTCCTTTCAATTATTTAGCCTCATAGATTTCTGAAAGAAAAAATAAATAAATCTTGAACATCACAAAACTCATCATCAAAGGAAATAGAGAGGAAAAAAAGAAAGAACAGTGTGAGTCAGGTTGTTCTTCTCAAGCCTGAGGATTTGAAATTCTCCTCAAATTTCAAAACTGAAACAAGAAATCAAAGCTATAAAAAAAGAAGAGTTTCAGCTTTCAATTGAAAGAAAAAATAATAATTAAAAGCCTGCTTTCAAGGTTCAACCTGAAAACAGCAAAGAATCAAGCAGGTTCAAGAAAAATCAAAAGAAAAAAACAGGATCAAGCAAAGCATAAAAACAATCTTCTGGAATCAAAGCCTGGAAGCAAGATTTAGATTCAAGAGCAAATGCAAGAATCAAAATTAAATCAAATGTCAAGCAAGGATCAAGTCTAACTTCAACAAAATCAAAGCTTTCAAACCTGAAAAACATTCCAGGCCTCCTCTGTTCAAACTTAAAAGTCAGGTGAGCAAACTTATATTTGACCCAGTTTTTTTTAATATTTGTGATGATGATTGCTTGATAGTTATGCTAAATACTTGAATGTTGTTAGGAAAGGTATTTGTAATACCTACCTGCGATATATGTGTATAAATAAAGTATGCATATACAGGCAGAAACTTACCTCTTTGCACATATGACAGGTTTTAAGAATCTGTTTGAAAATTTTATACTACTCAAAGGAATCCATATTGGATTTTGATCTCTAAACAAAATTTGTTTGTGTCGGTCAAATTCAAATTTTAAAATTAATTCCAAGTGATTATATTAAGCAATTATTTAGAAAATACAGTGAAATCAAGGATATGCTCAAAACTCAATCATCAAAAATTTGTGTTTGAACTTCATAATCGTATTCGAATTGGTTAATGATGAATTTAGATGAAGGTTTCGTACTTTTTAAATAAGTAAATCATGTGAATTTATGAGATGAACGAATTATGCATTTTTGATAATTCTAGATGATCAGAGTAATAATAAAAATCATGATTGAGGGGGAAGAATGTTTGGAAGCGATGAATTATCAGAAAAATATTCGTTTGAATTCTAGTTCACCGTGGAGATCAGGAAATGTTGATTTAAGGTTTGTATAGCAGTTGTGTTAGTCAATGCTTTCGAATCAAATTCTCTGTCATGGATGAATCGAGTGCTGCCGCACCAAGGGAAATCGAAGAATGGTTGAACAGAGTTGCTCTGGTCAAGGTGGTGGGGTTGCAAGTGGTTGCTATCGTCAGCGCAAGACGTTTTAGTTGATCAGGTTGTCCCAGTAGTGGCTCGTTTGGCCCGAAATTGTTCGATTTTGTTTTACTGTTGATCACATCGATCTGGGTGGTAAGAAGCGATAAGTAGGTGATCGTTGACTTAAGCGAAACGACGAGGATGACTGGAGATCACCAAAACTCCGATGCATGTGCACGCGTGATATTGTGTGTCTGCGTTGATTTAAAGATTGAGGAAGACGATGCTTTATCGGGGACGAACTCGAAGGAACACGTGAAACAACTCGGAGCAAATGAAAGAGCGAGTAGCCCGAAGATTTGCTCGAGAAAACTTAAAGATTGACCTGGGTTTGGGTGATTGGGAATAAACAGCTTTTAAAAGTTTTTAAATTCTAAACATGTTTTTTAAAATTTAATCAAGTCTAGAAAAAACTTTGTCAATCAACTTCTTTTATACAATATGTGTTTACTTTTGTATTGATTAAAAGGTTTTTAAATATAGATTATTTTAAAATTTATTAATTGAAAAAAAAATGTTTTAATGTATTTAAAAATAACCTTTGATATTTAAAGCAATCAATTTAAGATAAAGGAATTATCTTTTGATTCGATTAAAATCTTAATGATTCGATTAAAATCTTATGTGTTTAAAAGATTAATTAAGGATAATTTATTTTAAGGATTAAAGTTGATTAATTTAAATGATTAGTTAAAGGATAATTAATTGATATGGTTAATCAATTAAAGTAATTAATTTGAAGATGATTAATCCAAGGTTAATTTAATTAATGTAATTAATTAAAGATTTCTAATGAAAGTGATTATGTGGGTAATAAATTTAAAACCACACAATTTATTCATCTTAATTGAAGATGTTTGATTGTTATTGAATGTTGTGTGATGAATTGATATATTGTGATGAATATACTGTTGTATGAATATGAAAACCCCTTGGCCCATGAAACGGCGTTTGAATTTCGATGCGACAGGGAATCGGATTCCAGTTCGTTAGCCGAAACCCACATTGAATCGTAATGGTGAATCTTTGTGATTGATAAATTTACTTTATCTATGAATCTGTGAATGAAGATAAGCGTTATGGGTTATACCGCTTCGATATTGATATGATTGAATCTGTGATGATTGATGTTGTGCACTATTGTGTAAAACCGCCTGGACTACACTATACACACACAAATATGGACTGCACGTGGAAATTGGTTAAGTCACAGATTTTTAAAATAGTTTTAAAAATCGAATTTTCGAATCCAAATGGTTTTGGAAATGGACCAGATTTAAAGTGAAAAACTTTTGAAAAAGAATTTCAAAGATAAAAGTTATTTTTGAATAACTTAATTTAGTTTTGAATTTGATTTAAATTTGAATTAAAAATTTGAAATTGAATTCTATGTTGAGAACTTATGATTTTAAAAAGGTTAATACAATTTTATATGAGTTTTAAACCATTTTTTAAGTGTTGTTTTGGGAATTTGAATTTAACCCAAGTTTGAAAAAATTTAACTTGTATAAATGAAATCAGATTTTTCCGAATATAAGAGATGAATTTCTAATTTTTGTTAAAGGGGATTTCAAGTTTGAATTGAAATGGCTTTCCAAGTTATGAATGAATATTTGGAAACGGGTTTTGAAAGCTATAAGTTAAATCTTTGATTTAAAGATTAAATGAATTAACCCAATTGAAATGGAAATTGTTTTGAAATCCGTGAATGGATCTTTGTGAAACTAGGTGAACTTTGTGAAATGAGTCTTTTTGTTTAAAGATTCGAAATGGTAATTTTGTTTAAACCATTTGAAAGAGAGTTTTGAATTTTTAAGTTGTGATTTAACTGAAATCCTATATCCATATGTTTTTAAATTTTACGCTCATTATTCGGTTTATCCGGGAGAGGACCTTTGTGGAAAAGGGTGGTATCAGGTATGGAGCCCTGATATTTAACTTATGTGGTTACTGCAAATACTTTTGTGGTTGTTGGTGTAGAGGATCCTCGGATAAAGGTCGCAAACGACCGGGGGTGGCATATCTTAGGTTTTACTCCCCGGGAAGGGGGTAACCGGCCTTGTGTTGGCAGAGAGCCGGGTAGGTTCTCGGGACGTCCCTCCAGAGGCGTTCCCATGCGGCAATAGGAAGTTCCTTAGCCTGACCATTTGTTGGAAATCCAATCATCCAATACGAGCCTTGTACGGTTTTAGTTGTAGAACCTGTCATTTAACATGGTAGCTATAGTAGGCATAGTATAATGGTACCTATGCTGGCTAGGATTAATATTATACTTTCGAAATGTTTTCCACTATGCACTAATAATAATATCAAAAAGGATTTTGCGTAGTAAGCATGTTTGACTATCATGAGGGAAAATCTCACACAAGTGTGCGATTGCATGGTGTGTGTGCCGGGAGGCCTTATGATAGTTTCATTTTTCAAAAAACATTACGGTTTTCAAACTTAAATTCTTTTGTTTTTTTAAAGACCAAATGTTTTTGTTTGCTCACAACAGTCCCACGACTGACCTGGAGTTTATTTTCCCTTCCTAAACTCTGAGTGCCCACAATTTCCCGCACAGGCGGTCTAGAGTTTGGTTTTTCAGATAGTCAGGTAGTAGATATCGTTTTGGTAGCCTTCAGCCTTCTGTTTGGTATCCTTTGGAGTGCACGACTGACCTTGCTTAGCTTTGTGCAACCTTAATGGAGATGCGAGCTTGGAGTTTTAGAGCTTTGGCTTTGGAGTTTGGATTGGAGTTGCAGTATTTGATTCTGTTGAAGACTTATCTTATATTGTGTCGTGTTCCGTTGTATTTTATGTTGTATATTCCCTGATGTTGATGATTATCATTGTATCAAATTGATGTATCAGATATTGTATTCATGTTGTATTAGTGATATCATCTTTTGTTTCCGCCGTGTTATTTATCATCTAATGTTGTTGCAAGCTAGGGCGATACGAATTTGATGTTGTTTGTCGGACATCGAGTTCGGATCGTCACAATACCAATCCCACTTCGAGGGGGATATCATGGTATAAAGGGTCATCCGCTATTATGCGGGACGCATAGGGTCTCATCCGCTATATAATGCGTGAATATCAATCACCCCAATATATATACTACAATATATAATATCATCCACTAGATAATTATTTATTTCATCCAAGCACAACCAACAATTTAAATTTAACATTTAATTTTTAAGCAAGGCAATCCAAATGAGTGAGAAAATCTCACCTTTGTTTTTGTTTGCAACCCATTTCCATTCCGGCTTGATTCACGATTTTTGACCTTGCATAAACATTATATAGTTTATTAACATTTGCATTAATCAAACAATTAATTACCATTTATTTATTTTAACTAATAATTTAATTTTAAACTAATCCCTTTTAATAAAATATTTTTAGTGACTAAAATAATTAAATAAGTTTATTAAACAAATCAATCTTCATTATTTTAAAATTAATCTAGTAAATGAAAATAGGTATATATGTATATTTATTTTATTTTTCTTCTTTGAAACTACTTATACCAAAAATACATTTTAAAAATCTGATTTATATAAATTCTTTTAACACTTAAAATTCCTTTTTTTTTTCTAAAATCTTATATATTAAATTAAAAACAGGATTGCCTTCACCTTACTGTAAACTTCTTCTTTTTTTCTCTTTGCTACATATATACAATATACATATAAATCTTTTAAATTGAAGAATAAATAGTTTTATATGACTCACTGTCTTTTTTTTTTCTAACCTATATGTACATATTTATTAAATTAAATTAAATTAAAATTGGCTATATACCTTTATCATCGATCGTTCCCGGAAAATCACATAGCAAACTAAACTAGAGATCGACGAGCTTCCCATCCTCGCGAACACAGCATCGATCAACCCTCGGCCGAAACGTACGCGCCCCCACTATCGACGCCGATTCCAGAAATCATGCCACTACCCATCCTCGAGACGTCGCGCTCTACCTCCTTCACTTGAAGTCGTAACTCAACGCCGTCGAACCCACCGCGCGACAACCCGGTCACGGCTCTTTCATCACCGTCGCCACCTGAGCTCGTGCTTCCCCTGTCAGCTAGTCGTACACCGAGCACCGCGCTCGATTTATCTTTTTTTGTATTCACGAATTCAAAATCGAATTTGATTAAAGAAGACGAGGAAAAAGGGGAATACGCGGCTTCAATTTTAGAGTTAAGCAGCGATTCTATTACTTTTTTTTTGAATGAATTCGATTTTCTTCGGGCCAAAGCCGAAGTCTGATTTTGATATTCTGGATTATTGAAGGAAAGGGGAAGAAGAACATTTAATTTGGATCGGTTGATATTTTTTGTCTCTATTAGAATGAACTGAAGAAGCAGGAGGAGGTAACGTGTTTTAAAGAGGGAGAAGATGCCTTACGTGTTGAATTGTGTGTACAGTGATTTAAAGGGAAAATGAAAAGGTGCTGATGGTGAAAGAAAGTAGGCTGATGGGAATGCAGATTTGAAATGTTGAAAAATATATATTTATATATTTAAGTTTAAACCGTCTCGAATTTGCAACTCAAAATCTCGACCTTCTATCGAGGCATGCCGCTAATCGCCATAATGTTATACCCATATTCTGAACGCAACGGAAAAGGTTTCGAGTCATAATTCGATCGTATGGAGAATATAGCTTTTAGGACCTAGTTATTATATTGAATTCGATATAGATTTCAGCGTGTTTATATCCTGTACGACCAAACGATAACTTCAAATACTCCGAAATTTGAAATCCAATAATAATAAAATATTACGGATCCAACAGATCTGGTTTCGTCGAAAACGTCGATTTAAACGATGTATTTTTAAAACTGAACAAATCACTTCCAAATTCAATTTTAAAAATTGCATTGTCCTCAATACTTTATAAGCCTTTGAATTATTTTTAACAAGTTTAAAACTCAAGATTCAATAATTTACCCAAATTCCAATTATTAAATTCAAAAGTTGAATTGTCCAATAAATCACTATATCTAAATCCTAAATCTATTTTATTAAATAAACCCAAGTTTTCCATATTCAAAACCAATTTATAATTCAATTTCTATATTTAAAACCATTTAAATATTCCAAATTCAATGTCGAAATCGTTACAATCATGGTCTTCTGATTACTTGTCAATCGCTATGGACGCTTCTTTTTTGTGTATTTGATTTGATTGCTCGTTTGTTGGATGTCTGAATTTGACGCTCCAACAATTTGAGCATTTTAACAATATTAACTAATAATATTAGTTGATAAATTTAAATTTCTATAAATTTCAAAAATTAATAACTTGTTTAAATAAAATCCACTTGAGACGTGATTTTTTTGCGTTTCGATCGTATTTAAATGCTCTACATTATAGTTTAAACTAAATCCAAGCAATTCAAAATTTTACGATTTATTTGAATTTTTCAAAATATTTGTTTATTTTAATGAAATTCCTTATTACAATTATTAAACGCATATTATCTATTAAATAAAAATCACAACTTAAATATTTCGTTCGTAGCCCCAAACGAATTCTCTATTCACTCAAAACACTCCGTCAAATGCTCTCTTTCACCCAAACATGCATCAGGTTCTTCTTCACAACCAAAGTGAGTACATTCTCCAATGGTAAAGGCATTTTACCCAATATTTTTGGATGTGGCTGTTGTATTAAGCTTTTTACAAACGTTATTGCAAATATGCTAAAAATTACACAAGCTCCTAAATGCAAAATAAAAACTAGCCGAAAGAAAATTGTACTGCAATGATCATGTGATTAAAGAACATTAAACCAGAAGATCTGAAAAAGAGACGTGTAGAATGCAATGAACTAAGAAAGTTAAAAAGTCTGCAAAGATAAAATATTGATCACAACATTCTGTCAAAGTTTATAACAAAACACAACTAAAACCCTTATTTACATAGTCTGCCACATGTAAGTTCGGATATATCACAATAAAACGCTAAAAGAAACACGAAGAAAAGACTCGGCATTATACTGGCAAAAACAGCAAAGAACTTCAAGATCTCTTCTTTCTTTTCTTCTCTTCTTCCGATTTCTGACTTGCATTCTTCAACTGCAAACATATTTCATATCAATCAAATTGTTAATGTGCTTAAAGGAGTGGAAAACATGGCAAAACTCTCAAACGTACCATTATGGCAAGAATGCGGACAAGAACACCAGCAAAATCAACAAAAAGGACCAAAGCATGCATAACATAGTCAAGATCACCAAGATGCGCCCTCTCTATTATGTACTGAGTATCAAACACAATGTATCCTAGAAACACAAGTAGGCCGAAATATAGCTGTAACAAACAAATGATGTAAGATCAAAAAATATCAGTTGTAGTCCACAGAACTAAACTTGATAATTAGTTGTAGAAAGAAGGTAAAAGTGTTATTTATAATCATACCTCAACATTGAACATGGCAGCAGAGCGGCCAAAGATGGAAGAGGCAAACTGCAACCAGAAGAGGATTGAGATGGCAGAAGACAACAATCCTCCCAGAAATAGAAACTCTCTTCGCCTGGCTACTAATGCAGCTGCAGAGAAGCACCCAAAGGCTATAGCTGTCCCAACAGCTCCAGTTACTAGTATACTGTTACACATATTTCATCACGTTACAATACATCTAGGGCATGAATGTAAGCATCAGACAGAGCAAGATCAAGATATTTTTCAAAACCAGAAATTCGAACCAGCATACTCATAAAATAAGTTATTTTATTTAGAAAAAGTGTGCATAAATGATTCAATTAGACCTAGCCAGAGCATAATTACATCATGTTATCACCTAACTGGCACACTTCATAAGTTCAAATTTAATTACTTTAGGAGCAGCGCTTAATACACACTGGTTTAAGTCGAGGCTAAAAGGATTTCTTGCTATGCTTAATGACTACCTCTAAAAACTTTTGCTGAATGACAGATGAAAAGAGAAAATAACTGAGGCACATGAACATACACAGCAAGCTACTAGAATTCTGGATTGTGGAAAATGAAGATAAACTGAGTCTGCAAACATTACCTTGGGTCAAACTGGATGACATGCTTGATAAATTCACCCACGGTAGCTCCTTGCAAAAGTGCAACGAACATCACAATACCAAATCTTTTTCTCTGCTCAAAGACGCCAAATTATCAATATACATTTAACAACAATTTACATATGAAAAAAGAATCAACAATGCGCATCTCCTCACCTCTTCTCTAGGAGAAACTGACTGTAACCAGAAAATGCCACCAAGGCCTCCAAGTAAAGTCAAAAGGCCACCGATGTTCATCAAAATATGCAGGTATGTGCCAACAGCAAATGATCCAAGGGCGCAACATAGTGTCAAATAAACCTACAAGAGTGAAGAAACATAGAATTAACGATATAGAAATTTCACGAGTTAATTCATAGGCCTAATGACAAAAAATAGCGCCTAATTTCAAAGTCGTTTAAACACACCATCTAGATGCAAAATATTCAAATTGAAAATTATAGCCTGCATATACATTGTATTTCAACTATACCCGATTCCAGCAGAAATCAATCACAATAAAACTTGAATACCCGAAAAACAAGCAGTAACCTAATCAACCCCAAATCCACTACTGGAACTCAAAATTTTAAAATTAAACTACAGCAAACCAATCATCCTTTATATTAACGAATTAGGTTTCCAGATGGGAAAAAGAAGCGACTCACCAATCGCAGATGATTCTGAACAATAGGCGTAATCTGCCTAAAATTCTTGAGAGATTCGTAGCTCCATGAGTTTCTAGGAGAAGATTGCGATCCGAAAAATGAATCCATTCGAATTTAGAGAATTCTGAGTCAAACAACAAGATAAATTGGGAATTTTTCAAGACAAAGTAATGAGAATAAAATGTGGAGTGGCGTGTTTATATTAGGCGTAGGAACTGCTATGATGTTCCCGGAATGGGGCTTCGGTTTTGATTTATTTACGATTGTGCCCCTTATGGAAGGCGCGTCGAATCTGCTGGTTAACGCTAGAATTTTCTCGTTAATCGTGACGTTGCAAAGGAGATCCGAACCGTTGGTTTCGAAATTAACTATGGATCTGGTCGGGACTGCTTTTGAATGTCTGGAAGTTCTTTAGGCAAAGTACACTCAATGCTTTGCAATTTCGTTTATACGATGATGATAAACAATCAGGCTTTTTATGGGTATTGTTTTGACCGATAGTTTTAGATATGAGAAGCTCGTTTTACTTTTTTAATGTATTTTTTTTACAATGAGAAGTATAATGAAAATATTTCTTCCATGAAATTCATAAAATTGTATTATAAGCTGGTCAATATACCTTTTTTTAATCCTAATTCTTGTAATTTCACTAATCTTACTATTTAGTCTACAATCCAAATCAATAATCAAATAATCAGTGGAGCAATCAAACTCAAACAAAATTTCTCCAACGAGAAAGAATCTAGATTAATTCTTACCGAAGAAAGTATATGTAATGTAGAATTTGTTCAACAAATTAGTCAAATATATTTTTGAGGTTTTATGCATAGGGCTTAACGCGTTTGACGACTAGAAAAACTTCTCACGCGCTGATATTTGAGTTAAAAAATCAATTTGTAGGAAGTAGTTGTATAATCTACGTGTAAGAAGAACAATAATAGTAAGTTAGGGTAAAAAGAAAGAAGGGTAGAATAGGAAATAGTAAATATACTTTATAATGTGTGTACACCCCTCGTTGAAGTTTTATTTTTAGTAGAGTAAAAATAAAAAATGACACCCTTATATCCAAAAGTAGAATGTCAGTAACAATACCCATTTTTATATCATTACCGTATAGCAATAATCCACTCTCATGTTGTTTTATAACAAAATATAGCATTTCCATAAGTGTTTGAATTTTACTATTTGCTCTAGACATTGCATAGTTTTATCCAAATTCAAAATCTTCTTTTATCTTATTTCACACATCAAATGATTTATACCTTGTCATCCTATATTTTATTGTAAAAAAATTATATACCAATTTTAGTGTTATTTCAATTTTCTCGCAAAAAAAGATTTGTTCGGTCCACTAAGCATTCAGCACTCTTGCCTCATTTCACATTGCCCCGGCATCTTTCGGTTCCGGCCTACCGCTTTTGTAAATGCCTTATGTAGCAAGCACTTAATAGGTGCTCCGTAATTATATAAATCCTGACAATGACCTGATTAATTGTCACCATCAGTGAAAGGCTTCGAGTGGCATCAACAACACTGACTCGCCTTGTCATCAACGGCCTGTTCACAAAACGAAGGCCTCACCTTGCTCAGTTTTCCATGCCTTCAACTATAACATCGTTCATTCTGGAACTCAAAGATTATTCTGAAACTCAAAGATGAAATTAGATATAACAGAAATAAACATAAATATAATACCCAAGACTCCTACTTCATCATTGGCTTGCATTATTCGACCATCTCAAAAGCGGCCTGTCTAAACCAAAACTCAGCCTACTCGAATGAGCGCATGTGAGTTCATAGAGAAAACAAGAATAACAACACGAGTCAGACTTGGTATGAGCAACATATTACCCTAGATAAAAAATAAAGACACTGTTTCGTTAATAAAGGGGATGGGTTTCCCACATTTTCAATACCCAAAACAATAACTTATCCAATTACACACAAATCAAAATCATAAGTTTATTTAATTCAATATCAAATAAGATCCGTGATGCCACAACCAAAAGCTATTTCTCGGTTTGTCTCACAGAAATATCTCGGCATTTCAATATAACTGAATGTCTTACACTTGACTACTCTTAAGGTTTTATGTGTTTTTGCAGCAGATATATATCATGCCACCAAGGCCTTATGCCTATATAATGCATATATTATATTGTTTCGAAGCTGTCGCTAAGGCCTTAAGTTTCGTCATTTTTTTTCTTGCTTAGACCTTATACCACCGTTTTCGTATTTTGGCTGCCGTACAGGCCTTACACATGCTTTGTTTACCGTTCTAGACTGCTGATTTTGTCCTTGCATCTTTTACCCTTTTATTTGATTGTCGCTTAGTTGCTACATACGTATGTTTTCGGTTTCGGCTGCCACACACCTATGCTTTCGGTTTTGGTTGCCCCACGGGCCTTACACCTATGCTTTTGGCTTCGGTTGCCATACATGCCTTACACCCATACTTTAGGTTTTGATTGCCAAACAGGCCTTACATCTACCGATCATTCTACCTAATCATTTCCTTTTAGGCTTTCAACTTAGCTGTTTACTAAGTTGACATCTCGCAGTCTTTTCATTATTAATATTAATTGTCGTATTTGATTAATACCAATCTCGAATATCTTAGGCCTTAGCATCCATTACAACTCATCGAAATCATTAGTCCGATTAACATTCCCCATGAAGAGTTACGTGACTTTTGGCAGTCACTACTTTCGTTCTCATCTAAGGAAAGGCTTTCCTAAGTTTAACTTTGGTGACTTATGAATTTTAATCTTTAGATTTCCGAAATCCCTTTAACTTACCATAGTTCCTCCTTTAAGCTCGCTCTCGCTCTCGGGCCGCCTTCAACCTTTTAGCACTCCTCCAGTCAACTGACTAAAGTGAATGCCTTACTGCTTTCTTATTTAAGTCTTGTTACTTAGGTTTCAATTTACCACCATCAGTTCAACATATGTTGGAAATGCATTCTGCACGTTTGGCACTCACTTTACACTCATTGAATCCTGATTCATTTGACTTAGTTATTTTTGACCATTAACTGACAGGTTCAGCAAAAAATATGGATCTAGTCCCTTGATCCAATATGTACTACTTGTTCATCTTAATATACCTTTTCGACAACAATTTTTTGTCTTTCGGGTTTCCATTATAGCCCTCTAGCCATACATTATTTATTCCAGAAATAACTTAATTCATCCTTGGATAATCACAGTAAAATAAATCATGATTTATTTTTGTACAATTACATAGATTACTCATTTCTAACCATTTTCTTCCCCATATAGCCTTCTATTAATTCATACAAACTTGTTTACATATGAATAAAATTATATAACCCAAAACCCACCTTTGAGGACATGTTTCTATCATTATATTAAATTCTCAGACCTTAAAGATTTATAAAAGCATAAAATCCATTCAATTAAAAAAACCTTGATCAGGGGAGGTTCAAAGAAGAGAGATGAATAAGAGAATATTTTACTCACTTATACTCTTTAGTTCATGGACTCTCTAGCTCATTTAGCTTTAAACTTTTCTTCTTCCCTTTCCTATTGTTAGGACACAATCAATGTTGAAGAGCTCAAGCTTTTTATTTTAAGCTTTAAGTGTAATGTAATGAAAAGGGAGGGGTAGTTATCTTATCTTCAAAGAATAACAGGGTCGCCGACCCACTATCCAATTTCCTTATAAATTAGTTAGCTTTAAGGTTGCATTTAAATTTCATTATTTTAGATTCTCAACTAGGATTTTTTTCAGTATCACTTGATTCATCCAAGCATAACGAGTAACCAAGAATCACATGAATATTCACTCATTTACATTATTTTAATTTTCTTTATTTCCAAAATTAGTTTCTTAATCAACTACTAATTACTTCAGGGGTGTTACAGGCTTTCCCCCTTATAGGTATTTTACTCTCGAAATTCAAACAAGACACAATATAAGTTCTAGGCTTTCTTATGCCTACACTAGCTTACACGCACATGAGTTCTTCACTCGGGTATCCCAATCAAAAATGCATTAGTGCTTCCCACAATACACTATAAAATAACCCATAATATCACACATACGCACACATGACACAAAATTAAACCTAGCAAGCATACAATCCAACTAAAGTAACAACTTGGGATAAGCCCACTTGGCTTTATCCTCTGTTTCCTAAGTACAATCTATATGGACGTTGTTAGTACCTAAGGATTTAGTTTTGATGACAACAACTTTAGAAAATTATATAAATATAAATACTAATGTTTTATCAATGTATATAGTGTATAATGCAGGATATTAGACATGTGTTGATATAAAAAGGTATACAGTATCAAGTAAAGATTGAAAAGTTAAAGAAGTTGGTATAGATACTAAAGAATGTAGACTCATGAGTATTCAATAGTTCAAGATTCCAAAATACTCCAGATAAGTTATAGAGTCCAGAATATTTGTTAAAATTCTAATAGCACTTGATCTCTCTCTTATCTCTCTCTCCCTCTATTTTTAAATAATTTTTTAAATATTCTTTTCAAAACAACTTTCAAATAGTTTTCAATTTCTTATATTTATCATTTAGTTTTTAATATTTTACCAAGTTATTGTTTTTATTAAATTTTAATTTATATTATTTTATTTTTCAAAATTCTTATAATATAGTTTTACCTAAGTTTTATTATGATTATAATGTATATATATTATATTTAAACATACTTACAAAGTATAAAATTATTTCGCAAAGTAATACATTTTGGAAATAATATTTTAAAATGCTTTTCAAAATTACAAAGAGTATGTCGACATACTAGCCGTGAGTATCAGAAATCAAATTTCGAAAGAAGTGTATATTCGTCATATCTCTTCACGAATGAACATGATAGTTATTCCTCTATAAACACCTGTCTTCGTAATGAATTTTTTGATCACTTTTCATTGTTCTTTTCTCCTCCTTTTTCTCTTTCATTTTCTAAAACAAATTATAACCATACTATTTTGAATTTCAACCAAAAGCAAACTACGTTGCCATTAGTTTGATTCTCTATCATTTGCTCTCTGATTTCTATCATCTCTCTCACTCTAGTCAAGATCTAAGTGCTATTCAAGGATTATAGGATCATTTGTAATTAAGATTGAAGTTCTAAGTTTGTAAATCTCTATAAAATCAAACCGATATACTTATGGGTGTGATTGTAGCCCGTGAAATCAATTGGATGTGCTTAATTGCTCGTAAATCTAGTGAGTGTGCTTATAGCCCCGAAATCAAGCGGCTCCACACAGAGGTCAGGATTCTTGAGGGTATGTCTCGTAACCTTGAAATCGAGATTGTATTTGCATTTACTAGTTGAAAAGAAATATGTACAAGGAATTGTATGGGACTAGATATAGGGTAACTGCGAACCAGTATAAAATCCTAGTGTGTTCTTTCCTTTTACCTTTACTGTATTTACCGTTTATCCTTTTTTTGATTTTGTGATTGCTTATGTGATTGTTAATCTCATTATTCTAAGTATAATTTCAAAAGATTTAAAAAAAGATTCATATACATTAGAAAATACTATTCACCCCTCCCTCCTCTAGTGTTAATTTGGCCTTAAGATCCATATTCCGCAGTCTTACATTTGGTATCAGAGCAATGGTTTTTAAAGTATTCATAAATTGATTTTTGACAAGTTTTAATGGCATTCTTTAATGGTATTTTTAACACTATTTTCAAAAGGATAATTTGTAAGATCATAATTACAACGTAGGATTTGGTTAGGTAGTTGGAATGTAGGATCATTAACAGGAAAGCTAAGAGAGATAGTTGATATTATGACTAGGAAGCGTGTAAATATCTTATGCGTTCAGGAGACCAAATGGACGGGCCATAAGGCGAAAGAGGCAGCGAACATAAGCTTTAAGTTATGGTACAAGGGAAAAGAACGTAGCAAGTATGGGGTAGGCATCTTAATTAACAAGAACCTTAGAAATGGAGTTTTCGACGTTAGGAGCTAAGGGGACAGGATCATCCTAGTCAAGCTGGTAGTATGCGATATGATTCCGAATGTCATTAGAGCCTATGCCCCACAAATAGGTCTAAGTGAAACCGTCAAGAGGAATTTCTAGGAAGAGCTAGATGTGAAGGTTAGAGATGTGCCTAGTAGTAAAAAACTTTTCATATGAGGAGATTTCAATGGGCATGTTGGTATAGCTAGTGGTGAGTTTGAGAAGGTGCATGGTTGTAACGACCCGTAAATTTTAATAACGTAATAAACTGAAATTTTATGAAATTTTAAATAATAAAATTTGAAAATTAAAATTTGATATTTGGAATACGTCTATATAAACATAGCAAAAGGTAAAATTTCATCAGATAATATGAAAGTTTATTTTATTGTGAAAATTTATTTCAATTTAAATCAGTTAATATTTGATGATAATAAAATGTTTTCCAAACCTGAATAATTTTATATAATAAATTTGTAAATCATTTTCTGAGTGAGACGTCATATTTCATTTCGTCAAATTTGGACTGTTATTGCTCATTTTATCTTATTTTCGACGTTTTAGCAGCATTTTGATATCGATTATCGACTTTTGATGGATGGTCGTACCACTGATATCCGAGTACCGTTCTGGTCGTCTTGTCGTGCCGATCTCCGCAGTATATGCAGTTGTTTTTTGGCACCCGGTACGAGATGATATTGGCAAAACAATTGGTTATCGGTCTGTATTTAACTTTTGATCTCCCATGACCATTCACTGCCCACCGTGAGTTAGCCAATAGCCATTGATCATAAATATTTCCTCTCGATTCGCGTGTGCCTTCCACTATTCCTACCTGTTGATAATTTTTCCCGTCCCAACATTTTCTGTGCTTGCTTAAAAAAATGTTAAAAATAAAATGATACGTCCTTCAATGTGCTTCAAAGTAAGAAACTTCAACATTCTTTTCTCGAAACTTTTGTGCCGAGAAAGCTTCACCTCCTTTCGTCCCCTTCCACCTTCTCGGCGTTTTCCTTTACCGCACTCGAACCAGCACCGCCCTCTCTCCAAGCCATCAATCGTGCATCCCTCCACCGACACTGGATCCAAGCCTTGGCATCATCTCCCCATGCACGCGCAACCTAGCTATCACCACCCAGCCTCTGCCATAAACCACCTCCGCCTTATCCTCTGAAGAACTGCAAACCAGAGCGCCTGCAAGCCTCCTCTCCTCCTTGCCTCCCTCTCACTCGATCACTTCCACCCATTCTCCAACTTGCAAGCTCAGGCAGCCTAGCTTCTTCCCTTCTTTGTTGCTTATGAACAGGTTTCATAATTGGTTTGTACATATATTTGTTATATAACCTATTGTTTAAGCCTATATATATATATATATATATATATATATATATATATATATATAATATGCAGGTCAGCTAAAAATATGATTATATATATATATTAGCTTATATAGATTTTATAATAATGTTTGTTATATATCAGTTTAAATATGCACGTTTTGTAAACTAAGTAATTGATTTCAAATATTGTTACTTGCCGTATATATATAAATATACATATAAAGTGGTTTCGCTGTAATTTATATATTGATATTTGAGTTATAGTATATATATGTATATAGGTTACAATATCTGATCTGGGAAGAATATTTCACATGTTTACTATATATATGATACTGTGTGTTTATAAAGTTCTTATCTGATATAAAGTATACATGTATAATATGTTTTATTTGTATGTAAATTTATGACTGAGTTTATACATTGGTTACACACACATATAGATATATGTTTTTAAAACTGATTTGATATATGTATGTATATAATGTTTCTGTCGTATTCTGTAGTGAGTACATACATCTATAGTATGTTTTGTTAAATATCAAAGTGTGTAAGTTTATATGGTTTAGCTTATATATAGTTATAATCACTGTTAATTATTGAACTGTTGTTTACTGTATGATTATATATATTTATTATGAACATAATTTGCATACATCTCTTTACAGTATGATTATATATATATATATATATATATATATATATTTGTTTATAAGTATATTTTGGCATATATTATGTTTATAGTTTAGTCTATACATACATTTATTTATAAGTATAATCTGCACAAAATTATTGCTTATAGGCTGCCTATATATTGATTTTTGCGATAATATAGATATTGAAAGTAATTATATGGGTTTGATTTAATAATTATTTTGAAAATTTTATATTATTTTAATATTTGTATTAAATTAAAATATTGAAAAAATATATAATATAATAATAATGTATATATTTTTAGTTTATATCAAAAAAACTGATTTGATTTGTTTTCATCCATTCCTGTTATTAGCTCTGTTCGTCAAATTCGTGCCAATCTTGCTTACTTTGAAATTCGTACTTGGATTCGTAACTCATCTCATTCTCGTTCATCTCTAGCCTCGAAAGGTGAGCTATCACTCACGATTAACATTCTTATATTTATTAAATTTGATTTCATTTGAAATGACAATTGAAATATGTTGTTGCTAGTTATTTCACTGCTATATATATATGATATGCCATTATCTGTAACTATTCACCTATAACATCTGATACCATGATATGTTATTTATATTTTATCTGTTATTGATGTTATATGCCTGTTATTAATATGTTATTTATATTCATAACTGTTCTCACTCTACGAGTTCCCTGTTAGTATAGAACCCCCGATGGATTGAAATGATATATATCCGAACGATCTTATAGAATAGGAGAAATCGTTATGGGTTGAAATGATAAACCCAAGCGATTTTCATTGAATTGAAATTGGGATTGCGGGTTGAAATGATATATACCTGTAGATATTTAAAATATGGATTGAAATGATAAATATCCATGCCACTTGACCATAGGATAGAAAATTATATTTACAAACACCGTTGGTCTATACATATATTGAGAATGATTTCCAAGATTTAAAAACAAATATATATGGTTTTATATAAATATTGACTTTAAAATATTATATATATAAATGATATTTATATATGTTTTAAATTCTTGATTTTTAAAATTTTATGTTTGGAAATTTTAAAGTTATAAGTAGTTTGAAATTATAAATTTTAAGAATTTACATATAATTTTACTATTTTCAAATATATAAATAGATTTAATTTAGAATGAATTTAATAATAATATTTGATTTAATAAAGTTCGATTTAGTTTGTATATAATATGTTTTAAGTATTTATTTAAAACTTTATTTAAAAGATAGATTTTATATTAATTTTATTAAATTGAGGTTGGAGATAAATTTGAAATTGATTTGAAATTATATTTGTTTAAGAATTATACTTAAATAAGATTGAATTGAAACCTATTTAATTTGAGATTTTAAGGATATGATTTTATAACTTGATTTTGATTTAAGATGATTTAATGAATATTTTCAAATATAAATAAATTTAAATGGGATAATTAGTTTTTATTTAAATTTGTATGTTTGAAGCTTTATTTAAATGATATTGGATTGACTAAGTGCATATTTTAATATTAAACAATATTAAAGTTGAATTTAAATATAAATGAATTTATCAAATTGAGTTATTGTAAAGGTTTAAATATTTTAAACTTTGAAAGCTATTGAAATCGAAATGGTTATTTTGTAGTTCAAATCTATATTTGAAATTGATATAAAATGCTTTATGGGATTTGAATTTAATTGAAATGGAAGAACTGAGGTTTGATTTAAATGGGATTTTGGAATTTGAGCTAATTGGAATCGATTTGTGAACTTTGAGGAAACTTTTTATTATATAAGTATTTTAATATACATAAAAAATATTTTAATTTATAAATTATTTTAATATATATATACCAATTTCAATATAAAACTATTTTAATATATATAAATTATTTTAATATAAACTATTTTTAATATAAAACTATTTAATATACTAATTATTTTATTATATAAACTATTTTATTTTATAAACTATTTTATTATATAAACTATTTTATTATATATATATACACTATTATTAATATCTAAACTGTTTAAGAGGAAAGTCTTATGATTTCCAAAGTTATGCTTTCAAAGTGTTATGATTTCCAAAGTGTTATGGTTTCAAAGGTTTATAAATTAGAAAGTGCTATGATTTTGGAAAGTGCTATGATTTTGGGAATGGATGTATTTAAGTAAGTATTGATCTTGTGTTGATATGGTTTTTGAAATAGATATTATATTTTGGTTTTGAAATATGAATTATTTGAAATGAAATGACCATGATTTTATAATAATGTTTGGTTGTCAAAGAGACCGGGATCAGTTATTGTCATACTCTCTACCAATACCGAAAACCACTTTAACAACTGTGTACGAAGTGGAGATTCCAGAATGAAGTAGGATGGTTGGCGATGATTCTATTTGAGGTATATACGTTTACCCGACTCCCGTGAGTTAGTTTAAGGTGGCTAAAACAGGAGCAATTGACGGGCCAAGTGAGTTATCCCCTCCGATCAGACACACTCCTTCAATGTCATTCTATTACTTTGTGATTAATTGGGTGCACCCTCGAATTTTTGGGAGTGTGGATCGAGGTGGGAGGTAGCTGCGGCTATGCGTTACCACCAGCCCGGAAGTGTAATTGGTATATCTACCTTGGCATTTCCTAGTTGTGCCATATCATCTACCTTATCGAGACCACTACGTGTTTGTTTTGTACCATACCTATGGAGTGCCCTTTGACGACCTTCAGTACGGGGGAGATTACGGTACTATATAGACTATGGAAATATATAAAATGCGTTAAGGAGGATATGGGTAACGCCTTAACGCTATTTTAATATCTTTACTTTACTATAGACATATTATAGTAACGTATTGTACTACATGGTAGATAGTCCCACAGATCCTTAAAGGATAGGTATCCCAAACATCCTTTGAGTTACTTGTATTTCAATTGATATTTCACTTGAGTTCGATTTATTGATACGAGAATGTTAATCCAGACTCTAGTGTTTTGTGTTTTACTTTATGCTCAGGTCAGACTGAGTGTCACGACATTTGAGACTCACCTTTGGAGTTGGAGCTTCGCTTGGAGTCCATCTATCTATCCAGCCTTTAGTTATTTCAGTTGACTCTAGTGATATATCCAAATTTTATTATTTGACTATTGTATTGAGACTTCTATGTATTCGGGACTTCTGTTATATCTTGTTTAACTTTGCTATATATATAGTAGCTTCATGAACTACTATTCATCTGTTTCCGCTGCTTATTGTTATATTACTCTAAGTTTATGATTCTGAGATTGATTTATTTACTGTGTATGCTGAGTTTTGCCTAACATAAATTAATAATATGATATTTTAATCAATTTAAGTCCAGCATATGTGGATGCGAATGGAACGAAATATCGGAATGTTACAATGGTGGTTTTGGATATGGCGATAGGAAACAAGAAGGAGAAGAAATACTGAATTTCGCTATTGCTTTTGACCTCATGATAACTAATACCTTCTGTAGAATAAGACAGTCACACTTAGTTACTTTTAGTAATGGTCAACAATTTAGCCAGATTGACTTTATCCATATTAGAAGAGATGAAAAGCAAGCTTGTGCAGATTGCAAAGTCATGCTTGGAGAATGCGTCGTTTCACAACATCAGCTTCTGATATCCGAATTTTGTCTTCAAATACGTGTTCGACGGGATAAAAGAGCCAAGATTAGTCATACGAAATAGTGGAAGCTCAAAGGAGACACCTCATATGTGTTTAAGGATAGGGTGGTAGGATAAGGGGCATGGAATTCTGAAGGAGAAGCAAATCACATGTGAGATGAGATGGCAATGCGCATTTTGAAAGTGGCTACTGACTTGTTTAGGGTAACGAAAGAAAATAAACACAAGCCTAAAGATTCGTGGTGGTGGAACAGTGATGTGAAAAAGGCTATCAAAGAGAAGGAATGTTATAAGTACTTGCATCATCATAGAAGTGGGGACAACGTGCAAAGGTACAAAGTGGTAAAGAAGACCGTAAAGAGAGCTGTAAGTGAAGCAAGGGTTCAAGCATATGAAGACCTGTATCATAAGTTAAGTATGAAGGAGGGTGGAAAAAGCGTTTATAGGATAGCGAAGCTCCGTGAGAGGAAGCTAAGAGACATCAACCAAGTTAAATGCATCAAAGATGATAATAATAGACTTTTGGTAAAGGACGATGAGATAAAAAAATAGAAGAAGTGATTACTTCAACATAGTATTCAATGAAGAACGTGATAGCACTACGATCGAGATAGATGACTCTTTTGATGACACCCATATGCATTTTTTCGGAGAATTCAAGAATCCAAGGTAAAGGAGATGCTAAAACTGATGAAAGAAGGCAAGGCATTAGGGGCCAATGGAATCCCCATTAAGGTGTGGAGATGCCTTGGGGATGTAGGGATAGTCTGGCTAAATAAGTTGTTCAATAATATTTTCAAATCAAACAAGATGCCAAATGAGTGGAGGAGACGCATATTAGTTCTAATTTTTAAGAATAAAGGAGATATCTACAGTTGCATAAACAACATAAAAATTAAACTTATGAGTTATATGATGAAGCTTTGGGAGAGAGTCATTGGACATCAGTTAAGAAGAATGATAAGCTTTCAAAAAACCAATTTGGTTTCATGCTTGGAAGGTCGACCACAGAGGCGATTTTCTTGATAAGACAACTTATGATGAGGTTTAGGGAGCAAAAGAAAGATCTGCACATCGTATTTATCGATTTGGAGAAAGTTTATGACAAAGTACCGCAAAAGGTGTGGTGGGCTCTGGAAAAGAAGAGAGTCACAACAAAGTACATTACCCTTATCAAGGATATGTATGATGATGTTGTGACTAGTGTCAGAGCATGCGATGGTGTAACTAGTGACTTTCCCATTAATATAGAATTACATCAAGGATCATCTTTGCGCTCCTACATTTTTGCCCTAGTGATGGATGAGGTTACGAAGGGTATACAAGTGGAGATTCCTTCGTGTATGCTATTTGCGGATGATGTTGTTGTAGTTGATAAAAGTAGAATTGGGGTTGATAGGCAACTTGAGTTTTGGAGACAGACTTTAAAATCAAAGGGATTTAGGCTTAGCGGAACTAAAACAGAGTATATGAAGTAGGAATTCAGCGGTATCAGGTCAGAGGAAGGAGATGTCACTCTGGTCGGACAAATAGTTCCTAAGAAGGAATCCTTTCAATATTTAGGATTAGTGTTGCAGTGTAATGGTGAGATTGATGAAGATGTTAGTTTTAGAATTCGAGCGGGATGGATGAAATGGTGACAAGCGTTTGACATTCTTTATGATAAGAAAGTCCCACAGAAGCTTAAAGGAAAGTTTTACTGATTGGCAATCAGGCATGCGATGTTGTATCCTGCAGAATGTCGGCCTACTAAAAGCCAACACGTTGAGAAGATAAATGTAGCAGAGATGTGTATGCTGTGATGGAATTGCGATCATATAAGAAGAGGCTGAATTAGAAATGATGATATACGTAAAAAAAACTTGGAGTAGCATCAACTGAGGAGAATCTAATCTAACATCGGTTAAGATGGTTTGAATATCTCCAACGAAGGCCGCTCGAGGCACCTATGCACGTTGGAATTATAGGCCGCGTCGTATGCTCAAAAAGAGGTAGTGGTCGATTAAGGTGGACATAAGAGGAAGTAAGAAAAAGGGACTTGAATGATTGGAATATATATGAAGAGCTGGTAACGGATAGGTGCACGTGGAAGTTAGCAATCCACATACCAGAACCATGAGCTATGAGTTTTATATGTTTAGATTATAGGACTAGGAAAAAGGAGCCTAAGACATAGCGTTTGGTCTTTGGTCAATGTTACTATCAGCACCATTATTACTTTTGTACTATTATTATCATTTATCTATCTATTTATTTATTTATACATATATATGTATTTTTAACTTTATTTTTATTTTACTTAGTTACTATTATTATTAATTTACTTATTTGACTCTATTTTATTATTTTTGTTGGTATTGTTATTATCATAGCTTTTAAATTAGCTTTGTCATTTAGTTTTGGAATCCATCTTTAGCCGACCCCAACTTGTTTGGGAATAATGGCTTTGTTTTTGTTGTTATAATTATAATGTTTCATAGATTTGCATCTATTCATTATAAAAAGTCACATGATCTATTGTAAAGTAATAAATTACATGAACAAATGTTTTACATGGCTTTTAATGAACAAAGATCTGATAATCAGACACTATAGATCAAAAAAGATGGATGGATATTGGATAGCGATTAATCAAGACATACAACTGGAAATCTAAAGAATTTGAAAGATATAGTTTACAAAGATGGAGGATCGGTCAATTTTGGTGATAATTCTAAAGGATGTGTGATTATCATCGGCAATGTCAATAATTCTAAAACTTCTACTATTTCCAAAGTTTTTTTAGAATTTAAAACATAATCTATTAAGTATTAGTCAGTTGTGCGATAAAGATTTTTAAATTAAATTCGTAAAGGATAAATGTCACATTGAAAATAACGAGTCAAACATTATCTTTGAAGGTATTAGGAAACGAAACATTAATATATTAAATATGAAAATTTCAAATGATAACTTATGTCTTTTGGCTGAAACAAGTGACCCTTGGATTTGGCATAAAAGATATGGGCATTTGAATTTCAAACTTATGTCTCAAATTGCCAAAAATAATTTAGTTAGAGGTCTTCATAAAATGAACTGCAAAGTTAATAAAATATGCGATGTGTGGCAATTATGTAAACTTAGAAAAAGTTCATTTAAATCAAATGAAATGATTGCTACTTCTAATCCCTTTGAACTTCTTCGCTTAATCTTTTTGGTCCCTCTCAAATACATCTATAAATCATAGTAGATATGTATTTATAATCATAATGACTATTCTAGGGTTACGTGGACGATTTTCTTAAATTTTAAAGTGATTCTTTTGAAATGTTTAAGATCTTTGTTAAACGAACTCAAAATTAGTTTCCAGAAAAATTAAAACTATTCGAAGTGATCATGGTAGAGAATTCGAAAATGAAAATTTTGAGAATTTCTGTAATAAGAAGGATATAACCCATAATTTTTCATTTTCAAGAACAACATAATAAAATGGAGTAGTATAATGTAAAAATAGAACGATTCAAGAGTGAACTAGAACTATGATAAATGATAGTAATTTACCTAAGAATTTTTGGGCTGAAGCAGTTGGCACTACTTATACAATAAATATAATTTTAACAAGACCATTAGTTAAGAAAACTCCTTATGAACTATGTTATAATAAGAAACCTAAAGTACCGTATTTTCGATTTTTTGGTGGTAAATGTTTTATTTTAATTCTAAAGATAATTTAGATAAATTTGATGCTAAATCAGATAAAGGAAATTTTATTGGATATTCAAATAAAAGTAAAGCTTATTGAGTTCTTTAATGCTAGAAGTAATACTATTGAAGAGATACTGCATGTCTTATTTGATGAATTTCAAAATCCATAATCACAACATTGATGAAGAAGGAACATTAATAAAATTTGAAAGTAATGAGAACATTGACACTTGTATAAATACTGAAAATTTATATCCAAATAAAAGATTTAAATACTAAAGAGATCAACCTAAGAAAATATACTCACAATGTTAAATCTGTTGCCAAAACTAGAAATCAATTAAACAAAATGTGTAATGTAGATTTTATTTCAACTATTTTTACCTAAAAATCCAAAGGAAGCATCAACTGATGATTTATGGATTTTTGCTATGTAAGAAGAATTGAATCAATTCACTAGAAATGATGTATGAGACTTAATCCCAGGACCTGAGGATAAGTCTATTATAGGCACTAATTGTGTATATAGGAATAAGATGAACGAACAAGGAGAGGTCATAAGAGATAAAGCTCGATTAGTTGCACAAGGTTATTGTCAAAAGGAGGGTATAGACTTTGATGAAAATTTTGTACCAGCAGCAAGATTAGAGGCTATAAGAGTCTTACTTGCTTTCCCTAACCATAATAGTTTAAAATTATATCAAATGGATGTTAAAAGTGCATTTTAAAATGGATTCAGCAAAGAAGATGTATGTTTAGAGCAATCTCCACTTTTTGAAGAAGAAAAATTACCAAATCATGTTTACAAACTAAAGAAAGATTTATATGGTCTAAAACATGCTCCTAGAGCTTGGTATGATAAATTTAAATCCAACTTATTACAATTAAATTTTGAGATAGGCAAAGTAGATAGTACTCTCTTTAATAAAAGAAATAAAAATGATATCCAATTAATACAAATATATGTAGATGATATTATTTTCAAATCTACTAACGAAAATCTAAATAAAGAATTTTCAAAATTAATGACTAAGGAATTTGAAATGAGTCATATGGGAGAACTAAATTATTTTCTAGGATTACAAATTACACAACTAAGTAATGGAATTTTTATTTAGTTAAGAAAAATACGCTAAAGACTTAGTTAAAAAATTTGGTATGGCAAATACCAGCGGTAAACCAACTCCTATGACAACTAATGAAAAATTAAATAAAGGAGAAAATTCAAAAGATAGATCAAAACTATGCAGAGCAATGGTTGGATCACTATTCTATGTTACTGCTAGTATACCTGATATAATGCATAATGTTTGTTTCTGCGCGAGATATCAACCTCGACCAAAGAAGCAGAATATATTTCAGCAGCATTAGCCTGTTTACAGTTTATCTATGTGCAACAAACTCTAAGAGATTTTGGTTTAAATTTTACTAAATTACCAATATATTGCGAAAATACGAGTGCGATTAAACTGTCTAAAAATCCAACTCATCATGCTAGAAATAAACATATTAATGTGAGACATCATTTTCTAAGAGGATTCGACTTTCTTAAAGAAGTTATATCACTTGAATTTTTAAACACTGAAAATCATGTAGCAGATATTTTGACGAAACTATTGAATCAAACATCCTTTACTAAGTTAAGAAGAGAATTAGGTATTTGTTTTTTTATCGAAATTTCAGAAAAATTATAGCATAAATTTACATAATTAATAAGAAAAATAAAATAAACAAAATTTTCCAATGTATGTCAACATATAGACGACTATATTTTGACATTGTAACGACCCAGAATTTAAGTCATTTGAAATTCATATAATTAATTGATTTTAAAAATTCACAGGTAAAATTTATAAGCTGAATAACTTATATTTTGAATATAAGGATTTAATTGGATAATTAAATCCTTAATTTAATATTTGAAATTTCGTAAATAATTGGAATTTGAATTTAATGTGAATAGAAATGATTTATAAAATTGAAATAAATTCTATTTGAATTAGAATGATGTTAAAGAACTTTTAAAATTGAACTAAAAGTTAATTTGTAGAAATTAAATAATTTAATATTTAATTAACATGTAAAAATAGCCATTTTTTATACGCTCTCGGATTTCAACAAAACTAGTTTCATTGGATCAGTAATGTTATATTATTGCAGGATTTCAAATTTTGTATCAATCGGATTTACGGTTTAGCTGTGGCAAGCTAAAACGTGTAGAAATATGTTTAGGTAAATTTTAAATTAAATAAGTCGATTCGAAAACCTATCTTGTAAATACGATCGAATTGGCCTTTGATATATATTCCATTGTATTCGAAATATGGGTAAAACATTATTAACGTCAGACGACATGCTTCGTTTGGAGTTCAAAAAATTTTCGGATGAATAGTGCACGTGAATTTTACGTAAAAGGACACGACGTTTTCTATTTTGCCAAAACCCTAGCTAATTAGGTTGCAGCAACCACCTTATCATCAATGGCCGAAAAACTCGATTCTTCCTCTACCTTTTTCTTCCAATCCATGCAATATTTCAATAAACCTCCAACACGAAAATTGTAGAGCATGTTGCAAACTTCCATTCCAACGGCTGCGATAGAGAATGGAGCCATGAATTGACGACAAATAGCTCGCGTTCATCACGCGTTCGAGCACGATTTTCTACAAGTATGGGGGGATGAGTTTGCCATCGTCCAAGGTGAAGGTGGAGGAAGTGGTGGCCGTTCATTTGGCAAAGCCCGATCGTCTTCAAAGGTGACAGTGGTGGAGCATAATTGAACATAAAATAGGCAGTCATGGGTTCTTGGTTTGGTTTTGAACGATGAGGGAGGAGAAGGTATTCATGGTCCATATTTTCTATTGCAAAAACGAACGTATCTGATGGAATCAATGTTTAATAATAAAAATTGAAATTAATATATATAAATTAATTTGTATAAACTTTAAAACGCTATAACTTCTACATACGAAGTCCGTTTTTGACGAAATGAATTGCGTTGGGTCCGTATTGACAAGCATTACATTCTAAAGCTAGTTTGGAGTGAATTGGAGCTAGTATAAATTTTGGATAAAATTAAATGCCTGTTTAATATTATTCGAAATAAAACACCGCAACTACTGTTGAAAACAATGTGAGTACAACTCACTCTTTCTGCCTCACTGATATTTTTATATAAGTGAGAATAAATTTTATTTATGCTGATTGATGATTGTATGGATGAGACATGACATATTATCTATATTGATTGGTATTTGAATATATTCCTGCCTATTTAAGCAGATGAGACCATATACGTTCCCATGTATGAGCAGATGACGCTTTGTACGTGCGTCTGCCTCGAAGAAGACATCGTATACATATTCTAATATGTATATTAGTTACAGGTGACAGATCGGAGGGATCCAACTAGATTCCTCACCAGTATTGGTTTTATTTACAGATATTGTGATATATGCTATTATCAAATGATATATAATGTTTGGATGCCGTGATTGATATATTTAATGTTGTTGCAGCATTGGGCCTATCTATGGAATTTTAAAAATATTAAAGTGGTGATGTCGAATTAATAAGGAATTCCAAGTGATCTTTAAAATAGATGTTTTATATATAATTGAATTGTTAAAGTAAATGGATTTATTTTAAATAAATTAAAGTTATAATTTTTTTGTAATAACAATTATGATTTTTTGGTGAAATGTATTAAAATATGAATTTTGAAGTATAGAGTTAATGATTTTGTAAAATAGTTTAAATTGAGATTTTGGATTTATTATAAATGGTTTATATAGATGATTTATACAATTGATATTTTATAAATTAAAATGTTGGAACTACAAAACGAGTTTTATAAGTGTTAAAATGAATTATAAATGAATCTTATAAGTGAACAAGATGTGTAATCTGTAAAGTTATAAAAGAACGAATTTTGGAAATAATAGATTTATAAGTAAATTAACTTAAGATTGGATTGGGCATGTAAATAGGATATAAATGAGATTTGTTGAAAAAGAAATTTGTGTATTGAAGTTTTTATAAAATATAAATGTGATCATTTTGTAAATCCGAAATCAATTGAATTTGATAAGTTAATTGTTATAGTTTATTAAAGGAATTTCATCCATGATTTTGGATAGTGGATACTCCTTTAATTTAATGTTCAATAGTAATGAATTTGGTAAAAGTATTATATTCACGATTTTGGACAGTGGACTATCCTTTAATAAATGTGTAGAAATATTGGATTTGGTAAATGGAATATATTCACGATTTTGGACAATGAATAATATATTAAATAAAATGGATATTTTTGGGAAGTGATATTTTAAATGGAATAAAATGGTCTGAAGATGTTTTAAATGTGTTAAGTATCGAATACATAGATTTCAACATTCATTGTTGAAATACACATTTTTGAGAAATAAGGAAATGATGGACTATAAAACTGTTGTTATAGTAAATGATTTTTGAAAGGAAATATTTTGTATAGTATATGGGATTTCTATACCTATCTTATTTTCAGATCCCTATACTATCAATTTTGGATTGTCGTAACGATGTTTAAGAGAATGTTTTCCATAAAGAATAAAATATTTACTTAATCGTGATTTAAGTATATGTAATATTTTATAAGTGTTGAAAATAAATTGAATTGTGAATCACTTATTTTTAAATAAGTATATGGGAATGTTTTCCAATATAGAAGTTGAAATGGTTTTAAGAATTATATCTTTTTAAAGATAATCTAAAGTGAATATTTGGAAAATGATTTAATTAATAAAAGATTAATTAAAAGGGCCTAGTGATTGCTTATGGTGCTAAATATTTGTTTTGATAGTTAAATAATTGACTATCAAAATTTTCCCATTTTAGTTCCTCGACTTGATGTCGGAACTATTTAGTCGTAAACTTAGTACGCAGCCTTCTTTGTAGGCTTGATTGTTGTTTGTATTAAGAATCTTGATTGTTGTCAGTAACGACTGAAGGATAACATATTCGGTACCATCTAGTTATAGAGGTGGGTTGTTCTTGCGTTAGTGGAGGGCAGATGTTCTATGCCTCGGGACATCAATATAGAGGTGTACCCATCAGAAGGTAGTCCCTTTACCTGGTTTTGTATGGAAATCCAAATTCCACTGCGTGCCTGCCATTTTATCTGTAGAGCCTAGTATGTTGGAATTTAATAATGGTAACAATATCGGCTATTTTGAATATTATTTGTGTAATAGACACTAGTATAATATAAGAGGATTTGGTATGAAATGTTTTAGTTATCGTAAGGTGAAAACATGTCCATGTGTATGTGTGGGCGTGTCTGACGAGATACTTATGTTTTGATAAAGGAAAAGTTTGGTAATTTAATAAATTCAGTTGAGTGTGTTTTTCACGCTGGTTTACCAGACTGATCCGGGTGTTCTTCCCTTTCAATGCTCGGGTCAGACCGAGTATATTTACAGGTTTAGATTTTTTGCTTTTGGAGCTTCAGGAGGCGGGCTGGAGATCTTCATTTTCGTATACACGTATCAGTTTCGATTATCTGCTGCTTGGTTGTTGTATATTATCAGCATTTTGTGAGGGCATATTATTATAATTATCTAGGCTGATAACTATTGATTGATTATTGTACTTTGATTGATGTGTGTATATACAGTTTCTAATTTATAAAGATCATTGATATGATATTATATGTTTTCCGCTGCGATGTGAGATTCTGTATTTTTTTATTTTGTTTTCACTTCTCTCTTTCTTCTCTTCTCTTCTTCTCTTTTTTAATATCTCTTGATTTTCCATCAGTCTACGCTTTTTGGGTAGGACATGTGTGGTTTATTGTCGATTCAAAGGGTATGGATTTGCGGGTCATCACATTTAGTATCAGAGCTTAGATTTTGTATATTCCTAAGCTTTGATGTGTACTCAGTATAGATAGGGGCAGTAGTACCCTAGATTGAGTTTGAGTGTATTATATATATGAGCGCTTATTTGTTAGTGATTATAAAATATTTTATATTGTATTTATTTATCCTTTGAGCCATTTGTGAATTCCGGTCAGTATGTGGGACTATCGATGGGGATTTCCAAACACTTGAATGAGGTAAGTCAACATAGTATCATTTTAAATTAGGTAAATGAAATAATTTTACCTTGATTATATTTTATATATAAAGGAAACAATTTTTCAGAAAATAATAAAGTGTATATAAATTGATCGTTTGGTTGTTTGAAAATGTAAATATATATAAGTTAATAAAAGTTGTTCGAATAATCTAAATAAAAACTATAATTGTAAAAGAATAAATTATATAAGCAAATGAATTATAATTATGTAATTATAATTAATATGATTTACAATTATGAAATAATCTTATATATAAAAAATGAAACAACATGAGTATATTTATAAATATGAGTTATAAATAAAAATGAATTTAGACTAAGAATTTGAAATTTGAATCCTGTTAATTTTGAAAGTTATTTTTCAAAGATTAAATAAATTATATTATTATAAATCTAAACAAGATAAATGAATTTGGAATGAATCTTATATAAGTAAAGTGAAATAAGTGAAATTATATAAGTAAAAAGATTTGTAAATGTGATTTATAATAAAAAATGATTTTTAAAAGAATATAAAGCACTGAATTCACTACCGTTGATAGGAAATAATAAGGGTGATGACTGCAGCATCATCAGTATCATTTCGAGTTTCTATGTTATGGATTTGCTACCAATAGTAAATTGAAAATTAAGCTTTGTTGTGATAAAAAAATTTGAATTTAACATCCAAGTTGAAATAAATTTGATTTAGCACAATAAAATATATGATTTGAAATTTAACTAAAGGAAGGTTAAATAATTTGAACTGGATTAGATAAGTTATTAGAATGGAAAATAAATCTAAGTTGTAAAGTGGTTATATAACCATGATTTGAAATTATAAAATAAGTTTGTTGAATGAAAGTATACTTAGGCAAATGTTCATGGAAGTTTAAATAAATAAGTTCTATAACTTATGAAGTGAGAAAATACAAGTAAAACCAATTGTTAAAATGGTTAAACAATTTTTTTAAGCAAAACAAAATCCGTATTTGAATAGTGATATGAATTTGAATTAAATTAGAGATGAACTTAAGTTGTATAGTGAAGATAAATGCAAATGAAGATGAAATGAAATATTAATTAAGTAATATTGAATGAAGTTGAATTTGGTACCGAAGTAAATTAATAAAGTGAATTAATGAGATGAAGTCAGTGAATGAATATGAACTTGAGTTATATAATGAAATTCAACTTGAAATGCAAAACAAATTATTAATTGAATTAACAAATAAATTGAATTATACTAATGAAATAAATTGGTGAATGAAATGTGAATTGAATGTTAATCAATCGAATGTAAATATATTCATATGGAATAAGGGATGTAAGTGTTAATTCATTTAAAGCTAATTAAAAGTGTTAGACCAAATTGAATGTAAGCGAAGTAAACTAATTTGATTATGTAGATGGTTGATAGTTGATTGTATAGAAATTCATATGAAACTAAATTAATAAACTTGAAAGCTAAATAATTGAATTCAAATTGGAAGTAAGTAAATCTAAATAGAATTAAATTTGATTGAATTGGAAGTGAACTAACTTGGATGTAAATTAGTGAATGTAAACTAATTGAATATGAATGAAAGAATGTTAGTAAAATCCAATGTTAATGAATCAAATGTGATTAAATTGGAAAACCAATTCAATGAATATTAATAAGAAATAAATGTATATTGGTTATGGATTTACTGGATAGGTATTGACTTGTTGGATGTTAGTTGGATAATAGTTGTTCGATGGTTGGATTTGTTGTTTTTGATTGCATTTGCTATGTTGGCGTATATAGTTGTTGTATTGGTATGTGTTGTATATTGATATTATTTTCATATATACATGTTTCTCATTTGTTTGTTAAGTGTATAGTAGGTGCATATGGCGTTTGTTTCGCATTTGGAGCTCACTTTCGTGTTATATTAGCGATATATGCTTGCTAATAATATATAAGGTACATATCTTGGATTACATATCGTACTTTTACATTTTTTTCCCCACGGAATGCCTCATCCTCGAAGATGAGATGTATATTTATGATATATATATATATATATATATATAATTTTGTGTGTGTGTGTGTGTGTGTTGTGATCCTACTACGATCGAATCGGGCAAAGGAGACACTGGCGAATTATTTTGAAAATTTAAGGCGTTAGAAATTTTGAGAAATTGGAAAAAAAATTGATAACAAAAATTTCGATTTTTGAGTTATAAAGTTAAACGATATTAGTTAGTTTTGAAAATATAACTATGAATGAATTTGAAAACTTAAGAAAAGTTTTTATAAGAAGTTTAACGAGTGGATTTTGGAAAAGTTAAAATGTTTAAATAGATTCGATATCTAATTTGAACGAATTGTTTTTGAAAAATTAATGGATTTTGTAACTTTTTCTTACTCGATAATTTCGAGAACGAAATTCTTTTAAGTAGGGGAGAATGTAATGATCCAGAATTTCAATCATTTGAAATTTGTATATTTAATTGATTTTAAATATTCACAAGTAAAATTTATAAGCTGAATAACTTATATTTCGAATATAAGGATTTAATTGGATAATTAAATCGTTAATTTAATATTTGAAATTTTGTAAATAATTGGAATTTGAATTTAATGTGAATAAAAATGATTTAAAAAGTTGAAATAAATTCTATTTGAACTAGAATGATGTTAGAGAACTTTTAAAATTGAATTAAAAGTTAATTTGTAGAAATTTAATATTTTAGTATTTAATTAACGTGTAAAAATAGCCATTTTCATATGGTCTCGGATTTCAACGAAACCAGTTTCATTAGATCAATAATGTTATATTATTGTAGGATTTCAAATTTCGTGTCAATCGGATTTACGGTTTAGCCGTGGCAAGATAAAACACATAGAAATATGTTTAAGTAAATTTTAAATTTAAATAAGTCAATTCGAAAACCTATCTTTCAAATACGATTGAATTGGCATCTGATATATATTCCATTGTGTTCAGAATAGGGGTAAAACGATATAAATGTCAGGCGGCATGCTTCGTTTGGAGTTCGAAAATTTTTCGGATGAATAGTGCGCGAAAATTTTATATAAAAGGACACAACATTTTCTATTTGTCCAAAACCCTAGCTAATTAGGTTGCAGCCGCCATCTTATCATCAATGGCCGAAAAACTCGATTCTTCCTCTACCTTTTTCTTCCAATCCATGTAATATTTCAACAAACCTCCAACACAAAAATTGTAGAGCATATTACAAACTTCCAATCCAACGGCTGTGATCGAGAATGGAGCCATGGATCGACTACAAATAGCTCACGTTCATCATGCCTTCGAGCACGATTTTCTACACGTATGAGGGGTCGAGTTTGTCATCATCCATGGTGAAGATGGAGCAAGTGGTGGTTGTTCGTCTGGCGAAGCCCGATCGTCTTCAAAGGCGATGGTGGTGGAGCATAATTCGACGTAAAATAGGCGACCATGGGTTCTTGATTCGATTTTGAACAATGGGGGAGGAGAAGGTATTCACGGCCCGGATTTTCTATTACAAAAACGAACAACTCTGATGGAATCTAGGTTTAATAATAAATATTGAAATTAGTTTATATATATTAATTTGTATAAACTTTAAAACATAACTTCTTCATACGAGGTTCGTTTTTGACGAAATGAATTGCGTTGGGTCCGTATTGATGAGCCACTACATTTTAGAGCTGGTTTGCAGTGGATTAGAGCTAGTTTAAAATTTGGGTAAAATTAAACGCCCGTTTAATTTTATTCGGAATAAAACACTGCAACTACTATTGGAAACAATGTGAGTACAACTTACTCCTTTTGCCTCACTGATATTTTTATATAAGTGAGAATAAATTTTATTTATGCTAATTGATGGTTGTTTGTATGAGATATGATATATTATCTATATTGATTGGTATTTGGATATATTCCTGCCTATTGGAGCAGATGAGACCATATACGTTCCCGTGTATGAGCGGGTGACCCATTGTACGCACATCTGCCTCGAAGTAGACATCGTACACATATTCTAATATGTATATTTGATGCAGGTGATAGGTTGGAGGGATCCAAATGGATTCCTCGCCGGTATTGATTTTTATTTACAAATATTGTGTTATATGCTATTATCATATGGTATATGATGTTTGGATATCGTGATTGATATATTTAATGCTGTTGCAGCATTGGGCCAATCTTTGGAATTTTAAAAATATTAAAGTGGTGATTTCGAATTAAAAAGGAATTTCAAGTGATTTTTAAAATAGATGTTTTATATATAATTGAATTGTTAAAGTAAATGGATTTATTTTAAATAAATTAAAGTTATAATTTTTTTGTTATAAAAATTATGATTTTTGGGTGAAATAAATTAAAAAGCGATTTTTGAAATATGGAGTTAATGATTTTGTAAAATAATTTAATTTGAGATTTTTGATTTATTATAAATGACTTATATAGAAGATTTGTAAAATTGATATTTTATAAATTAAAATATTGGAATTATAAATTGAGTTTTATAAGTGTTAAAATGAAGTATAAATGAATCTTATAAGTGAAAAAGATTGTAATATGTGAAGTTATAAAAGAACGAATTTTGGAAATAATAGATTTATAAGTAAATTAACTTAAGATTGGATTTTGGCATGTAAAAGGATATAAATGAGATTTGTTATAAAAGAAATTTTGTGTATTGAAGTTTTTATAAAATATAAATGTGATTGTTTTATAAATCCGAAATCAATTGAATTTGATAAGTTAATTATTATAGTTTATTAAAGGAATTTCATCCATGATTTTGGACTTTGGATAATCCTTTAATTTAATGTTCAATAGTAATGAATTTGGTAAAATGATTATATTCATGATTTTGGACAGTGATTATCCTTTAATAAATGTGTAGAAATATTGGATTTGGTAAATGGACTATATTCATGATTTTGGACAGTGAATAATATATTAAATAAAATGGATATTTTTGGGAAGTGATATTTTAAATGGAATAAAATGGTTTGTAGATGTTTTAAATGCGTTAAGTATCATATACATAGATTTCAATATTCATTGTTGAAGTAGACGTTTTCGAGGAATAAGAAAATGATGGGCTATAACACTACTGTTATAGTAAATGATTTTCGAAAGGAAATATTTGTATAGTATATGGGATTTGTATATCTATCTTATTTTCGAATCCCTATACTATTGATTTTGGGTTGTCGTAACGATGTTTTACGCAACATTCGTTTTGACCCAAATAAATATGTTTAAGAGAATGTTTTCCTTAAAGAATAAATATATACTTAATCGTGATTTAAGTTATGTAATATTTTCTTTGTGTTGAAAATAAATTGAATTGTGAATTACTTATTTTTAAATAAGTATATGGAAACGTTCTCCAATATAGAAGTTGAAATGGTTTTGAGAACTATATCTTTGTAGAGATAATCTAAAGTGAATATTTGCAAATGATTTAATTAATAAAAGATTAATTAAAAGGGCCTAGTGATTGCTTATGGTGCTAAATATTTGTTTGTTGTTTTGATAGTTAAATAACCGAATATCAAAATTTATCCATTTTAGTTCCTCGACTTGCTGTGGGAACTATTTAGTCATACACTTAGTACGTAGCCTTCTATGTAGGCTTGATTATCGTTTGTGTTAAGGATTTTTGTTTCATATAGTGCGGAGTATTACTCCAATCTATTGAGCTTGCTTCTTGGCCAAAGGATAGCAAGTTGAAAGTTGGAGATGTGATAAGTCTATGTGACTTAGTTTTTGTGTGAAGTTGAGAAACTTTTTTGCATTGTTGGTGCAAAGAGACCGGGATCAGATTTATCTAAAAACCACTTCGGACCAACGTATATGCGTTCGATTTTGCAGGTTATTGATGATATTGACATTTAGGATTTTCATAGTGGGGGACTGCTTGTTGAATATTTGGGGTTAAAATCCCAATATACATCCAGTAATAGCAGTCTCTTCGTTATGAATTATCCAATGCAAGGACTATTCGCTACTAATCTTAGGAATTTCCCTATAGGATTTGGTAGGAAAGTACCTTCGGTTTGTCCTGTTCCTTAACAACTTGTATGGATGTTTGTCTGACATTGCATTTCTAAGATTATGTATATTGATTTTTACAAACGTACATCAGTGGCGGCGGAGAAGGCAATTTCTCTTAGCTTAACACCCTCCTTGAGACGTATGAGTTTAAGGGTTGTATTTTTATGGAAGGCAATTTGTAGTCAACGGAAATGGCCATGTGGCATTCAAAGTGATGTGATTGTGATTTGTGAAAGGTAACCATTACCTCGGGTCTCCTCAACCGGAAATGACCAAAACAGGGTTAGATGCAGCAAGGCTAAGTAGGTCGCTCCCAAGTAGGGTATGATCATCCTCTTCTAGATATATCTTTACTCGCCATGGCGTCGTGTATCTGATTATTGTGGTTTGTATGCTTAGAGGGCCCTCGAAAAAGGTCGGTAACGACCGGAGGATGATATATTCGGTACCATCTAGTTATAGCGGTGGGCTGGTCTTGTGTTGGTAGAGGGCAGATGTTCTATGCCTCGAGACATCCATTTAGAGGTGTACCCATCGGAAGGTAGTCCGTTCTCCTGGTCATTTGTATGAAAATCCAAACTCCACTATGTTTCTGCCATTTTATCTGTAGAGCCTGGTATTTAATAATGGTAACAATTTCGGCTATTTTGAATATTATTTGTGCAATAGACACTAGTGTAATATAAGAGGATTTGGTATGAAATGTTTTAGTTATCTTAAGGTAAAAACATGTCTGTGTTTATGTGTAGGCGTGTCTTACAAGATACTTTTGTTTTGATAAAAGAAACGTTTAGTAATTTAATAATTCAGTTGAGTGTGTTTCTTATGCTGGTTTGCCAGACTGATCCGGGGGTTCTTCCCTTTCAATGCTTGGGTCAGACCAAGTGCATTTACATGTTCAGATTTGGTACTTTTGGAGCTTTAGCAGGAGAGCTGGAGATCTTCATTTTCGTATACACATATCAGTTTTGATTATCCGCTGCTTATTTATTGTATATTATCAGCATTTTGTGAGGACATGTTATTATAATTGTCTAGGCTGATAACTATTGATTGATTGTTGTACTCTGATTGATGTATGTATATACAGTTTCTATTTTGTAAAGATCATTGATATGATATTATATGTTTTTCACTGCGATATGAGATTTTGTATTGTTCTATTTTGTTTTCTATTCTCTCTTTCTTCTCTTCTCTTCTTCTCTCTTCTTTTCTTCTCTTGACTTTCCTCCAGTCGGTGCTTTTTGGGTCGGACATGTGTGGTTTATTGTCGATTCAAACGGTATGGATTTGCGGGTCGTCATAGACATATAATGGAAAATTTTGTTTTTTAAAAACTCCCTCTAAAATTTAATTTGTTGGTTATATAAACATTTGACTTTCTTCTTTATTTTCTGCACTTTCACCTTTCTTAACTTCTGAAATAAATAGATCATGGCACCCTCTTCAAATCCAAACCATAATTCAACATTTTCCGACCATTCTCCTACCCCAGACCTTTCAAAACTCTACTATAGCAAAAGTTATCAAATTGGAGGAAGATATGAAGAATGTTCTGGAAATGTTGACTGAAATTCAAGTCGTACAACTTCGTATGTCGAAGGAACAAGAGAAACAAAGTACGATTCTATGTAATTTTT
The DNA here is from genome assembly GCA_030765085.1 of Allium cepa. Lineage (NCBI taxonomy): Eukaryota > Viridiplantae > Streptophyta > Magnoliopsida > Asparagales > Amaryllidaceae > Allium > Allium cepa. The sequence goes on along the minus strand of CM060932.1, from coordinate 968,128,426 downwards.
AGAAATATCTATTGGATAACCCTACGAATCCAATAATTATTGACAATGTTTCTGCAAATTTAGTCATTCATAATCCTCTTGAAAGTGGTGAAGAGGAAGAGAAAGAAGAAGAATAATATATGGAGGTGGATGAAGAGGTTCAATGTGTTGGGGAAGTTTGTTACGACCGAGATGGAAATCTCGTCGAATAAAAGGCAAACTTTTTCCTTATTTATCCTCATTGTCTCATCCATAAGTCTCATATCATTAAGAATTCTCATTAGAATAGGACTACTTCTTTGTTTAATTTAAGAATAGTGTGTATTTTAACTTTAATTTGACTTGATTGTATGTATCGATTGATTGGTTTGTAAATATGATAATTGAATGAATATATTGTATGGTTTAGTTGCTACTAATGATCCGTGCTTCAGTTATCATTCTTATCATTTTGCATTTCATGATCATATCACTTGTCATTTCTAAATATATTTATATCATTATAATTATATATATAGTGTTTATTTAAAAGGGAGTTAGAATTATTATTAAGAGTAAGAGCTAGAATTATAGTTATAGTTAGTTATTTTTTATTGATGCCAAAGGTGGAGAAATATATAAAATACTGAGCGTAGATTAAGGGGGAGTTTTATATGGCTTATATTAATGGGGTGTTATATTATATTTCATATACAAAGCCGTCGTCATCAAAAATAGGAAGATTGTTAGTACCTAAGGAATTTGTTTCGATGAGAACAACATTAGAAAATCATATAAAACATAAATACTAATGTTTATCAAGGTATATAGCGTATAGTACATGATACTAGACATGTGTTGATATAAGAAGACTATACAGTATCAAGTAAAGATTAGAGAGTTAAACATGTTGATATAGAGACTCAAGAATGAAGACTCATGAATATTCAAGAGTTCAAGATTCCAAGATATTCCAAATAAGTTATTGGGTCTGATAGCACGATCTCTTACTCTCTCACTCTCACTCTCTCTCTCTCTCTCTCTCTCTCTTTAAATGAGTTTTTAATTATTCTTTTCAAAACAACTTTCAAATAGTTTTCAATTCCTTATACTTATCATTTTAGTTTTTGATATTTTACCAAGTTATTTATTTTATTAAATTTTGATTCATGATAGTTTATTTTTCAAAATTCTTATCATATAGTTTTACTTAAGTTTTATTATGATTATAATGTACATATATTACATTTAAACATATTAATAAAGTATAAAATTATTTCACAAAGCAATGCATTTTCAAAATAATATTTTAAAATGTTTTTCAAAATTACAAAGAGTATGTCGATATACTCTAACCCTATCTGTCGATATACTAGCTGTAAGTTTCAGAAATCAAATTTCAAAATAAGTGTCTATTCGTCTTATTTCTTCACGAATGGACATGACCATTATTCCTCTATAAATACTTGTCTTCCCAATGAATTTTTTAATCACTTTTCATTGTACAACTCTCCTCCTCCTTCTTCTCTCTCATTTTCTAAAACAAATTTTAACCAAACTCTTGTCGAATTTCAACCAGAATCATATTCCATTGCCATTAGTTTGATTCTCTATCAATTGCTTTCTGATTTCCATCATTTCTCTCACTCCAATCAAGATCTAAGTGCTATTCAAACATTATCGGATCATTTGTTATCAAGATTGAAGTTTTGAGTTTTTAATTCTCTATGAAATTAAATCGATATGCTTATAGGTGTGATTGTAGCCTATGAAATCAATTGGGTGTGATTAGTAGCCCAAAAATCTAGTGGCTGTCCATGTAGCCCGAAAATCAATCGGCTTACCCAGAGGCAGGATTTTGGAGGGGTGTCTCACAAGCTTGAAATCGAGATTGTATTTGCATTTACTAGTTGAAAAGAAATCCATACAAGGAGTTGTACATGACTGGATTTAGGGTAACTCTGAAACAGTATAAAATCATGGTGTGTTCTTTCCTTTTACTTTTAATGCATTTACTGTTTATCTGTGTTTTGGTTCTGTAATTGTTTCAGTGATTGTTAATCTCATTGTTCTAATTATAATTTCAAAAGATTCATATAAATTAAAAAACACTATTCACCCCCTCTAGTTTTAATTTAGCCTTAAGATCCCTATTATGCAATCTTATAGTCGCTACGTACCTCATAGCGCCACTCATAGACGACACCTTTACAAACAAAGGGTCTCTTAGATCAAACCCCAAGTCTCTTTGCCGCCTATAGGCATAACTCTTTGCTTGGATTGAGCATCTTTATCTTTTTCCTAATCAATTTGACCTTCTTTAATGATTTTCTTACCAGATCCATGCCTAACAAAATTCTCTCTCTCGTTTTGCACCAACTTACTGGTTATTTATAAGGCTTTCCATACAATGCCCTAAAAGGTGACATCCCAATACTAGAATGGTAACTATTGTTGCACGAAAATTACATTAAGTGTAGATGATCATCCAAGATCCATCGAAGTCTTACACATAGGCTCTTCGCAAATCTTCAAACAATGGATGGTAAGAAATACTCATTTATAACCATGAACCCAAATCGCTCTATTGGCTTTGCCAAAAATCACTAGCAAACACTAGGCCTCGATCAGTCGCTATGGTATACGGAGTTCCATGAAGTCTCACTATGGTCCAAACACATATTTCAACTAACCCAACTGTCGTCTTTGTGGACTTTACCATAATTATGGATGCTCTTAGTTAACCTATCAAATATAACTCATACACTTTCGTTTCCTATCCTCATCCTTGGTAAACCATCAACAAAGTCCATCGAAACCGAATCCCATTACCGCATAGGAATTCCATAAGTTGTAAAAGATCACTTGGCTTCTGAAGCTCTATCTTAACTTGTTGGCATATGAACCATCTCCCTCACATATTCTTTAAAATCTCTATTTATTCCTTCCTAGTAGAATCTATGCTTCATGTCTTAGCACATCTTGGTGCTTCCTGGGTGAATACCAAACATGAAATGATGACATTCGTCCAAGACTAGCTTCCGAAGGTTTCGATTATTCAGGACACACAACCTTCCCTTCTTATGAAGCTAACCCTTCTCATTAATGCCAAAGCCCTTTAGCTCTTCGGTCTTGGCACCACTCCTCAAGTCATTAATCCTTTCGGCATACAATGGATCTTCCTTCTATTAATCGACAATCCTCTCTACAAGTGTTAGACAAACTTCTAAACATGACAATATCCCTAAGTTTCGACTCGAACCAGCTGCCGACCAAAATTGCATATCATAAGTAGCTAGAGTCTCTAAGACATTCCACTCTTTGATCTAGTCAAAACACAGTTCTACTATTTTTGACTCAAGGCATCTACAACTTTATTTCCCTTTCCAGGAGTACAATCTATTCCAGATGTTATGAATTACAATGACCTTTGTTACCTCATATTCTGCTCTTTCTGAGAGAATAAATATAGCAAAGAATTATGGTTAGTACCTAACTCAAATGTTACCCCTAAAGGTAGTGCCTTCAAAATTTTAGTACAAAGATGATGGCTACTAACTCTAAATCATGGATGGGATGCCGAACCTCACTGGGTCTTAGATGCCTAGATGCATAGCTATAACCTTGCCCTTCTACATCTATGGTGCTCCTAAACCTGAACCTGAAGCATCCATTTATACCACTATGTCCCTATTTCTCCTTCCAACGTAAGCAACACCGAAGCCTCAATCAATTGAATCTAGTCAAATTAAAATCTAACGGATGCAGTTGGTTCATGTGCCTATAAATACAGACCTAACTCCTCATTTTTCATTCAATATTCTCTGAATCAATAAGCGAAGCTCTTCCATTTTCTTTTTTTCATAATTTCTAGGAATATAGAAATTATAAATTAGTATATTATATATATATATATCTGTGTGTGTGCATGTGTGGTTTGGGGAAGGGCCGATAACGAAAATTAAAAGAGAAGAAGAATAAGGGTTGAACCAATTCTGCGAAGAACAGGTAAAGCTAAATCCAAATCTAAATTAAATTCAGATCTCTTCTTAGATCAAAATTTCTAATACATATGTATATTCTTGTGGTACATATTCCATTAGGGAGAAAAAGAGAGTCAAACTGAAATAATAGGATTTAGATTTAAGGATTCAAAAAGATAAAAAGGTAAGTAAGAAAATATATTTGTATATAATATTGGATTTATTTCATTGTAAATTTGTTCTTTATATGCATGGATATAATTACTTGTAGTTGTAGGCTTAATTATATGTGTGTAATAAAATTGAAACTCATGCCTACATATTCTATGAATTATCAACTTGAATCTAAAAAGTAAGGATTTAAGTTGTAGTCCCTAAATTAACAAGATTTTACTGATATTTTAGACTTGTAGATTTAAATGGCAATGTTAGTTAATATGGAATAAGGACTATTATTTTAAACTGAATTGGGATTTAAATAGTACTTTAATTCATTGAAATAAAGTAAACGTAAATTATACGATAAATTTTCAGTTTTATAATTAAGAATAAAAGTGTATCGTTTGAAGTAATAAAGAATATACCGAAAGAAATAAATGTATAAAATATGGGTCTTTATTGTATTTTATATTGTCTATTTCAATAAAAAAGGATAATTCCTTGTAATTCCAAACGTAACACAAATCCCTTTTTCATAAAATATAGAAGTTTACGGTGTTAACAATTTCTTTTGGGGAAGATGTAGTTCCATTGCATTAAAATAATGAAATTATATGTACAAACTAAAAAATTGTAAGTAGTGATAATAATAACAATTAAATGTAAAAATTAATATATGTAATAAAAGACAAGTTAGAAATTAAATAATAAGCGAGAAAATGTAAGTAAATTATTGAAATGAGTATGTAATGATGTTAAACCAAAGGAATATAGCATGCGATAAAAAAGAATAGTAAATAGATATAATAATAATAAGGAAAAAATGAATGGTAAAGGATACTTAAATCTTTTATGTTAAAAGTAAGCGGTAAATGACACTAAATTGACATTGATGAAATAAGACGTAAACACAAGTAAAGGAATATTATTAACAGTTGAACATTAGAGGCAAAGTAAATAAATAAGTATGAATATATATGTTGCCTCAAGTATGCGTTTATGATAGGCGTGAATTATTAAAGTTTGTAATTAGCTTGGATTAAATCAGAAATGACTTAATCATTAAAATGGGCTGGAATGCGAGGTCAGTAGTTTCATATAACAGAAGTATGTCTACCGCAAGGTGCTACTAATAGTTGTGTAAACATTATACCGATGTGAGATATATCCAACTGTATGACTCATGGAATTGTACGTTTGGGTAAAGGTGAAGGGAATACCAAGTAGGATAGTTCACCTCGGTTGATGTGTCAAAGGACAAGTAGAGTCTGCTTTAACTTTTGGGGGGTGTTCAGTAACAAGTGGTTTTTTTTCTAGATTACATTAGGCAATCTAAATGTGGCGGTGAGCAAGGCTCGATTCAATAATAATGAGATTGGTACCATATATGAGAGCAGGAGTTGTTTTGTCACTACCCGAAATTTAAGTTATAGTAATTAATCAACGAATTAATTAAATAATAAAATAATTTTGTGAAATTATCAGAATTGAGCCACGGGAGTTTCACTATTGTGTCCGTGATAATTTTTTTGTCAATTTTCATATATAGAACGTCAAAATCTGAGCTTGTATGTGGAAGATATGAATTAATGAAGAAACGAGAAAAAGAATATATATATATATATATATATATATATATATATATATATATATATATAAGGGGCTACGTCGACCCTAGGGTCGACCCTCACATAGGAAGGTCGACTTATAAGTCGACCTTGCGTGTGAAGGTCGACAGGTAGGTCGACCCGCCTACCTAAGAATGCATTCTCGTACGTGGCTACGTCCAGATCGATTTTAACACGTCATTTTGCAACTTTTCTTCGATCATGTGCGTCTGCGCTTCCATCCAATAGTTTCTATCGAGTCTATGACGTGATTACACCAGATTTAATCTCCAAATCCAATAGTCTGAGATCCATAAGTGACACTATAGATAAAACCTTAGGCCTACCTATTTTTGTCATTCATATTTTCTCCATCTGGGTCATTGCTTGAGGTTGGACCCTAAAAGGAATATTTTTCCAAGAAGAAGATCTTTTTAATTAAAATATTTTATATCCTTCATGTGGATCCAGGAAGGCCAAAGGAGAGAGCTAAGGACCACAGGTATGTATTTAAGTAATTATTTTAGATTTTTAAGTAATCTAAAATAATAGGGTTTTCAATAGTTGTAGTTTTTCTACAATTTTGGGATAACCTTTATGCAAGTTTATTTAAATTTTAGACCTGTTTTCTAATCCATTTATTTTAGCTATTCTATTTCAGTTATTTACAATTATTTACTATTAACTTTTCCAATTATTTACGGTTATTTACGGTATTTACATTTATTTACCAACGTTTTATTTACATCTATTCTACGTTGGGATTTCTTCTGTAAATGTCAGTTTCTTTTTAATTTCCTTTTTGCGCGAATGGAATAAATAGAATAGAATCGCGTATATAGACTAAAATATAAGTACACTGAATTTACAGAAAATGGGATGTAAAATAAGAAGACTGTAATAAATTGGACTTAGACTGAAATAGGCAAATTTAAGATATTGCAAGCTTAGTTATAATATATAATTATAACTAAAAAGCGAAAATAGAAGAAATGATGGAAGTGGCTTATTTTTATACTTAGACCTTGGGTTAAGTTAATAACCAAAGTTATAACACACATGTTATAGTTAGAGATAGAACAGAAAAGGGCTTATTTTTAAGACTTAGAATAAGTTAATAAACAAAGATAGCAAGGATAACAATAAAGGCTTATTTAAATAGACTTATACTAAGTTAATAAGCAAAGATAAAATTAGGACCTAAACCAATAGCATTCCCTTTTTCAATTAGGTCTCACAATAAATTAAGTGAGGCTAGGGCATGCTTATGCTGGAGTAGTGGTAAATAAGAGATCAATAAATAGAAGCTCAAATCAGGGGATTTGGGCAATGGACACAACTAGATTTTGTTTGTTAGGACCCATACCAACAACATTCCCTTTCAGTCAGACATAGGTGGTCTCACAATAGCACGGGTGAGGATAGGACACGCTTATGCTGGAGCTATGGTAAATAAGAGGTCAAAAGATGGAGCAACATATAGCGTGAGCCTAAATGTGGCCGAGCATGCGGCCTCAATGCAGGCTGATAAGTCGTTATTGAGCTCCAAGCGCTAAGTAGGTGTCTTTTATGTTGGGACCAACATGACGGGTCTAGTTCACAGTAGGCACAACAGAGATAGAAGGCCGATTAAAGGGTAGAATTAGGATTGCAGCCTAACTAAAGTAGGATTAGGGATTTAGCCTAATCAAGGCAGTTATCTAAGACAAGTGCAAACAATCTAACTGAACTATCTAAGCAAATAGTTAAACTATATTTTATTCCAGTTTTATCTTTTCCTTTATTCCCTTTTTATACTAGAACTGTTACAAAGTCTATTACCTTTATCTTGCTTAAGCATACTAGTAATTGCTTACATTCATTAGACTTCTAATCTGACCCACTCCTCTATTTTCCCTTTTTCCTCCATAGGCTAGCAGAGGAAAGGGTAGTAGACTTTCAGCTTTTAGAGTGATATTCTTGGATATTCTTCATGTATTCTTCTTCTTTCCCAATTTTCTTTTTATGTGAGTCTGGATGTACTGTTACTGATGAAAGGGATGGTTTTATTTATGTATTCGGATAATATGATTGAGATAGTATTTTCCTTTTCATAAGACATGTATTTGGTATTTGAGGCATCTTATGTATTTGGTTTTATGACTCTATTTTATGAAGTTTGATTTTGAATAATGAGATACTATTTAAATGTTTCCGCTGTTTTATTTATTTTGTCTTGTGAATTTTAGTCTCTGTAAGTTTTTAGCTATACCTATAATGAACCATACTCCTTAATGTGCCCTTTTTGGGTATACAAAGAGATATGTGGTGTTTCACTTGGTATCAGAGCCTAAGGCTATAGGATTCTTAAAAATTTGTCTTAAAAATAAAGTATTTTTCAAAATAACTTGTTTTAAATGTATTTTTAAGAAAGAAACTCTTAGAAATAGTTTTCAAGTATAAAAGAGAGTTTTTATAAAAAAACCCCTCAAAGTCCAGTTCAACCTTCTTTCGAATTTTTCGAGCCTAAGTTTTCTTTTCTTTGCATAGTATTGCTAACTGGTTCCGTAGAGGTACAGTACCAAAGGTGCAAGGGCAGGCGCCTAATACAACGCACCCTTTAATCCACCAATAGCAGCCAATTTTTCTAAGCCATGCAAGGACTTCGCTAGTCTAGGAGGAAGAATGTTTTCTCGCACAGAGGATTTTGAGGAGGCACGAGCTAGGTTGGAGGATACAAAGCGAATGTTTAGGCTGTCAAGATTAGAGGACCGATGGAGAGTTCAGCCAATATCTTGGCTGCTGAAGGGAGAGCTTAAAGAGGTTCATAAGCCAAAAGGCTACAAGAAGCCGTGGTGGAAGAGCAAGAAGGATAAGGACAAGAGGAAAGAAGGAGGACCTCAGAAGCCGATCAAGAAAAAGGGCAAACGTCATAGCTGTGGACTAATTGGTCATTACACAAAAACTACAAGAAGGAGTTACAAATGAAGAGAAGGTGTTATAATTGTGGAAAGCCCAGTCACCTTAGTAGATTTTTCTCTTTGAAGGCGGGGTAGGGAGTGTGCGCACCTACAGCGCTGGTACAGGCTTTGGATGCAGCACCTTCTAGTAGTGGTCAGATCGAAATAAGAAATCTCTGTAGAAGGTTTGATCTCTATTTCGGATTTTCCTATTCGGACTCTTCAGCATCGCATTCTTTCATCTTTAGTTCTTTGGTAGATTGTTTGCACTTAGATATCTCTTGAGTAGTAGACCCATAGTTGTTTCAAATCCCATAAGAGGATCGACACATTTATCTATGATTTGTAGGGGTTTGAAAATTTTCATATTAGGCATAGAGTTTGACTGTGACGCCTATGCATTGGATTTTTTGGGGTATGAGATGATTTTGGGAATGGATTGGGTATCCAATTATGAAACGATGTTGGACCGTAAGAGGAGAATCATTAGACTAGAGGCATGCAACGGTAAGACTCTCGAGGTTTCTTATGACCCATAGGGATCAGTTATATCGAGCTTCCTTTATTCCCTCGATTCATCATTAAAAGAGTTAGATTCAGTCCCAGTCGTCAGCGAATTCTCAGACGTCTTCGAGGAGGATGGGGGTCTACCCTTAAGAGGGAGATCGACTTTAGGATCTATTTGAATGACAATGCTAAGCCAATGGCATTGCCCGTGAGACATATGACACCTAGGGAGATGAAGAGGTTAAGTAAGTCGATTCATGAGCTATCGAAGAAAGGTTTTATCAAACAGAGCATACCTGAGTGGGGAGCGCCAATCGTCATCGCTACAAAGGTGGGTGGTTTCCTGCAATTTTGCGTAAACTATATAGTGAGTTGAGTAAGCTCACAAAGAAGAATCATCACCCACATCCTAAGATAGATGATCTTTTCGAACAGTTAGTTGGCTCTTTAGTATTTTCTCAACTTGATTTAGCCACTGGAATTCATCAACTTAGAATTGTTGACAATAGCATTGATAAGACAACATTTAAGATACCCGATGGATTCTTTGAGTGGTTGGTTATGCCATTTGGGCTAACCAACGCTCCAGCCTATTTTGTAGATTGACGAGACGTGTTTTTTAAGATGTCCTAAATAAGTTCATAGATGACATTTTGGTGTTTTCTAAGAGTATGGAACATCATGCTATTCATTTAGAGGAGGTTCTTCATACACTTCACATTCATCAGTTGAAGGCAAAATTCTTAAAGTGACACTTTTGGCATAAGGAAATGCAAGAAATAGTTTTGTACATTTAGGTTCAGGTTGTGGAAATCCAAAGAGAGGTAGGCAAAGATTGGAGATGTATAATAGATTATGTTGATAAGAAAAGTAGAAAGCCCATGCGTAGATAACTGTTAAAATCATAATTGTTTCAGATAAGCGGATTTAACTGTAGTGCCTTAACATAAATATAAGCATAAAAGAGGAATAGAAACAAAAGACTCCAGTAAGGAAATGAGGTTTCCAAGGTTTAGGAAGAGTGCTTGTGACGACCCAGAATTTTTAAGCATTTGAAATCGAAATATTTAATTGATTTTAAATATTTAAAAGTTAATTTTTTTACTTGAATTCCAAATATCACTATTTAATTGGGTAAATAAAATTTTGAATTAAATAATTTGAAGTTGGATAAAATGTTGAATCTAGAATTTTAAGCCTGTTAAAAATAATTTGAAGGCTTATAAATTTATATTGATAATACTGAAGAGAATAGAAGTGTTGAAATCATATTTAAAAATGGTTTGTTAAGTTTTGAAATTTATATCGTTTAAATTGAATTTAAAAATAGCCTTCCCAGGCACAGTCTCGGAATTCGACGAAACCAGTTCCATTGGGTCCGTAATATTGAATTATTATTGGATTTTAAATTTCGTATTGATCGATGTTGTTGTGTGAGCGTACGATGAGTAAACGCGTTAAAAATTAAATAAACTTTAATTGATCAAATCAATGTCATCAGTGCCTTCTTAAACACGCTTCCCTTTTAATATTCAGCCAACTTCCTTTCATATCCATGTTCCTTTTTTTATAACATCACGCAACCCTTTTCTTTAATAATTGACCGAACCTCTTCTCTCAAAAAAAATTAAAGTTCAGAAAAAAATATGGCCCTGCGATTCCATTCAAGACCAGATTCGCGAATCAAATCGCGCCTCCCTGTGTATCTCGAGATCGAATCGAACTGCATGAGTTCGAAGACCTAAAAGTCGAATCGTTTTGGCCGATGGAATCGAGATTGTTCGTGAGTGACTGGACTTCGTCGTCAAGCAAGGAAGGTTCGCGTACGACAGAAAAAGGATCGAAGCTCAACTTGCTCGATTGAAGGTGGAGCCGCGCCTAGCATTAAGGTTTGGATCTCTGGATGTTACGAGCAAGCAAAGAAGTCGTGCTCGCGTGCGCGAGTATCTTGGAATCGAAGCTAGGTCTTGACTCAAGGTCGGTCGCGACGTCAGAGATCGAAGGCGTGGTGATCGGGAATCGCGGTCGATGGTAGTCTGGGTTCATTTGTTATCTGCGAGGTATTTCTTTATTTAATTATTTGTTAATTTATATAAATATGTATATACAGATACAGGAAGTTTATTTAAAAGAAAAAAATTAATTAATTAATTACGCTCGATTTAGAGATTTATATTTGTAAATGTATGTTTATACAGTGAAGTAAATTACTGCTGATATTTACTTAAACAGAAAATTAATTTATAGGGTTTCAAAAAGTAAATAGAAATTTTAAAAAAATAAAATAAAATAGTTTATAAAAGGAAAATTAGTTTAAATAAAATTGTTGGATTAAACTAAATTTGTTAAATGAAATTAATTGACCGATTAGTTCAAATGTTAATAAATTAATAAACTATAAATTGTTTATACAAGGTCAATATCATGAAGGAATCAAACCGGGTTAGGGTGGATTGCAAGCTAAAGCAAAGGTGAGTTAATCTCACTCAGCTGAATTTTAATTTTAATTTAAATGGTTAATTTTAAATAATTGGTTGAATGGTTGAATTGATTTGGTATGCTATATTATAATATATATTACATCTTGGAATGATTGATTTCCCGTATTATATAGTGGATGAGACCCTATGCGCCGCATAATAGCGGATAATATTATATTTAATCCCATATACCACGATATTCCACCTCGAAATGGAATTTGTATTTTATATTGTGCTAACGTCTGTAGATGCATGGAAAACAGGTTGGAGGGATCCAACTGGATCCCTCAACATTTATTTAAATTATTTAATATTCTTTGTTGCGATTATTTGATATTCTATGATGAATTATATTGGAATATTGAATGCTATGGTTTGATTGAATATATTTGGGTATAATGAGTTGCCAAAATATATAAATTGGATTTTGGAAAGAAAATAAAAGAAATGAATTTGTAAGCGAAATAATTATAGAAAATTTGAATAAATTAAGAATGAATTGAAAAGAAATGGAAGTGATATTAAAATACTAATAAATAACTTCGAGTATGAAAAGAAAAAGATATTGAATAAACAGAAATTAAAGAATTGTAAAATTAAGTGATATTATTTTAATGGAATAAAGAATTATTTTAAAATTTAAAGTTTAAACTTTTTTAAAAGGATTAAGAGGTAATTTGAGAAATCTAAAGTTGGTATTTTCAGTTAAAAGTATTTTAAATCATAATAAGGATTTAAATCTAAAATTAATGGATTTTGGAATAAAAGGGAGTAAATTGGAAATCAATTAGGAAATTGATTCAAGTGTTTGAAATTGGAAATTTAAAGAAGAATGCGAAGAGAAGTATATTTCTCTGGATAGCCAAGTACGTTCAAAGTAAAGTTTTAAATATAAGATAAAAAGTTTTAATGTTGTTTTAAAAAGCATGTTTTAGGAATTTATTATTTCTAATATCTAAATTCTAAAGTAAATATTTTTCAAATCTATTATCGTAGTAATTATTTAAAAGATGACTTAATATTTTGTTTTAAAAAGTGAATCCTAGTTTTATATTTTATAAAGTAACCTTATTTTCAAATATTCATATAGTATGTACTTTTAATAAATTATTGAAGTAGTTTTTAAAATAAATATTTTAAAGTATATTTCAAAGTAAAGCATTTTAAATTATTTTAAAAATCTAAAGTTTTGTGCTTGGTGATTTTAGTGGAAATAGAAAATACTTGGAAAATTTATACTGAGAAAGGAAGATAGTTTGGAAACTGTTTTCAAAAGGGTTTGAAAGTGAAAATATATCTTATGAAGATATTTTTGGAATTAATTAATAATATGGGAAAATTATTTATTGTTTGGTGATTGTTGTGAATGTTAATTGATAGTTAAACAAGCGGTTGTCAATATTGGCCAAATGCGCTGATCGTTTCGAAGAGACCGGGATCGGGATTTATTTCTCGAAAACCACTTCGATCCGGTTTGTTCATTTTCGTGGAAAAACGAGTTTGGAGTCGAAGATGGAGCAGTGAAGTGCAAGGGCTAGTCGCTACTAATCCTGAGGATATTTCCAAAATGGATGTAGTAAGAATAGTGCATTCAGTTCCGTTCGAACCCGGGACGGACTTGTATGGATGAATGCTCTCGGAACATTGTTAGGTGGACAAAGGGCATTCTAAGGGATATGTTCTAAAAGGTAATGCTTAGCCTCAAGCCTCATCAATCAGGAATGACTGAAAATCAGGGGTTATGCAGAAAGGCTTGGTGGGCAGCACCTATTTCCGGGTAAGGTCATCCCTGTCTAGATGTCCCTTTTTATTTCGGCTTAGTGGTGCGGTTGTTGATCCCAATCATGGGGTGATCTTACTCGGGACTATCCAATAAGGGGTAGTCCGGGTCTTGTGTTGCAGGGGGTCGGGAGTGATCCTCGGTACACTGATCTAGACCAGGTACTGTGACAGGTGGTACCCCAGTGCATAGTCATTAGTTGGAAATCCATTCTCCCTGCGCGCCTGGTACCAGTTTTGTTTGTATTACCCACTCTTTGGCAAGCAGCTGGAATTTAATGAATGTAACAATTTCGGCTATTTTAATAAGTATTTGTAAATAGACCCTATTATAATATCAGAGGATTTTATATGAAAATGGTTTAGCTATCGTAAGGTAAAAACCCGACATGTTTATTTGTGGCATGGTCTTACGAGATGCTTTTGTTTTCAAAGGGATTTTGAAACTTTAACAATCAATTTGAGTGTGATTTCTCATGCTGGTATATCCCGACTGACTCGGGTGTTATTTGGCTATAATACTCGGGTCAGACCTAGTATTATAGGATACAGGATATGATGCTGTGGAGCTCAGAAGACAAGCTGGATGGCGACACGTACTTCCGTATTTGGTTATTATTCCGCTGTGTATCCAGGTGTATGTTATTGATGTTGTTGAAATCTGATGATATACTCTGACGATGAATGTATAAAGCGGATATAGTTTTCTTTTGTGCAAAGATCTGTTATTATATATTATATTTTATTCCGCTGCGTTGGTTAGATTCTGTTGTTGTTTTCTGTTTTCTCTTCTTCTACCTCTTCTTCTTTAACCCACATGGTTCGTATTTCTGTTCAACTTGAGTTGATTGATGTAGAATAGTGTCGACTCAAGGGGTACGGATTTGCGGGTCGTTACACTTGGTATCAGAGGTTAGGTTGGTGATAACCTTGGCTCTGGTGGGGATTACTCATTAAATAGAGTCCGTAGTACTCTAGAATGAGTTTGAGAGAATTGATAGATATGAGCGCGTATTTGTTAGTGAATATAAAATTGTTTTTATATTGCGTTGATTTATCGGTTGAGTGTTAATGGATTCTGGTCGATATATGGGACGCCATGTCATCGATAGGGATTTCTAAACTCTTGAAAAAGATAAACCGACACAATATAGTTTTCAAATAGAGTAAATGAAATAACTTTATCCAAAATTATTTTTGTATATAAAAGAAATGATTTTTCGTAAATTGTTATAGTTATATATGAATGCTTGGTTGTTAGGAATGATAATATTAAATTATTATTATTAATGTGTAAAATTGAATAAAAAATTGAAATAATAACCACAGATGAAGGAATAAATTAATAAAATAAATGGGATTTGTAAATGTGAATTATAATTGAATACGATAATGAAATCATAATTGAAAACTAAGAAAAAAAATCATATACGAATGAGATTTGTAAATGTGAATTATAGTGTGATTAATAATTAAATTACGATAAAATTTCAAGGTAATGTTTGAATATAAATTTAAAAGATTTGAATTTAAAAATATTTAAAGGGTTTTAAAAAGAGATAAAAGCAATGAACTCTTTCGGTCGTTGGAAAATAACTTCGGTGATGACTGCAGCATTATCGTTGTTCATTTTCGAGTTTTCCAAGAGAGAAATTGCTACCATATTATTTTAAATTGGAATTGTTTGCAAAAGATAAATTTGATTTTAGAAGTGCAAGGAATTTTTGATATAGGTGATTTCAAAGGTAATTTTGAAATGTTAAAGACTGTTTAAACTCTGGAATCTTAACTAAGAATGTTTATGGCATATAATAAGTTTGATAACTTGTAAATTTGGAATTTGTTGAAATAAAATTCAACTTTGTAAGTAAGTAAAGCGAAAACTGAATACTGGAATTTAAAATTGAATTGTGTTAAATTATGTGAAATGGAAAAAAATTAGTCAAGTTGAACTAAATAAAACAAAGTTTTGAGATTTAAAATTAGTAAGTAACTGAATGATTTATATGGTATGCAACTGAAATGAAACTGAATATTGGATGATGTTTGATTTAAAATCGTATAAAAATAAGTGCAGAATTAGTTCAAATTGACTAAAAATAATTAATGTTTGGAAATAAAATTTATTGGTTGGAAATGAATTAGAGAATGAATAAATGAATTTATGATTGTAAGTGAATGAACTGGAAATTGGATGTTGTAATGATATTAAATGGAATTAAGTCCTTGCTTAACAAAAATTCAAAGGAATGGTGTATAACAAGATTTAACTGGGGTTAAGTTAAATAGAATTGAATTGGAGTAAAATTCAATTGAGTTATGGGTGTTATTGAACGGAATTAGATTCTTACCTGAATAAATGGAAGTAAGTTGGATAAGAAATAAGTTGGAATAAATAAATTAGAATAACTTATAAAAGAATTTAAAATCCATAGAATAAAATATGCTTGGGCTATAAATAAGCGTAAATCTTGAGTTAAAAATAAAAGATGAATATATTCAAGCCTAGAATGAATGGAAATGTGTAAAATAATAAGTTGTGACTTATAAAATTGAAAAGTGGGATAGAAAACCCAAAGTAAATATTTTTTGATGAATTGGAAAAAAAAATCCAAACTTGAATTATAAAATAAATTGCACTTAAGAAATTTAATGAAGAGATTCTGAGATTAAAAATCAAGTATTGAATTTAAACCAGGGGAGAACTAATTAGATAATAAATTAGTTGATGAAATATGGAAATGGAACTCGAAATTATTAACTTAGAATTGAATTGTGAATAGATAATTGAGTTTGGAAATGAATTAGAGAATGAACAAATGAATTTATAATTGTAAATGAATGAACTGAAAATTGGATATTGTAATGATATTAAATGGAATTAAGTCCTTGCATAATAAAATTCAAAAGAATGGTATGTAGCTAGATTTAAACGAAATTGAGTTGGAATAAAACTGAATTTAAATGAATTCAGTTGAGTTATAGATAATATTGAATGGAATAAAATTCTTACTTAAATAAATAAATGTAAACTAAGTAAGTGTTGAATTGGATTAAAATAGAATTGGCGCGAGTTGTAAACAAATATAATTCAAGCATAAATTGAATGACCTTATTATAAATAAGTTCAATAATGAATTGTTAATGTAAATTAAAATTTAAAAATGGATAAAAGAATAAACTAATCGAATAAATTAGTAAAATGGTTGGGATTTGATTAAAGGAAAATCAAATCAAAGATTTGAATGGAAGTTGGTTGAAAAAAATAAACTTAAGTTATTGGATGGAATGGTTTGAAGAAAATAAATAACTTAAGTAAATTGTGAGATGGTTATTTAATATATTGGTTGTCGAGTTTAATAAATGGTTTGGAATCAAACTTTTTGGCAATGAAAGTTTGTGAATAAATTAAAATGGGATGGAATCAAGTGTAAATTGAGTTGGAATCTATTTAAATGGTTAAAAAGCTTAAGTAATGATTTATTCCCATTAATATTGTCGAATTGCATTAGAAAATTGGTCGTTCGACGTAAACGGAAGTAAACAAATTATATGAATCAATAGCAGTTTAATAAATTGATTTCGACATCAATGAAATAAATATGAGTTCATTTCGTTTAAAAATGAATTGAATGGGATGGTATGTAATTTGGATACAAACAATTTAAAACTAGTGTCGAAACCTTGCATATGTACTTATGAATGTATATCGCATGCATTACTTATGAAATCTATGTGTTAGCTATTTGAATATAAGCGAAATGTTAATAAATTGCATATATTTAGTACTTACATATTTAAATTGAGTAAGTACAGGTACTGAGAAGCCGTTTGGCTGGATTGGATCGCGTAATATGCAAATTAAATAAGCCGCTTGCTTAAAAATGCTAAATAAGGTACGCCTATGCAATAAAAATATGAAATATGAATTGTTTTTGGTTTTTCCGACCGTGTAGGTCGATGTATATATATTTATATCTTTTGTCAGATTGCAAAAGCTCCTCCGTACAAAGGAGACTCTACCAACAATTTTCGAAAATTTTGGGAGTTGGAAATTTTTTTGAAAATTTTGGGAAATTTTTTTGTTAACGACAAAACGATTTCAAATTGGAAATTGAAATAAATTAGTGAATGAAACTAATTTTAAATAACGATATGAATCAGTTATAAAAAAATTAAATATTCAAAGCTAAAGATAAAATCTGAATTCATATGGAAATGGGAGAACCAATTTGAATCGAAGTAGATATAAACTAAAGTGGTGAAGTGAAAATAAATAAAGAAGCATATTAAATGCTTATACTGAACTTAAGAAAGGAATGATGAATTCTTAATTGGAAATTGATACTACAAATATATTCCAAGTTAATATTTGAATGAATAAGTATTGACATTTCGTAAGGAAGTCAATAAAATGTTTTGAATGTTGTGATTGGATATTATTGCTATGTAGGATATACAGGTATTATAAAGGAAAAAAAATTGGTTTTGATTTCAGAAGATAAATTTGAATTGCTCGACAAAAAATGTATGTGTTTAAATTTCTGTATGAAATTTGATGGGTTTTTGATTGAGCCACTTGGCGTTTTGTTTTCTTTTAGAATTTGGAAGGCCGTAGAGGCCTTTTGTAGTTGTACCGAGCTAGCTGCGCAAAGGAGACGCTGACATAAAATTTCGAAAATTCAGGGAGTTAGAAAATTTTGACAATTCAAAATTTGGTTTCAAATTGAAATTTGAATGGTTGAGTATATGATATTAGTGGGAACCTAATGGGAGAAGTTTGGAAAGTTAGGAATAGTAGTAGGGTGTTCTTAATAAAAGGTTGTTTTGGAAAATTGTTAGAAATTGTTTAGTTTTAGTAAAGATAAACGGGTATTGGACCATTCTTCCTAACTAGTAATTTCGGGGACGAAATTCTTTTAAGGGGGGAGGAATTTGGCGACCCGGAATTTTTAAGCATTTGAAATTGGAATACTTAATTGATTTTAAATATTTAAAATTTATTTTTTTTAACTTTAATTCCAAATATCACTATTTAATTGGGTAATTAAATTTTTGAATTAAATAATTTGAAGTTGGATAAAATGTTGAATCTGGAATTTTAAGCCTGTTAAAAATAATTTGAAGGCTTATCAAATTTATATTGATAATACTGAAGAGAATAGAAGTGTTGAAATCATATTTAAAAATGGTTTGTTAAGATTGAAATTTATATCGTTTAAACTAAATTTAAAAATAGCCTTCCGATGCACAGTCTCGAAATTCGACGAAACGAGTTCCATTGGGTCCGTAATATTGAATTATTATCGGTTTTTAAATTTCGTATTGATCGGAGTTGTTGTGTGAGCGTACGATAAGTAAACGCGTTGAAAATTATATAAACTTTAATTGATCAAATCAATGTCATCAGTGCCTTCTTAAACACGCTTCCCTTTTAATATTCAGCCAACTTCCTTTCATATCCATGTTCCTTTTTTTATAACATCACGCAACCCTTTTCTTTAATAATAGACCGAACCTCTTCTCTCAAAAAAAATTAAAGTTCAGAAAATAATATGGCTCTGCGATTCCATTCAAGACCAGAATCGCGAATCAAATCGCACCTCCCTGTGTATCTCGAGATCGAATCGAACTGCATGAGTTCGAAGACCTGGAAGTTGAATCGTTTCAGCCGATGGAATCGAGATTGTTCGCGAGCGACTGGGTTTCATCGTCAAGCAAGGAAGGTTTGCGTATGACAGAAAAAGGATCGGAGTTCAGCTTGCTCGATTGAAGGTGGAGCCACGCCAAGCATTAAGGTTTGGATCTCTGGATGTTACGAGCAAGCAAAGAAGTCGTGCTCGCGTGTGCGAGTATCTAGGAATCGAAACTAGGTCTTGAGTCAAGGTCGGTCGCGACGTTAGAGATCGAAGGCGTGGTGATCGGGAATCGCGGTTGATGGTAGTCTGGGTTCATTTGTTATCTGGGAGGTATTTCTTTATTCAATTATTTGTTAATTTATATAAATATGTATATACAGATACAAGAAGTTTTTTTAAAAGAAAAAAAATTAATTAATTAATTATCCTCGATTTAGACATTTATATTTGTAAATGTATGTTTATACAGTGAAGTAAATTACTGCTGATATTTACTGAAACAGAAAATTAATTTACAGGGTTTGAAAAAGTAAATAGAAATTTAAAAAAAATAAAATAAAATAGTTTATAAAAAGGAAATTAGTTTAAATAAAATTTTTGGATTAAATTAAATTTGTTAAATGAAATTAATTGACCGATTATTTCAAATGTTAATAAATTAATAAACCATAAATTATTTATACAAGGTCAATATCACGAAGGAATCAAGCTGGGTTAGGTGGATTGCAAGCTAAAACAAAGGTGAGTTAATCTCACTCGGCTGAATTTTAATTTAAATGGTTAAATTTAAATAATTGGTTGAATGGTTGAATTAATTTGGTATGCTATATTATAGTATATATTACATCTTGGAATGATTGATTTCCTGCATTATATAGCGGATGAGACCCTATGCGTCGCATGATAGCGGATAATATTATAATTAATCCTATATACCGCGATATTCCACCTCGATGTGGAATTGTGATTTTATATTGTGCTAACGTCTGTGGATGCAGGGAAAACAAGTTGGAGGGATCCAACTGGATCCCTCAACATTTATTTAAATTATTTAATATTCTCTGTTGTGATTATTTGATATTGTATGATGAATTATATTGGAATATTGAATGCTATGGTTTGATTGAATATATTTGGGTATAATGAGTTGCCAAAATATATAAATTGGATTTTGGAAAGAAAATAAAAGAAGTGAATTTGTAAGCGAAATAATTATAAAAAATTTGAATAAATTAAGAATGAATTGAAAAGAAATGGAAGTGATATTAAAATACTAATAAATAACTTCGAGTATGAAAAGAAAAATGTTTTGAATAAATAGAAATTAAAGAATTGTAAAATTAAGTGATATTATTTTAAAGGAATAAAGGATTATTTTAAAATTTAAAGTTTAAACTTATTTAAAAGGATTAAGAAATAATTTGAGAAATCTAAAGTTGGTATTTTCTGTTAAAAGTATTTTAAATCATAATAAGGATTTAAATCTGAAATTAATGGATTTTGGAATAAAAGGGAGTAAATTGGAAATCAATTTGGAAATTGATTCAAGTGTTTGAAATTGGAAATTTAAAGAAGAATGGGAAGAGAAGTATATTTCTATGGATAGCCAAGTACGTTCAAAGTAAAGTTTTAAATATAAGATAAAAAGTTTTAATGTTGTTTTAAAAGGCATGTTTTAGGAATTTATTATTTCTAAATATCTAAATTCTAAAGTAAATATTTTTCAAATCTATTATCGTAGTAATTATTTAAAAGGTGACTTAGTATTTTGTTTTATAAAGTGAAAACCTAGTTTTATATTTTATAAAGTAACCTTATTTTCAAATATTCATATAGTATGTAATTTTAATAAATTATTGAAGTAGTTTTTAAAATAAATGTTTTAAAGTATGTTTCAAAGTAAAGCATTTTAAATTATTTTAAAAATCTAAAGTTTTGTGCTTGGTGATTTCAGTGGAAATAGAAAATACTTGGAAAATTTATTCTAAGAAAGGGAGATAGTTTGGAAACTGTTTTCAAAAGGGTTTGAAAGTGAAAATATATCTTGTGAAGATATTTTTGGGATTAATAAATAATCTGGGAAAATTATTTATTGTTTGGTGATTGTTGTGAATGTTAATTGATAGTTAAACAACCGACTATCAATATTGGCAAAATGCGCTGATCGTTTCGAAGAGACCGGTATCGGGATTTATTTCTCGAAAACCACTTTGATCCGGTTTGTACGTTTTCGTGGAAAAACGAGTTCGGAGTCGAAGATGGATCATAGAAGTGCAAGGGCTAGTCGCTACTAATCCTGAGGATATTTCCAAAATGGATGTAGTAGGAGTAGTGCCTTCGGTTCCGTTCGAACCCGAGACGGACTTGTACGGATGAATGCTTTCGAAACATCGTCAGGTGGACGATGGGCATTCTAAGGGATATGTTCTAAAAGGTAACACTTAACCTCAAGCCTCATCAACTGGGAATGACTGAAAATCAGGGGTTATGCAGCATGGCTTGGTGGGGAGCACCCATTTTCGGGTAAGGTCATCCATGTCTAGATGTCCCTTTTTATTTCGGCTTAGTGGTGCGGTTGCTGATCCCAACCATGAGGTGATCTTATTCGGGACTATCCAGTAAGGGGTAGTCCGGGTCTTGTGCTGCAGTGGGTCGGGAGTGATCCTCGGTACGCCGATCTAGACCAGGTACTATGACAGGTGGTACCCTAGTGCCTAGTCATTAGTTGGAAATCCATTCTCCCTACGCGCCTTGTGCGAGTTTTGTTTGTATTACCCACTCTGTGGCTAGTAGCTGTAATTTAATGAATGTAACAATTTCGACTATTTTAGTAAGTATTTGTAAATAGACCCTATTATAATATCAGAGGATTTTATAAGAAAATGTTTTAGCTATCGTAAGGTAAAAACCCGACATGTTTATTTGTAACGATCCTGAATTTTGAACAATTTAAAAATGAAGATATTTAATTAATTTTAAATATTTGAGATAATTTTAAATTGAATTCCAATAAAACTAGGATATTGGTGATTTAATTTTAGAATTTAATCTATTTAAAATTGAACTAAATTTGAATTTAACTTTGAAGTTTGAAATTGAATATTGAAGTTGTATCTAAAATTCAAACTAATGACTTAGAAGAAAATTAATAAATTTGTAGTTAGTTTCAATAACATTTTTCATTTATTTAAATAAAATAGAATAAGATTTTAAATCAATATAAAATCAATAAATAAATATACATAGTAAAAATTCAAACAACATATTTATAAAACTTTGAAAAATATAATGTAATTACATTTGAGAAAATTTAACAACATAATTTTAAACAAAAAAATTGGATTTAAAATAAGAAAGAAAATATAATATAAAAATAAATAAAATAAAAAAATAAAATAAATGAAGTATACACTACCTTACCTATAAGCAGAAAACATGCCGTGTTCCACGCCTTCAAACCCGCAAGATTCACGTTCTCCTCTGCATAAAACACGAAGCTCCCTTTACCAATTCATTCGAAAACCCTACCTAATCAAACCGAAGAAATAAAAAATGGCGGCCGTGTAATCGTTCTTCGTCTTCGATTCAAAATCTAGGGCTTCGGCTTCAAAAAAATTCGCTCGCGGCTTCAATATCGATCGCGTGCTTGCGTGCTCTTCATTTCGTTTGCAAAGGTGAGTTCTCTCACGATTAATCAGTATTCAAGTGTTTAAATTTGTTGAATTGGTTGCTTGGTAGCATGCTATGAATTGGTATTTTTTTCTGGCTTCCATTTGCTCGGTTAATTTGCATGCTATGATTTGGGGCTATCTGCTATCACTTACGCGGTTACTTGAATCTGAACTAACAAGAACAGTTGCTTTGTGGATTTGCGTTTAAACTGATAAGAGCAGATGCTATTGTTTTAAGTTTAAACTGATAAGAGCAGATGCTATTTCATGTTCTGTTTTAAACTGTTAAGAACAAATACTCTGTGTAATTTGTTTTTTTTTACTAATAAGAACAGATGCTATTTAATATATATGATTTTTTTAAAAAACTGTTAAGAACAGATTCTACCCAATATTTGTTTTAAACTAATAAGAACAGATGCTATTTGGGATTTATTTTAAAACTGTTAAGAACAAATGCTATTTAAATTTTTATTTTAACTAATGAGAACAGATGCTATTTAAACTTGCTTATTTGTTGTTGCTGCATGTGATGGATTTTTGAATCTAGATGAGGAAATTTTTGTTGCATGTGCTTGTTTTGAACCTCTGTTCATATGTGATGTGTATATGTGCCTGTAAACCCCTATGGTTTGATGTTTTGCTGTGTATCATGCTTGCATGCCTATATATGAATGATCCCAGTTATAAAGGTCTGTGAACATCCTAAAATCTGAAAATAACAAAATTGACAAGTTTAAAACGATTGTTTGATGAAAATGATGCATGCTAAAGTTCTTGGAACAATTATGTGAAAATGTATTTATGCATATGCCTGTCACTGTGAGTAAACTTTTAGATTTAAACATAAATAACCTGTGAAAACTGTGTGATGACTTCTCTGCATTTTGTATGCATGACTGCTTATGGTATTTCTGTTGATTTTTAAACAACTCAAGTTTCTGGTGAGTAAACATTCAAATTTAAAAGCTTAAGTAACAAATATGTATGTTGCATGGGAATATTGTTTTGATGATTGCTTTGCAATCTGTACAAATGTGAGCCTGTACGTATTTTTTATCATCTCTGTGATTAGTATGCCTCTGTATTGTATATTATGGCATGAAATATTTTTTTTAAAAAAAAATTTGATTCATGTGCAAATTATTTAAAGTAAACTCTGGGAGCAAGTGAGAATATATGAATGCATGTTGTTTTACTTTGAATATATAAATGATTTTAAACCTGGAAACTGTGAACTAAATTTTTATGTAGTTTTTGTTTACAAGATTTAAACATATCACATCCATTCCAAACCTTCCTCTTTTCCATCACCTGTAAATGAATTGAAAACTAGTGAAGTCTTGTTTCTTTGAACTTGCACTAGGCCTCTGCATCAAATATAAAACAAGTTCTGAAAATTTTCTTTTGACTGGGAAAGGAAAATGTGAGTAAACTTTGTTTCTCAACTTTTTTTTGATTGTTGTGTGTATGCCTGGGTTACATAGGAAATTTAACTTGTTGTATGCAAGGATGTTTGAATATGTTTGTAGTTGACTGTGCATGTTGAAAATGACATTGCTCTTCCATGTTTGCTTTAGAAATAACTATGGTTATATCCCAACTTTCTCTTCTCTTATTCCTTCTGAGATAAATTGAAAACAAGTTGGAACTTGTTTTGAACCTGTACTATGTTTCAGAAATAAATCTCAAGTCATTGTTAAAAATTCAAGCTTGTTAATTTAGTGTTTCAGGTATATAAATTAAAACCTTAGACCAATTCATGATTTTTGAGAGTAAATCATAAATTTTAAATTGGATTTGACTGCATTTCTGTAGTACCACTGCACTTTGTAGTTGCTGATCATTTTATACATACATTTATGTATGTTTGTCTTGGGTCTCTGTCGTATGCACTATTGTAGTGCTACTGCACTGTGTCATTGTTTGCTCTGCACTTGGGTGGCTCAGGCTTGATTATCTGGACTGTTTAGTTTGACATGTAGTCTCTTCTTGGCTTTGACATTGCTGAGTCTTTGCCTTTGATGCTATTTTATGGTTTGCAACCGTGTCACTTGAGACTGCTACCTGTACTTGTGTTCTTTGTGCATTGCACTGGCTGTTGTTGCATACTGTACTTCTTTTGCCACTGTTTGGTTGATGATACTCGAACTTGATTATCCGTTGGCTGCGCACACGTGTTGGCGAGGCAGTGCACATGTGTGCAAAGTATACGTGTGTACTGCTGCCACACGGGATTGACAGATTTTAAAATTTTAAGTTGTTAATAATGAAAATCCATAATAGATTTAAATTGATTCATTTGTTTCGTCATCTCTGTCACCATTTCTATTCAGTTCATTGCAAATTTAATTACTTGAATTAAGATTAATCCTGACTCGAGTGTTTTGTGTTTTGCAATTAACGCTCGGGTCAGACCGAGTATTTTTACAGCTTGAAGATTTTCAGGCCGCGAAGTTAGAGAGAGTTGGGGAAAGCACTCCACTAAAGTTTTCAAGAAATTTTCTTGTACTTAATGAAAATAAATTGTTCCGCTGTATAAAAATTTAATGCATTGTACAAACTCTGATATATGTATGTAAGAAAAATTCATTTATGAATAATATTATGATTATTCTGTGATTCTGTGGCTGATTCTGTTTAAACTTTATAAACTGAACAACAATCCGTCATTTTGAACGTTTCTAGTTGGTTTAATTACCGACTAGAGGCGGTCAGAGCGGTGGGTCGTTACAAAAGTGGTATCAGAGCTTTGGTTTACTCAAAGCTCAGTTTATGATGTTTAATATGAATAGTTACTAGAACCACTATAAAGAAAGTGCTTTTCAAATTTAAAGAAGTTTAAAGTTGTTTTCTTTAAAGTAAAAGGTATTTTTAAAATTAGAATTATTTTGAAAATTCCCCTCTCTAAATGTGAGTGTGCGATAGTTTATATTCGGTGAGGTCTCATTAGATTTGAGTTTCGATCGTCCGGAAACTCATTATCGAATTATTGAGATTTATGAAAAGTGAACTAATGAATTAATGAATTGGTTTAAATTGGTTTAAATCGAATAACTTGAATATTTCGAGTAATAATTGTGAAATAAAGGGATATGTTAATTTGGTTATAATCAAGAGAATTATTGAATTATAACTCGAGAATTTGACTTTGAATTCTTTTGAAATTGATTTCAAATGTGATGAAGAATTATTTAGTGAATAAATGAATTATAAGTATTTAACTTATAATATGAACCTTGGGTATATAACTGAGTTATATAAATTGAATTGAATTGAATCAATAAGAAGATTTATAAATCGAGGTTTTATAAATAGAAAAGGAATTTATGAAGATTGTTTATAAATTCGAAATCAATTGAATTTGATAAGTAAATTGTTATAGCTTATTAAAGGAGATATATCCACGATTTTGGACAGTGGGTAATCCTTTAAAAATAAAAATAAGTTGTAGAAATGATGAAATTGGTTGACAAAGCATATTCACGATTTTGGACAGTGAATATATTATTGAATAAAACAGATATGTTTTAGGAAAGTGATATTATGGAATGAAATTTAATTGTTGATTTAATTGTATGAATCAAAACTAGTTTTGATGTGAAGTTTACATTTCAAGTTTAAAACTATTGCCTAAAATAGTTAATATGGAAATATAGATCTAATGGAACCAATTCGATAAATAATTTACTAAAGAACTAGTTGATTATTTTTGAAATAGAAAGCAAATGTAAAGTTCAAATGAAATTTAGATTTCAAATTTGAAGTTGTCAACATGATAATCCATTATAGGTTTAATAAATTCAGTGATGAATTTGAATTTAAACGTGCGGAAAATTAAATTAAGTGAAAAACTTAATATTGAAAAGTTTGAAATCGGTTTAAAACCAATATTGTGAAAAGTATGAGGAATTCAAACTATTGAATTAAGTTGAAGTTGATAAAGTTAATAGTTTTAAAGATGTTTTAAAATGCATTAACCATCGAATACATAGATTTCAACATTCAATTGTTGAAATAGACGTTTTCGAGAAAAATAAGGAAATGTTGGACTATAACACTGTTGTTATAGTAAAGGGTTTCCGGAAGGAAATGTTGTTTATAGTATTGGGATTTATATATCTATCTTAAATCCGAATCCCTATACTAGTGATCTTGAATTGTTGTAACGATGTTTTACGCAACATTCGTTTTAACTCAAATAAATGTGTTTAAAAGAATGATTTCCTTAAAGAATGAAATATATACTTAATTTTGATTCAAGTATATTGAATATTTTCAAAGTGTTGAAAATAAAAGAATTTGTGAATTACTTATTATTGAATAAGTATGGAAATGTTTTCCAATATGAAATGAAAGGTTTGAAATTTTATCTTTTAGAGATAAATTGGAAAATGAATATTTGTAATTGGTTTCAAATGGCTAAGTGTGAAAATTATATATCTTGTAAGGATATTATTTTGAGAAATGTGAACAATTAGTTCAACTTGGAAATTTTTCCAAGGATTGAATCTTGAGTTAAATTGAGTTTAACTTTGACACCAAAAACAATATAAGTTCAACTTTGAATTTTGGATAGTCGATTGGGATTGTATGTCTAGCATTGTGAATTGATGACATAGCATTCGATCTCTATTAAATATATATCTGTGGTGGCGGAGAATTTATTCTTTTAGCTTAACACCCTTCTCTGAGACGTACGAGCTTAGAGGTTATATATCGATAGACATCAATTATGTGTTGAGAATTGACGATGTAACGTGAAATCCAAATCGAATGTGAAGTCGATAATGAATTGTATTGTGAATGTGAATTAGGTTTGAGATAACCTTAAATTTTCAAATCGATTTAGAGGAAAATTTTAAACGTGATGGAAAATTTGGAATCCTCTATTTGTTGTGAATGTGAAATGAGTTTTCGTAACTTATATATGTGAATATAATCGAAAACTATCAGTTTGGAAAGTCATTATATGAAAATCCTGTGTAGGTTTACATAGATATGATATGTACGAAATGTGAAATGAAGTACTATATGTATATGACATATGTTTTCTAAAAACCGAGGATATGGAAATGTACCTTCCGTTTATTATATGTGAAAGTGATTGGAACTCGGTGGAGTGTCCATTGTAAATCGTAGCTACGTAGAATTCCATTAGTGGAATGTCCAATGGGACTGATATGATATCCCCCACGATGGATCATCGTGTTTGGGATTATGTGATTGATGCTGGCGTAATTCGTGGGGCGTGATGCCTACAGTTACAAGCGATTCTACTGAGATAGTAGCGCAACCGCCGAGTAAACCGCGATCTGGAAACCGAAGCGAAATTCGAGGGGCGTGATGCCTAAGGCTACGAGCGATTCTACTGAGATAGTAGCGTAACCGCCGTGTGGACCGCGATCTAAGGCGACAACCATGGCGAAATTCAGGAGTGATGAGAAATCTGAGATTACAAGCGATTCTACTGAGATAGTAGCGAAACCGCCGGGTAAACTGTGATCCATGGGGGAACGGACTTTCCATATCCATTTTTAAAAGAATTTTTAAAAAAGTATTTTCACTGGGAGTTGAAGCAAGTATGTTTAGTACTTGGAGATTTTTAGTCTTGCGCCTGGCCAGCGTATGCCTAAAAGTCTGTGAGAACGACGATGGACTTGTTAAACTTCGAGTTATCAAGTATTTTCAAAACTTTGAATAGAAAATCAATAATCTGAAATTAGAATTACATAATTCTAACTTAATGAATTAAGGAAGAAGATCTTTTTGAATATTTTGAAAGCACACAGCTTTGGATAAGATATATTATGCAAATATTTAGCATGAAAGATTTAAAGTTTAAAAAATCTGAGTTTTGTAAGTCTAAAATTTGGTAAAAGACTTTTGTGTCTTGATTATTAAAATTGATGAACAAAACTAGTGAGATAAAATAAATGGAATGAATTCTAGATTTATTTGCGAGTTTGAAACTTGGTAAAATTATGTAGGATATAAATATCGGTGAGATTTTAGCAATTGTTTTTCCTAACTTATAATTTCGGGACGAAATTCTTTTAAGTAGGGGAGATTGTAACGATCCTGAATTTTGAACAATTTAAAAATGAAGATATTTAATTAATTTTAAATATTTGAGATAATTTTAAATTGAATTCCAATAAAACTAGGATATTGGTGATTTAATTTTAGAATTTAATCTATTTAAAATTGAACTAAATTTGAATTTAACTTTGAAGTTTGAAATTGAATATTGAAGTTGTATCTAAAATTCAAACTAATGACTTAGAAGAAAATTAATAAATTTGTAGTTAGTTTCAATAACATTTTTCATTTATTTAAATAAAATAGAATAAGATTTTAAATCAATATAAAATCAATAAATAAATATACATAGTAAAAATTCAAACAACATATTTATAAAACTTTGAAAAATATAATGTAATTACATTTGAGAAAATTTAACAACATAATTTTAAACAAAAAAATTGGATTTAAAATAAGAAAGAAAATATAATATAAAAATAAATAAAATAAAAAAATAAAATAAATGAAGTATACACTACCTTACCTATAAGCAGAAAACATGCCGTGTTCCACGCCTTCAAACCCGCAAGATTCACGTTCTCCTCTGCATAAAACACGAAGCTCCCTTTACCAATTCATTCGAAAACCCTACCTAATCAAACCGAAGAAATAAAAAATGGCGGCCGTGTAATCGTTCTTCGTCTTCGATTCAAAATCTAGGGCTTCGGCTTCAAAAAAATTCGCTCGCGGCTTCAATATCGATCGCGTGCTTGCGTGCTCTTCATTTCGTTTGCAAAGGTGAGTTCTCTCACGATTAATCAGTATTCAAGTGTTTAAATTTGTTGAATTGGTTGCTTGGTAGCATGCTATGAATTGGTATTTTTTTCTGGCTTCCATTTGCTCGGTTAATTTGCATGCTATGATTTGGGGCTATCTGCTATCACTTACGCGGTTACTTGAATCTGAACTAACAAGAACAGTTGCTTTGTGGATTTGCGTTTAAACTGATAAGAGCAGATGCTATTGTTTTAAGTTTAAACTGATAAGAGCAGATGCTATTTCATGTTCTGTTTTAAACTGTTAAGAACAAATACTCTGTGTAATTTGTTTTTTTACTAATAAGAACAGATGCTATTTAATATATATGATTTTTTTTAAAAACTGTTAAGAACAGATTCTACCCAATATTTGTTTTAAACTAATAAGAACAGATGCTATTTGGGATTTATTTTAAAACTGTTAAGAACAAATGCTATTTAAATTTTTATTTTAACTAATGAGAACAGATGCTATTTAAACTTGCTTATTTGTTGTTGCTGCATGTGATGGATTTTTGAATCTAGATGAGGAAATTTTTGTTGCATGTGCTTGTTTTGAACCTCTGTTCATATGTGATGTGTATATGTGCCTGTAAACCCCTATGGTTTGATGTTTTGCTGTGTATCATGCTTGCATGCCTATATATGAATGATCCCAGTTATAAAGGTCTGTGAACATCCTAAAATCCGAAAATAACAAAATTGACAAGTTTAAAACGATTGTTTGATGAAAATGATGCATGCTAAAGTTCTTGGAACAATTATGTGAATATGTATTTATGCATATGCCTGTCACTGTGAGTAAACTTTTAGATTTAAACATAAATAACCTGTGAAAACTGTGTGATGACTTCTCTGCATTTTGTATGCATGACTGCTTATGGTATTTCTGTTGATTTTTAAACAACTCAAGTTTCTGGTGAGTAAACATTCAAATTTAAAAGCTTAAGTAACAAATATGTATGTTGCATGGGAATATTGTTTTGATGATTGCTTTGCAATCTGTACAAATGTGAGCCTGTACATATTTTTTATCATCTCTGTGATTAGTATGCCTCTGTATTGTATATTATGGCATGAAATATTTTTTTTAAAAAAAAATTTGATTCATGTGCAAATTATTTAAAGTAAACTCTGGGAGCAAGTGAGAATATATGAATGCATGTTGTTTTACTTTGAATATATAAATGATTTTAAACCTGGAAACTGTGAACTAAATTTTTATGTAGTTTTTGTTTACAAGATTTAAACATATCACATCCATTCCAAACCTTCCTCTTTTCCATCACCTGTAAATGAATTGAAAACTAGTGAAGTCTTGTTTCTTTGAACTTGCACTAGGCCTCTGCATCAAATATAAAACAAGTTCTGAAAATTTTCTTTTGACTGGGAAAGGAAAATGTGAGTAAACTTTGTTTCTCAACTTTTTTTTGATTGTTGTGTGTATGCCTGGGTTACATAGGAAATTTAACTTGTTGTATGCAAGGATGTTTGAATATGTTTGTAGTTGACTGTGCATGTTGAAAATGACATTGCTCTTCCATGTTTGCTTTAGAAATAACTATGGTTATATCCCAACTTTCTCTTCTCTTATTCCTTCTGAGATAAATTGAAAACAAGTTGGAACTTGTTTTGAACCTGTACTATGTTTCAGAAATAAATCTCAAGTCATTGTTAAAAATTCAAGCTTGTTAATTTAGTGTTTCAGGTATATAAATTAAAACCTTAGACCAATTCATGATTTTTGAGAGTAAATCATAAATTTTAAATTGGATTTGACTGCATTTCTGTAGTACCACTGCACTTTGTAGTTGCTGATCATTTTATACATACATTTATGTATGTTTGTCTTGGGTCTCTGTCGTATGCACTATTGTAGTGCTACTGCACTGTGTCATTGTTTGCTCTGCACTTGGGTGGCTCAGGCTTGATTATCTGGACTATTTAGTTTGACATGTAGTCTCTTCTTGGCTTTGACATTGCTGAGTCTTTGCCTTTGATGCTATTTTATGGTTTGCAACCGTGTCACTTGAGACTGCTACCTGTACTTGTGTTCTTTGTGCATTGCACTGGCTGTTGTTGCATACTGTACTTCTTTTGCCACTGTTTGGTTGATGACACTCGAACTTGATTATCCGTTGGCTGCGCACACGTGTTGGCGAGGCAGTGCACATGTGTGCAAAGTATACGTGTGTACTGCTGCCACACGGGATTGACAGATTTTAAAATTTTAAGTTGTTAATAATGAAAATCCATAATAGATTTAAATTGATTCATTTGTTTCGTCATCTCTGTCACCATTTCTATTCAGTTCATTGCAAATTTAATTACTTGAATTAAGATTAATCCTGACTCGAGTGTTTTGTTTTTTGCAATTAACGCTCGGGTCAGACCGAGTATTTTTACAGCTTGAAGATTTTTAGGCCGCGAAGTTAGAGAGAGTTGGGGAAAGCACTCTACTAAAGTTTTCAAGAAATTTTCTTGTACTTAATGAAAATAAATTGTTCCGCTGTATAAAAATGTAATGCATTGTACAAACTCTGATATATGTATGTAAGAAAAATTCATTTATGAATAATATTATGATTATTCTGTGATTCTGTGGCTGATTCTGTTTAAACTTTATAAACTGAACAACAATCCGTCATTTTGAACGTTTCTAGTTGGTTTAATTACCGACTAGAGGCGGTCAGAGCGGCGGGTCGTTACATTATTTGTGGCGTGGTCTTACGAGATGCTTTTGTTTTCAAAGGGATTTTGAAACTTTAATAATCAATTTGAGTGTGATTTCTCACGCTGGTATATCCAGACTGACTGGGGTGTTATTTAACTGTAATTCTTTGATCATTATAGGATACACGATATGATGCGGTGGAGCTCAGGAGACGAGCTGGATGGCGATACGTATTTCCGTATTTGGTTATTATTCCACTTTGTATCCAGTTGTATGTTATTGATGTTGTTGAACTTTGATGATATACTCTGATGATGTATTTATAAAACATATATAGTTTTCTTTTGTGTAAAAATCTGTTATTATATATTATATTTTATTCCGCTGCGTTGGTTAGATTCTGTTGTTGTTTTCTGTTTTCTCTTCTTCTACCTCTTCTTCTTTAACCCAAATGGTTCATATTTCTGTTCAACTTGAGTTGATTGATGTAGAATAGTGTTAACTCAAGGGGTACGGATTTGCGTGTCGTTAGAGTGCTCCTAGGATAGTAAGACGAGAGTCGACTTTATATCCAGCCCAATAAAATGAAATTGTTAAAATTGAAAAGTTGGAAATTTTTATTCTTAACATTTTTTTGGATTTTTGAAAAAAAATGGTATGAAATTTAAATTGGTTTTTATATGATGTAAGTTTTGTTAAAAGTGAAATTCTTTTTAATGAATTATATAGCATATATATATCTTGCTAGTTTCTTTACTGGTAAACAAAGATTTTAAATACAAAAACCTAGAGTGTATTAATTATCGGAAACATAGGTTACAACACTTATTGTTGTAGTAGGCATCTTCGTGAAAAAAAGGGAGCATAAACTATAACACTACTGTTATAGTAAGTGACCCTCAAAGGAAATGTTTTTATATAGCATATAAGATTTATAAGTATTTTTTGTAATTAAATCCATACATTAGTATTTTTGAGTTGTAGAATAATGTTCTATGCAACATCTATTTTAACCCAAATAAAAATGTGTTTTGAAAATAATTTCTAAGTATAGATATTAAATGATACACTTATTACTTAAATAAGTATAAAAAAATGTTTTCTAATTATGGAAATACTAAAACAGTTTTGAAAACGAGTTTTTTTGAAGAAAAAAAGGGGTGTAAATTAAATATTGGGTAATTAAAAATTTCATAGAAAATGAATAAACATACTTTAATCCATTGGATTGAAATGAATAATGATATAATTTTCTATGAAGCCAAATCGCAAATAAAGATGTTTTGTGCATGTTATAAGGAATACGTGAAAGAGATGGACAAGGTATGGGAAGCACCATATTTGGTATAGTCTATTTCAAGAAATATAAATTAAGTGCCTTATAATTTCACATAAACATGAAGTACTCTTTTAAAGGATTCATAGAAGGATTTAGCATTAATAATTTCTTATAAGAGAAAGTAGTTCCGATACGTTAAGGTATAAAACCATTAGGTGAAATAAGAAGGCGCTTTGAAAACATGTAAGGACATTTTAAAGGTATTTTAAAGAAAAATGGTTTGGTGGAAAAAGTAAATAAGTTTTTGGAAGCGAAAAACTTAGTAACAATTAAATTTAAAAATCCAAATTTTTATAGAAAGCTGTAAAGGTCTTTAAAAGAAAAGGAGAAGTAAGTTTTGAACATAGAATCTGTAAATTTTCCCCTTTAGATTTGGGGAATAATGTAAATTTAAAAGGCTATAAGGATGCAAGTCTAGAAAGATAAAATGTTAATAACCTGTCATCTTTAAATTTAATAGAAACTTGAAGGTAACACTTTTATAGGCCAAAAAATTTAGGATTTGATGTTTTAAAAATTTAGAAGCCTTAGTTATCGAAATAAAATGATAATACCAAACCAAACTCTTAAATGTGGAGTAGATATGAATCATTTTCTAAGTGTGATGGAAAAAGGGTAAGACTGTGTAGGAGATAACAGTGATTACTTTTATAAGTAATAATAGAAGTTTTCATAAAGTGTATAAGACACTAGTGAGAACCTAGGAGTGTTGCTTCATGTGTGTAGACTATAGAAGAATAGTAAGGTAATATTAGTATGATAGTAAGACGCACACGGTTGAGGATGTGTATTCTTGATTTTGAAGGAACTTGGAAGGTGCATCTTTCTTTAGTTGAATTCGCATATAATAATAGCTTTAAGCTAGCATAGGAATGACACCTTTCGAAGCTCTTTATGGAAGACCACGTAAGTCGCCTTCGGGTTGGTTGGAGTCTATAGAGAAATTGCTACTTGGTCCTAACATGGTTAGAGGGACTTCAGAGAAGGTTGATTTGATTAGGAGAAAATGCGTACCTCTTATCTGTATCTTTTTGATAGTAAATTCTGACTTTTCTATTTGCACTTTAGTTTTGAATAGGTTCTTTTCTTTACAATCCTTTGGGAGGGTAGATCTTAGGACTTAACCTATGGATGGTATGATTTGATGTAAACATGTTATTAGAACATGGTATGTATGATGGATACTCGTGGTTGCAAACAGTTGCTAGTGGCTGCTAATGGACGCATATACTTACACTAAGCACTATCATCTCTTAGGGATCGGCCAAATTAGGACACTAGATCATATGCATATGGATATGTGCGCATTTGCATTTTATTTTTATCATATTTCCATGGTTGCTATAAGTGGATGATTATCATATGATTATTGCATTTGGATGATGATTGTAGCACGCATGTAGAACTATCAGTTACCTTAGGGAATTTGCATTCATTTGGATACTTGGAAAAAACATAATTGCATAAAAGTAGGTCGATTGAATCAGTAGACCACCTAATCTTTTGCATTAGTTAGGGACATTGACACTACACAAATTGCATATGTATCATAAATCGCATTAGAAAAATTTAAGGACAATAGACGCAATGGATGTAGTTGAGTAGTTGGTTGTAGAACTTGGATGAAAATATTTATTTTATTCTTCTATCCTTAGAGATTTCGAGGACAAAATCCCTTAAGGAGGGGAGAATGTAACAACCCGAAATGTAAGTTGTAGTAATTAATTAACGAATTAACTAAATAATAAAAAAAATAGTGAAATTATCAAAATTGAGCACTAGAGTTGCACCATTGTGTCCGTTGTAATTTTATGGCCAAGTTCCATACATAGAACATCAAAATCCGAGCTTCTATGTAGAAGATATGAATTATTGAAGAAACGAGAAAAAAAAATATAAGGGGCTAGGTTGACCCCGTGGTCAACCCTCACACAGGAAAGGTCGACCTATAGGTCGACCCTTGCTTTTGAAGGTCGATAGTAGGTCTCCCTGCCTACCGAAGAATGCATTCTCGTGCTTGGATTCGTCCAGATCGATTTTAACACGTTATTTTGCAACTTTTCTTCGATCTTCTGCGTTCGTGCTTCCATCCGATGGTTGCTATTGAGCCTATGACGTGGTTGCACTAGATTTAATCTCCAAAATCAATGGTCTGAGATCCACAAGTGACACTATAAATAAGACCCCAGGCCTAGCTATTTTTCTCATTTATATTTTCTCCCTCTGGGTTCATTGCCTGAGGCTGGACCCTAAAAGGAATATTTTTCCGAGAAGAAGATCTTTTTAATTAAAGTATTTTACACCCTTCAAGTGGATCTGGAAGGCTAAAGGAGAGAGCTAAGGACCACAGGTGAGTTTTTAAGTTATTATTTTAGATTTTTAAGTAATTTAAAATAATAGGGTTTTCAATAGTTGTAGTTTTTCTATAATTTTAGGATAACCTTTATGCAAGTTTATTTATAGTTTATTTAAATTTTAGACTTGTTTTCTGATCTATTTTCTTTTAGCTATTCTATTTCAGTTATTTGTAATTATTTACAGTTAGCTTTTTCAATTATTAACAGTCATTTACGGTATTTACAGTTACTTACTAACGTTTTATTTACATCTATTCTACGTTGGGATTTCTTCTGTAAATGTCAGTTTCTTTTCAATTTCCTTTTTATGTGAATGGAATAAATAGATTAGAATAAATCGCGAATATGGACTAAAATATAAGAACACTGAATTTACAGAAAAAGGGATGTAAAATAAGAAGACTGTAATAAATTGGACTTAGATTGAAATAGGCAAATTTAAGATATTTGGAAGCCTGGATATAGCATATAATTATAAATAAAAGGAGAAAATAGAAGAAATGATGGAAGTGGCTAAGATATAACTTGGGTTAAGTTAATAAGAAAAGTTATAACACATAGGTCATAATTAGAGACAGAACAGAAAATGGCTTATTTTTAAGACTTAGAATAAGTTAATAAGAAAAGATAGCAAGGATAACATAAAGGCTTATTCAAACAGACTTATGCTAAGTTAATAAGCAAAGATAAAAGTAAGATCTGTACCAACAACATTCCCCTTTTCAATTAGGTCTCAAAATAGATTAAGTGATGCTAGGGCATGCTAATGCTGGAGCAGTAAGTGAAAAGACGAGGGTTATGCCTAAAGGGGCTACACCTCCTACTAGCATATATCACGTTTAGATTGTGCACACCATAGTTGTCTATTAGTTTGTTTGCAATAAAGCAAGGCTAGATAACCCTTAATAGAGGTCTTTCAAAATGAATAGGATATGGATAAACGATTGTAATGCCATTATTAGGCACTATGGAAGTTCCTTGGTATGTACGTGAGGAGGAGATGATACTGCGTCGACGATGCATGTTGATGAGGTGTTGAGTTATAGATACTAGCGGGGAAGTATACTAGTCCAAAAGGGGACTAGGTACTTATATAAACACATATGTCGTTATTGTCTACATTGAATATATGGGGTGTATCGTACGCATACATGTAGTTGAGACGACTAAGTAAAAGACGACATGTAATGGAAGGATATAGGCATAAAGTAGTGTTATATATAAAGTTTATAATTTACCAGTCATCAAAGCATTTTCCTAACCTCCTACCTCATTAAAATTCATATGATAGTTTTAGAGTGGCAGGTACTAGTGCAAGGCGGAAATAGTAAAAGGAACGATTTCTTTATGCATGCTCAACACTGATAAGGACACTTGATATCATATGTGTTAGCCTTGGTCATTAGCTATATCTTTATTATACTTTACTATTCTGCTGTTAGTTAATATAGATAGTACTTTGATATGCATTTTTTTATTTGCAGGATACCAAAACCAGAAATCCATACTTCGATGGAATTGAGTTTTTGATTTAACGAAAATTCGAAACCATTAAGGTGCAGGTTGTCACACTACTATCCTACATCAGTCCTTAATAAACTTTGATAGTATCCATCGGAGCTCAATAACTTCTTATCTTGGCAAATGTCTCTGATCTCTTCCAATCATTTATAGCTTTGACTTTCGAAGGATATACCACCATTTCGTCATTTGAAACCACATGGCCTAGGAATTTCACTTTTGTTTTCCAAAATGACACTTGGAAAACTTCGTCTTCAATTGTTTTATTCCAAGATCTCTAACAACAATCTATGAGGAACTTCATGGTTCTTCTCATCCTTAGAATACACCAAAATATCATCTATAAAGACTAAAATAAATATATCCAATTAATCATGAAAGGCTTGTACATTAGGTGTACATAGAATTATGTAGCATTGGTTAGCCCAAATGGCATAATCAACCACTTAAAGGAACCACATCTCGTCCTAAACATAATTAAAGGAATGCGCTCCTCATCAAATCTTAGTTGATGGTACCTAGTGGTCAGATCAAATTATGAGAAATTTTTGGCTCCAATCTACAGATCAAATAAAATGTTTATTCTCATCATTGGGTAATGGTTCTTTACCGTCAGCTCATATAACTTCCTACAGTGGATACCCATCGAAAGTGAACTATCCGACATCTTCACAAATACCGTCGAAGCCACCATGCTCAACTACTCGGTCTAAAGAAACCTAATGCTTAAGTTTCACTAACTGCTGCTTCAAATTCTCCATCTCCTTAGGCGACATTTTGCTAGGTGAACTACTAATAGGCTATGCCTCTGCCACATATCAATGCAAAACTCGATCATTTTTTCCAAGGTACACCAATCATATCAAAAGCATCAACAAATTCAAACTTTATCCACTTCATTTTCAAGACACTTTGAGGCATAATGAAATCTCGAACCTTCTCTTTATCTCATCCAAATATACTAGCACCTGCCTTCTCCTTTTGGGCTTTGAAGAGTAATAGTTCTCTTGCATTAAAGATTTTGTTATAATTCCACACTAATCATTCCATATCGAAACTCACTTTATACCCCTTAAAGTCAAACACAAAATGGGTATAAAAAATGAATAGTTCCACATGACAAATTCTAGGTTAGTACACCTTTGTAACAACCTCTGTAACTTATTTTATTATAACTTATATGCTAACACTATTGTCTATATATATATATATATATATATATATATGAATGTTATTATGCAGGATATATATAAGGCAGGTACTGATTATCGAAGACTGTACAGCATAAAGATCAAGAATGAAGAAATCAAGTTTGAAGACTGATGAGTATCAAGATCAAGATTTTAAGATAAACGTCTAGTTTTTGTTAAAACTTCATAACAGCACGGAAATCTTCGTTTCAAATTTCATTTAGGATGGAACCCATTATTACCTTCCTAATGGCATATAAACCCACAACAAGTAGCTTACAAACCTACGACAAGTGGCTTACAAACCCACAAACATCTTGGTTTTGTACAAGTTCTCGAGTCCTGATGGGATGAGATATTCTATAGGAAGAAGCTTGCTAAACTACTTCAAAATGGTTTTTCAAAATGATTTTCAAAACTGCTTGTCAAAATGTTTTAGCTTTAAAAATTATCTTTTCAAATGATTTTCAAAAAGATGTTTTAGCCTTAAAATATTCTTTGTTTTGTTTTTAAATAAACTCTTATTTTAGACTTCGTTTGTTTCTAAAACTATCTTCTGATTTTTAAATATTTTTTATAATGTATATATATACTTGAGATTTAAAATCAAATTTATATATACACTCTAAAAATATATTTTTCTACTCTTCTTTATTCTAAAACATAGGAAAATTAGTTTATTATACTCCAGAATCATTTCATCTTGTTTTTCCTTCAAAATCATTTTCAAAACAAATTTTACATTGTTTTTAACTAAGGGATGTCGATATCATGGGATAACCCATGTCGACATGGTGGCCAATGAATTCAAAAGTTCCAATTTTAAAAAGAAGTGTCTATTCGTTTAAATCTCTTCATGAATTGCCATGACCGTTGGTACTCTATAAATAGCCTTCACAAAATTTTTTTTTAACAAACTATTTTCTTCACTCCTTCTCCATAAATCCATATTCTAAAATTTTCATATTTTTAGGATCAAGCCAAAATTCTGCCGAATTCTCAAGTGAATCAAATTAGAATCTCATTCTTGTTTGATTCTCTGCCTTCTCTCGATGATCAGAGTGCTAATAGGATCAATTTGTGATAAATTTTTTATCGAGTCTCTCTATAAGGTGTGGTTATGCCAGAAAATTAATTGGGTGATCTTGTGTTCCGTAAATCAAGAGAATTTGCTCTAGACTCATGAGACAGGAGGGTACCTCAAGGCCTTTAGAAATTGAGGATTATAATCTCGACATTAGTATAATAAAAATCTATATGAGGTGTTTGCCTTGGTACAGGACTGGAGGTAGGGTAATTCCGAATCAGTATAAAACCCAGTGTGTTCTTTCCTTTTACTTCTTTTTATTTACTTTCTGCAACTGTGTTTGATTCTGCGATTGTTTTATAATTAAGTTATGCATTTGTTTATATCATAATTTTTTTCAGATTAGTCCATATAAATCTAAGAATCCATTAAACATTATTAACCCTCCCTCTAGTGTTAAATTAGCCTTAAGATCCATAATCCGCCCTCCCTTTCGATTAGTATCAGAGCATAGGTTTTCATAGTTTTCATAATCTAAAACTTGAAAGGTTAAAAATGCCAATTTTAGGAAATTTTGTTAATACTAGTTTGAATTTATACATTTCATCAAAGTATCATAAGTCTTCGTATAGTTTTTATGAAAAATCAAGTTATCTACCGAATTGGTTTATTATGCAGGAATAAACATGTTACAATGCTTTTGAAGAATCAACAACCAATGGACAAACTGTGCAAATTGAGAAAGATAAATGGATACTTGATAGTGGCTGTTCAAGGCATATGATTGAAAATCCTGAGATACTCAATGACATTATATATCAAGATGGTGTGATTAGTCAACTTTAGAGATAACTCAAAAGGATATGTGATTGGCATCGACAATGTCGGTAATTCTAAAACTCCTCTTATTTCTGATATTTTGCTAGTTAGAAATTTAAAACATAATTTTCTTAGTATAAGTCAACTATAAGATAAAGGATTTGAAATTAAATTTGGAAAAGATAAGTGTCACGTCGAAGATAATAATTCAAATATTATCTTTGATGGAATTAGGAAGAAAAACATTTACATCCTTAGTACGAAAGTTTCAAATGATGACTTATGTCTTTTGGCTAATACAAGTGACCCTTGGATTTGGCATAAAAGATTTGGTCATTTAAATTTTAAACTGTTATCTAGGTTATCAGAACTTAACTTAGTTAGAAGTCTTCCAAGTTAAACTTTAAAGTAGATAGTATTTATGCTGCTTACCAATTAGGAAAACTTAAGAAAAGATCATTTAAATTAAAAGATATGATTTCTACTTATAAACCTTTGGAATTACTTCATTTAGATTTATTTGGTCCATCTCAAGTTCAATCAATTAATCACAATAAATATGTTTTTGTAATTGTAGATGATTATTCTAGATATACTTGGATAATTTTTATTAAATTAAAAGTGATGCTTTTGAATTATTTAAAAATTTTGCTAAAAGAATTCAAAATCAACTTTCTTTAAAAATAAAAACTATTCGTAGTGATCACGATTGTCACGACCCATTTTTCCGTACCGATTTAAACCGACTTTAAACCACTCTTGTTTGCTAAACCATTCGGAAAGATGGATAATGAAAGAAAGAAGGTAGAAATAGAAAGAAGGTAGAAGAAAAGAGAACAAATCAGAATCTCACAGCGGATCAACTAAATTATAATATAAACAAATCTTTACATGAAACCAAAACTGTTACTTTATATAACATGTACAGGTTTTTACATCAGAGTAACAACCATACAACTCGGACAGTTATATCAACCCTGTCCTTACAACCATAACCACACGACCAAACAGGCTAAATATAAACATTTATGAGAATACGTTACTGATCCAGCTCCTTTCCTAAACAGCTTCCACTCTTCCAGTTAAACCTAGAATACACTTGCTCGGTCTGACCCGAACATATAGGAAAACACCAAGCCCGGGTCAGTCTGGTAAACCAGTGTGAGAAACACACTCAACTTGATTATTAAAGTTAGAAAATCCTTTGAAACAAAAGCATCTCGTAAGACCGCGCCACAAATAAACATGTCGGGTTTTTACCTTACGATTGCTAAAACATTTTTATTAAAATCCTCTGATATTATAATAGGGTCTATTTACAAATACTTATTAAAATAGCCGAAACTGTTACATTTATTAAATTCCAGCTACCAGCCACAAAGTGGGTAATATGAACAAAAATCGTAAAGGTGCGTAGGGAGAACGGATTTCCAACTAATGACTAGGCACTGGGGTACCACCTGTCACAGTACGTGGCCTAGATCACCGTACCGAGGATTACTCTCAATCCCTTGCAACACAAGACCGGGACTACCCCTTACTGGATCATCCCGAGTAAGATCACCCCATGGTTGGGTTCAGCAACCGCACCACTAAGCCGAAATAAAAGGAACATCTAGACAGGGATGACCTTACCCTGAAATAGGTGCTACCCACCTAGCCTTGCTGCATAACCCCTGATTTTCAGTCATTCCTGGTTGATGAGGCTTGAGGCTAGGCGTTACCTTTTTAGAACATATCCCTTAGAATGCTCATCTCCCACCTGACGATGTTCTGAAAGCATTCATCCATACAAGTCCGTCCCGGGTCCGAACGGATCCGAAGGCACTACTCCTACTGCATCCATTTTGGAATCACCTCAGGATTAGTAGCGACTAGCCCTTGCACTTCACTGCTCCATCTTCGACTCCGAACTCGTCTTTCTCATAAAAACGTACAAACCGGATCGAAGTGGTTTTCGAGAAATTAATCCCGATCCCGGTCTCTTCGAAACGATCAACGTATTGTCCAGTATTGATAGTCGGTTATTTAACTATCAAATAACCAACCAATACAACCAAGTTATTTCCCATTGCAACCATTAAGCCTTGTTCACATTTTAAAAATCCTAGCAGAATTAAGAAAGCTCATATACTGGGCAGTTATAAATTTCAAACAACTTCTTTCCAAATCATACTTATAAAATTTCCAAATACATTTCTTAAATAAAATACTCTTTTTATAAAAGTTTCCATAGTATATTATATTAAAGGATATATATATTTAAATTCTAAATAAATAAAAATTCCTTTTTAATTAATTATTACAAAAATAGCATTTTATACTTGAAATAGTTCAAATAATACATACTTATAACAAATGATACCCTTTTAAGACGATTTTCAAAATAATATATAAACTACCTTTGATATTTCAAAATATTTATTTATTCTATTAATACATTTCCAAAATAATATTTTATTTTTAAAACAAAACTAGGTTCAAAATCAATCAAAAACAGAATAAGGCTTATTAGTCTCAACGGTACTTATCAATTCACCATTCACACTTCACAGTTTCAAATATTCAAATCAATCAACTTCCATAGATCGATTCACATTATATTCTCAAATATAATTAACAGGGAAATACAGATACATGTGTGAATAACAAATCATAAATTAGCAATGTGAGTAATAACTACACAGATAATATCAAATAGATGGCTTATATAATCCACAAGAGTTAAATTTTACTATTCAGCGGAATGGTGTCAATTTCCGCTGTCCGGATGTCAAACGGTTTGAATAATCTACTATTAACACATATATTTAGTTTGGGAACATCTTGACAGATAAGCTATGTAAAATTATACAATGGCACTTATATTAAAATGCTATTTTAATTCTGCCTGTAAAGTCTGTAAAATTTTCTTATTTAATCTTCATAATAGATCGTACAACGGCGTAACGTCCAGTTATACGAACAATCTTCTTAAAAACACTTTATTTTATGAGAAATTAAATAAATATTATAAAATTACTTAAGAATTTGTGTTAATTCAAAAGTATAACATTTATTTATTTGTCCTTAATTATTTCAACTATACTTCACTTAATCCAAAACTCAAGTATGATAAATAAATTACTATTTTAAAAGCTTGACTAGTTTGTAATAAAATAATTATTTTTAACTACCTTAAATA
This sequence comes from Allium cepa, assembly GCA_030765085.1. Taxonomy (NCBI): domain Eukaryota; kingdom Viridiplantae; phylum Streptophyta; class Magnoliopsida; order Asparagales; family Amaryllidaceae; genus Allium; species Allium cepa. The sequence continues at coordinate 968,084,751 of CM060932.1, read as the reverse complement.
GACCTAAAGTAGACAAATTTATTACCTTTAAAATAAAGTCTCTGTCTAAAACTTAAGTAACTTTTTTTAATATAAAGATGATTGATTCAACACATATACCTTAAACACTTGCATGTTACAAGCTTTGTGGAACAATTCGTTACAAATTTCCCTGCATTATAACTATACTCTTATGTTATTTAAAACTAGCTTTTGAATCACACCAAACCTATCGGCCCAAGCCCAAATCCATAGCTAAAAAAAATATTCTACAACCGAAACTTATTTATATACTCCACTCAAACGGGCCGTAGCCCAAAAACCGCTTCTTCTCAAATTCTTCTTCTGCCCATCCCAAACGGGCCGTAGCCCAAAAACCGCTTCTTCTCAAATTCTTCTCCTGCCCATCCCCAGATTTCAGTTCCAAACATTGGTAACACAGCCAAATCGACCAACACAAAGCAACAACGCAAGCTCGATAAATTCGAGCATCACCCCGAAGATAGCTCGACACCATCACCGATCGTACGCAACGTCAAACACGAAACACCTCGCCTGGATCACTCGTGCACGGTGATGTACGTGCACGTGCATAACCTCATCATTGGCCATCACACCGCAGCGACATCCAAGCCTAATCACACCTCATTTCTGGATCCCATTCGATATCTCACCGTAGTCCCTCGACCATCTGTTCGAAAAATCGATCAATGGCCAACTTCCAGAAACCAGACATATCCAGCATACCCCCACATTTAGACACACCGCGACAACCACCAGCCACTACCTGGCTCGCCGCTTATCACAATCGAGAGCCCATCTATTGCTCTTACTTCCTACCCAAAATCAAAGGACTCGGTCGCCACATCAATTCCAAAATCAACTCCGTTCCCACCATTACCCAAAACTTCACTAAACCCTAAATTTGATTCAAACAACCAAACCAAACCCAAGATCAACAAACAGCCGTGGTAGATACCTCCACCATGATCACCTACTCCTATCAGAACAGGCCACATCACCCCTCTTCGATGAAATCGTTGGAAAAATATTTTTGAGTGAAAACCGATCATCTAACAATTTCTCAAAATATTCAACACTAAAAATTATAATTTCACCACTGAAATTCATATTTTCTCACAAGAATCAAGATTACATGCTTGAATCTTAGAAATAAAAACATTGAATTTAAACCAAAATTGGATTACCCAATGTAAAACAGGACTCTATCGATGTACACAGCATATTCCTACATGAATCTATTTTTTTCACAAACTATATTAGAAAGTAAACAAACTCCTAGTTTGCATCAACATGAAATATAGACTAAGTGAAAAGATTTAGATTTTTGAAGGCTAAGTGAATATTATATTTACTGTAACAGAGTAAATTTCGATTTACAGGTTTTGAAAATTTAGTTTCTCGCCTTCCACATTGATTCCAGATGCTTCAAAACTTGGAGTTGAAATCTTGATTAGAAGTTGAAATCTGAAATTTGAACCACCCCTTTAAAATTCTGAGTTTTGAATTTGAACAGCAATCACATCAGAGTGTTTCCTTCTTGATATACAGAACACTGTTTTTCTTCTCACCCTTAAAACTTTGAATTTTAATCGCTTAAGAAATTTAAACAGAGCTTTGTTTTCGAATTTGGCTCTACATATTTGACAAAGTAATATTTGTATTGTTTCTATATATTTAAAAATAAAAATGATAATAAGAAACTATATTGAAATAACACTTCTTAATTAATTTATCCTATAAATTATATGTGTTAATTTAAACAAAGACTACAAAATAGTTAAGATTTTATCTTTGCTTTTAACTTAGTTGAAATTTGCATTTGTCATTCATACAGTGAAATAAAGGTGAAACCTAGTAAATTAAAATAACCTCTTGTCTCATTTGTTTTATAAAAATACATATGATTTTTAAACAGAACGTAAAATTCTATGTTAAATACCCCATATACATATGTTATAAATAGAATGACTTTCAATATTAAATACTCGGTGTGTTATAAAATTTCATTGTGCTATAATTTTATTTTTTCTAAATCCTTCTTGTATATATAACCATATTCACAATTTCATTTATAATATAGACATATATTATCTACAAATGTTTTAAATTATCTGTTATCTATGCGTATATAGTTTCTCCCAATTATATATACAACCTCTCTTTATTATACTTAAGTGATTGTTATACACCTAAATTTATTTATAACGTTTTCTCAATTAAGTATTATAAAATTCCTTATTCAATGTGTATATAGTTTCTTTCTAATTATTTATTTGATTCATATACACATCTATTTATTTATAATATTCTGTCAATTTAAATATTTTAAATTTTCTTTTTAACTTATCATTACACATTCACACTTTTCTAATTCAATATATGTCACTATTTTAGAAATCTTAATACTTCTATTTAGTTAATATATACAACATTGTTTATATATATACCGAAATCAAAAATTTCACTTTCACTTCATTATGAATTTTTATCCAAATTTTATATACATCTCAATTTAATTTTAATGCCATGAATTCCTATTCTCCTTATATGTAACTTTATTGTTTCTGATATATATAACTATGAGCATTTGATTTTAATAAATTTAAATTCTCTAATATAGTTTATCTTTTAGAATAAAATACACACATTTAATCTTTAAACAAAATGTATATATTGAACCATGGAAAACATGTATTTCTTTTTCTTACTTCAGTAGGTACACAAAGATTTTAAACAAAACGTATATATGTAAGAAATTCCATTTAAACCATTCTATAATTTAATATGGATTTGAAAATTCAAATTATATTGGCTTGGAAAATTGCATAAGATTATTAACCATTAATTTATAGAAATATTGTATATAAAAATAAAATATTATTAAATATTATAAATTTATATTCACAACTTGGGATGTCCAAAATCCTGGGTCGTTACAACGGTGGAGAATTTGAAAATGAAAATTTTGAGAATTTCCGTAATAAAAAGGAAATTACTCATAATTTCTCTTTTACAAGAACTCCACAACAAAGCGGAGTGGTAGAATGTAAGAATGGAACGATTCAAGAGTGATAGAACGATGCTTTCCGATAGTAACTTACCTAAAAATTTTTGGGCTGAAGCAGTCGCTACAGCATGTTATAAATTAAATAGGATTAGACATTAAGTAATAAAACACCATATGAATTACTTTACAGTAAGAAACCTATAGTATCTTATTTTAAAGTTTTGGTAGTAAGTGTTTCATTCTTAATGCAAAAGATAATTTAGATAAATTTGAACCTAAATCCGACAAAGTTATCTTTATCAGATATTCTAATAGAAGTAAAGCATTTAGAGTTTATAATTTAAGAACTAACACTATTGAAGAAACAATGCATGTATCTTTTGAGGAAAAATTTAAAGATACTGTACAAATAGAAGATGAAGAAGATTTTGTAACTTTGAATAATGAACCTAATGAAACTAATTGTGAAATCATTCAACCTAATAAAAGAATTAGGGTATTAAAAGATCATCCTATAGAAAATATACTAAGAAATATTAAATCTATAGGTAAAATAAGAAATCAACTAAATAGTATGAGTACTGTTGCTTTTATATCAACTATTCAACCTAAAAATCCAAAGGAAGCATCATCTGATGATTCATGGATTCTTTCTATGCAAGAAGAATTGAATCAGTTCACCAGAAATGATGTTTGGGAACTTGTTCCTAGACCTGAGGATAAAAGCATAATTGGAACAAAATGGGTTTATAAAAATAAAATGAATGAATTTGGTGAGATTGTGAGAAATAAAGTTCGTTTAGCCGTGCAAGGTTATTGTCAAGAAGAAGGAATTGATTATGACTAAACCTTTGCACCCATAGCAAGACTAGAGGCTATCATGATTCTACTTGCTTTCGCAAACTACAATAATTTCAAGCTATATCAAATAGATGTTAAAAGTGCTTTTCTAAATGGTTTTGTAAAAGAAGATGTTTATGTTGAACAACCTCCACTTTTTGAAGATAATAAATTTTCAAATTATGTGTATAAATTAAAGAAAGCTTTATATGGTCGGAAACAAACTCCTAGAGCCGGGTATGAAAAACTAAGATCTTACTTACTACAATCTGGTTTTGAAATTGGTAAAATTGATGCAACTCTTTTATTAAAAGAAACAAAAATGATATTCAATTAGTACAAATATATGTAGATGATATAATATTTGTGTCAATTAATAACATAATGAATTAAAGAATTTTCAGATATAATGACTAAAGAATTTGAAATGAGTAATATGGGAGAACTAAGTTTCTTCTTAGGACTTCAAGTCAAATAATTAAATAAAGGAATTTTTATTATTCAAGAAAATATGGTAAGGATTTAATTAATAAATTTGGATTGGCCACTTCTAGTGGGAAACCAACTCCAATGACAACTAATGCAGCTTTAAGTAAAGAAGATAAATCAAAAGATGTTGATCAAAAATTATATATGGAAATGATTGGTTCGCTGCTTTATATAACAGCAAGTCATCTTGACAACATGCGTAGTGTCTGTCTCTGTGCAAGTTACCAATCTCAACCTAAAGAAACTCACTTAAAAGCTGTTGAAAGAATTTTAAGATATGTAAAACATAGTTTAGATTATGGTTTATTTTACCCTAAAAACGATGTATTTGATTTAATTTCATATTGTGATGCTGATTACGCTGGTTGTAAATCAGACCGAAAAAGTACAACTGGAACTTGTCACTTTCTAGGACATTCTCTGTTTTCCTGGTTTATTAAGAGGCAAAACACTGTATCCTTGTCAATAACTGAAGCAGAATATATATATCTGCTTCTTTGGCTTGTTCTCAAGTTATATATATGCAACAAACTTTAAAAGATTTTGGATTAACTATAACTAAATCACCAATTTATTGTGATAATTCTAGTGCAATAAACCTATCTAAGAATCCAACTCATCATGCTAGAACAAAACATATTGATATTAGACATCATTTTCTTAGAGATAGTATAAATAAAGAGTCATAACTCTTGAATATATTAATAGTGAAAAAAAAATTGCTGATGTATTAACAAAACCATTAAATGAACAAAACTTTACTAAATTTAGAAGAGAATTAGGTATATGTCCATTAACTGAAATATAAATTATAAATAATACAAGTATAGTTAATAATAAATATAAATAATTTTTTTTTCCATAAATTGAACTAGGCATGTCGACATGACTCATCCCCCTATGTCGACATACAGGCCGAGATTTTCAAATTTAAATTTCCCTCTAAAGTTAGTTATTAAGTTGTATATTTATATATTTTGACTTTACTCCTTTTCTTTGTAGTAAACTTCTAAAATATTAAATTAATGGCTTTCTCTTTTAATAATAAGCCTTCTTCACACAGTTCTCCTCATTATGGTCTTTTTCAACGTTCCACACACGTATGAATCATCAAATTACAAGAAAAGATGAAAGATTTGCTTCAAATGATAATGGAGATTTAAGTGAGTCATTGCGAATTGCTAGAGAACAAGATAGGCAAGGCATAATCCTTAGGAATTTACAAAACTTCCTTATGGATAACCATGCCAATCCCATTATCATCGAAGAATCATCACATGAATTCCGAAGAAGAAGAGCCTCTAGAAGAACCACAAGAGGATCAAGAATAAGAACATCCTCTGCCGAATTTGGATGTTCATATGGATGAAGATGGTGGCATTATTTGCGTTGGAGAGGTTCTTTTTGACGCTAATGGGAACTTGGTTGAACAACGTAGAAACTTTTGTCTCCACTATCCAAATTGTTTCATCCATAAATCACTAATAGTTAAGGGTCCTCGTTAAGCGTTTTTTTCGTTTTCTTGATTGTATGTTGGTTTGTTAATTTGTATATAAGTGTTAATGTTCTTCTAAAAACAATCTTTAGTGTATAAAATCTTGAATTCCATTTACCTTAGGATGTTATATCTCACTCATACATAGTTATTATTCTTATATCATATGTTTGTTTATCTCATTTTCTATTAAATTCAAGCTTTATAGGTTATTTTTGTTGATGATAAAGGGGGAGAAGTTATATAAAATAATAGGCTTGGAGTAAATGGGAGTTGTTGGTGTAAGGGGGAGTTATGATGTGATCAAAGTGGTGAGTATATTTTATAAGGTTGTCATCATCAAAAAGGGGGAGATTGTTAGGAACTAGAGATAGTGGTTTTGATGATAACAACCTTTGTAACTTATTTTATTATAACTTATATACTAACACTATTGTCTAGATATAAATGAATGTTATTATGCAGGATATTTATAAGGCATGTATTGATTATTGAAGACTATATAGTATGAAGATCAATAATGAAGAAATCAAGTTAGAAGACGCATGAGTATCAAGATCAAGATTTTAAGATACGTGTCTTGTTTTTGTTAAAACTTCATAATAGCATGGAAATCTTCATTTCAAATTTAGGTTGGGATGGAACCCTAGAACCCATTTCTACATTCTTAGTGGCTTACAAACCCCCGACAAGTAGCTTACAAACCTACGACAAGTGGCTTACAAACCCACGAACATCCTGGTTTTGTACAAATTCTCGAATCCTAATGTGATGAGATATTCTGTAGGAAGAAGCTTGCGAAACTACTTCAAAATGGTTTTTCAAAATGATTTTCAAAATTGCTTTTCAAAATGTTTTAGTCTTAAAAATTATCTTTTCAAATGATTTTCGAAAATATGTTTTAGCCTTAAAATAATCTTTGTTTTGTTTTTAAATAAACTTTTGTTTTATATTTTGTTTTTTTCTAAAACTATCTTCTGATTTTTAAATATTTTTTTATAATATATATATATACTTGAGATTTAAAATCAAATTTATATATACATTCTAAAAATACATTTTTCTACTCTTCTTTATTTTGAAACATAAGAAAATTAGTTTATTTTACTTCAGAATCATTTCATCTTCTTTTTCTTTCAGAACCATTTTCAAAACAAATTTTACATTGTTTTTAACTAAGGGATGTCGACATCATGGGATACCCCATGTCGACATGGTGGCCGTTGAATTCAAAAGTTTCAATTTTCAAAAGAAGTGCCTATTCGTTTAAATCTGTTCACGATTGGTTATGACCATTGGTACTCTTTAAATAGCCTTCATAAACGAGTTTTTTAACAAAATATTTTCTTATTTTCTTTACTCCTTCTCTACAAATCGATATTCTAAAATTTTCATATTTTTAAGATCGTGCCGAAATTCAGCCGAATTCTCAAATAAATCAAATTGGAATCTCATTTTTGTTTGATTCTCTTCCCTCTCTCGAAGATCAAAGTGCTATTCACAGTTATATGATCAATTTGTAATCAAAAGTTTATCGAGTCTCTCTATAAGGTGTGGTTGTGCCTGAAAATCAATTGGGTGATCTTGTGTCCCGTAAATCAAGAGAGTTTGCCTCGGACTCGTGAGACAGGAGGGTACCTCAAGGCCTTTAGAAATTAAGGATTGTAATCTCGACATTGGTATAATAAAAATTTGTATGAGGTGTTTGTCTTGGTGTAGGACTAGATGTAGGGTAACTCCAAACCAGTATAAAATTCGGTGTGTTCTTTCCTTTTACTGCTTTTAATTTACTTTCTACATCTATGTTTGATTTTGTGATTATTTTGTGATTAAGTTTTGCATTTTTTTATATCATAATTTTTTTAAATTAGTCCATATAAGTCTTAGAATTCATTAAACACTATTCACTCCCCTCTAGTGTTAAATTAGCCTTAAGATTCATAATCCGCATTCCCTTTCAGTAACAACCCATCCTGAAATGGACCTAAATTCCAACCTAGAAAAGGCCTATCAAAACTTAGACCCGTCTCAAAGCTGGCTGTTAGTTAGTAAAAAGATCAATACAGAGCTATTTATTTACATATGTAGAATCTCACAGCAGAAGGATCAATATAATGATAACAACAGCACCCATTTTATTCAAATTTCAAAATGCCATTCAAAACCATAACAAAATATCCAAAACTCAACAACCAACATATCTGTGATACAATATTCCAAAAATACAATATTGTTTTTATTTCATGGGTGCATTAAAAGCTGTAGAAAAATAAATATACTGCTGTCATAAGTCTTATAAACATCTCCGCCTTTATTACAGCCCTTCCTAACTTATGTGTAATGAGGAGGGATGTAGAATAATATATGTTAATGAATAAAAATCTCGAGCCTTGCTATATTAGTACTTACTATATTATACTGTATAATTTAAATTGGAATATGTCCAATGTTTTCTACTTACACCATAGGTCTTTTCAAATATAAGCCCGAATGCTTTTTTCAAACTTAAATAAAAGGCTTTTCAATATAAGCCCATAACTAATTTGCTATCAACTCAATAACCTATCTATCGTCTATAATGTCCTATCAATATAAGAGATAGTATTCAAATCACTTAATACCTTTTAATGAGGATTAGGCGGACTTCGACCATTTAATACATTATTTAAGGCAGATCCATGTCATTTGCTACCTATAATCCTAACGTGGACTCTTCACTAGTAACTATCTAGCTGATATTGCACGGAATCTCTTCAACTACTTAATACTTCCTATTAAAGTGGGCCTTTTCCCAAGATATCTTCTACCATGCCTAACATATAACCCTAACCATTTACTAATTCCTACATAGAGAAGAGGCGGGCCCTCAAATAATCACATAATACCTTCAATCTCTAAAGCATATCCTTCGTATTGTGACCTGTATCTCACGGTGACGTCTCATATAAGTCTGACTATTCCTAAGTATTGGTAGCCAAACTAGCTGCGCAGATTTATCTTACAGAAATAACCACACGTCATCGTAGTTAGTTATTATAGGCGAGGTCTCATATCAGTCCTGAAATCACATTGCTAGTAGCCAAATTAGCCGAGAAGACTTCAGTTTGCTTTTGACTAACCTTGCATCCCTATAACTTAGTCATAATCTATATCACACTCTACATATATTATCACACAGCTCACAATTTCCATAATCTAGACTTTTTAAGGAATCTTTCTTATTTCGCCTTTAATATTAATTACTTGTCTAAGGGGGATTTAATAAAATAAATAATCTATTTAACTATGAAAACGTTATAATTATACGTTAATTACACTAATATATATAAAGACAGACGTCTAGTAATTTCCAAGCATATAGAATTTATGCCCTAAACTAGCGTTTAGATGTCAACTTTTTTAATAATTGTACAAGTCTCATCTCATATTATCAACATTATCAAAGTTCTAATATTAATATCCAAAAATTCCAATCAGTAGACTTTTATACAATAAAATTTTTAACTCAACTTATTACATCAAAATAATGGAACATATTGATAATAGAAATTTACAATCTTTATTTTACACTCTATTCAGCTTCCTTTTCACATAAAAAGAAATAAATAAATTTCTATTTAGTTCATTGGAATAAGCGATGCAAATTACAAATAAAATTCGTACCTTACATGTTATTCCTTAATAAAGACCCTTAGGTAAAATTCAAAGAAAAATAAATCAAAAGTAGAATAGAAGGTAAAATTATCAAAACTGCAAATCTACACAATTTCCGTTATTTTGACATAACAATTGAGATTCCCATAAAGAATTGGCATTTCACATTGAAGCAGTTTTGGGATTTATAATATAATGTTTTCGCAAACCAAAACTCCCCAAGGCATATTCAAACCCTAACTATACTAATCAACTACTAAAATAAAAAAGCTAAGATTTCCACTCACATTATTTCCTTAGCTTTGCCTCCTTTGGATTTGACATACATTTGACAAACTCTATCAGATCTCTTCTTTGATACATACATACATACATACATATATTTTTTGAAAATGGTTAAACCGCCTCATTAAAAACCTTACTAGATATCAACGTGATATCTGGTAAGGAAAAAAGAGTGCAGTGCTTTATTGATTTAATGAATAATACAATTTACAACTTACAACAAAGTCAGAACAAAACAAGACCAAACCCTCCTTATTGGGTGAAAGAACGAAAAAAATAAATGCCCGAACCATATCAATACATCACATAACCCAATAACCAGAAAATCGTAAAAACATTAACTGACATCGGTAATCAACCGTTATCTAGTAGATCAATGCCCCATCTCTGTAAAATTTCTTCATTTTCTTTCGTTCTCATTGACTTTCTCTTACTTTTCGTCATCAAGAATTTAACATCCATCTCCACATAGTTCCAACGCTGAAATTTGTCTATCACTTTTCCATCATGTACTCTGGCATTTCTTTCCATCCATATGTGGTAGATAATTGTGACAAAACTGCAGGCAGCAAGATCTTTGATTCGATTTGCAGTTTTGAATGACTCAAAAATGTCAATCGCTACCTCTTCAATCTGCAACGGGCTGTTCCAATTCATTCCTAGTTTGAGTTTACTTCGAGTCCAGAGGTATGCTGAGTATGGGCATTGAAAGAACATGTGATTTCTACTCTCTGGCTCTCGATTACATAACACACATGTAGGATCAACAGAAAATCCCCATTCCATCTGTTTGTCTTTGGTTGGTATTCTATTTAGGATTACCTTGTATGTGCATAAACTCATTTTAGGGCTGTTACAGTGGTTCCATACAATTTTAGCCCAAATATTAGGCTGAAAATGTCTTCTAGTGCTATCCCATGTAGAATAGAAAGTGAAACCATTTGGCTTGTGATTCCAGCTCCAATAATCAGAACCATGTGTTGTAGACAATTGAACTTCATTAATTTGGTTTACTTGTCTAGTAAAATGTAGGGTTTGTGGCCTTAATGTGTTGTTCTGTATTATACTACAGACCTTCAAGTTGTCTCCTCCATTTAAACCAATAGCATCCCACCCAAGGATATTGACCAACAATTCATTGTTAATCCAGGGGTCGTGCCATGGCAGTGTGTCTTGTCCATCAACTATGTTTCTTTGAATGTGTTGTAGCCCTTTTTGTCTATGCTTAAGGATAGATTTCCAAGTGCAGGAACTGTTGTTATCTATCTCCACTGTCCAGAAGTGTTTATCTTTACAATATCTACTTCTCATCCAATTTGACCAAAGATTGTTGTTGTTTATGTAATGCCACAACAATTTGATAGCAGTAGCTGATCTAATATCCTCAAAATTTCGTAGGCCCACCCCTCCTTCTAGTTTTGGTCTGCACAATATGTCCCAGGCTATTTTATGCGTTCTGCCACCCTAGACAAAGTTTGCACATATCTTATTGATTTTATTGATTGTTGCAAGAGGTAGTTGGTATATCATCAACCAGTATAACACCATAGGTGTAATAACTGAGTGTATGAGTTCAATCCTTCCTGCCATTGATAAGAGTTTACAATCCCATCCATCCATTCTGTTTTGAATCCTATCAAGTAAATTTCCACAATCATTATAGTGAATATAATTGTAAGATAGAGGGACTCCCAGATATTTAATAGGTAGTATTCCTTCTTTCATATCCAATATGTTGAGAAGAGAGTTTCTGTTGGTCACACCTCTACTGAAATAAGCTTTAGATTTCAAATTGTTTATATTTAGCCCTGTCAAACCTTTCAACTTCTGCATCATGTCTTTAAGAGCTTTAACATGTTTATGCTTAGCTTTTGAAAATATCATGAGATCATCTGCATACATGAGGTGAGTGACACATGGATCTAGATTATAGATAGGTTGAAATATGCCTGCTTTGTAAGCTTTATACAACATCAAAGACAGATATTCCATAGCTATGCAGAAAAGATAAGGAGAGAGGGGGTCTCCCTGTCTCAACCCTCTGTTACTATGAATAAAACCTTTGGGGCTACCATTTACAATGATAGAGTAAGTAGGGGATGAGATACATTTTCTTATAAGTTTGATCAGTCTATATGGGAAACCCATCATGTTCAGCATGTGGCATACAAATTCCCTATTAATCATATCATAATCCTTTTGTAGATCAATCTTGAGACACATTTTATCACTGCCCTTTCTATTAAATTGTCTAATTTGTTCATGTGCTAGCAGGATATTTTCTGTAATGTGTCTACCTGGGATGAATGCTGACTGGTTCTCTGATATAAGGTGAGGTAAAAATGGCTTTATTCTATTGCATATGATTTTGGATATGATTTTGTATAACACATTACAACATGCAATTGGTCTATAATCAGAGATACTTACAGGCTGTTTGATTTTAGGTACAAGTGTGATGAAGGTATGGTTTAAACCTTTTTCAATTCTGCCTGTATTGAAAGCTTCTTGTATTAAATCCAAAATATCATACTTCAACTCATTCCAGTGAATTTTATAAAACTTTGCAGTGAATCCATCAGGGCCAGGGCTTTTGTCTTCTAGGATTGAGTAAACAGCCTTTTGGACCTCCTCAATCGTGATAAGAGATGTGAGTTTAGTTCTTCCTCTGTCATTTATTATATTCTTACATTGGATATCTGGGAAATTAGTAGGAAGAGGCTGTGATGAGTAAAAGATGGTAGTGTAATAATTTATTGCCTCAGATTCAATTTTATCAGCATCTTGTATTATTTCCCCATTGCTCATGATAATCTGATTCCAATTGTTGATATATCTCCTTTGTGACATCTTTGCATGGAAGAATTTAGTACATGAGTCTCCATCTGTCAGCCAATCGATCTTTACTTTCTGTTTAGATTTTAGAAATTCTGCCTCATTTTGACTCTTCCAGTTAATATATACATTGCTGAGTTTTTCAAATAAGAGTGTATTAGTAGGGTTTGCATCACATTCTTTAAGGCATTTCTGATATTCTTCTTCATAAAATTTGAGAAGGTTACCCTCTTTACAATTTTTGAGATTCCATTCTTTTAGCCTGTATTTGCATTCTGTAATAAATTTCATGAATTTGTGCATTTTTGAAGCTTGCCAGTTTGGGGATATTGACTGATAAATATCTAAAGCATTTTGAAAACATTGCATATAGCCTTCTGTCAAGTACCAAGAGTTCACATACCTGAATGGAGTGTTTTTAATAGTTTTGGCCTCTTTATTGAAACTGATAAATATTGATATATGATCACTGATAGCATTAGAAACCCCAAATGATGTAATTCCAGGAATAGATCCCATTAATATGTGGTTACATAAGACCTTATCAATTTTAGATGCTACCCCCTTCTTCCTCCAAGTGTATTTAAACCCTATAATCGGTAGTTCCAGTAAACCCACTCTAGCAATGCAATTATTAAATCCTTCTATTTGACTAAAAGGAACAACAGAACCCCCCTTTTTATCTGAAGGAGACAAGATATTATTAAAATCTCCTAATATGATCCATGGGGAATTCACCAATCTGGCTTCCTCAATTAAGTCTTCCCATAACTTATTTCTATCTTTAATGAAATTACTAGCATAAACAAACAATATTCTACATGTAAATCCACCAGTGTTTACAACTAGTATAGAGATGTGTTGAAAAGATTTTTTCTCCATTTGACAATTCCAAATATTCGAGTTCTAGATAACAAGAATACGACCTTTGCTACCACAGTCATTATTATCAATCATTTTCCGGTTATTATCTAATCTATGCCCCCGTTTTTCTGTATTCATATCACTTAGCTTATTTTCTAGTAAGCCAGCCATTGTTGGCTTATATTTTGTTAGGAATTTAATCACTTCGAATTGTTTACTCTTAGCATTTAAACCCCTAACATTCCAAGAAACAATGTTCATTATTTAATCTTACTTTGGATCCTTGTATTTGCTTTAGGAGGAGCAGAGGTCAATTTTCCTTTTCTACTTTTAGAACTCTGTATGTTAGCTGTTTCAATTTCTTCATAGAATTTTTGGTTTTTATCCACGTAGTTTGAAACATCTTCCATTTTCTCTGGTTGTTTGTATTCTTTTCTTCTCTGGCTAGATTTCTGACTAGTTCTTCTCCTTCAGAATCACTTAAATCTTCTATCAATCTTTCTGTAATTTGTTCACTAATGTGTACTGGTGTGATGTCTGGCCTATCATGTACTGAGGGAGTGGTATTAATATCCTTTGATTTTGATACATCTGTGCTCTTCTCATTTTGAGTGGAAGACATTTCATTTATAATATTTTTTCCTGTTGTTTTTGTAACTGCAGGCATCTTAGGTTGACAAGAGACCATCAATTCCTTATTGCCATTAATTTCTAAGATTTCTGAATTTTCAGTTGTGGTCCTATTATGTGCAATAGGATTTTCTAATTCTTCATTAGTAGTTTCTGCATCTTCCTGTATTATTTCTTTATTGGAATTTAAACATGTATTACCTGCTGATAGTTCTGCATTATTATTCTCTTCTGTTTGTTCTATATTGTTAATAATAACATTCTGTTCCGAGTTTGACTCACTGGCATTTTGTTCATTTACTTTTGGTACCCATTTTCCTTTACTTTTTATTTTGCATTGTTGAGTAGAGTGGCCAAACACTTTACAATCTTTACAACTATTTGGTTTGTAAAGGTAGTCTACTTTTATCAATATCTCCTCCCCAGTATGCAGAATTGCTATCACTTCATTAGGAAATTCATCAGTTGCTTGCATTTCAACCAAAATTTTTGCAAATGCTATCCTAGATTCATCAACAGTAATCTTGTCCATTTTAATTGGTTTTCCCAATACACTTGCTACAGCGCTCATTGCCTCTTTATCCCAGAGTTCTAGTTCTAGATTAGATAGTTTGATCCATATAGGTAGAGTTGTTAGAAGCTCTTTTCTAAATCTAGTGCCTATCACCCATTTCTTGAGAATGATAACTTTGTTGTCAAACAGATAAGGTCCTCCTTTTAGCACATTATCACAGTCCAGTTTATTGTCAAAGCATATTATAAAAAATCCATTTTCTCTTGATAACAGTTGAAACTTCCCTGAAGGTTTCCAGACTCGTTCTATATATCCTTTTGAATGTAAATGATACGGTCTGGTTCCATAAACATAAAATATGATCGAATGTTCCCATTTGTCCTCTGCTCTCTTCACTGAGTTTTCTGAGATTAATGCTTTCTTCTTATTGTTATCCAAAAATGGTTCGATGTATTCTAGATCCAGAAATTCATCATGTTTCTCCCCTATTCCCCCACTTGCTGCCTCCTTCCATGATTTCCAGTTCCCTGCTCTTATATCATTTTGTATCGACTTCCATTTGTTAACATCCTTATTAATGTCAATTCGATCGCCTTGAACCTGTGAGGTTCCAGATCTAGTTCGGGTTTGAACCCCCCCCCCCCAAATTTGGACCCCTGGCATGACGAACCACTGTGGTGATTTTTTGATTGCCTTAGGACAATCCGTCACGACCCAGGTCAGAGGATCCGATCAAATCCCTCGTTTCCTCCGAAAATACTGCTTTCCCTTTGTTTCGATTCATATTCTTAACGGCATCTATTTGCGAAGTGCCTTGATCAGGTGGTCTTCCTCTATCTTTGTTAAAATCGCCAGTAGATTTAGATCCTTCAGCCGCCATTTATTCCGTGATTTTATAACTTAAACATATAGTAGCAATACATTAGATTAGGAAAATTTTGAGAAGAATAGGTTGGGAAAATAAATTGAAAACAAAATTGATATACTGGATTTCTTAGCTGAAAACCTAATGGAGTTTTCCTAAATCTATAACGAGATGAACTAACGGAGCTTCGCTAGAGTCCAAAAAAATATTTTGTGAATAAAATTGAGAGGGGTAGACTCCTATTTAGAGAGGTTGGAATACACCAGAGTCGTCAGATATAAGTCAGTTTAATATTATATAACCAGTAAGTTCATTGTGCAGAACTCTAGACTCCACCGTAGTGATCGATCGGCTTAAAGGGAGTGGTCGACGGATTCATTGTATTTTTGGAAAGAATTGCTTGCCGTTGATTTTTAATTATTTTATTCCTTAATTACGCTTTAATTTTAATGTTAATTTTAATCTTTACTTAACCCCCAAGTCAAATTACTGCCAACTTTTGATTTTCAAATTTCAAAGTTAATTATTCATTTGAATTTGAATTCAATTTAAATTATTTTAAACTGGAAAACATCAAACGTCCATAACTTTTCTGTTTGAGCTCAGTTTTTAACATATTATTTATAGAAATTGATCGGAATTTCAACATGAATGCAACGACGTAACTTTCGTGGTCAACTTCCAATTTTTTTAAAATATTTATTTTTTCCCTATCTTATTTAATTTGACTTATCCAATTAATTTATGGTTCATTTTATGGGGTATTACAGTGGCGCACCCACCGATCGGATTAACTACATACAAAGAAATAACTAAGTAGGTAACGTCCAACCCTACCCTATCAACCAGACCCTTAGAAATAAAAGAATGTATAGCTCCGATATCAAAGAGAATGTGATAAAAAAATCTGGAATAGAAATCACACCTTTCGACACATCATTCTTGCCTTTCCCCCAATTGTTGGCCCTTCTAAAGAAACATTCGTGCATACTTCAACTCTGGTAATCCCTTTCTTATCGCCCATCTATCATAGTGGAAGCATTTGATCTTGGCCACTACAGCTGGTTGCAAACGCTTTGATGAATAATGCATCTTATGTCCGCAATAGTATTAAGTAATTTCCATAAGGTCTTTTCGACTTCCCCTTTCGGAGTCTTCCACTTTGGTTGCTGCCTATTCTTTCCCTTCTGGTAAGGAGTGAACCTCTTTTTTGGTTTGGCCTGGGCTTCCATTCCATTCTTCTCTATGCCAAATACATGTTATATCTCCTAGTCATACCCACTAAAAATTCAAAGGGAGATGCCAGATGTGCCATCATTTAATGATCAGGACCTTTCTTTGAACTCCTAATAAATTTCTCTTTCTTCTTGATCGAGGTTTTAATCAACTCTCAGCCATACTTCGCTAAGGGGATAAATCTCTGAATGTACTCTTGAACAGAAAGATCCACTTACATGAGATCAATGGACTCTCTCAACAACACTAATTTGAGACTCCAAAATGTACCGATCCTTAAACCTCTCTCGAAACTACTTCTAATTTATCTCTTCTCCAAGAACTTCTACAGTCACTATTTCCTACCACCCCAAAGCTTCTTCATGCAATTGTCAAGAAGCAAGCCATCTCTTTTGTGCATCATTCTGCCCTAAGTCCCTGAAAATATGCTCATTGACTTTCAACCAGTCTAACACTTTTACATCGGTTCCTTCCGTAAAACATGGCCCTCAAGGCTTCCGTAATCTTGACTGAACTTAGAAAAGTCCACTCTAGCCACTGGTCTTGGCCCGGCTACATCCGGCATAGCCTCTCTCACTGTTCATTTAAAGCCCCACCAAATACCTGCTATAGCGCATGGCGCACTTCGACCGCTATGCTATTTCAATTTAACTGCTAAACAGTAGATTTGCTATAAGCCCTGTTAGTTTAAACTACACCCACTAAATCAAAGCTTCTTAGCACCCACTTTAGCAAAATTAATGTTGATTTGACTAGTTTTCTTTAAAACAAATTAACAAATTTAGCGTAAAGACATAACTTTAGGTGTAAGTGCTCAACATAAGTTAGAAATTAATTGTAGTCACCAAATCTAGTATGCATAGATCATGATATTCTTTGGTCTTATTACTTAAGATAGAATAATATTTCATTTTCTTACAGAAACAATGTGTGAGAGAGAATAAATTAACTTTAAATATTTGGTTTTATATCTAATGAAGTTGTTTGCACCTCCTCTATTTTTTGCTATATCCCCGCTTTATCTTCGCCATAACTTTTTGCACTTCCACCTCTATACAACCGCTAAGCATTTTAACTGCACATCTCTTTCATTATTTGCATCACAAAACTTTACAACAAGACATTCACATCCATCCCCATAATAGGTGGGACTGCCTCATTCACTACTGCCTGAGGCACTTCACCACCATTGCCTTCACGGTCTGAGTACTATGATTCTCCTCTAGTATCAGCACCTCCAATCTAACTCTTCCACTTCTCAAATCCATTTTCTACTAAGAAAATTTTTGTTGAAAATGGAAGAAAGAAATATATTTAGCAATATAAAATCTCTATTGTACTCATTTATATCTCAATATAGTAAAAATAAAAGTACGTCATATAGTACTGTAAACCCTCCCTAAGGTGTTTTCATCTATTTCCAAAAGCGACTTAACTTCATTTAACTAAACGATTCGCTAATCTAAGCTTTGATATCAACCGTAACCAAATATAGAACCTTAGTGTGTTGTAGTCACCTTTGAATTATATTCAGCAACAGAGATGGGATCAGTTATATTATATAGTCTTAAGTAACTAGAGACGACATACAAAATTAAACACATCATTATAAATTTAGTTTAACCATTATTTTTACATGGTCAAAAATATAGTATATCAAAGCTATTAGTGTTCCATATATGGTGATGTAGGCACAAGCACTCGATGCAACAGAAATAAACATAAATATAACACCTAAGCTCTTGTTCTATTTTTGACTTGCATTGTTCGACTGTCCCAAAAGCGACCTGTCAGTGTCCGTAAAATCAGCCTACTCAAATGAGTAACCGTGAATTTATAGGAAAAAATAACTAAAGATGAGTCATATATAAAGTCTGGTATGAATAACATGTTACCCTAGACAAGAAATAAAGAGACTGCTCTGCTAATATACAGGATGGTTTTCCACTTTTTCAATACCTAAAATAATAAAATCTCTGATTTGTACATAAACTGAAGTCATAAATTTATATAATCCAACAGTAAAGCAAAACCACAATGCCACAACGGAAAAAAATCTCTCAGTCTATCTTATAAAAATATCCTAGCTTTTTAATATACCTGAAACACCTTATATTTGACTTGTCCTAAGGTTTTACATAATTTTCCAGCATATATATATATCATTAAGGTTCTATCATTAAGCTGCCACCAAGGCCTTATGTCTATATACTATATAAATTTACGTTCATTCTCGGCTACCATTAAGGCCTTATGCATCGTCATTTTAGAATTATACTTAAGTCTCAGCATTACCATATTTTAGCTGTCGCACAAGCCTTTCCCCTACTTTGCTTACTATTCTACACTGTCACTTTCTACCTTGCATCTTCTACCATCCCCTTTTGTTATTACTCTAGGATTTACACTAATACTTTTGGTTCCAATTGCCACACGGGCCTTACATGTACGCTTTCAGCTTCGGTTGATACACATGCCTTACATATATGTTTTCAATTTTGGTTGACACACAGGCCTTATACCTATGCTTTCCGTTTTGGTTTCCTCACATGCCTTTCACATACAAATCATTCTAACAAATCATTTTCTTTTAGGCTTTCCACTTAGTTGTTTACTAAATTGACATCTCGATTACCAGTCTTTCAATTATTAATATTGATTGTCATATTATTCTATATGTGCCTAATAAAAGTCTCGACTAATAGTCTTTCCACTTAGTTATCAGACTTTCATATGGTCGTCGCTAAATGGTGTCTAAAAATGAAATGCCTTATCGCTCATAGAGTAGGAACGGTCGAAGGAGATCAGGACGTTGCTAGGAAATGATATATGGCAGAGCTCTGTAAGAATAAGCATCTACAGAAAGTAAATTACGCATAGACTACTATCTACACCAAAAAATTGACTGTATAGTAATTAAGGAAGGTCTCTGCTTAGGTACACCAATGATCGTTTTAATGAACTAGACTCATGGGACAAAGAAAAGGGGCAACAACAGAGCCTAAAGAGGAAATAGAGTTTATGGAGGTAGGCAAAGATGACCTGACTAAGTTAACGAAGAATGGATCTTGATTGGAACATGATTTGAAGATGTTGTTAATAGGCCTCTTTCGAGAAAATAAAGATGTATTTGCATGGCCCTATTCTGACATGTGTGGAATTTCTCCTAGTATCATATGTCAGGCCTTGAATATCGGTCCAAGAAATCCCCTTGTAAAGCAAAAGAAAAGAAGTATGAGTCTCAACTGATCAGTAACTTTAAATGAGAAGCTCGCGACCTTATTGGAGAACCCTGAAATGGATTGCAAATATGGTGTTAGTCAAGAAACTGAATAGGAAGTGGCAGACATGTATTGATTCCTCCAACCTAATGATGCTTTTCCGAAGTATTGTTTTCACTTTTGAGAATCGATCAGCTGTTCGACAAGACCGTAGGAAATGAGCTCTCGTCTTTTGTAGACGTTTATTTTGGATACGATCAAACTTCTATGTATGTCCCAAACCGGGACCACACAAGTTTCATTAATGATTTGGGCCTGTACTACAACATGGTCAAGGCCTTTGAATTAAAGAAGTAGAGAAACCTATCTACGTTTGGTCAATAAGATGTTTGCTAACCAGATTAGAAGAGCCAAGGAGGCCTACGTGGATAATATGCTAGCAAAATCTGAAAGGATCACATTGACGGCTTAGACGATATGTTCCAGGTACTTTAAGAATTTGGAATGAAGCTGCATCCATTGAAATGTTTATTTCGAGTTTTCTTCGAATAGCTCCTCGATTTCATCATACATGCTTAGGGAATAAAAGCTAACGCGGAACAAATTCAAATGTTTAAATACACTAAGATTCTAGAAAATTGAAGGGAAATGCATAGTTTAAACAGAAAGGTAGCAGCATTAAGTAGATTCTGTGTGTTCCATTCTTCGAAACACTTAAAAAAGAGAAAGAACGATTACTCTGACAGGTGAATGCTTAATTACATTTCTCAATTTATCAGAACACCTGCAATAGCCGCTTATCTTTTCCATATCATTAGAAGGGGAAGATCTATACTATACTTCGTAGTGTTAGCACACACCATAAGAGCAGCACTTGCATGAAAAGAAGAGAGGTTACAGTGTCCAATGTATCATATGAGCAAGCATTTCGCTAAGCTAGAATCTAGGTACCCAAAAATGGAAAAACTAGCTTACTGTCTACTGATAGCATTTAAGAAGCTAAGACATTATTTCCAATCTTACCCTATTCGAGTGTTGATGTATCAGCCATTGAGACAACTCTTACATTGACCAGAAAATTTAGGTAGATTATTAAAGTGGAGTATGGAGCCAAGCCAATATAAAATCGCTTATCATCCTCGAATTACAATCAAGGAATGTGCCTTGGCAGGTTTCATTACATAATTCACTATCAAAGACAATGAGGTGCGACCTTAGAAGGAAGAAGCACTTAAATGGAGAATGTTCATGATGGAGCCTCAAATGAACAAGATTCTAGAGCTAGAGTGGTGTTGGCTACACTTGAATAGTAAATATAGTGATATTCCTTACGACTGGAATTTGGAGCAATAAACAATGGAGAAGAGTATAAGGCATTGACAGTAGGGCATGAGGCATTGACAGTAGGGCTAGGAATAGTAAGGGAGTTGGGATTAAGGTTGTTGTGTATAAATAGTGACTCCCAGTTAGTGGTCAGTTGAGTGCTTAGGGAATTCCAAGCTACGGGAGAACATTTAGCCCCCTATCTGAAGAAGGTATGAATTTTACTTAATGAATTGGAGCATTATGTGATCAGACACATTCCAAGGAAGAGTATCAAGAGGCAGATGATTTGGAAAAATTAGCAAGCTATGGAGATAGACCACTCCTTGGGTCAGTTTTGACAATGACCCTACCGAACCTAAGCTTTAAGGAAGTAAATGTCAGTGTAACAATTGATGTAGAGGTGACTCGAATGACCCTGATAATCGAATATTAGCTACTGGAATTTCTCCAGTCAATCAAAATGAGGCCCTAAAGGCATTGCATAGGGCACCTCGCTTTACGATACATGATGGCATCTTTTTCCGAAGTGGATTCTCTAACCTGAAGTTAAGGTGTATTACCGAAAAGCAAACTCGAGAAGTGTTATATATTGTACATCAAGGCAATTGCGGTGACCACTCTAGGGGCCAAAATTTAGCAAATAAGGTTTTTTTTATATGGATACTTTTGGTCAAAATTAAACCATAATGTGGTGGGATATGCTAATAAATGTGACAATGCCAAATGCTTGCAAAAGTCCCTAGATTACCTTCGATCGAACCGAAACACATTGTCAGCCTTTGGCCTTTTGTTGTTTGGGGAACTAATTTGAAAAGAGAATTCCCTATGGCCAGAGAGGGAGCTAAAAACATAACAGTGGAGTAGACTACTTTACTAAGTGGGTTAAGGTAGAAACTGTACCATAATGTCTTTCTCGAAGGTCATCAATTTTTTATTCAAAAATGTCATATGCTGGTATGGATTTTCGCTTCAGATCATCCCAAACAATGGACTATAGTTTAATAGAGAGGAGTTCACCAAATTCTACCGTAGCACAAAATTAAGAAATTCTTTTGCTGAAATGGAACATCTACATGCCAATGGATAAATAGATGCAGATAATAGGTTTTAAAACTCTTATAAATGCAATTAGAGAAGGCAAATGGGATATAGGTGAATGAACTCCCACAAGAACTTTAGGCTTGTTGCACTTCTAAGACTTCAATAGGACATACCCCTTTCACTTTAGCTTATGGGTCAAAAGCCATGCTCCCTGTGTAGACAGACGTTCCACCTCATAAGAGGATTCACCACGACCCAAATGAAAATGAGGAATTAATGAATATGTCTTGGGACCGAATTGACGAGAAGCATGATGAAGCTACCTGAAGGCCACAACATACAGACAGAAGATAGTCAAACAATACAATTCCGAGGTCAAGCACCACCCATTTAAAGAAGGAGACTCGGTCTTAAAGCAAATATTCCCTAGATGGGGGATACTTGACCCTATTTGGGAAGGACTATATGTTATCAGCAAAGGTTGAGCAATGGAGCATATATTCATAATTATGATGGATGGGCACATTTTTGAAAAAACATGGAATGCACAAAACCTTCATCGTTGTTTACTTAGATGCTGCTATTTTTATTTACATGATGTTACCCTATAATAAAAACAACTTTGAAGTAATTATTAATAAATGTGCATTTCATGAAATCTTGTTATGTCAGGTTTTCCTTTTTCTTACATATGGATTATTTCAATCATAAACTATTGCATCGTCGATCACATTAACTTCCTCGACATCCATAGATAGGTTGTAAAACCAAGGTGAGCGGTTGGACTGACCCAATTATTATAAAATCACATGCCCATTCTGATTGAGATTTCCGCATCTTTGCGATTAGGATTAATTTACATTCATGGGCATACTACATCAAATAGTTATGAAATTCACCTCCAAAAACCTTGGTTGACAAAGGTGGACCGGACTTATCCATGATCAATTCAAGACCGTCGACTAGGCAATCCACCATTGAAGATTGGCCCGAAAACCTTGGTCCCAATAGTGGATCAAACTTACCCATGGTTAGAACAATACCATTGATTGGGTATTCCACAATTGATGATATGCCAAAAACCTTGGTTGATAATGGTGGATCGGACTTTCCCATGGTCAAGACATGACCACCGACTAGGTAGTCCATCATTGACAATTGGCCCGAAAAACTTTGCTAGCAATGGTGGACTTAACTTACCTATGATTAGAACAAGACTGCCTACTGGGTAATCCACCATTGATGATCGACCCAAAAACCTCAGCCGATAATGGTGGACTGAGATTTATACAGTATCAGACATGACCGTCGATTGGATAGATCACTATTTTCAATTCACCTAAAAACCATGGTATGCAATGGTAGACAATACTTACCTATGGTCAGGACATGACCGTTGACTGGGTAGTTCAGCATCGATGATCAACCCAAAAACCTTATTCAGCAATAGTCGACCAAACCTACCCATGCTCAGGATATGACCGCAAATAGGGTAATTCACCATTAATGATCGAACCATAAACTTGGGATAGAAATAGTGAATTAGACTTGGCCGTGCTCCGAACATGGTTGTTAGGTAGGTAGTTCACTATTGACAATCGATCTCCAAAGGATTAGGAGCGAGGAACCGTAGAATAGAGAATTCTTATTCAAGTTCAAAATGCAAAATCTCAACTATCTAACTATGCAATGACTGATCCTGCATGAGTACGGTGGACATCACCGTGGGAAAGAGTCGAAAGAGAGAACAAAAACAAGAAGGGTAACATTAAAAGAGCTGGTTTCCGATCCAAGTTTGTTAGTGATCGACCTTAAACAGGCACACCGGACAATAAGAAAAGAATTGTCAACATGTAGACATGCAAGTGGTGACACAATGTGGCCTACAGTTACAACAATGGAACATGGAAAGATACGAAAATCCCACGTGAAACATACATCATATATATATACACACATACATCATATATATATCTGTGTGTGTGTGTGTGTATGTGTGTGTTGAGCCTAAAAATGGCACAACACCCAAAGCAAATTGAAATAAAAGAGATCTAGAAGGAAATGATATGTAAATCAAAAAGAACATTAGAATTTCTATCATGGTTTGGCAAATCTAAGTCTACGTTCATTATATTGTTAATGATTATAGATTATTAGTCATTAATATAGGGATTTGTCAAGTTCTAACAGCTAGAAAAACCAAGAGTAGCTTTCTTAGTGACTATAGTTGAGGAGAAATATAATATAAAGAAAGAAAAGTGCCAAAGGTCCTTTTCCAAATGTTATTGGTATTGTACTTATAGGGAAATCATCTAGCAAAATCGCTAAATCTTAATATACTAAATCTCACTTTAGATCCGAAAAAGCAAAAGGGGAAGACGGAGTCCCTAGAGCAGTAGAAACAGCTCAATACCAACCAAAAGTTGTTGATATCGACCTGATTTTTAAAGGGGGTTCACTTCTCTAGTTTCTATCTTTGATTAAATGAGATCTAACCATTTTTCATTAGAAATCGTAATGATTCTGAGAGGTTCTGATATCACTTGTACTTGTATATTTTCTTCGGAACTTTCTTGAAGTTATTCACTTATTCCCTGAGAAATGGACTTCAAGGAGATCACTCAAGTCATAGTTCCCCAAAACATATCTTCAGAAATACACAAGTGGCTAAAATCATGTTCGGTATGGAGTTGATCAGGTCGGTACCTAGTTCTGTCCTTATCTCCTATTTTACTCTGATTTCCAAGGTCCACTCTTAACGCCCTTCTAAGCATGTTCTCAAGTCCATGAATCATTTCGTCTTCATCCTAACATTCAGATTCATTTGAAAGCTGCTTGCTTAAAAAGATGGATAACGATACATACGCACATGTTCGTGTAAACGAGTTAGCAGGAAAATGTGTGACATGGAATAATAAGAAAATAAACTATAAAAAAGTTTCGACATTTAACCATCACAACACAGCTAAATACCCAAATCATTGAGTCAGGGTCATCAAAAATAATATGCACGTGCCTTACAAAAATCTATCAAAATTGGACACATGCTACCGTGATGTTGGTATATAAAAAAAATATAAAACATTGATTAAGAGAGGAGTAGTTTTCACTTGGATTGAGATAAATAACTTGCTAGAAGATTTGGATTTGGATGGCTTCGCTTTCTCCTTGTGTTTCTTAGCTTTGCACTGGACAAGAGCAACGAGTTCAGCTTATTTCCTCTTTATAAGTCTGAGATCCCCACTGTTGTTGCCTCAAGCTTCACTCCAACCATATCTTCTAGGTACATGGCCTTTGGCTTACCTAAGTGTCTCATCATTACCAAAGTCCTCAAACCCTTCATTTTAGCCCACAACCTCTACATTTGCATCATCTTTCAAGGTGGCAACCATTTTTGGCGTCCTCTTCTACAACAGGTTTAAAAGGACCTAGGGAAACAAGTATGAACCCGAAAGTAGTCGAAGGAGCCACATCTTTGGTTGGATATATCATGGTTATATCACATACATGAAAATAAGTGGGACTATCTAATATCTAATAAAGTTAGGGGTGTAGGAAATTATTTAATTGTTACATAAATCTAACTCGATAATCAATTTTGTTCGAAATAAAAGGTATTTTCTTTCTATTATATAGTTAATAATATATGTTATATTAATTAAATAATGCAACTAAAAGTTTATTCAATAGAAAATCCATAAATGGTATACTTTATGATAGTAGTTACAATGTGTTATAATCATGAGTGATTTATCACAATAAAATAAACATGTCGTATTAAATATTCCTAGTCAAGATGTATCTAGACTGGATATCGATATATCCATTGAGACTAGAGTATGTAATGCTCTCCAAATGTTGGACAATGTATTACTTATAGTTGCTGGAGGCATCAAGTGGTTACATATCGATAACTATTAGAAAATTATAGAATGACTCACTGGATAGTTTCTTGTTAGTTAATATAACTAAGGTCAAACATAAAACATCGATGTAAAAATTCTACATAATTCCCTCAACTTGAGAATACTGTCGAGCTTCAATATGAAAACTTTGCTTTGATTATGGTTAAATCATGGCATGATGTCCATCAATGACAATAATTGGATCCAATGGAAGCATTGTAAATGAGAAACTATTCAAGAGAGAATTCATCTCCACATTTGCATAGGGTTAGTACCACGGTCAAGTAGACTCAACTTGGAGTCAAAGTCTCTAGCCAGAGTAGTTCAATTAATAATCATTATTATTTTTGAACAAAAGAATTTGTGTTTGTACTATAGAGTTGAGTATGTTAGTTCCTGAGATGATGGTTCTGATGACAACAACCTTAGGACCTGTTATAAAATATAAATACTAATATCTTTGTCTAGATATGTATGTATATGCAGGATATATATATGCAGGTACCGAGAATGAAGACTGTATAGTATAAAGATTCAAGGCTGAGTATAGAGATTCAAGACTAACGAATTCAAGACTGAAGAAATCAAGATTGAAGACTCATGAGTATAAAGAGTTGAAGAGTTCAAGATAAGTAATGGAGTCTAGATTTATGTTGAAACTTCATAATAGCATTAAAACCTATATTCAGATTTTTGTTGTGGAATGGAATCCACCTTCTCGCTTTAGTAGTGGGATGAAACCCATGATCTCTTTAGTGGGATGGAACCCTTGACCTTCTCTACTGGAATGGAATCCATGAAAAATTTAAAATGATTAATTTTAAATATATTTTCAAAAACTTTTTAAAAGTCATCTCTCCCTCTATTTAAATATTTTAGCCTTAAACTATCCTTATCATCTTTATATATTTTTATTTCAAAATCATCTCATTTTTTAAAACTCTCTCTTGGTTTTAATATTATAAGCTTTAAATCTCAAAAAATATATTCTATACCTAGTTTTTCGTATTACATGTTATAGATTGTATTTTTTAAGATTATTTTCAAATCTATTTTATAAGTTTAAACTATTTTCAAAATGGTTTACAAAATTTATAAATTTTTTTGATAGGTTTTAGAATGGAAATCGTTTTAAAAACAAAATCAATCTTCAAAATACACATAGGCATGTCGACATCCCCAATCCCCTCATGTTGACATGGCAGCTATAGAATTTAAAATTTAAATTTTCAAAAGAAGTGTCTATTCATTATAACCTTTCACGAATGGACATGACCATTGTTCTCCTATAAATAACAGTTGTTTTAAACGAATTTTAAGTTAGGATTTCTTCATTTCATCACCCTTCTTCTCCACTCAAATATTCTCTTATATTTCAATAAAACTCTACCATAATTCTAAGTGGATCGAACTCGATTGTCTCTAGTTTGATTCTCTATCACTCTCTCCCAAAGATCTCAGTGCTATACAAAGTTATAGAATCGTTCGTGATTAAAGAAGTGTAGTGGGTCTCTCTATCTATCAAAGTGATCGGAACGGTGTGATTGTGGGTCGTAAATCAATTGGGTGTGATTGTGGCCCGCAAATCAATTAGGTGATCTTGTAGCTTGGTTAAATCAAGAGAGTTTGCCCTAGCCTCGAAGATAGGAGGGTGTATCTCATGGCCTTGAAATCGAGGTTGTAATATCGATGTTGTATTTAAAAAGAAATCTGTATAAGAAATTGTGTGGGACTAGATGTAGGGTAACTCCAAACCAGTACGAAATTCCAATGTGTTCTTTCCTTTACTGCTTTTATTTACTATTTGCATCTGTGTTTGATTCTGTGATTGTTTCTATGTTTGTGTATTGCATCTATTTGGAATTAATTTGAAATGATTTCAAAAAGATTCATAAAATCCATTAAACACTATTCACTCCCTCTCTGGTGTTAATTTTACCTTAAGATCCGTAATCCCATTTTTTATATTTGGTATCAGAGCATTGGTTTTCAAAGTTATCATAATCTGAATTTTGAAAAGTTTGAAATGGAAATTTTTGGAGATTCTGTTAACACTAATTCAAAACTATCCAAATCATCATTATCTCATAAGTTTGCATATTGTTATTATAGAAAATCAAATTATCTACCGAATTGGTGTGTTGCGCGAGAACAGATCTTTTATATGGCTTTTGAAGAATCAACACTCAATGAACAAATGGTGCAAATCAAGAAAAAAATTAATCCTTGATAGTGGATGTTCAAGACACATAACTGGTAATCCAAAGATACTGAATGACATAATTTATGAAGATGGAGGACTGGTCAACTTTGGAAACAACTCAAAAGGATATGTGATTAGCATCGGCAACGTTGGTAACTCTAAAACTCCAACTATTTCTGATGTTCTGTTAGTTAGGAATCTAAAACACAATTTATTTAGCATAAGCCAACCATTTGATAAAGGCTACAAAATTAAATTTGAAAAGGATAAGTGTCACATTGAAGATAATAAATCAAATATTATCTTTGAAGGAATTAGGAAGAAAAATATTTACATCCTCAATATAAAAATCTCAAATGATAACCTATGTCTTTTGGCTAATAAAAGACCCTTGGATTTAGCATAAAAGATTTGGGAATTTGAATTTCAAACACTTAACTAGACTTTCAAAATTTAATTTAGTAAGAGGCTCCCTAAAATGAATTTTAAAGCAGATAGTATGTATGATGCTTTCAATTGGGAAAACTTAGGAAGTGTTCATTTAAATTAAAAGATATGATTTCAACTTCAAAACCCATTGGGTGACTTCATTTAGTTCTATTTGGACCATCTCAAATTCAGTCAATAAATCACAGGAAACATGTTTTTGTAATTGTAGATGCTTACTCTAGATTTACATGGACAATTTTTCTTAAACCTAAACATGATGCTTTGATTTATTTACAACTTTTGCAAAAAGAATTCAAAATCAACTTTTTTTTTTAAAATTATTCGTAGTGATCAGGAGAATTTGAAAATGGAAATTTTGAGAATTTCTATAATAAAAAAGGAATAACTTATAATTTTTCTTTTCCAAGAATTCCACAACAAACGGAGTAGTAAAGTGTAAAAATAAGATGATTTAAGAGTGTGAAAGAACTATGCTTTCAGATACTAAATTACGAAGAAATTTTTGGGCTGAAGTAGTCGGTACATCTTGTTACATTTTGAATAGGATTTTAATTAGGCCTCTAACCAATAAAACACCATCTGAACTTCTTTTTAATAAAAAACCAACGGTATCTTATTTTAAAGTTTTTGGAAGGAAATTCTTTATTCTAAGTATAAAGGACAATTTGGATAAATTTGATCTGAATCAGACAAAGGAATCTTTATCGGATATTCTAATAGAAGTAAAACACATAGAGTTTTCAATTTAAAAACTTACACCATTGTAGAAACAATGCATGTATCTTTTGATCAAACTTTCAAAGATTTTGTTCAAATAAATGGATTTTGTTACTCTAAATACTGAATCAAATGAAACTATTCATTCTAATAAAAAGATTAGGCTTTTAAAAGATCGTCTTGTAGAAAATATACCAGGAAATATTGAATCTGTTGTTAGAACTAGAAATCAACTAAACAAGGTGACTAATGTAGCTTTTATATCAACTATTGAACCCAAAAATCCAAAGGAAGAATCATCTAATGATTCATGGATTCTTTCTATGCAAGAAGAACTGAATCAATTCGCCAGAAATGATGTATAGGAATTTGTTCCTAGACCTGAGGACAAAACTATAATAGGAACTAAATGGGCTGTAAAAATAAAATGAATGAACAAGTTGAGGTCGTTAAAAATAATGCTCGGTTAGTCGCGCAAGGTTATTGTCAAGAAGAAGGAATAGACTATGATAAAATCTTTGCACCCGTAGCAAGATTAGAAGCCACTAGAATTCTACTTTCGTTTGCAAACCATAACAATTTCAAATTATTTCAAATGGGTGTCAAAGTGCATTTTTAAATGGTTTGTTTAAAGACGATGTTTATGTTCAATAATCCCCACTTTTTAAAGATGAAAAGTTTCCAAATCATGTTTACAAATTAAAGGAAGCTTTATATGGTCTAAAACAAGCTCCTAGAGCCTTGTATGATAGACTAAGATCTTACATATAACAATCAAATTTTAAAATTGGTAAAGTAGATAATACTTTTTTGTTAAAAGAAACAAAAATGATATCCAATTAGTATTGATTTATGTAGATGATATAATTTTTGGATCAAAAAACAATGAAATGAACAAAGAATTTTTTGAAACAATGACAAAAGAGTTTGAGATGAGTCATATGGGTGAACTTACTTTCTTTTTAGGATTGCAAATAAAACAATTAGATAGCCGTATTTTCTTTAGTTAAGAAAATTATGCTCGGGATCTTATTAGTAAGTTTGGTATGACCACTGAGAGTGGAAAACTCACTCCTGTGGCAACAAGTGAAGCCTTGAATGAAGAAGACATGTCAAAAGATATTGATCAATAACTATACAGTGATTGGATCGCTACTCTATATAACTACGAATAGTCCTAATATCATGCATAGTGTCTGTCTCTGTGCAAGGTACCAATCTCAACCCAAAGAAATCCTTTTAAAAGCTGTTAAATGTATCTTAAGATATGTTAAACACACTTTAGACTATGGACTATTTTATCCTAAAAATGATTCATTTGATTTAATCTCATATTGTGATGCTGACTATGCTGGTTGTAAATCAGACCGAAAAAGTACAAGTGGAACTTGTCACTTTTTAGGACATTCTCTGGTTTCCTAGTTCAGTAAAAAGAAAAATACCGTCTCACTATCAACAACTGAAGCAGAATATATCTCTACCGCTTAAGCTTATTCTCAAGTTATCTATATGCAACAGACCCTAAAGGATTTTGGATTAAATATTTCAAAATCACCAATTTGTTGTGACAATGCAAGTGTAATAAATTTATCCAAAAATTCTACTCGTTATGCTAGAACCAAACATATTGATACAGACATCATTTTCTCAGAGATAATATAAGTAAAAAGATTATTTCTCTTGAATTTACCAACGCTGAGAATCAAATAGCTGATATTCTGACCAAACCCTTGAATCAATTAACCTTTATTAAATTAAGAATAGAACTAGGTATTTGTTCTATAACTAAGATATAGACTATAGATATAGCAACAAATATATATATTTAAATAAAAAGAGAAAAACAAAATTGTCAAGGACTCTCGTTAGATTGTTATTATAGTGTTTTTATATATTGTGTACTTGTATATATTTGTATCTATGTGTAATGAAACATCATCTCTACTACTAATAAAGAAAATTCGTTCAACTAATTTACTCGGTGTCTTTTTGAAATTACAAAAAACCCTTGCTTTCTATTTACATGTTTGCGCTAAAACAAAATACCAGTATATGCAGTAATACAAATAGACCGTGTGCAAAGCACGGGCCCATACTAGTATATAATAAAATTAGATTTATCTTTTGCTTATTATACTTCGTTACTAGCGTTTAGTTCCATAGCAATAGTTTAAGGAGGAGTTATGTAGTTTAGGCTTGGTTTTTTTTGTTGATAACGAAGGGGGAGAATTATAAAATAGGTAAGACATGCTTAGATCAAGGGAAAGTTAGTAGAGTAAGGGGGAGTTATTGGAATAAGGGGGAGTTGGAGTAGAGTCGAAGTTTGTAGAGAAGATTTTATAAACAAAGGTTGTCATCATCAAAATGGGAGAGATTGTTAGTTCCTAAGATGATGGTTTTGATGAAAACAACCTTAGGACTTATTATACAATATAAATACTAATATCTTTGTCTAAATATATTTATATGCAGGATATATATGTAGGTTCTGAGAATGAAGACTGTACAGTATAAAGATTCAAGGCTGAATATAGAGATTCAAGACTGAAGACTCATGAGTATCAAGAGTTCAATATCAAGATAAGTAATAGAGTCTAGATTTATATTAAAACTTCATAATAGCACTAAAATCTTTATTCAGATTTTTATTGTGGAATGGAATCCACCTTCTCGCTTTAATAATGAGGTGGAGCCCATGACCTCTATAGTGGGATGGAACCTACGATCCTCTCTAGTGGAATGAAATCCATGAAATTTTCAAAATGATTTATTTCAAATATTTTTCCAAAAACTTTTTAGAAGCCTTCTCTCTCCCTATTTAAATATTTTAGCCTTAAACTATTCTTATCATCTTTTATATTTTTGATTTCAAAATCATCTTTTGTTTTTAAACTTTTTCCTAATTTTAATATTATAAGCATTAAATCTCAAAAAATACATTCTACACTTAGTTTTTAATATTACTTTTATATTATAGATTGTATATTTTTAAGATTATTTTTTAGATCTCTTTTATAAGTTTAAACTATATTCAAAATGGTTTAAAAAATTCAGAATTTATTTTGACAAGTTTTAGAATAGAAATCATTTTGAAAACAAAATCAATTTTCAAAATACACATAGGCATGTCGGCATGCCCCATCCCCTCATGTCGACATGGTAGCCGTAGATTTAAAATCCAAAGTTTCAAAAGAAGTGTTTATTCGTCATAACCTTTCGCGAATGGACATTACCGTTGTTCTTCTATAAATACCAGTTGTTTTCAATGAATTTTAAGTTAGTTTTTCTTCATTCTTCACTCCTTCTTCTCTACTCAAATATTGTCTTATATTTTAAAAAAACTCTGCCGAAATTCTAAGTGAATCAAACTCGACTGTCTCTAGTTTGATTCTCTATCACTCTCTCTCAAAGATCTCAATGCTATTCAGAGTAATAGGATCATTTGTAATCAAAGAAGTGTATCCAGTCTCTCTATCTATCAAAGTGATATTGGAAACGGTGTGATTGTGGCCTGTAAATCAATTGGATGTGATCGTAGCCTGTAAATCAATTAGGTGATCTTATATCCTGGTTAAATCAAGAGAGTTTTTCCTGGACTCGAAGACAGGAGGGAGTATCTTCATGGCCTTGAAATCGAGGTTGTAATATTGACTTTATATTTGAAAAGAAATCCGCATAATAAATTGTGTGGGACTGGAAGTAAGGTAAATTCGAACCAGTATAAAATTCCAGTGTGTTCTTTCTTTCACTATTTTTATTTACTATTTGCATCTGTGTATGATTCTGTGATTGTTTCTATGTTTGTGTATTGCATTTGTTTGGATTTAACTTGAAAATATTTCAAAAAGATTCATAAAATACATTAAACACAATTCACCCCCTAGTGTTAATTCTGCTTTAAGATCCGTAATCCGCATTTCCTACAAAGTATGGATGATATTAGAATTTTGACCATTACCAAATTCCATAAGTCCTAAATTTAATTTAATTTTGACAAAAAGAATTAGTGTAAATAATTGTCACTACCAGGTTATGCTTAATAATGTATAATTGGATTTTACCAATGCCTAGTAAGTGATAAATTTGGCTGCTATGTCACACCAGTTGCTAAGTGACTTGTGAACATTAATATTCAAATTGCTCGATATTAATTACCAACCAATTGACACCAAAGAGTCGTACAACCGAAATATTGAGTACTCATGTTACAACCTAATTTAATTAAATTATAATTGTTATAAAGTAATTAAATTAATTAATATTAATGAAATATTAATTATCAAATTTTATTTGATATGTATTGAATTATATTAAAAAGTTCCGTTTTTTTGCATTTTCATGGCCCTGGCACTGATGTCGATGTTAGTAGTGACAAGGGGGACTAGTGGTCCTTCCTTATGGTAGTAGTTTAGATTTGTCTGTCTAATTTCTGTACTTTTATTTGTTGTTGTATTAGTTGATCTAGATCTTGTTCCGATCACATGTTCTTTAAATGTTTTGAGTAATAATAGTAGATAGCACGCTTAAAACACCAGCTAGCTTTGCTAAAATTTTATTAAAAAGTGTGTACATAATAATCATAAATACACTTATCGATATATGGCATTGGTATGCATTTAAATTGATGTTAGATATTGTTAGGACTTGAAGTAATTTTAAGGCCTAAGGAGAGCTTTTATTTCGACAATGATATGGATAATGAGGGAAACCATGTTATGGCATAGTGAAAGGGATTTTGAATTCAGAAAGGAAGAGAAATAGTAAGAGAGAAACAACGATCACGATCCTCCTTTTACTTTCTAGTCTATCCTTTATTGATCCATTTAACCTCGCTTTTGGAGTGACTTTTTGGAGGCTCCATCTCTTCCTATTTCTGTCTGAAATCATACCCCCTTTCACCTCAAGTTTTCAAGCTTAAACTCAGCAAATTAAATACAATTAGATTGTTGGTGGTAAGTGCGTATAGAAGGTAGCAGCCTCTGGATTAGCAATTGGATTCAAGCTGCTTGGTTTTTCATTTCAAGGTATGAGTTCTAAGCATAAGTCAAAAGCAATTTTACTGGTTACAATTATATAAATTCTTAATAAACTTATCATATATGCATTAGTTTAGATAGAATCCTTTATAACAAATCCGTATATTTTTGTGTTGTCACATATTGGATGATTATATGTGTGTATGTACACGCGCGTGTGTGTATGCATAAAAAACTTGTAGTCGTGCAAGATGCTCATGACCTTGATTAATAAAAAAAATTGAGGACAAATTATATATGTAATAACATATTTTTAATTAAAACCGAATCCATTAAAAATAATATTATATTAAGTATAATTTATATTTCATAAATTTTATTTATTCATATAAGATTTCGAAAATAAATAACATTTTTTATATTTAATTAACATTTATAAAAAATATTTTTTGAAAATTAATTTACACATATAATAAATATGTATATTTATTTATAAATAATGTAACATGTAGGTACATAATTTTAATACAATACATGCTATCATTTTAATTTCAAAAATTTTAAAACAAAATTTTACTTACTCCGCACAGAATTAAAAATTGCAATTGTTAAATCAGTTTGAATCGAAATAAAAAACAACTTTTTAGCCAAAAGCATTTATTGTATGTATACATATATTTTATTATTATTACTATCAGTTGCATTATAATAT
Organism: Allium cepa; assembly: GCA_030765085.1. Classification (NCBI taxonomy): domain Eukaryota; kingdom Viridiplantae; phylum Streptophyta; class Magnoliopsida; order Asparagales; family Amaryllidaceae; genus Allium; species Allium cepa. The sequence goes on along the minus strand of CM060932.1, from coordinate 968,049,483 downwards.
ATTTACAAGTATATATTTAAATATATATATACATTATATATATATAGTATTTTCATTTTCTTTTATGTGTATAATTTTTTTGAATTATATATGTAATATTGTATATATTTATAAACTACTTTTTGTATTTATATTTAAACATTTTGCAATCTAATTATGATATATATATATATATATATAAGTGTATTCTATAAATTTAATTACAAGTAGTATTTTATTATATATACATATTCTTATATATATATATATTTATATGTGTGTGTACCACACACATGTATATAATGAGGCTAATATGTCCATTGCGGTCTAAATTTATACATCTATATATCAGCATATCACTTTATTATGTTGCATGTGCACGCACATGCATATGTGTATATGATACGCACATATATATTACTTGTGATACAAAACTATATAATAATATAAAACTTTATTATAAATTAAATAAAATACTGATTTTATTTAAAATTAATTTAGATCATATCTAAATAAATTTCGACTTCATAGGCCCAATAAGATCCAAGTGAAATATATTTTTTGAAATTTACCCATTTACCACCTTACGTGCCGCCCTAGTTCTAATAATGGCATCGGAGCCAATAGCCTATGCAGTCAAAATTAGTTATATTAGGGTTAACAAATTAAGCTTACAACCTAGTTAGTAAGGTGTCTAGAAAGGTATTGTCTAAGGTGGATTATTGGTTAATCGAGTACCCTATCCTACCAAGCTATCAGCTTAGCCCGAACATTTATGTGAGCCCAAAGGTCGCCCTTAATAGAAAATGCCAAATTTAAATTAGGCTTTAAGCTGATTTCAAATTTGTTTTAAAATTAAAATAAAGTTTTAAATCTAAAATTTAAATTTAAAATAAAAAAGTAGTATAAATGTTATAATATAATTTTTCAATTTGTTTTGAAAATTAAAATGAATGTTTTAAAGTTAAAAGTTAAATTAAAAATAAAATACATATTATAAAAGTTATAATAAGATTTAATTAATATAATATTATACATAAGAGTATTATATAAGTTAATTAAATTATAAAATTTATATAAAAATTAGAACTTATACAATGTGAATGTTTGTATAAATTAAATGCGGACGATAAGAAACCAAATTAGACTTAAGGAATAAAGACGTACGTATAATATGTATATTGTGATTTCTGATGTATTCGACGTAAGAAATACATTATTCCATAAGTCGGCATCACTCAACTTAATATATTGAAGATTATGAATCTTTAGTGTAAATTTTGTCCTCTACCATTTATATACTAATAAATTAATTACATACTATTTAGTTGTTATGCGTACTCAAGATACATATACTATGCTTAGGCCATCATGAAACGGTAGTTATGAGTGAATAATTTCTTTCGATTTATTAAGCAAACTCATGGTCGAAATGAGATTAAGAAAAGGAATCACGGATCAGAAGTTGGACATGATACGAGCATTAAAAATTATCCATTGTTTATGGGATTATGACTTATTCAGCAAACCAATATCAAAATCCAAGGACAAACGAGTCTTAACACCCACTAGTGAAGTCGAAAGACTCATATGTTTCATCTTAGGGTTTTGAGATACGTAAAAGACTAGTGGGAATCTTATTAGAAAATGAAATGGTAATATTTAACCTTTCTAATATTGTGAAAAAATCTGTTGTATAAAATTATAATAATCTACATTGATGAATTTATGTAATTAATATAGTTGATAAAATGTTTATAAATTGAAAAAATGCAAAAGAAACGAATTAAAGGTTGAAAAAATATAATGTATACTTACTAGTAAATATTATTGGCATCTTATTGCTTCAATACCTACGCAAGCACCAAATTTTACAACTACTAAATATACTCGTAGTCGGTTACTTACTTGTTTATTACCCAAGACTGTATATTGTCCTTTATGAGTTTCGAACTCTAGAGACAATATTATAACATGGATGACCTGATCCATACTCGACCACATATAAATGTTATATGGTGAACTTTTGTAATTCATAATTTTAAAAACCTCGATGAAATTAGTTCAGTTAAAACAAGCAAATAGACTACAATGTAAGATCGTGTATTCAATATGGTTGATTATAATCATGATCTTATTGTGTTAAATGTAACATTAGACTGAGAGTTATAAGATGGCATGGAACTAAGAATTAGATCATTAAAAATTCAGTATGACAAGTTTACATTAAATGCATCATATTCGATATCCTTAAATATTAGCATAATCGAATGCATTTTTGCAAAGAATTCACTATTATCGAGTAGTAAGATGTCCTTTGGATGGTTTGACCATTTAGAAAGGAAAGCGAATGCATGAGAGTAGATGTAACTTAAGGCCCGATTTGGATGGATAGAGTGAATGGTCACTTTTGCTTCATGAAGAAATACTGGAAATGAGAACTGTAAAATGATAACTAATACTTAAAGCTGAAATGAAAAATATGGTTCTTATTCCAAAATGTATTTTTACAAAGAAAATTGTTCTTTATGAGATTTATTTCTTTGAATTTTACATACTTGATCTACATAATCTCAACTGTAAACCTGTTAAAGTAAATAAAATAAATAGCCTATATTAAGTGGTTGAATGAAGCTTCATAATTCATATGTTATTATAATAATGACGAAAATAGTGGAAGCATGCCACATGCACTTATTAGTCGCATCAAGTTACGAAAATTGTTTTCGCAAAACAAACCTAATATTATTTACGAAATAATAACTATCTTTTAGTGTTGAATGAGAAATAGACATAGTTTTATTACAGTACTAATATTATGAATATCCGTTATAAAATAAAACTATAATAGTGGTATTTGTGACGCATTGGAAAATTCAGAATTATCTAAATTTATTTGTAATTATTTTGAAACTATGGATTGAACCATAGAAATAATTCTTTGATTACATGATTATGAATCATATTATGCAGATGAATTATATCTCAACCAATAAAGGGCAAAGCACTCATTCAATGGGAGTGACATAAGAGTTGATAAATTTTTGGATTGATACATATAGATGTATGTAATCACAAGTCTATCAATACCAAAAACGTTCTATGTATTTTGTTTTATTTATCGATGGGTTATCACAAATATGAATATGTGTATTTGATACACATGTTGTATGTTTAAGATAAGCTCATAGAATATAAAACGAAAGTAAATAAAATAACATGCAATAGAAATAAAACGATTCGATTTGATCGAATAGATGAATATATTGGCAATAGTTCTTAATGTACCTAAAAATTAATAAATATTCAATCTCAAAAGTAACTCTTCCTTATCATACATAATGATTCATTGATAAAGAGTAATCGAACTTTTTGAACAAAATTTGATTAATGGTGCATGGAGTTGACTTAATCCTTTCTATAAGGTCATGTACTTAAGAGTAGTACACAAGGTTAAAATTAATTTCATTTAAAAATAGTTTACAAAATCATACAAGATAAGGGTTTATAAGAAAACTGAACATATCCTAAGCCAAGAAGAAGGCAGATCGTGCGAAAGACTATAAATATCAATTGCATATGGGGGATCGTGTATGAATCACCCCAAAAAGGAGTTTGGTAACGATTCTCATTGGATAACCAATTTATGTTTTGAACATAAGTATTGTATATTAAAGTCAAATCATATATAAAACAATTCACAAGGTGTTATGAATACATTCTCCATTGCATTGAGAAACAACTGTTATTTCAAGAAAAACCAACTTCACTGCTAAGGAATTTCTTTTAGAAACTATTGGTAGTAAAATGGATTTGGATATAATTCAAAGATGAAAGTGATTACATGGGATGAAATGAAATTAACCAAACCTAATAGGACAAAACATGTTAGAATGTCTAATAAATATTCTAGCACGTTGAAGAGAAACTATGAGTTGTTATCAATGTCAAGGATAGATAATCCTTAACGGTCAATTAAACCACCAAGAGTATTGAATCTAGATATGGTATGATGCACACATTTGAAATGGACTTCAAGTACAGTATCAAAATATGGTTTAGATAGTTGTACCTTAAGGGATATGGTCATCAGCGATGAATTAGTCTTCAAAAGCAAGACAAATACACTTGGAATACAATAAACAATGTTGATAAAAACAACATCGTAAATTTTAAATATTGAAAATAGCGTAATAGATTCATTATTCCATGTGCTCAAGTTAAGTCAGATTTTACTCATAAAATTATCACCTGATATGACTTTGTATTTTCTACGTATGTGTTGAAACATAAAAATTTAAATATCGATTCAGAATAGAATGTTTGCACATAACAAAATACTGATTGTTCATGACATACTTATGTTAAAATGGGTAATAGTTTAGTTGTTTAATACTTGATATTATATTTTTTATTTTTTATAATAAATATAAAGGTGTTTGGGAATATCCTAAACGATATGCGAAGACACGTTATTAAAATATTTAAATGGAACATGTAAAATGGATTTTTTATGTATTGATAATAGAAATTATTGTACATGTTATATTGTCTACAACATCATACCTTGCATATGTATTTGATGCATGAAGCAAGTACCAAATCGAAATTAAGATAACTAAATGGTAGTGTAGAGTGTTCACGAGTATTTATGAAATGTTAGAGATCGTTTATAGAAACAACGAACTTCTTATGAAGGAGTATTCTAACTCAAACTTCATAAGTATTATCGAGTATAATATGTCAATAATAAATTCATGGTCAAATCTTAATTAAGAAGCTTTAAGTTGAAAATGTTCCAAATGAAACATTATGGCTGACTTAATTAAATAGCTAAGTACACACCCTTGAATAACACCAGAATAAAAGCAACGTGTGTGTGTGTATAAATGCACAAAATTTATAACAAATCTAGGAGTGGTTCCAAGTATTGAGAGGACTGTATCATTACCATATGATAAAAATGTACTGATAAGATTTCACTAGAAGTCGAGAAACATACTCCGACTAGTTTCACATGATAAAGGTAGTTCATTGGCGTCAGAGAGAGTTGATTGACAAAGTACATAATTAAAACAACATAGCAGATCGATTCATAAAGGGATTAGCTGGATCATTCTCATCAATCGATCGAAGGGATGAGATTGAGATTCCATTATTTGTCCCAAGTACAAGTGTGAGATTGATAGAGTTAGGGGTATTCCCTAGAGGAAATTATGTAATTGTTACATAAATCTAACTTGATATTCGATCTTGTTTAAAATAAAAGGTGTTTTCTTTCTATTATATACTTGATAATATATGTTATATTAATTAATTAATTAAAATTAAACTTATATTTAATAGAGTATCTATAAATGGTATGTTTTGTGATTATTGTTACAATGTGTTGTAATCATAAATGATTTATCATGATAAAATAAACATACCATATTAAATATTCTCAGTTAAGACGTATCGCGGCTGGATATCGATACATTTGTTGAGACTAGAGTGCGTAATGCTCTTCAAATATTCAGCAGTATATTACTCATGGCTGTTGGAAGTACCAAGGAGTTACATACTGATAATTATTGGATAAATATGGAATGACTCACTTGATAATTTTTTGTTGGCTAATATAACTATGGTCAAATAGAAAATATCAATGTGATAATTTTACACATTTCCCTTGACTTGAGAATATAGTGAGCTTTTACGTGGAAACTCTGCTTTGATTATAAATAAATCATAGAATGACATCCATTAAATGATTATAGTTGGATAGAGTGGAAGCATTGGAAATGAGGCATTACTCAAGAGGGAAATCCATCTCCTCGGTTATATGGGTTTAATCTTGATCTACTGAAAACAATTCAAAGTCAAAGTCTCTGGCTAGAGTAGCTCGATTAATAATTGTTATTATTGAACTAAGGACCTAATGTTTGGATTATAAAGTTGGATATGGACGATATTGAAATTTTGACCATTACCAAATTCCTTAAGCCCTAAATGTGATATAGTTTGATATAGAGAATTGGTGTAAATAATTCTCACTATCGCGTAACGCTTAATGATGTAAAATTGGATTTCGCCAATGCCTAGTATGCGATAAATTTGGTTATAATGTCACATAACCTTCTTAGTGATGTGTGAACGTTAATATTGGAATTGTTTGATATTAATCGCTTACCAAGTTTACAGCTAAGAGTCACAGAACCGAAACATTGAATACTCCTATTACCACCCAATTTAATTAAATTATAATTGTTATAAATTAATTAAAATAATTAATATTTGAAACTTTTTACTTATAAAATTTTATTTGTTGTGTATTCAATCATATTAAAAAGTGTGTATCTAACAGTTATAAATACACTTATTGATATATGATACCAATACACGTTTAAATTGTATTTAAGCGTGTTAAATATTGTTCGAGCTTGAAGTAATTTTTGGGCCCATGGAGGGCTTGTTATATTCGACAACGATAGGGACAACAAGGGCCGGCCATGTGATGGCATGCTGAAGGAGATTTTGGATTCAAAAAGGAGGAATGGCAAGAGATAAATAAGGATCGTAATCCTTTTTTGACTCTCTAGTCCCCCCTTTATTTGATCCCCTTAACCCTCATTTGGGGAGTAACTTTTTAGAGCCTCCATCTCTTCCTATTTTTGGTTGAATAAACCCCCCCCCCCCTTCACCTCAATTTTTAAGTCTAAACACACCAAATTAAATACAATTCGATTTTCAATGTTAATTGTATCTTGGGGCTAGCAACTTCTAAATTTGGAATAGGATTCAAGGAGTTTGATTCTTTGTTTCAAGTTGTGGGTTCTAGTAATAAGGCAAAGACAATTTTACTTGTTACAATTATATTAATTCCTAATAAATTTATTATATATATATGAGTTTAGATAAAATCCTTTGTCGTGAATATGTATATTTTTGTGTTGTCACATATTGGATGGTTATATATATGTGTGTCTATATGTGTGCGTGTCTGTGTGTGTGCATAAAAAACTATAATTATGCATAGATTCTTATGGCCTTGATTAGCAAAAAACTTATTTTCATTGAAAAAAATTTATATACATTACTAAATATTTTTAATTAAAACCAAGTCCATTAGAAATAATATTGTATTAAGTATAATCTATATTTCATAAAATTTATTTGTTTATATAAGATTTCGAAAAAAAATTATATTTAGTTTGCATTCATAAAAAAATATTTTTTATTTATTTCAAAATCAATTTAAATATATAATAGATACATATATTTATTTATAAATAACATTCATGTAAGTACATAATTTTAATACCAAACATGCTGCCATTTTAATTTCGAAAATTAAAAAAATACTTATTCCACGTAGAATTAAAAAACATTTTAAATTCCTAAATAATTACAAACCAAAATTAAAAACAATTTTTTAGGTCGAAAATTTTTTTTTTGTGTACATATTTTATTATTATTAGTTGTAGTATAATGTACTTATAAGTATATATTTAAATATATATATATATATATATATATCATATATATATAATATTATAAATTTCATTTTATATATGAAAAATTGAACTATATATAACATTATGCATATATTTATTCAAAACTACTCTATATATTTATATTCAAAATATTTTGCAATTTAATTATGATATATATATATATATATATATATATATATATTATATAAGTGTATTATATAAATTTTACTTATAGTACTTTATAATAAAAACAATTATATATATATAAATTATTTAAGTGAACTCTTTTTTTGAAAATGAACATATGTACATAATATACACGTATCTAAAGAGCCTAATATGTCTGTTACGCTGTAAATCCCAACATTTATAAACAGACATATCAAACTATGTACACTTTATTATGTTGCATGTTCACGCATACACATATGTATGTATGATACACATGTATATATAATACAAAATTATATAAAAAAAATAAAGCTTTATTGTAAATGAAATAAAAAAGTTGTTTTATTTTATTTTAATTTAGATCAAACCTAAATAAATTTAGATTTTATAGGTCCAATAAGATACAGAATGGAATAATTTTTTTAAAATTTACCCATTTACCCCGCTGCAGCTGGCCCAGTTCCAATAATATGGATTTACCCAAACAGGCTTGTATATGCTGAATAGTGGCCACTTATCTATAAAGAAGAATCCTTCCACCTAAGGGAGCTAGTGGGACGCTATCAAAATATTTTCTTCTAGGAGTAATATTTAAAGTAATGGGGTAAACAGTTAATGGAACATCATGCATAGAACCATAAAGGACCGATTTTGAAGTCTGGCCTTCGGGCATAACGATGGAAGTGGAGCTTCCAGTTTCTTTTCCCACCTCTTGTTCTTTCCTTTCCTCTTCTTATGCATCAGCAAACTTGAGATAATCTTCACTGGTTGCTTCTTCTTTTTTCCCTAAGAATCTGGCATTAATTGCATCCAAGTTGAATGGTGATCCTTCTTCTTGCTCACTCGCCTCTTTGGCTTTTCCCACTAGCCTCTTATGGACACCACAACTTATGGATATTCGTTCATCCATTTCAAATTCCCCTGCATACAAATCTAAAAGTATACCTTGTCAAGGAGATCCTCTACTTTGACAAGCTAGCTACCTAGCTCCTCATTCTCTTCTCAAAGGGTTTTCTCAATGTTTGCCTATGATTTTTTTTATCTACCACTAAGGCTACGATCTCAATCTTAAGAGAAACGTTGTCCTGCCTCCACTAATTAGCAATTTGGAAGATCTCACCTCGATCACCCTTCACTTTCTCAAACTTGGACCTTATGTCCTTCACCATTTTGTACTTAGTCATTGTAGTTTTGTAAGCTTCATAAATTTAGATGGTCTTGGAGTTATATTTACGCCTTAATGCATTGCTTTCTTCAGCATGCTCTTTCTTCAGTTTTTCAACCTCCTCTAAATGGGTTTTTATTTTTTATTTTTTCCACCTCTATGACATGGTCCCTCTCTTAAGCATCTATCGCCTCCTTAATCCTTCCTGAGGTATAATATCTTCACATTCTTGGTTGTGTTTTGCTAGCTAGTTTCATCTCCAGCCTTCACCACTTTAGCATGAAAATCAGACGGCGCCCTCAAATCACTATGCCTCTTCCCGAACATAGTAATCATTTCATCAAATGAAGTGGTAGGAGCACTTGCTAGTAGTCAGGCCAACGGTTCCTAGGGTGATAATTGTGTTGAAATTCGTTATAATTTGGATCATTGGGGCCGGCGATCACAAAGGCACTTTTCTTTTTCTTCTCCTCTACTAAGATCTTGGCAACCATCCTTGAAGTAAAAGTTTGATGGATTTCTTTAATGCTTTCCCTCTTGTCCATTCTCTGTCGATGCTCGAAAGGCTAAAATCCAGAAAGAGTGAAACATGATATCAGGGGAACTTTGAAGGAGGGAGGTGTCCTTAACATTGATTTTTCCAGAGAACGGGACCTTTTTTGGGAGCTACCCCTACGGTCCGGGTCAGCTTGATTTTCGAACGGACGATATAACACTTTCTGCCCCGTCTTAAGGTTCATATTTGATCGCCCTATATTTTGACTTGGGCCGTAACTTGAAGCCACCATCTTTGTTTTCTTTGGGTCTTCTTTTCGACTCATTTTCTTCAATTCAATTTTAAGTTTGCTACTTTTGAAACTTATGTTTCCTACAAAGAAAATATGGCTGGGGTGTTAGGACAATTTCACTATAAATAAAGTTCATCAATGTAACAAATATAAGGCTGTGTGTAGTATGAAGAGCATATAAAATTTAGAAGAACCTTTAGGTTCCTTAGAATTATCCAGCTGCTACTGAATCTTTCCCAAAAATGCTAAATCCCCATAGTCTATACCTAACTTTGGTCTTGTAAGTAATCGATGACTATGATATCTCCAATGATAAACTCTTCCTCGCCTTCTGACCCAAAGGTCTTATTTAATGCTTCCCTAACATTGAGGTTGATTAGTGGATTATGCCCGATAGCTCAAGGGGAATGATATTTTCCCTGTTCAGAAATGGTTACCCCATTATCCCTACGATGCAATTCCTCTTTTCCTATAACCACGCTTTCAGTACCACCATTTTCCCACTCTAAAGGGGTTTCAATCAGGTTGTTTGGTGAGTTTAAGGAAGGGGAACTCAGAATCTTCAACTTTACTGTCCGCCTCTATTGTAGTATCAGATTAAACTAATATCAAACGTAGATCGAGCATGAAAGATGGGGTTATAAGCTCCATGCTAGTTTCTTCATCCTTAGAAGTTTTGGTTTTTCCTTTTATCCCCAGCCTCTAGGCTAGGGGAGCTCTAGCTTTCCCAATCTATTGACCTTCAATCAACAACCCATACTATCTAAGAGATTTATCAGTCATTAAACGAGGCACCTCCCTCAATTCTGATGGAATCCCTTTTAGATCATGTAGCGTCCCTTTAGGATCGGCATCAGTGGTGGCAGTCGCAGCACCCAAGGAAGTAGTCAAAAGAATAATCAATACATGACCTAAGTGTGAGAGGAATGTCAGCCAATAATAAAAGCATACTCATGTCTCGAGTGCCGTTTGTGAGAGCAAGGAGAATCGCCTCGAATGAAAAAATACTCCCGCTTGAACATGTAATATTTGGAATACAAGCCTTCCACAGGCTTAAACTCATTGCCTAGTGAAAAATTCTTTAGTGACTGAACACCTACTTCAAGATAAAAGAAAGGAGAGCCTTCAACCTTGCTGTTAATTGCATATAAGAATCCGATATACCTATGAGTAGGAGGTGCTTGAAATTCCCTCATGAACATAACATAAGGACCCGTTAGGTTAGCATAACCATTTGGATGGAGTTGAAACTTGAGAAATTTTCAAATATACTAAAATCCCATTTATCAATTAGTGAAAGGGAGATGGATCCCTTACAAAGCAGTGGTATACAGAATAAGCTATATAGTCCTCTAAGGGGCATGAGCAGCTTTAATTTGGGGATATAAGCGCATGTCCTCCCTCGGCAATCTATGAGATGTGGCAACAGCGTGTAGCTGCCTAGAAGTCAGTGCAGTGGCTACTCACTTTATGGGATTCACTAATAGATTATTGGGCCATGACCAGAGACCAAAGAGCAAGCTATGAAAAGTTGACTAACTCTAGCCCTAGATGATGAAGACTCCATGGCAGTAGATGAAGAAGGAGCCTGATCTCCAATAGCACTTGATGATTGAGTATGATGTTTAGCCGACACAACTATCAAATATACCAACCCACTAAGTAACTTTATTATAGAAAATAAGCTACAAAGCTAAGGATAATTGATTATGTACCGTGATTTATGCAATCCCAACCATTAGGCAATGGTAAATTTCTCATTTCTGTTTAGTGCTACCGTAACACCCCGCATTTTTAATAATTAAATAATCAAATAACGATGAACGGTGAAAATAAATATTTTTGGAATGTTCATAATATAGCCTCAAAACTTATACCATTGTGTCTGTGGTAATTTTCGGATCAATTTCCATATATAACTTGTCAAAATCCGAGTTAATATGAAGAAGTTACGGGAGAAACGAGAGACGGGAAATAATCGAACAAAACAAATATGGGTCGACCCAAAACATCCCTGGGTCAGCCGCCAGGTCAACCCAAGGGAAGCACAGGTCGACCCTAGGGTCGACCTACATTAATAGCCGGACGTAGTTTCGTCTAGGTATGCACCGAACTAATTAAAATTCGATTTTCCGCAATCCGAGCCATACGTTGATTTATCTGATGGCTCCGAACGACCTTGTGACGTAGTGGCTCCAGATTCAATCCAAAAATCTAACGGTCTGAGATCCTCAAACTCCACTATAAATAGAACCCTAGGCCTGACTATTTTCTCACAATTAGATTTTCTCCCACTGGGTTCACTGCTTGAGGCTGGATCCTAAATAGAAAATATTTCTTGGGTTCATTGCCTGAGGTTGGACCCTAAAAAGGAAATATTTCTAAGGAGGAGGTCTTCTCAATAAAAATATATTATGCATCATAGAAGGGGATCCAGAAGGAACATGGAGCCAAGCTGAGCACAAGCAAAGCTAAAGACGACAGGTAGTGAATTTAAATTATACACCTTTTTCGTTTATGATATATTATCATTAGATTCCCGTTAATTATTTAATTAAGCATTTATTTCAGTAGTTAATTCTATTATTTTATTATGCAAAGACTATAAATCTATATTTAACTATTTAGATGGAAAAGAAAGATGGAGATCTATTTAAATAGGAATAAAACTAGGCTTAACAATTATAGAAAAAGGCTTAAGCCTATAAGGAAGACATTTACAGTAATTATGCTAAAACGGGAATAATAAATTAAAATCTAATAATTTGATTTGAAAGTCAGTGACAGGTTAATTGGTTGGTTTAGAAAATAGAATACAAATCTGTATTGTAATATTTAAAAAAAGATAACGATAAACGTAATTGTAAGAATAAAAGAAAGAAAAAGGGAATTAGTGTAAAATAGAGAAACCACTGTATTTTACACTATTCAAAAAGCAAAGAAATAATAAAAGAAACACAGTTACGGATTATGATTTATAGCGTTATTTAGTATTAAAATATGGAAATGGATTTTTCGTACAATTTTCGTAACCAATCAAATAGAATAGAACTACTTCATAGAATATAAGAAAATAAAGTAAAGAACTGAAGGAATCAAGTTAATTATTAGATAAGACTAGAAGCTATAAACAGAAATGCACCTAGATCTGCATTTACTATGCGGATAATAGAATAAAAGTAAAGCAGTTATTATGATAAGTAAATTTGTGACAATTGGACAGAATCCAAAGTCAATATCGTTATATAATATAAGAGAATTAAAGAGAATTCAATATCATAATAAAAGAAGACATACTAGAATAGAAAAGAGACGCTTGTAACTATATTTATAATGTACAGATTATAAAAGAAAATAAAGGTGACAATTACAAGTAAAATTATAACATAGGTTATAATTACGCAGAAAGAAAAAAAGGCTAATTTAAGACTTAAATTAAGTTAATCAGCAAATAGGGAAAAAATAATAAAGGTTTGTTTTAATAAACTTAAGACTTAAATTAAGTTAATAAGCAGCCCAAAGTAAACTAAATGTAAAATAAAAGATTAGATTTAGGATCTAACAAAAGAATGAGATGTGTTTGAAGCAGCCTAAAGGATGAAGAGCCTAACGAAGCAGTTCATCATAGATTTCAGAACAGAAGGAGCACGTCCAGCTTAGATATTTTGGGCTAGAGGAAGTACAAGACTTCAACGAGACGTGAGGCTACTCTAGGATGGCCCTCTGGGGTAGGCATAACAGAGCAGTCCCCCGGAGGTAGGTCTTTACATGTTCGATCAAAAGAGTATGCCTTGACTGCTTTTTGCATGGCTGGACCATTTTAGGTAGTCAAAAGGAGTGGATGTTTGGAGTAGGATATTCGTATATTCCAGTACTTGTAAGAATGTTTAGTGGTAGGATCCAAAAAGATAGTCGCATGTGGATATCAGGACAGCATTAAACCTAAAAGCGAGTTCGGGAAAGTCTAGAGTTAAACCAACAATCTAATGAACCTTTCACTATCGAGACATTGGATGAGGGATGCAGCCAATTGGATGGTTAGATTGTTTGCAGCAGGGCACAACAACTTAGCTCTTTAGAGGTCTTTCGTTTAGTTGAGGGGTGACTGCATGGGGCCGTAGCCATGATAAGAAAAGACACAGACCAAATAGAATATCTGTATTGTAGGACTAACAGCGCGGTCCTTTATAAAAATAGAAAATCCCCGATTGAGTTTCGTACAAGGTAGACCTTGTTAAGGGGGATTCAGGGAGTAGATAGAACGATTATGTATAGTCCTCAAGGTATGCTCTGGGTCGTACATTATGGATGTCCGAGCATTAGTATAGACTAGTGTAGACGCAGTTTTACATTTTCATAGTAGACGATGGAACATCTGTATTATAAGCCTTATGAGGCAATCCTTTATAGATGTATTCATAGAACGACATAATAGCAAGACGATGGAGTCCTTTACGAGGAGGATACGTAAGGTACTATGGTTAGTATCTAGGACTGATGCAGTCAAGGGGCATATATATATATATATCAGTTATTAGGTTTTAATCTACTAGGGAGTAGATGGGCACTATTCACACACTAAGACAAGAGTATTATAAACCCAATAAACCTAATATAATAGTTAATGGAAATAAAATGGTATATGTAGAATTAAACTTAAAAGTGTATAATTTGTCCATTCACCAGAAATTTAGTTCTGACCCCTCCCACATAACAACCTAAAGGTTAGGTATATGGCAAAGACTTTCCATCTTTGAGACACTCGTTAGAAAGTGTTATTATTTTGGTAAGCATTTACTTGCTATTATATTTTAGTCAGTTCCGCTGTGAGATATTTATCTGAACTCTGATATATTTGTCTTTTCCTATTTTGCAGGATACCAGATACCCAACTCGAGTTTCAGTGGGCTTGGATTTTAGCATTTTTGTGAAAAATCCGGACTCACCAGGATTCGCGTAGTTACATTAGGTATCAAAGCCTTGGTTTAAGATTCTTAGTAGATAGTGAGTGAACGCATTTGTATTTTCAATATATATATATATATATATATATATATATATATATATATATATATATATATGAATGTATGTACCCGTAGACCCAAAGAGAAATCCATTCTTTTGAGTCAACATTTGGAAAGAGTTTGGGAAACTGTTTTGTATATCGACGTTTGGATTTTAGAAATCCAAAAGGTTAAAAGCCCTAGAACGGAAAAGATTTTCAAATACAATAGATTCAGCATAGAAAGGGGCAGCCTTGTGAAAACAATTGCTGATTCATAATTTTTTTCAGAAAAGCGGATTTGGGTGATATGGCCTTAGAATAAAAATAAGCATAAGAGAGGAAATGGATTAAGAACATATATAATTGGATTGAGAAGAATAACTTGGTGGGGATACTTGGGAAAGCGTAAGGAAGTTAAGAAGCCCCTTTGAGTCTAGCCCAATAATCAAACTTTTAAGAATTTAATTTTTTTAAAAGTTTTCAAGTTTTAAACTTAAAAGTTTACACTTTATATTTGTACTCGTTTAAACATGGAAAATTGTGAGAAAACAATTTTTGAAAGAAGAAGAAGCATTTTTGAGATTTGAGAAAAAATTAGTTTGATAAAAAATAAAAGCTATGGTTTTAAATAGGAAATATATAGAAAACTTCACAGTTTTAGAAATATATAATTTACTTGGATTAAATCTAAAAACTAGTGTTTGGGCTATAGTGATGGTGTTTTATGCAACATCTATTTTGGCCTAAGTAAAAACGTGTTTCGAAAATAATTTCTATGTATGAAGTGATTTGTAAGTGCACTTATTACTTAGATAAGTATATTAAAATATTTTCTAGCTGTAAAAATATTAATTTAGTGATTAGAGTGGTTGGAGCAAGTTTGTGGATATTAATAAAAGTTTAGATGAAGTATAGAAGACGTTAAGATTCCACTAGGAGGGTGGAGAGCGGTCCGTTATATTTAGCCAAATTCGTAACCAACTCAAACGATCCGAAAATTGATGGAATTGGATTGACCTTGATTCGTTAGGAAGGAGACGGGCAAGGCAGACACGACAGGTAGGCGAAAGGACGAAAAAAATTTTAGGCCAACCTAGGTCGACCGGGTTGTCGATCATACGATCGACCAAGGGGGAAGGCGGGTCGACTGCCTTTGCCCATTTCAACGTGTATAAACGTGTACGAGGCTTCGACCTCTTCATTTTCTCTCCTCGCTCCCAAAATAGCAGCAACCGAACCCAATTCCACTATCTCCAACAACCCCTAACACCTTAAAACCACACCAATCAACTCACGGTTAGTGTCAAATTGAAGCGTATCGTGAGATCTACCCATATCCATACTTCTTTCATGCAGATTAGAAGGTTTTTCACCATGCCTCCAAGACCATTTTTGGTTTAGCTTTTCCCCATCTCACACCCCAAGAGATAGCTTGGTGCCAAGGCGATAAGAGGATAGTTCGGGCTTACTTTGATACTGCTTCATACCAGTTATTTCAAAGGAGAGCAGTGAGATTTTATGATTTTCATGGCACGCCTTTAGAGTAGCTCTTTTTGGATACCAGTTTGTGGCAGATTCTGAGACACGAGATGTTTGAGTAGAGAGCATACCCCAGGTTAGTATACCTTTTTGACGCTAATTTACGTACTAATGATGGGGATGATTAGATGGCCTTCCAATCAGAAGTCAAGGGAGTAGAGTAACATTTACTGAGACATGGTTTGCTGGTATTTTGAGATCAGAGGGCATGGTCTAGATATAGACAAAATTGAGATAACCGGCCATGCCATTTTACAGCAGATTTTAGTAGACCCCCAGCATCCTGATTAGTGTGTAGGATAGCTGTGCCCTTTAGCTAGGTTGGTTATACACATTCTATAGTATAACCTTTTCCCCTAGACAGGGAGATACGACCAGATCTACCATATGGTGAAGCAGGCCACCTACACCATATATGGAGGCTTACAAGTGAATTGGGCTAAGGCGATCATGGCTTAGTATGTGATAGCAGCGAGAGGTCGCCGATCTTCTATGATCTTTAGTCATTTTTGGACACGAGTCTTTAGATGGGCTGGAGTAGAGATGGATAGAGAGACTTATAGTGAGCAGACCCATCCTATGATTGATTCCTCCACCCTAAGGAGGATGGGCCTAGAGTTAGCATACATACAGGGGAGAAGCAAGAGCCCAAGCCATAGCTCTCGCCACACTATCAGGCGCGGTAGTATTCCACGGGTAGTAGAGCTTTTCTTCGCCACCATTTGGAGGCGGCCTTGGATGCACAAAGTCGCAGTGGCCTGCTTGGCCACCAGGGCCCACGACGTAGAGTACTTGGAGATAGGGATCTTGGGGAGAGGGAGAGGGACCCTTCCAACCCCCTCCGTCGATAAGTTACGACGAGCAGATGAGGACCATTGTCGAGAGGCCAGAGCAGCTCACTAGAGAGCATGCAGAGCTCCTACGAGGATAGCAAGAGATAGCTAGGACACAACACGAGAATACAGTGAGCACCAGACGGTAGGAGGAGCGCCTTAGCTATTTTGATTCGTTTATTAGGACCTTCTTCTGTCAGAATGGACATGGTCCTACGCTTCCTAGCCTTAGATGATAGTTATGTTAGCCTACTATTGGTACCTATCTAATATTACTTTGTAGTAGGATTTGTTTTATCTTTTAGTTATAAGATTGTACTCTTATGTAAACATTTAACTTCTATTGTAGTAAATCAGTATTGATGCTTTTTCTCTGTGTTTTTTTTATGTTCACAAAAAGATAATAAGGATGTAAGCATTAAGAAAAGTAAAAGCAGATATAAGAATAACTAAAGGAAAATGACTAATTTATAGTAAGCTACAGAAACGTCAACAGAAAAATTTAGAAAGAGATATTTTCTTATGTAAACCATGCTTGGGGAAAGTAAAAAGGGATCTTTTTATAAGATAGCAGCCCAAAATTCCAAGTACAAGGAAAGATGTACGTAAAATAGAATCGAAGAAATATGAAGTTTTTCCGTTTTCTACCTTCTTTCCGACATAAGAAATTGAATTCAGAACATTATATTTTTCTGAAATTCGAACATTAAAAGTTGTGTCTTGGGATTTGGATGAAAAATTCGTTGAAATGCACCCCTATTCATTAGGATTGTGGAAAAAATTGGATGAAAAATGTTTTTGAGTTTTCAAAAGATTACATTCATATAAAAATTGCAAGTATATCTAAGATGTCTGTATCATGTTTTACAAATAAATTTTTAAAGAAGTAAAGCATTCATATAGGAGGTACCGCTTAGAAATTAATGTACATGTATATATTTTGTATTGAATAACACTTTTGCACAAGAGCACGGATGGTCGAAAAATTGGATGTACATAAAATGGATGTAATTGATGTGAGGAATTACATAATTTTACCCTTGTCGAATTTCAGGGACTAAATTTCCTAAAGGGTGAGAGAATGTAACACCCTGCATTTTTAATAACTAAATAATCAAATAACGATGAATAAAGAAAATAAACATTTTTGGAATTGTTAGAATACGGCCTTGAAACTTATACCATTGTGTCCATGGCGATTTTCTAATCAATTTCCATATATAACTTGTCAAAATCCGAGTATATATGAAGAAGTTACGGGAGAAACGAGAGACGGGAAATAATCAAAAAAAAAAGAAAAAAAATATGGGTTGACCCATTGGTCAACCCAAAACATCCCTAGGTCGACCGCCAGGTCAACTCGAAGGAAGCAAGGGTAGACCCGTGTTTCTACCTGGTTGTAGTTCCGTCCAAGCACGTGTCGAACCAATTAAAATTCGATTTTTCTGCAATCTAAGCCATACGTTGATTTAACTGATGGCTTCGAAAAACCATGTGACATCGTGGCTCCAGATTCAATCCAAGAATCCAACGGTCTGAGATCCCTAAACTTCACTGTAAATAGAGCCGTGGGCCTAACTATTTTCTCACAATCAGATTTTCTCCCAATTGGTTCATTGCGTAAGGCTGGAACCTAAATAGAAAATATTTCTTTGGGTTCATTGCCTAAGTCTGGGCCCTAAAAAGAAAATATTTCTAAGGAGGAGGTCTTCTCGATAAAAATATATTATACACCTTAGAAGGGGATCCAAAAGGACCATGGAGCCAATTTGAGCACAAACAAAGCTAAGGACGACAGGTGAGTGGATTTAAATTATATACCTTTTTCGTTTATGATATATTATCGTTTAATTCCCGTTAATTATTTAATCAAGCATTTATTTCAATAGTTAATTCTGTTACTTTATTATGTTGAGACTATAAATCTATATTTCACTATTCATATGGAAAAGAAAGATAGAGATGAATTTAAATAGGAATAAAACTAGGCTTAACAATTATCGAAAAAGGCTTAAGCCAGGAAGGAAGACATTTATAGTAATTATGCAAAAATGGGAGTAATAAATTAAAATCTAATAACTTGATTTGGAAGTAAGTGATGTGCACGTAAATGTGCATATTTTTACCACCATATTTATTCTTTTTAAATTAAGTAAATGATCATATTGCGTATTTTAACTTGTTTTAACCAAAATCCATATTAATTCCAAATTGTCACATATCCATCTTCATATAAGGGCAAAACGGTCATTTGTGTGCATATATTTCTTTGAGAAAAATTAATTGGAAAATTATGTATATTTTTGTAGGAATTTGATCTCAAATAGGAGTGGTTGCATGAAGGAATATGCATGCACAAAGAATATAAAGGAATGAAGATGGAAATAATTCAAAGTGAAAATCATGGAGGACCCCACCTACCCACCACCTTAATGTACAAATTAGAGGCTAATGCACATGCTTATGGAATTAATGGCTTCATGTACACTTAAATAATAATTAGTAGAAGATAATGATTACTTGGCCTCCACACTTTCTCAAGGGTAGTTTGGTCATTTTCCAAATTATGGATTAGGGTTTCATGAATGTATAAATAACCCGTTATGTTTCATGTAACCCTCCTCTTAGCTTAGTCTCTCTTAGTTTTAGTTTAGGCTCAAAATAAAAAGCTATTCTCTTCTTTTTTTCCATGGCTACTTAGCCATTTTATTTCATGTAATTTTCTTTTCTTTTATGCAATATTAATTCTCTTTTATTTTCATGCTTCTTCTCTTCTTATGTAATAGTGTAGATTTATCTTTATGCAATTAGATTAGTTGTCTTTTCCATTAGCTTTCATTTTTCTTTTTTTTTTTGCTTTCATGTTGCTTTCTACATTTGTGGATTTGATAACAAATATGAGAGCTTAATCCCTACAATTTAGGGGTAATGAAGCTCTCTAGTATGTAGATGCAACATTTTGATGTTTATACTCTCTTATTGTGCTTTATTGGAAACACTTGAAGTGGTTTAATGATGTTGTTTAGCTTTGAATTTGATAGTCTATGTTGTTCATACCAATAGACTATGCTTAAACAAACATAACACAAATTGACTATTCATCTAAATATGGTTATGGAAAAGAAGTGAATGTTGAAATTAAAATTTGATAGCCTATATTTCTAAACAATAGTTGATAGGCTATGCTTAAAATAGATTTTTATTTCAACTTCGTTGTCATATTTCATGAGAGTTAAATGTGTATTAGTGGTTGTGTTATAGTTTGATGGTTTATATTGCCCTAATTAATCGCACAAATATATTATACTTATGATAAGCACATCAAGTTGATTACACTAATGACCATAAAAGAGAGATCATGATTTCATATGTGTTGAACTACATGATCTAGAGAGTGGATTTATTTCCTAAATTGTCATTTAACTCTTATATTTGCTTCTCTTTTCTTTTAGTTAGTTCTCTAATTCTCTAGCTTAACTTTGACTCGACTTTGGTTTAATTTGATTGAATAGAATTTTAAAATCATCAATTCCCTGTGGATCGACCCGTATTCGCCACGTGCTACATTCGTACACCGTGAGCTTGCGGTTATTTTAATTTAAATTTGTTTGATGGTTTTCTAAACCGATAGAATTTCCGTCGACGAAATAGTTTTTGGCGCCGTTGCAGGGAAATTGTTTTGATTTCGATTTTCTATTCTTCGGATTATTTTTTTGTGCTTTATTTGTGTTTTATTTTGTGTGTTTGTTTGCATTTTTGTTATAAAAAAAATTTGTGTGTTTGTTTTGTGAATTTTGCTTGGTTAGCTTATTGCCTTTTCTATTTTCATTTTTGCGTTCCTATTGAAAAAAAAACACACAACACAATTTCAAAAACAAAAAAAAGTTTTTATCCCATTTTATTTTCAATTACATTTGCATTTACATTTCTGTTTTGATCATCATGCACATTCTCTTCACTGATTTCCATTCACTGTTACACTGTTATTTCTGTTACAGACCCTTAGTGCCATGCTCCCAAATCCCTCCATCAACTACCCGTCGACTGCATCCACTTCACAAAACACACCTGCTACTCCTCTCCACTGTCATAACATTGCCATACAACACACTGTCTTCATTTCTTCTCGGCCAAACTTGCATGCACATCCCCTTCTCTGTCCATACAGTAACAGCAGAACACTCAAAACCATCTTCTCTTCCTACTTCAGCAAACAACAACAGCCATCATACCATCCTCTCTCATCAATCATCACCATCCCTTGGTGCATCACTTTTGCCTTGTAGCTGACTTCTTCACTTCCCTACTTCATATCAATTCTACACTGTGCACACAACTTCCCATATTGCCATCTAACACATTCCTCATTACTCCTCAACCAGTAAACAACTCAGTCATCTCCCTATATCTCTGCCTAACAACTTTCAAACAACAACTTCGTCCACTATTTCCACCCCAAACTACACACTGCACTTCAAGTCCACACCACCGCCCCACAACAATCACAGTCATATTATCACCAAACTCCACTGACCTTAGCAACAAACCTGCTATGGCACATCAAAGCTACAACAGCCACCACATCCATACTTCTAAAAACGGCCTATTGCTTCGAGCAATTGCAACCACCCTCGATACATTTCAACCTTGTCAATATTTTCACATCTTCATTGTTGCATTCTTATCCCCTGAACCTCCCCCAATAGCAGCTACAGATTGCAACACAGCCATCACCAGAAACTTCCTCGCCAGCCATCGATCATCCGTTACCACCAATCGAACACCGCAACCTCTACAGAACCACTGACTTCTCCAAACAATCAGGTAGCGAACCGCTACACTCCAATCACCTTACCTCCTACCTCACCCTCCATCACCCGAATCAAATTCGACCAGTGCCACAAACCATTGACTCACGACCTAACTCAATCTTATCAGAATTAGCTATCATGAGTTTATTCAATTTTCTTTATTTCGATTTTGAGTTTTTATTGATTTTGAATTTTGGATTTGAGTAGTTTCGGTTTTGATGAAATGAAGTGTTCGAATGAATTTGGGTTAGCCAGAGTTAACGAAGTGTTTAAGTGAAGGGAGGAAGGGGTCGGGTTTGTAATTTTGGTGGGTGGGCCCTTTTTTTAGTAACCTTATTTTTAAAGTGAAATTTTTTTCTCCCTCTTATGTTTTAATTCTTGTTTTGTTTAAATCCTAAAAAAAGGGGTTTGTTTAATTTGTTTTCTCTTACGTTGTTTTTAGTTTTGCTCTATCCTATAAAAAAAATATTCGTTTTGTTTCAAATTGTTCTAAGTCCCATCCAGATATATATAAAAAAATAATCAAAATTGTATATATATTGTTTTAAATTTTCAGGTTGCCAAAGCAGATTAAAGGAAGGAGCGGCTAGCTAAAAATAATTGCTTGCTTGTTTATAAGTTTTACTTTATTTGCCTTGAATTGTATATATCTACTGTTTTTATTTGCATTGTTGTTTGCTTGCATTTTTATAAAAAAAATTCAAAAAACCAAAAATGAAAAAAAAAATTCATTCGTAGTTGCATTGTTAATACACGTTTAATTTCAGCTTTTCACTTCATCTTAGAATTTGTTAATAATAACGGTTAGACATCGATAACGCTTTATTGTATATTGACAATTTGTCTTCTTCGAACAATTTAATTTCTTGGTGTCTAGGCTACGGTAGAGCAATAATCAGTTATAAATATTACGGTGATTCGTAAATATTATACTGAATTGTTTCTCTGAAGGTACTTAAACCTTCGGCTGCATTGCTACGGTGATTCGTGGTGCACCGATAAATCATGTCCGTTACCTGGCTGAGAACTATCTTGCTTATCTAAGACAATGTGTGATTATACAATTTTGGGTTAACTTAGGATAAATCATTTGTAATTAACCCTTGCATTCATTTAGTTGCATTAGTTCATGCATATTTAAAAAAAATCAAAATCCAAAACTAAAAAAATTGTAAATATTCCCTTTTCATTTCCTTTGAAATTTTTAAATCCTTTTTCTTTGAAATTTCAAAAATCCAAAAACAATTAGAAAAATCAAAATCCAAAAACAAAATTTAGAAAAAACAAAATCCAAAAAAAATAAAAACCAAAATCCAAAAAAAATATAAAACCTTTTCAAAAACAAAGAAAAAATTTTAAAAACCAAAGAACAAAACAAAAACCAGTTTCCCTTTTGAAAAATAAATTCCATTTGTAAATATTTTTAATTTACAAAAAGAACACAAAAACATTCTTGAAAATGTCTGAGTTTCCCCACATTCATGAATTTTATAACAGTTGTGAAAATCAATATAATCCATATAATTTCACTTCAAATTCTTATGGATATTTCAACAACAACTATTGTTTAAACGATTCGAATTTTGAACCTCAAAATTTTCAAAATGATGACCAACCTTCAAATATTGAAAATTGCATTTCATCTTTACTTGAAATCGCTACACAACAAAATCAAATGATAAACAAGTTGTGTAATTCATATTTGTGCGATAACTCGAATCAAAGTTTTCAAAATAATCAAAATTTGGATTCACTTCAAAATTCAAACGATTTCGAGTATAACTCATGCCAATTCAATTTTGAACTCCAAAATGAGTTTCAAAATCAAAATCAAAATGTGAACCAATTTTAAATAATTTTGGCAATGGGAATAATCTTGACCATGATACAATTGAAAACTTTGGTTATCAACGAATTCAAAGTGAAAATTATCAAAATAATAATCATGAATTTGTCTTTGTTGAGCAAATGGAAAAAGATAACGGGGATTTACTACTTGAAAAATACAAAAAATTTCATGAAAATCAAAATCAAATCTCAATTTGCGAAGAGTCAAATAATAATCCATCGTTTATCGAAATTGAAAATTCTTGTTCTCAACAAGTCCAAATCGAAAATTTTCAAGTTAATAATTACAAATTTGACTTTGTTGAGCAAATGAATGAAATGTACAATGATCACATGGATTTGGTGTTCGAAATATATTTGAATCAACGTGATAAACATACTCAAATTCCAACGTGTGATAAGTCAAGTGATAGTCCATCTTTTGCCCAAATCGATGATTTTCAAATAACAACTTTCGAAATTGAAAACAAAAATCTTAATGAAGTTGTTGAAAACATGGTAATTGAGTTGGATTTCAATTCTTTTGAGGATGTGGAACCAAATTTGAAATTCGATCTTCCTTTTTCTGAAAATTTGAATACGACAACTTTGAATTTTAAACTCGATTTACACGATGAAGTTGTTGATAATCCAACAAAGGAAGTCGAATTTAACGAACATGAGTTTTATGGACTTTTTGAAAAAGAGTTGTTGAATTTTGAAGAGGAAAATTTCGATCACCATTTTGATTTTGAAATCAATAATTTTGAAGAAGTTTTCAATGATAAGTTTGAACTTCAATTTGGTGAAAATAAACTTGAATTTCAATCAGTTGTTTTATTAATCCTAAAAATCATCGAAAACAAAACAAATCATTCAATTTTCAATAAAACGACATTCGTTTTCCCAAATCAACATTCAACTTCGAAATCTTCTACGGTTTGGTTTTTCGTGCTCAAGCTGTGTCTCACACATTTGACGAGACAAATGAATCGGTCTTTAAAAGACCGTTTCATTTACTTTTTGACTGTATACTTCTCAGTCTTGTAGAAAAATCATCCTTTCATGTAAATATAAGATTTTTATTTTTATTTTTCTTCTTTCTCCTTTCTCCTTCCGCTTGGGTTGACTGTGGGGACACAGTCAAAATCAAGTGTGGGGGGGGGGGGGGGGGAAGTCACATCATCTTTTTGATTTTTCATAGTTTATTTTACATTTTCTTTTCAAAACTTCAAAAAACAAAATAAAATAAAAACATAAACAAAATTTTATTCATTTTTAAATAAATACTATAAGGTTAAATATATGGTTTTGGTTTATTAAATTGAAATTTTTGAAAATTTATTTATCTTAACAAAAATAAAAATGAAGTTTGATTACAAATAATAATGGTTTAGCTAGTATATAGGAAGATTCATACGTGCTAATTATGAAATACGACCTAACTGAATATTTAAAAAGTGGTTGATTTAAGGTAAAGGATATAACATTTTTTTCGTCTTCTAAGTTAAATGGTGATAAGATGATTTTGCAAAACTCTCTCTCTCTTAAAAATATATATAAAAAATAATAATAACATCCAAGTATTCACTCTCATTTAAAAGTCCTCACGGTTATGCATGGGTGAATTACTTGGAATCATTGATTATGTGCTTTCATACTCATTTAAAAGTCCTCACGGTTATGCATTTATGGAACACATGTAAAAAAACAGACTTAATAAAAACCACCTACGGTCGATAGGTGTATGCACGAAATTGTGTGCACTCGCCATGCTCTATACTCCTCTTACATAAGCCCGAAAGGCAGTGCATGGGTGGTATATCTGGCCTCAGTTTACCTAAGCTAGGTGTGTAATTTTCCTTGCAAATAATGGGAGAGCAAGCAATTGAAATCCTAGCACTATTTTTACTTAATTGATTTGATTTTTTATTGAAAAGAAATTAAAATACCACTTTGATAAATTTTGATAATCAACTAAGGATCCTTTTCATGATTACACTTTATTATCAACCGAAATAACGAGTTAAACTATAATCTATTTGCTATGATAACTTGATTTTTGTTGGAAATTTTGATGAGTAAGTAACATAAATTTTCAAGATAATAGCCAAAACCTATATTTAACTTATTTGTTTCGATTAAAAATAAATTCTTCATTTATAAATATTTTCAAAAACTTGCATTCATCTCTTTGTAAATAAATCTTGAATTTTGTAAATATTTTCATCCTGCGTTTGGATTTTGTGGGTAGTATCCGCTTAAAACCCTCACGAGACAACACTCGTCCTACTGGGGACACCTAGAGGTTTAACGGCTTGTTGCATACGCTCAATGCAATCGTGCTTCCTACGAAAACGGATTTATCTTAGTTTCCCTTTATTCGAGAACGAATAAAAAGATAAGTGTGGGGGTATTTGATGTGCATGTAAATGTGCATATTTTTACCACCATATTTATTATTTTTAAATTAAGTAAATGATCATATTGGGTATTTTAACTTGTTTTAACCAAAATCCATATTAATTCCAAATTGTCACATATCCATCTTCATATAGGGGAAAAACGGTCATTTGTATGCATATATTTCTTTGAGAAAAATTAATTGGAAAATTATATATATTTTTGTAGGAATTTGGTCTCAAATAGGAGTGGTTTCATGAAGGAATATGCATGCACAAAGAATATAAAGAAATGAAGATGGAAATTCAAAGTGATGATCATGGAGGATCCCACCTACCCACCACCTTAATGTACAAATTAGAGGCTAATGTACATGCTTATGGAATTAATGGCTTCATGTACACTTAAATAATGATTAGTAGAAGCTAATGATTACATGGCCTCCACACTTTCTCAGGGGTAGTTTGGTCATTCTCCAAATTATGGATTAGGGTTTCATGCATATATAAATAACCCTTTATGTTTCATGTAACCCTCCTTTTAGCTTAGTCTCTCTTAATTTTAGTTTAGGCTCAAAATAAAAAGCTCTTCTCTTTTTCCATGGCTACTTAGCCATTTTATTTCATGTAATTTTCTTTTCTTTTATGCAATATTAGTTCTCTTTTATTTACGTGCTTCTTCTCTTCTTATGTAATAGTGTAGATTTACCTTTATGCAATTAGATTAGTTGTCTTTTCCATTAGCTTTCATTTTTCTTTCTTTTTTCTTTCATGTTGCTTTCTACATTTGTGGATTTGATAACAAATATGAGAGCTTAATCCCTACAATTTAGGGGTAATGAAGCTCTCTAGTATGTAGATGCAACATTTTGATGTTTATACTCTCTTTTTATGCTTAATGGAAACACTTGAAGTGGTTTAATGATGTTGTTTAGCTTTGAATTTGATAGTATATGTTGTTCATACCAAATAGACTATGCTTAAACAAACATAACACAAATTGCCTATTCATCTAAATATGATTATGGCAAAGAAGTGAATGTTGAAATTGAAATTTGATAGCCTATATTTCTAAACAATAGTTAATAGGCTATGCTTAAAATAGATTTTTATTTCAACTTTGTTGTCATATTTCATGAGAGTTAAATGTGTATTAGTGGTTGTGTTATAGTTTGATGGTTTATGTTGGGCTAATTAATAACATAAATATATCATACTTATGATAAGCACATCAACTAATTACACTGGTGACCATAAAAGAGAGATCATGATTTCATATGTGTTGAACTACATGATCTAGAGAGTGAATTTATTTCCTAAATTGTCACTTAACTCTTATATTTGCTCCTATTTACTTTTAGTTAGTTCTCTAATTCTCTAGCTTAACTTTGACTCGACTTTGGTTTAATTTGATTGAATAGAATTTTAAAATCATCAATTCCCTGTGGATCGACCCGTATTCGCCACGTGCTACATTCGTACACCGTGCGCTTATGGTTATTTTAATTTAAATTCGTTCGACGGTTTTCTAAACCGATAGAATTTCCGTCGACGAACGTTAAGTGATAGGTTAATTGATTGGTTTAGAAAATAGAATATATTTCTGTAGTTTAATATTTAGAAAAAGACAACGATAAACGTAATTGCAAGAATAAACGAAAGAAAAATGGAATTAGTGTAAAATTGAGAAACCAATGTATTTTGCATTATCCAAAAAGTAAAAAAATATTAAAAGAAATATCTTGCAGTTACGGATTATTATTTATAGAATTATTTAGTATTAAAATATGGAAATGAATTTTTAGTACAGTTTTCGTAACCACCCAAACAGAATAGAACTACTTCTTAGAATGTAAGAAAATAAATAAGGAATTGAAGGAATTTAGTTAATTATTAGATAAGACTAGAAGCTATAAATAGAAATGTACGTAGATCTGCATTTACTGCGTAGATAGTAGAATATAAGTAAAGCAGTTATTATGATAAGTAAATTTGTGACAGTTGTTCATAATCCCAAGCCAAGATATTCATATAATATAAGAGAATTAAAGAGAATTAAATATCATAATAAAAGAAAATAGATTAGAATAGAAAAGAGATACTTTAATTATATTTATAATGTACAGATTATAGAAAAAAATAAAGGTGACAATTACAAGTAAAGTTATAACATAGGTTATAATTAAGTAGAAAGAACAGAAATGACTTATTTAAGACTTAAATTAAGTTAATAAGAAAATAGAGCATAAATAATAGTAGAGGCTTATTTTAATAAACTTAAGACTTAAATTAAGTTAATAAGCAAGATAATAGAAGTGGCCCATACCAGTAGCATTCCCTTTCAGTCAGGAACTGACGGTCTCACAATAGTTAGGTGAGGCTGGGACAAGATTATGCTAATTAGGGTAAATAAGTAGCCAACAGAGTAAGAAAAGTAAACTAAATGCAAAATAAAAGATTAGACTTAGGGTCTAATAAAAGGGTGAGTTGCGTTTGAATCAGCCCAAAGGATAAAGAGCCTAACGAAGAAGTTCATTACAGATTTCAGTATAGAAGGATCACGTCCAACTTAGATATTTTGGGCTAGAGGAAGTACGAGACTTCAACGGGACGTGAGGGTACTCTAGGATGGCCCTCTAGGGTAGGCATAATATAGCAGTCCCCCGAAGGGAGGTCTGTAGGTGTTCCATTAAAAGAGTGTGCCTTGATTGCTTTTTTCTTGGTAGGACTATTGTAGGCAATCGAAAGGGGTTGATGTTTGAAGTAAGATATTCGTATGTCCCACTACTTGCAAGTAAGTTTTAGTGAGAAGGACCCAAAAGGATAGTCTCATGCGGATATCGGACCAGCATGAAAACCAAGAAGCGAGTTCGGTAGAGAAAAGAGTTAAACCACCAGCCCAACGAATCTTTCACTATCGAGTCATTGAATGAGGGGAGCGCCAATTGGATGTTTAGATTGTTTGCAGTAGGGCACACCCACTTAGCTCTTCTGAGGTCTTTCGATTATTTGAGGGGTGGCTGCGTGGTGTTATAGCCATGATATAAAAAAGAAAGACCAAATAGAATATCTGTATTGTAGGCCTAACAGGGCAGTCCTTTACAGAAATAGAAAATCCTCGATCGAGTTTTGTAAAAAAGTAGATATTGTTAAGCTGGATTCAAGGATTAGATAGAACGATTACGTATAGTCCTCAAGATACACACTGGGTGATACATTATGGATGTCCGAGCATTAGTATAGACTAGTGCAGACGCAGTTTTATGTTTTCATAGTAGACGATGGAACATCTGTACTGTAGGCCTTATGGAGTCCTTTGCGAGGAGGATACGAAAGTTACTATGGGTAGTATTTAGGACCGATGCTGTCAATGGGCATATACCTATATATATCAGTTATTTGGTTTTAATCCACTAGGGAGTAGATGGGCACGATTCACGCACTAAGGCGAGAGTATTATAAACCCAATAAACCTTATATAACAGTAAATGGAAATAAAACGGTATACATAGAATTAAGCTTAGAAGTGTATAATTTGTCCATTCACTAGAACTTTACTTCTGACCCCCTCCTCATAACATTCTATAGGTTACGTAGATGGTAGAGACTTTCCAGCTTTGAGACACTCGTTACAAAGTGTTATTATTTTGGTGAGTATTTTCTTTTCATTATATTTCAGTCAGTTCCACTGTGAGATATTTATCTGAGCTCTAATATATTTGTCTTTGCCTATTTTGCAAGATACCGGATACCCAACTCGGGTTTCAGTGGGCTTGGATTTTAGCATTTTTGCGAAAAATTCGGACTCACTGGGATTCGGGTGGTTACAGCTTCCGAGCTTTAGAACCTGGTAGAGTTAGGGGTATGCGCTAGGGGCAATTATGTAATTTGTCACATAAATCTATCTCGTTAAGCAATCTTGTTTGAAATAAAAGGTGTTTATTTTCTATTATATAGTCGATATATGTGTTATATAAATGAAATAATTTAATTAAAAGTGTATTAATTAGAAAATCCATAGATGGTATGTTTTGTGATAGTAGTTACAAAATGTTGTAACCATGAACAATCTATTACAATGAAAATAAACATTCCATTTTAAATATTCCTCGTCAAGATGTATCGAAAGTGGATATCGATGCATCTCTTGAGACTAGAGCAAGTAATGCTCTTCAAATGTTGGGCATTGTATTACTTGTGGATGCTGGGGGCACTAAGGGGTTATGTACTAAAATTTGTTGGCTGATTATGGAATGGGTCACTTGATAATTTTCTATTTGTTAATATAACTAAGGTCAAACAAAAAATATCGAAGTGACTAACTTACACGGTTCTCTTGACTTTACAATACCGTTAATCTCCAATATGAAAGCTCCGCTTTAATTATAGTTAGACCATGGAATGACGTCTATCAAACAACTATAGTTAGGTTGAGTGGAAGTATTGGAAGTAAAGCACTATTCAACAGACGATTCGTTTTCTCGGTTATATGGGTTTAATTTCATTGTCAAATAAAGAAAATTCAAAGTCAAAATCTCTGGTCAAAGTAGTTTGGTTAATAATAATTGTTATTATTGAACCAAATACTATGTTTGGACTACAAAGTTGAATATATACAAAATTGAAATTTGACCATAATCAAATTCCATAAGACCAAAGTGATATAGTTTTAACAAAGAGAATTGATTTAAATAATTTTCTCTACTGGATAATGTTTAAATAAGTAAAATATAATTTTTACCAAAATGTTATATAAATGGTAAATTTAGCCAAAATGTAACTCCACTAGCTAAGATGATAAGTGAATGTTAATATTTGAATAGTTTGATATTATACGCAGACTGAATTTACACCTACAAGTCATACAACCACATTGATAGATTCAATGAAATACCATAAGATTTAATTGATTATAAGTTGTTGTAAATTAACAACTATTTTTTGGAAAATATTATTTTATTAATTATTTTATGTACTGGAAGCCATTGGTATTTTTTAATGTCATTAGCATTTACTTAAATATGTATACAAAAGTTTTATATGTACAAATCGATATAAGATATCGATGGCATTTAAATTTAATTTAAATGTAACTATTTGCTAAATGTTATTGAAAAAATTAAAGGGCCATAAAACCTCTTTCATTACAATCCATATAAAGAAATGGAGGCTTGAAATCCAATAGTTAGATCTAGAAAATGAAAGTAGGAGGTTAAGGAAGGTTACCTATATAAATACCTTGCCTTTCATTTACTTACTTCTCTTAATCATTCTCTTTCAAAACCCTATCCTCCATATTCCTTTTCCAACATTCATTGCCAAAAAAATTCTAGGAAAAATGAGAGAGAGAAATTATTTTAACGGTGTCCAATTAAATCAATCAAATAAAAGGTTGTTCTCCTTCTCTCATAAAGCTAGGAGACCGATTCAGTTTTGGATCCAAGAGCATCTATCAATCAAGGTGAATTTAATGGCTACATCTATTAGGTATGATCGATTTTGTTTTATGTATATATTCACCATGGTGTTATAGACCTATTTATTTGAATATTTTGGTAAAGTTATTATTGTCCATCTTTAATTTACATATGTATTGATTCAAATGTTTTGAATTGGTTCTGAAAATAATAACAACGATTTTGATTATTGATTCTTATTGTTCTCTTTATGTTAATGTTGGTATCATTTTAGATCTAAATATAATAACTAATTGATTATTATCTATATATGTATGTATATATATTTGAACGTTGATGGTGATTTCTTTATTTCATAATTAATTTTCTGTTTCAAAAAAAAACTCATACACATATATCTATATATATATATATATATATATATGTATGTATGTATGTATGTATGAATGTATATGTATTTGTATTAAAATTAATTTGAAAACTATTTTATAATGTATGTTTAAAAAATATTTTTACATACACACATACACATCTTGAATAAGTTAAAATAAGAAAATGAAAGGAAAAGCTGTGAGAACATTATATAGATATGCTCTAATTTTTCTCCCCTTTTGTTTTTTTGTTAAACAGAAAATGGATCAAAATTATAAAAGATAGAGAGTGTATAAATTGTAAAAGCTTTGAGAACATTATATAGATATGTGGATCTTAAAAAAGATTCAAGTTATCCTATGTCCAAAAATGAGTATTATTTTTTAGAAATAACTTAGTATTCTTCAAAAATAAGAGATTAATCCAATATTAATTATGGAGAAAATAAGTTAGATTTTACCAAATTTTCTGAAGTTCTTATTTTAATGCAAGCACAAAATTCCATTAATTGTCTGAAACATCCTTTAAATTAAATATGTATCCTTTTCCTTTCATTGCTCAAAGTTCTTACAATAAATAATAATCATTTTTTGTGCCCACTTACTACGTTAAGGTCCAGGGGTTAATCATAGAGTGAAAATCTTACCAAAATAGGTGTGGTTGTACCCTTTAAAACAAATAATAATGATGAAACAATTTTATCAAATAGCAATTACTTTACAGTACTTTTGATAGCATAAAGTTTTAATCAAAGTGTTACAGAGAATCCTACCTTATATAGCATTTCGTAGTAAACTGGTATGTTTTAGTGCTATAAGTAGGACTACCAATCATTAATAAATAACTACTACATATAAATTAGGGTATAAGTAAAAAAATTAGCATTTAAAGCATGTGATACCCAAGTTTCTTATAGTTTGCTAAGTTTTAGGAAACCGTACCCATTTGAGTAAGGTTGAACTTTTACAAATATTGTTTTCAATACAAATCACATTTCTATAATAGTTGCTAATATAATTTTTTTATCATTGGTCATATTAGCAGGAATCCATATTTTAATACTATTAGTCATTATCTTAGTACATAAAAAACAGTTTATATTATTTCTAAACAAAGTACTATTATGACTATAAGTGGTTTTAGAACAATCTTAGTAACTAGTACTAGCACTAAAATTACTATACACAAATGAAACTAACAATTTTACAGAAAAACATATCAATGGTGTTTTGATAATAACAACCAAACAACAATGATACTAACAATTTTATCTTGTAGATTACAGATTTAGTAAGCATCCGATGGACTGGGATGCTTCAAAGCCAAAAAGGTAGAGACCAAAGTGCTTAAAGACAAATCATTGTAAGGGTTATCTACTTGTGTTAGTATCTTAGATAAATCTGTACAATCTCCCTTGAGAGATATAAGCTAAAAAAATTGCATCGAAAAGTTTTTATTTGCTCAAACAAGATTTCAATTAATCTTAAAATTCTCAGGAATTCAGATGTTTGGAAGCAATATTCAGATGTCTGAGGTCATACCTTTTTTGATCTAAAAATGCTCTGATCTCTTATCTCCAAAACCAAATGTCTAGGTCATAAGTCAGATGTTTGGAAACTTGCATTTTTGAACTATTTATTCTCTAGAGTAAAATTTTCAAAAACCATACATATGACTGTTTCATTCAGACATCGGAGTTCTTTTAATTACTATATTTTATAAAGATGCTTCTTCTCTTCTTTATGGGATGAAACTCTGTTTTTAATGGCTTTCTCTGATAATTTGTACCTTTTAAAAGATATATTGTTGACAACTATAAATATGACTATGGCTAACGTTTTTAGACTAACCTTTAACTTCCTTTTTCTTGCCTTCAACATCATCATCAACTATTCTAGATATATTTATATAAATCACGTGCTTTCACTCATTCAACTCAAGTGGAGACTATATATAGCAAGGTTGTATGTCAGGTCACTTATCTATGTTGTAAAAAAAATATCAAAGTCAAATTTCGAAATTATTCCCATTACAAGTTGCAGTCCTATTTGGTTGTTCAGGCGGTGTCTATAAACTTGTTCCTCCAGTTAAAATGAGGTGTTGATAGTGAAATTCCATTAGGAGTCTGGGACTGGATGTAGGAGAGGTGCTCCAAATCAGTATAAAATTGATTGTGTGATCTATTATATCATTTCCGCTGCATTTATAATGTTTGCAACTGAGTAGCCATCTTCGATCCTGTGCGCATTGACTAACAAGTGGTATCAAAGCTTGGTGTTCTAATGATTATAACAATGTCCTAGAGTAATGGCTAGAAAGAGAAGATCCAGTTAGAACTCAAAGATAATTGATTTTACTACAAATATTGACATCCAGCTTCTAAAGGAAATATGCCGAGCTAGGTAACGACAAGGGGCGTCAAGCTAGAAGACAGCCATGTTAATAGGCAACCAGCATTTAAGAAGAAGGCATCAAACCTCTAAAGATGCCAAGCATCAAGTGTTTAACAAATATAAGTGTTTGACGGCTATATCTCTATCGGATTAGAAAAATGCCGAAAAAATCAAATTAAAAATTAACCGCAAGCGCATGGCATACAATGTTAGTACGTGAATAGTACGGTCGATCCGTAGGAATTGTACTGATTTTAAAATTTTATTCAATCAAATTAATCAAGAGTTTGAAATTGTTTAAACCTAAAAATGTAACTAACAAAAGAAAGCAGACAAAAATATGAGAGTAGAAAGAAATTTAGAGGCAACATCCTTCTCAAAATCACATAAATCATCATATATGAAAGTATGATCTCTCTTTTAGTAATTAGTGAATTTAGTTTATGTGTTTATCATAAGTATGACTAATTTGTGATATTAATTAGCCCAACATAAACCATCAAACTTTGATATACCAACTAAACCACTTGTTAACTCTCATGAAAAAGTTAATGAAGTTGAAAATAAAATATATTCTATGCATGATCTATTTACTATTGATTAGTAATATAGACCATCAAATTTTGATTTTAAAATCCACTTCATTACCATAATCATATGTAGATGAAGAGTTAATTTATGCTTGAGTTTGTTTAAGCATAGCCTATTTGGGGTCAACAACATAGGTTATCAAATTCAAAGCTAAATAACATAGTTTAACCAAATTAAACATTTCCATTAAGCACAGTATGTGGTTTGTAGTGCACTATGGATCGATGTTGATGTGTGCTCTGCAAGAGGGTCACGCTGTGGTGCAGTAGACGGTGGGAAGTATAGAAGTAGTGATGCTGTTCAAGGCAGAAATGAAAGTGGTTGAGTGTTTGATGTTATGGGTGTTTGGTTGACAGTGGTATGAAGTTGTGGTGGAGCATGTCTATGATGCATGGTTGCAATGTATCAGAGGGTGAACAGTGGATGGAGTCTGTTGTCAGTGTAATGTTGATGAACTTGAAAATGATGATAGAGCAGTGGTAAGGGGTATATGACAAGCAGCAAGATAGTTGATGTCAGTGATGATGAAGTACGAAGTAGGGATCAAAGGAAAGGGTTTCAGATTGTAAATGAAAAAAAATGCAACTATGCAAGATTGTTGAAATGATGTAGAGGAGATGGTTGCTGTAGTTTGTATGTAATGGTTTGGTGTGTTGATGGTTAGAGGCTGTGGCAGGAAAGGTTGACGTGTGGAAAATGACTGGCAATATGGCTGCTGTGGGATTGATTACTGTAGTAAGATGTGTAGTTTGACAGTGAAGAGGTGGTGCGCAGGGGATATGATGTAAAAATGTGCACATTATAGAGGATTTGTAATAAAATGTAAATGAAAATGTAATTTGAAAACGTAAATAGAAAATGCACAGTTTATAAATACGCAAATGCAAATGAAAATGGAAAATAATAAGAAAAAAAATTGTTTTCAAATTGTGTTTGTTTTTTTAGTAAAAATGTAAATGCAAATAGAACTAGAAAACAAGCACACAAACAAATGCTACAAAAATACACATACACACAATTTTTTAATGCAAATTAACACACAATAAAATCAAACAACAATAATTCAAAAAATAAAAAATAAAAATCAAACAAATTCCCCGGCAATGATGCCAAACACTTGTTTGACGGCTAAATCTCTATCAGATTAGAAAAATGCCGAAAAATTTAAACTAAAAATTAACCACAAGCGCACATCATACAATCTTAGTACGTGGCGAGTACGGGTTGATTCGCAGGAAATTTTATTGATTTTAAAATTTATCAATCAAATTAACCAAGAGTTTGAAATTGTTTAAAGCTAAAAATGTAGAAAACTAACAAGGGAAAGTGGATAAAAGTATGAGAGTAGAACGCAATTTAGAGGCAATGTCCTTCTCATAATCGCATACATTAACAAATATGAAATTATGATCTCCCTTTTGGTCACTAGTGAATTTATTTATATGTTCATCATAAGTATGACCTATTTATGCAATTAATTAGCCCAACATAAACCATCAAACTTTAACATACCCACTAAACCACTTGTTGACTCTCACGAAAAAGTTAATGAATCTGAAAATAAAATCTATTCTAAGCATGATCTATTTATTATTGATTACTAATGTAGACCATCAAATTTTGATTTTAAAATCCACTTCATTACCATAATCTTATGTAGATGAAGAGTTAATTTATGATTGAGTTTGTTTAAGCATAGTCTATTTGGTGTCAACAACATATGTTATCAAATTCAAAGCTAAATAACATAGTTTAACCAAATTAAACATTTCCATTAAGCACAAAAAGAAATCAAAAAATCAGCGAAATTTTGAATCTACATGATGTATCGTTCCCTACTGCTCCTAGTCGATGTCCAATTGCAAATCCAGTAACCAAAGCCTTAGCCAATTTCATATCCGTCCGAACCCGATAACCGGGTCTTAATCCGTCCTTATCCAATAACCAATAACCGAATCTAGGACCTCTCCGGGTCAATGTCCAAATTCGTAACCTCTTTGGGTTCTTACCAAGCGCAATGCACACTTGACGACCATGGTCCAGTGTCCCTGGACGTTGAACAATGCAATGGCATAAGTCCTAAGCCGGATCCTGGTCACTCCGGACCCTTGTCGGGCATAGTCCATACCCGACGACCTGAAACAATAACCGATAATATATGGCCTAAATCTTAGGCCGAATCCTGGTCTCTCCGGACCCTTGTTGAGTATAGTCCATACTCAACGACCTGAATAAGTCGATTTGCCACATTCGGGCAAAGCGACTCTCCCCTTGCCAGGTATAATCCATACCCGATGATCGTTTATCAAAAACCGGACAAAAATCCAATCCAAAATCCAAACCAAATCAGAAAATCAAAAATCCACATCCAAAATCAAAACCAACATCCAAACATGAGAACAATCATCCAAACAGAAGTCCAAACCAGAAAACAAACAGAATCAGGAGTTCAAACTAAACTCCAAAACCAAGCTAGAAAAACGAGTATCCCAAAACAGATTTCACAAACCATAGCATTGCGGTTTATCATCATTCAAAGCATGCCTAGGGGCCATCTCCGTCCCCTTACATGTGTAAATGACTTTGCCATTTGCCAATAGCTTGCTAGTTATTTCCATAACATCCCAGTCAATTAATAACCAATCGACTATCATCCCTGGGCCTCACACCATCATTGTTTGAGGTAAACGATGGTCGCTCCTACTCCACCGCTGTATTCCGAGCCCCAACATACCGTCTCAATGTCCATTCCTCACATGCTTCTCAATTATGTCCTTTAAGTGGCTGCAGCTGTTG
Organism: Allium cepa; assembly: GCA_030765085.1. Lineage (NCBI taxonomy): Eukaryota > Viridiplantae > Streptophyta > Magnoliopsida > Asparagales > Amaryllidaceae > Allium > Allium cepa. The sequence continues at coordinate 968,011,919 of CM060932.1, read as the reverse complement.
GTATCATACCCATCCAAATCATGAAAGAGACAGTGCCTTCCTGATGCCCTTTCACGTTCAGAAGGTTCTCTCCTAGCCGGCCTTCGGTAGGGAAGGCGATTTCGGGTATCCATGAATATCCGCTCCAATGTCTCATTCAATCCTATGTAGGTGGAGAATTTTGCCTCTCCATCGCTTCCTAGCGTTTTCTGAATCATCATCGAGCTTCCATTTTCCTCTACCCTTATCTTTATCCAAACCTCCGCTAGATGGTCCTCCATCCCCAGTCGCGTTTTCCACCTTTAACTTTAAATCTGTACACGCGTCTTCTTGTCGGAATAATCTCCCAGCTTCACAAAAGAATCCCCCAAGATCCAGTGGCGGGTCCCGTATTAGATATACTATGAATTCAGAATTCTCTCTGACCCCTGATACTACTGCCATTAAAACCATCTATGGATCCGGCCGATCCACTGAAGCAACCGCCGCATTGAACCGAGTTAGGAAAGCCCTTAGCGATTCATCCATCCTTTGCTTTACTGACGTTAGCGTCATTACCTTTTTCGGTCTTTTAATATGAACCCAAAATTACTTCAGAAACCTGTCCACCAATTCTGTCCATGTCCCGATAGATCCCTCTTCCAGCTGCCTGAACCACATAGCAGCTATGTTCGTCAAGTATAAAGGGAAACATCGGGCCATAACTTCCTCCGATGCCCCCAACACCTCAATGTGTCTTGTATACCTCATCAAGTGATCAGTTGGATCAGCTTTGGCATTGTACATCTCCACGTTAGGTAGCTTGAACTCTGGTGGATTCTGGGCTATCCTGATTTCACGAGTAAGCGGACTCCTATTTACCCCTTTCAGATCTCTATTTGTAAATCCTACGCGCATAGTTCTTCTGATAATCTCAGCCAATCCAGCATTGTCTGTTAGGGGTTGCCCCCTGAGCCCCCGAGGGAATTCTGGTATATACTCTTCATTCCGCACTCTTACATTCCTGCCAACATCCTGTTGTGTGGTGTCAACTAGAGTTTCTCTATGAACTGGTCCATCGTTATCCGGTGGTGAGTCTGGGTTCGTCCAGATTAGCAGGTGCATGCTGATCAGGGGCTATGCCTTGTTGGACTGCTCCATTCGGTTGCCTGTTTTGTCCTTCTGCTCCAGCCTCATGGATCTAAAACCCTGAAGCTCCGACTGAAGTCCGACTTGTCTGAGGAGGTTCTGCATCATCTCCTCCTTCCTTTTCAAGAATTCTTCGCGCATAGCTCCCATCATCATTTCCTTTTCGTATCGGCTAATGAAAACTGAAGTCTGATTGGCTCCTGATGAAGCCTCCTGGCTTCCTTCATGTTGACTTCTCTTTGTCCTCTGTCTTCTACTCGAATGCCTTGTCATAGCTCTATAGATCTGAATCCTTAAACCTTCAAACCTGAATCCCAAATCCAGTATAGCGGGTGCTAATTGTTCTCAGTGAAAGCACCAAATTGTTTGCGCCAAAATTGTTCACAGACCCCGAATATCATGAAAGCACCGAAATATGAATATAAATCAGCAATATCCAAACACAAATCTCAAATCCAAGGAAACAGAGAACAACAATTCAGAAATAACAAAGAGAAACACGAGATTTATAGTGGTTTGGCTCTCTCCGGCCTACGTCCACTTTGAATGATAATCTTTTGTTGATGTTCTTCCCTGATTACAGTTTATTACAGCGCATTACAATGAAGATATTTAAGTACAACAGCAATGATGAAGTGTAAAGTTGAATCTGGTAGAGTCTGGATGTCAGATAGCCAAAAAGATCCCTTTTCTATAGGCTTTAGGGGGCTATTTATAGGTATAGGAGGATGATATCATGCACAAACTTTGCGAGACTTCTTTTGGCACGTGAGTCGACCCATGCGATCGATCTCAGGAGATTTCAACTCGATCCGTGATCGATACGAACCACTTCCATATTGATCAAGATTTCGTCCTATGGAGTTAAAATTTGGCATGAACCTTCCTTGGCATGTACGTAAGCTCCTGTGAAAATTTCATAGCATTTGGACCTGTGGTTTAGGAGATATGATCGATACGAGATAGAATTTTTCGGTAGGCAATGTAGTTCGGATCGATAATTTCACTTCGATCCTTTCGAATCGATCAGGGCACGCGCCCAGGCGATGACGTGTTGCGAAGTTCCTGGACCGATCCATTTTATGCGCCGAGTTGTTTGAATCCAATATCGAAGCTTCGTTCGCGTCGACCATTGATTCGCATCCATTCGTTTCAGTCCTTCTTCGAATCGATTATCGATTCGCATCCATATCGTAGCCCCCGTTCGTATTGATAGTAGATGGTGTACTTCATATCGATCATTGTAGATACCATTGATACAAAGTGAATCCGCTTGAGCATGGTCGATACGAATAAGGACTCGGACGCCATCGATTCGAACAACCACGAACTAGATGGATACGAAGGAGGTCTGCAGAGTGGATGGATATGAACTAAGCATACCTATGATCGATATGAACTGAGTTAGTCCCTGATCGATACGAAACAGTTCGATCATGATGGATACGAACTAAATCGATTTGACGCTGCTGCTCCTGGATCGATGCAAAGGGTCTAATTCCGGATGGAGTCTAACAGCATCGATTCGAATTAGAGCTTCATGATGGATTCGAACAACATTTTTTGTCTAACTTGTGTCGATCATATCTCGATCACTCGAACTCTGATCGATCTGAAAATTGAAACATAGCCTCTCCTAGCCTTGCTTATCATTCCCAATCGATTCCACCTTGATCGGAGCTCGGCCAAACTTTGACAACATCCTGACAATCGTGGTCCAGTGTCCCTAGACGTTGAACAATGCCATGGCTTAAGTCCTAAGCCAGATCCTGGTCACTCCGGACCCTTGTCGAGCATAGTCCATACCTGACGACCTGAAACAATAACCGATAATATAGGGCCTAAGTCCTAGGCCGAATCCTGGTCTCTCCGGACCCTTGTTGAGTATAGTCCATACTCAACGACCTGAATAAGTTGATTTGTCACGTTCGGGAAAAGCGACTTACCCCTTGCCAGGTATAATTCATACCCGACGATTGTTTATCAAAAACCAGACAAAAATCCAATCAAAATCCAATCCAAAATCCAAACCAAATCAGAAAATCAAAAATCCACATCCAAAATCAAAACCAACATCCAAACATGAGAACAATCATCCAAGCAGAAGTCCAAACCATAAAAAAAACAGAATCGGGAGTTCAAACCAAGCCAGAAAAATGAGTATCCAATCCAAAGACAAAAAACAGATTTCACAAACCATAGCATCGCATTTTATCATCATTCAAAGCATACCTAGGGGCTATCTCCATCCTCGTACATATGTAAATGACTTTGTCGTTTGCCAGTAGCTTGCCACTTATTTCATAACATCCCGGTCAATTGATAACCAATCGACCATCATCCCTGGGCCTCACACCGTTATTGTTTGAGGTATACGGTGGTTGCTCCTGCTCCATCGTTGTATTCCGAACCCCAACAAACTGCCTCAATTGTCCATTCCTCACATGCTCCTATATTATGTCCTTTAAGTGTTTGTAGCTATTGGTACCATACCCATCCAAATCATGAAAGAGACAGTGCCTTCATAATGCCCTTTCATGTTCAGAAGGTTCTCTCCTAGCCGGCCTTCGGTAGGGAAGGCGATTCCGGGTCTCCATGAATATCCGCTCCAATGTCTCATTCAATCCTGTGTAGGTAGAGAATTTTTCCTCTCTCCATCGCTTCCTAGCTTTTTCAAAATCATCATCGAGCTTCCTTTTTCCTCTACCCTTATCTTTATCCAAACCTCCGCTGGATGGTCCTCCATCTTTAGTCGCGTTCGCCTCCTTTAACTTTAAATCTGTACACGCATGTTCTTGCCGAAGGAATCTCTCAGCTTCATGAAAGAATTCCCCAAGATCCAATGGCGGGTCCCTTATTAGAGATACTTTGAATTCAGAATTCTCTCTGACCCCTAATACTACTGCCATTAAAACAATCGATGGATCCGACTGATCCACTGAAGCAATCGTCGCATTGAACCGAGTTAGGAAAGCTCATAGCGATTCATCCATCCTTTGTTTTACTGACGTTAACGTCATTATGTTTGTTGGTCTTTTAACATGAACTCGAAATTACTTCAGAAACCTATCCACCAATTCTGTCCACGTCCCAATAGATCTCTCTTCCAGCTGCCTGAACCACATGCAGCTATTTTCGTCAAGTATAAAGGGAAACATCGGGCCATAACATCCTCCGATGCCCCCAGCACCTCCATGTGTCTTGTATACCTCATCAAATGATCAGTTGGATCAGCTTTGCCATTGTACATCTCCATGTTAGGTAGCTTGAACTCTGGTGGATTCTGGACTATCCTGATTTCATGAGTAAACGGACTCATGTTTACCCCTTCCAGGTCTCTACTTGTTAATCCTCCGTGCATAGTTCATCTTATAATCTCAATCAATCTAACATTGTCTATCAGAGGTTTCCCGCCGAGTCCCTGAGGGAATTCTGGTACATACTCTTCATCCCGCGCTTTTACATTCCTCCCAACATCCTGTTGTGTGGTGTTAACTGGAGTTTCTCTATGAACTGGTCCATCGTTATCTGGTGGTGTGCCCCCGAGTCTGGGTTCATCCAGATTAGCAGGTGCATGCTGATTAGGGGCTCTGCCTTGTTGAACTACTCCCTTCGGTTTCTTATTTTGTCCTTCTACTCCAGCCTCATGGATCTGAACCCCTGAAGCTCCGACTGTACCTGTTTGTCCGACCTGTCTGAGGAGGTTTTGCATCATCTCCTGCTACTTTTTTAAGAATTCTTCATGCATAGCTCCCATCATCATTTCCGTTTCGTCTCGGGTAATGAAAGCTGAAGTCTGATTGGCTCCTGAAGAAGCCTCTTGGCTTCCTTCATGTTGACTTCTCTCTGTCCTTTGTCTTCTACTCGATTGCCTTGCCATAGCTCTCTAGATCTGAATCCTCAAACCTTCAAACCTGAATCCCAAATCCGGTATAGTGGGTGCTAGTAGTTCTCAGTGAAAGCACCAAAGTGTTTGCGCCAAAATAGGTCATAAACCCCGAATATCGTGAAAGCTTCGAAATATGAATATAAATCAGCAATATCCAAACACAAATCTCAAATCCAAGGAAACAGAGAACAACAATTCAGAAATAACGAACAGAAATACGAGATTTATAGTAGTTCGACTATCTCCGGCCTACGTCCACTTCGAATGATAATCATTTTATTGATATTCTTCGCTGATTACAGTTGATTACAACGGATTACAATGAAGAAATTTAAGTACAACGGCAATGATGAAGTGTAAAGTTGAATCTGGCAGAGTCTGGACGTCAGAGGGCCAAAAAGATCCCTTTTCTGTAGGCTTTAGGGGGCTATTTATAGGTATAGGAGGATGATATCATGCTTAAACTTTAGAAGACTTTTTCTGACACGTGAGTGGGCCCACGCGATCGATCTTAGGAAGTTTCGGCTCGATCCATGATCGATACGAACCACTTTCATATCGATCAAGATTTCATCCTATGGAGTTGAAATTTGGCATGAACCTTCCTCGGCATGTACGTAAGCTCCTATGAAAATTTCATAGCATTTGGACCTATGGTTTAGGAGATATGATCGATACAAGATAGATTTTTTCGGTAGGCAATGTAGTTCGCATCGATAATTTCGCTTCGATCCTTTCAAATCGATCAGGGCATGTGCCCAGGCAATGACGTGTTGCGAAGTTCCTAGACCGATCCATTTTATGTGTCGGATTGTTTGAATCCAATATCAAAGCTTCGTTTGCATCGACCATTGATTCACATCCATTTATTTCAGTCCTTCTTCGAATCGATTATTGATTCGCATCCGTATCATAGCCCCCGTTCGTATCGATAGTAGATGGTGTACTTCGTATCGATCGCTGTAGATACCATTGATATGAAGTTAATTCACTTGAGCATGGTCGATACGAACAAGGACTCGGACGCCATCGTTTAGAACAACCACGAACTGGATGGATACAAAGGTGGTCTGCAGAGTGGATGGATACGAACTAAGCATACCTATGATTGATACGAACTGAGTTAGTCCCTGATCGATACGAAATAGTTCGATCAGGATGGATACGAACTAAATCGATTTGACGCCGCTGCTCCTGGATCGATGCGAAGAGTCTAATTCCGGATGGAGTCGAACGGCATCGATTTGAATTAGAGCTTCATGATGGATTCGAACAATATTTTTTTCTAACTTGTATCGATCATAACTCAATCACATGAACTCCGATCGATCTGAAAATTGAAATGTAGCCTCTCCTAGCCTTTCTTATCATTCCCAATCTATTCCGCCTCAATCGGAGCTCGGCCAAACTTTGACAACATCGATCACAACCTTGTTTGCAATCGATCTCCAATTCTGATATCCATCCTTTTCCAGCTAACTTGTTGATATTCCAGCCTTGGCCAAAAGGTAGGACAACAGTCTATATCCTGTCTCAACTGCTTTACCCAACCTTTGATTCATTTCTGACCAAAGAAAAATTAATCAATCTTTAAGCCAAAGCAACTAATATTTCTAGCAAATAATCTACGAGGGAGTCATGAAACCACCTCGGTTATTTCCAATTGAGTTTGAGATCTTGCACCTTTTCCTATAAAGCTTAGACGGTCGAAGAAGGTGTGGTGATATGACGGATCACCATGTCTGATAGTTCTTCAAGTTTCTTCCTCTTCTTTTGGATAATATTTATATCATCGACAAAGTCAATTTGAATGTTTAATGCATGATGGAGCATTTTATTTTCCCCCTTAAAGCCTTAATCGTTTGTTCAAAAGCGAAATTCTCATGTCTCGGCTCCTCAACCTAACTTTAATACTTGTTGAGATGTTTAGAAACTTGTTCATCCCATTTTCCTTTTAGAAATTGGGTGCATTCATATTTATAATTTGGGAACCACTTGGGAATTTCTCCATCATATAAACCCGAAGGTGGGCTTTACAAAAAGGAAATTTTCATTCTACCGGCCAAATTTGAGACCGTCATTGCAGGGGTAGGAGTGGGAAGACTGAATTTGCCTCCATTTGCGATAAGTTCTAGAGATTGACATGATAGCAGGCATTTCAACGGATCAACTTCAACATTCTCAATTCTTTGATATAGAGGAGCAATTCCTGCATCAATTTTGATTCCATGGTCTTCGAGTCTTGATCGATCTACTTCCTCCATATTCTTCCTTAGTTCTTTTATCTCTTTGTCCTTTTCTTTGATTTTCTCCTCTATTCTTGAGGACATTTTGTTTACACTGCTTAATGTGGATCTCAACTTGTATAATCTATTATACCATTTACATGCTTTTGGTTTGTCTAGAAATGGTGTAGTTGAAGCATCTTGAGAGGAGTGCTTTCTAATATCTAATATTAGTTTGGCCTTAAGTCTATCCTATCTAGAAGGGAGGTCAAAGTTGTTAGATATAAGTCTAAGTTGACATTCCTAATAAGAATATATAAAAGAAAAATCAACACATAAGGAAAATATATTCTTTTATTATTAACAACAGGGTATACAAGTATGAATAAGTTCAAATTGGATTAACGATTCAAGTTTTGTACATTCAATTCTTAAGTTAGTGGCAATAGATTAAGCTTTTTTGACTGTACCCATAGACATGAGGAAAGTAGAATCAAAGAAGACATTAATTCGGGAGGAGTAATAACTGAGGGAGGCTGATGATAATCCCAACTCTCGGCAGGGGGACTAGAATCATCGCATAACATTTAGCGTAATTAGAACAGATTTCCTTAAGTAAACTATCTCTTTCATCGCTTAATAAATCAAAACAAAAGATGGGAAGTTATATTTAAACTTCTTCAAGGTCCCTAAGAAAACTGTTTTTCTAGTCGAGAGGTTTTGAGGACTAACGTTTTCTCTTTAAAATTCCTTTTTATCTTGGAAATTTTACTTAAGATTACTTTTGAAATGGCAGTGCCTAATGATTCCTTAACCTATTTATTTTGGGACAAACAAACTAGGTATCAAAGAAATGAAAATTCCAACCCTTATAAAGTCTTTTTGAATTACATATAATACAACGATAAAATCATTTGCGTTCATACAATATAAGCCCTTTGTAAAATTCAAGGATAAATTTCCTCTTTGTTAAACTTGACTTTTTAAGTAGGGAGAGTGCACGAGGAGACTGGAACAACTTCAATTCTGGGAAGATTCCAGCATTTTCTAGGATGAGGATCAAACCCATGGTTATTTATATATATTATGCAAACGCTTAAGTAACTCGCTCTCTCTTTTTCCAGAAAAGAAAAATCTGTAAAAAGGTTCCTAGAATAAATTTTATAAAGGAACTCGGTTAAAGTGTCCCTATCTTGAACAAGCATCCAAAAGAGTGTACTCAGTTCCGCATTCTCTTTTATAACTGTTTCCCAATGAAGGTGAGATGTTTTCAAAAGCTAGGCTGCCCGTTTTTCTTTGGAATCCTTTAATCGATTGGCGTAAATAAGAAGACGCATATAATTTCCGAACAAGCTGTTATGGTCTTCAATCAATTTATTAATTCCACTATTTAATCATAGCAGCTCTCTTTTACTTTTCTCATGCAAAATCTAAAAATGATATTTGTTTCTTTTCCTTAACCAAATAGTGAACTAATTAACTAAAGCTAACAAGTAGTTATAAGAATTTAAGGAATGATAAATTTCATACCCGCACTATGGGAGCATGAGAAATTGAGACTTTAGTTTTCTCTTTTACTTAATGTTAGGGGCGTGGAACGTCTTTTAATAAGATATCTTCCTAAGAAATGTCCTAGGGTTTAGGAAGATTAGGAAAGTGTATATCATGAGCAGATAAGCTGAGCCTAAGTCAGGGCCACCCGATCTGTTACCGCCACTTCTTGGACCTTTTGAACCATATTGCCATCACTCCTACCTTCACCATCATCATTTTCATTTTCCTCGTTATCCTCCCCTTTATCATTATTTTCATCTTAGTCAAGCGTAGGGCCATCAAAAGATAATATCTTAAGGATTAATAGACTCCTTTTCTGGGAATTCATCTTGAAATGACCTTGGAACTCTTCCTAGCTTGAGGTCAAATTTCCTTTTGAATTTATCATTTTAATTTCGGAGTGAAGGAAAGTCTAACCTTAAACACTTCCCTGTGTTATCGTAATATGCAATAAAGAGGGCATCCTCGTAGCATTTTTCTCTAATTTTGAAGAAGGTGCGACGACTCGGAAATTTTTAACATTTGAAATGGAATATTTAATCGATTTGAAATATTTGGAAGTTATTTTAACTTGAATTTCAATTATAACTATGAATTTGGCAATTTAATTATTTAATTTAATTATTAAAGCTTGGGTAAGAATTTGAATCTGAAATTTTAAGCTGATTAAAAATATTTCTAAGCTTAGATTTAAAATTGATTGACTATGTGCTTGGATGATTGATTTATAATAATTATTCACTGGATGATATTATATATATAGTATTATATACTATATATTGGGTGATTGATTTCCCGCACAGCGGATGAGACCCTATGCACCGCATAATAGCGGACGATATTTTATAAATCCCATATACCGTGATATTCCACCTTAAAGTGGAATTGGTATTTAATTGTTGTGCTAACGTCTGTGGACGCAGGAAAAACAGGTTAGAGGGATCCAACTGGATTCCTCAAATATTTGAATTTGTTTCAATATTGTGTGTTGATTTATTTAAAATCTCTGTGTGATTATATTATGATTGAAATCGTTGAAGGCTAAAATTTAGCCGAATAAATTTTTGGTGCCGTAAGAAAGTAGAAATAAATAAAATTGGATTTTTAAATTTAAGTGGAAAATCTATAGAGAAATCCTATTGAATGAATTCCAAAAAAAATGGGAAAAGATTTAATAAAGGAATTCTTAGCAATATTGTTTAAAGTTGAAGGATTTATTTAAAATTCAATTTTTAAAAAAAGTTTTGAAAGAGATAAAGGAATATATTTTTAAAGGCAACAAATTTGAAATCAAATTGGAAATTGCTTTGGTGTTTGTATACGATTTTTGAAATCGATTTAAAAATCATATATCAGCTGATATTTGAAAATCTAAATTCACAATGGGAATTTTATAAAAGAAAGGGAAATTTGTTTAAAAAAAATAAGTATTGTTTTATTTTTTAAAAAGTATGGAAAGGAATTTACAGATTTGGAGCGTAAATTTGAAGTAAATCCAGAAGGATTTATGAATTGATTTGAATGAACCATTTTAGAATGGAAGGCGTACTTTCGCTGGAAAGCCGAGTATGCTTTCAATGTAGTCTATAAATATGAAATTGAAGTTGTGAAGATGGTTCCAAGGAAAGATTATTTTGGAGAAATTATTTACTTGGGTTATTTTGAAAATCTTTAAAGTAAAAATTTATCTTAATATAGAAGTGGTTATTTAAAATTTTAAATTGATATTTGTTTTAGAAATTGGATATTTAAATAGTTATATCCTATCTACTAATTTTGTTTTAAAATTTGTTTTGGACTTAAAGTTTTATATACGATATTAGTATAATATTGTTTTCATAACTAATATTTAAGCAAGTATTTTAAAATAGTTTTTATTCTAAATATTTCCAAGTATATTTTGGATAAGTGATTTGAATTATTTTAAAATATTTGAACTCCGCAGATTTTCAGTGGAAATAAATGATATCGGGAATCTTATTCCGCGAGTGAAAAGTGATTTGAAATTTGTTTTCAAATAGTTGAAGTGTTAAAAATATATATCTTGCGAAAATATTTTGAAAATAAATAATTGGGGAAAATTATTTAAATCTGGTAATTGTTGTGAATGTTGATTGATAGTTAAATAACTGACTATCAATATTTGCCTTTAAACGACATTTGAATTTCGATGCGACTGGGGTTCGGATTCCAAATGGATATCCGAAAACCACATCGAACCTTTGTGATAGTGATGGATATTTTATTTAAAAGATCAAAGTGGAAATTTGTTGTGATTTGTTTGAAATCTGAATGAACACTTATTTTAAAAATAAGCGCTCGTTATTCGGATTAGCGGGAGAGGACCTTGTGTCATAAAACTCATTCTGAATAATGATACGACGAAATGGGATTGCATTTAAAGACGGTGTTGAAGACCGGGTATTTTTCGAAAGTGAAAGGATTACCTGTCGAATGTCTCTACACCGGGTTGCTCCGGTATAGATATTTTATCGCCCTTTGTGATGGGAATTCCGGACGTGATTAGTGAATATCTAGATTTGCAAGGGCTTCTTTTGAAGTGCCTTCGGATCCATTCGATCCCGGAATGGACTTGTATGGATGTGTGTCTGACATTACACTTTGAGATGTAAAGCTGGTTTCGATCAAATACATTTCTGTTAGTGGCGGAGAATTTATTTTCTTAGCTTAACACCCTTCTCTGAGACGTATGAGCTCAGAGGTTATGTAGTTGATGGTTACTAGTGATATATTCCCAAACAGGTAACGTGGCATACGAAGTGATGCTGATCATTTGTTGATCAAAGCATGACTTTGTGAAAAGTGTAGCTTTGTGGACGAGACTTCATCGGACCTCACACCGTGGAAATGGTCGAAACAGGAAGGATGCGGCAAGGTTATTTGGGGGTAGCACCCCCTGAGGGTATGTAAGTTTCTTTTGGAAAGGGGTAGTATCATGGTATGGACCCCAGATATTTTTCCTATGTTGATGTTGCAAATTTATTATGCTTTGTGGTTGTTGCTTTGTGTTTGAGGATCCTCGGATAAAGGTCCCAAAGGACCGGGGAATGGCATACTCGTGTAGGGATGGCATACTCGTGTAGTAGTTACCTAGTTACAGAGGTAACCTGGCCTTGTGTTGGCAGAGATACGGTTAGGTTCTCGGGGCGTCCCTCCAGAGGCGTACCCATGTGGCATAGGAAGTTCCTTAGCCTGACCATTTGTTGGAAATCCAATCTCCAATATGCGCCCTGTACGGTTTAATTTGTAGAACCTTCCATTTAACATAGTAGTTATAGCAGGCATAATATAATGGTACCTATGCTGGCTAAGATTAATATTATACTTTGGAAATGTTTTCCACACTATGCACTAATAACAATATCAAAAAGATTTTGCGTATTAAGCATGTTTGACTATCATAAGGAGAAACCTCCCCCAAGTGTGCGATTGCATTGTGTGTGTGCCGGGAGGCCTTATGGTAGTTTCATTTTCCAAAAAGCATTGCGAATTTCTTTTGAAATCTTTTATTCTTCTTTTGTTAAAAATAACTGTTTTTAAGATCTCACACCAGTCACATGACTGACCTTGCTTATCTTTGTGAAACAAGATGGGGGGTTCTCGCTTTTTGTTTGGTGGCGAGCAGGAGACTCTTACCCTTACACGTCCTCTTTAAGGGGTTGGTTAGCCATAAGGCGTGACAGTCGAAAGGCTAGCCGTAAAAGCAAGGGCATGGTACCATTGTATGCCATGGCGGGGCTGGGATGGTTGAAAAGCCTACCAGTCGAGATTGGCCGCTGTCGATGGTTGAAAAGCCTAGACTATTACATTTGGTACCAGAGCATTTAGTTAAGCGACAACCTTGGCTCTGTTGGGTGTTACTCATTAGAGATAGAGTCAACAGTACTCTAGAATGAGTGTGAGTGTAATAATAGATATGAGCGCGTATTTATTAGTGGATATAAAATTGTTTTATATTATGTTGAGTGGTATATGGATTCTGGTCAATACAAGTAATTAACGTTATTGATAGGGATCTCTAAACACTCGTACAGAACAAATTTGACACGATATCGTTTTAAAATAAGATAAATGAAATAGTTTTACCCAAACTATTTTCATATATAAAAGAAATAAATTTTCTGTGAATTATTGTAATATATGGTTGCTTAGTTGCTAGGAAGCGATAATATTATATTATTATCATCGTTGTATAAGGAATTGAAATCAAAACCAAAAGCTAAGAAAATAAAAAAATACAAATGGAATTTGAGAATATAAATTGTAAATATGATTTATAATTTGAAATAGAACTCTAGAGAAAAATTTGAAAGAATTTGAAATTTTGAGATTTGGGAAAAGTTTAAATTCTTTTGAGTTTGGAAATGGTATTCAAAGGTTTTGGAAAAATGTTTTAAAGGGATAAAAGCTCTAAACTCTTTTCGATCGCTGGAAAATACTTCGGTGATGACTGCAGCATCATCGATATTCATTTTCGAATTTCCAAGAGAGGAATTGCTGCCAAATTATTTTAGATGGAAGTTGTTTGCAAAACTGGGTTTGGTTTTAGAAATTTAAAGGGATAATTTGAATTAATTTCAATTATGGTTTTGGAAAAGGTGGAAAGACTCTGGAATGTTTTATAAAATATTTACGGAATATCATTAAGTTGATAGCTTGTAAAGTTTGAAGTTGTTAAAATAAAAATCTAACTTAAAGAGAAGTTAGATAAAGTAAATATGGAAAATAAAATTGTGAATGAATGAATAAATTTACAATCGCAATTAAATGAAAGTGAAATTGGATGTTGAAATTCATTTCGAATTTGTAAGCAAATAGAATTGAATTGGAATTGGATTTGATTTGTGATAAACAAAGTGAAGTATTAAACTAAAATTAGTAAGTGAAACTAATTGATGAATGACCAAATGGGTAAGGTTTAAAATGAATTAAATCTAATATTTATAGATGAAAGTAAATTGAATTCATATAGAATTGGAAATCCAGTTTAATATAAGAGGTTGTAAACCAAAATAGCGAATTGAATTGTGTTTGGGAATGAAAAACTGAAATTGAAACCGAATATTGAAAACTAATTTGAATTATGTGAAATTAAATGAAGTTGTAAAATTAGTTCGAAGTGAACTAAAGATAATAAAAGTGGAAGAAATAAAAAAAATGTTTGAGATAAAATGAATGAGAATTTGTAATGAATTAGTAAATAAAACTAATTTAAAATAGTGATATGAATTAGTTGTGAATGAAAGATAGTTGATAAAAAATTCAATATTCAGAAGTTAACTGAATCCAAATAGGATTGAAATTGTAAATTGATTTCATATGAAATTAAAAAAAATAAAAATGCAAGATTGAATAAAATGGATGTATAACTTCAATAATGAAGTAAAATTGGTATAAGAAGAATTTATTGAAGATTTTGTAAAGGAATGTGCAAAATAAATTTAAATGTTGTAATAGGATATTATGGCTAGCAGGATATACAGGTGTATTAAAGGAAATGGAATTGGGATATTTGTTTTCGAAGATAAAAATTGAATTGCTTGACAAAAAGGTATGTATTTAAATTTCAGTATGAAATTTGATGATTTTCTTGTCTAGCCACTTGGGTTTTTGTTTTCTTTTGAAGGCCTGTGGTGCCATTTTGTAGTCATACCGAGTTAGCCGCGCAAATGAGACGCTAGCGAAATTTTTCGAAAATTTAGGGAGTTAGGAAAATTTTAAGAAAATTTCGAAAGTTTGAAATTTGAATTTGAATTGTGAAGTAAACAATATTGTTTGGAAACTTATGATTGAATTTGGAAAATTAGTTGAAATGATAATGAATCTTTAATAAATGATTTGTTTTGGAGAGTTGATAAAACTGTTTGGTTTGGAAAATATTAAACGGGTTCAGGATCGTTCTTCTCAACTAGTAATTTCGGGACGAAATTCTTTTAAGGGGGGAAGGATGTGACGACCTGAAATTTTTTAACATTTGAAATGGAATATTTAATCGATTTTAAATATTTGGAAGTTATTTTAACTTGAATTTCAATTATAACTATGAATTTGGCAATTTAATTATTAAATTTAATTATTAAAGCTTGGGTAAGAATTTGAATCTGAAATTTTAAGCTGATTAAAAATATTTTCATGGCTTAGAAAATTTATATTGATAATGCTGAAGGTAATGGAAGCTTCAGAATTGAATTTGGAAATGCTTTGTTCAGTTTTGAAATTATATGATTTGAATTGATATTTAAAAACAGCCTTCCGACGCACAGTCTCCGAATTCGACGAAACCAGTTCCATTGGATCCGTAATATTGTATTATTGATGGATTTCAATTTTCGTAGTGTTTGGAGTTGTTGTATGAGCGTACGATATATATACGCGCTGAAATTTATATCGGGAATTTAATATTTAAACTCGATTTAAAAAGCTATCTTCCACATAGAATTGAACTGGCCTCCGAAACACATTCCATTGTGTTCGGAATACGGGTAAAACAATATGAATGCCTGACGGCATGTCTGATTTGGAGTTCGAGATTTCGAGTTATGCTTAACGAGATATTTTGGAAATTTAATAATATTATAACGGGTTAAGTCAACCTTAGCCTAGCGTATAATCGAAGCGATCTCACTTCGTTAAAACGCCAGTATCTTCTCCATTCTTCCCTTATCTTCCCCAGTAATTCAAATCAAAACTAACCAAAAAAAAATGGCCGACCTCTTTAATTCACAGAAAAAATTCGAAGCCGAGCCCTTTTATCACTTTCTCGTTCTAAATTATCCATGGTCGCGGTTTCAAAATCAGAAGAAAAAGAAAAAAAATTGGTCTCGTTCAAATCAGAAAATCGATGGCCGAGCTCCTCTTTCTAAAATCACGGTGACTAAAAAAAGATTTGGCGAAGTTTAAATCACGTAGTCTCACGGGAGCTCGCGACGGCGTGGTGTTTGTACAGTCGCGATCGAGTTTTTAGAGGCAAGCAATGTGATGGGGTCGTCACGTTCGCTGTGGGGCCACGGTGGCACGCGCCCAAGGCTAATGCTTCGTGTCTCAAAGGGAATTGAGGTCGACAGGTACCTCGTCGCAAGCTTGCAGTTGCGTTCGATTTCTTCGAACAGCGATGTTCAAGGTTCAAGTGTCAAGCGTGAGTGCTCAAACTCGAGCACTGGAAGGAGGAGCAGGCGCACATCTTCGGTGAAGCACCAGAGCCGAGCTAGGGCTTGTAGGCTGTGGAGGTGTTTCGAAGGTATATTTTGCGATTTGATTTAATTTTATAATTTGTTGTTAAATAAAAAAATATAAAAAATTGAAACCATATATATGCATTTAAATCTACCGGTTATTTTAAAATAATATATATTACTGATTAATTTGTTAAATAAACTTATTTAATTATTTCAGTTGCCAAAAACATTTTGTTGAAAAAAAAGATTAGTTAAAATTAAAAACTATTAGTTTAAAATAAATCACTGGTTAATTTAAATTGTCAAATGGATATTTAAATAGTTAATCAGATTATTTATTGATAAGTGACTACTCGATTTGTTCGAATATTAATTAAATTATCTAATATTTATACAAGGTCAAAATTGCAAAGAAATAATTTGGTGTGGAAATGGATTGCAAAAATAAAGGACAAAGGTGAGATCTTCTCACTCAATCAATATTGTTCTGATTAAAATTTTGAATAGTTAGATTTAAAATTGATTGACTGTGTGCTTGGATGATTAATTTATAATAATTATTCACTGGATGATATTATATATATAGTATTGTATAGTATATATTGGGTGATTGATTTCCCGCATTATATATCGGATGAGACCCTATGCGCCGCATAATAGCGGTTGATATTTTATAAATCCCATATACCGCGATATTCCACCTTGAAGTGGAATTGGTATTTAATTGTTGTGCTAACGTCTGTGGATGTAGGGAAAACAGGTTGGAGGAATCCAACTGGATTCCTCAAATATTTGAATTTGTTTCAATATTGTGTGTTGATTTATTTAAAATCTGTGTGTTATTATATTGTGATTGAAATCGTTGAAGGCTAAAATTTAGGCGAATATATTTTTGGTATCGTAAGATACCAGAAATAAATAAAACTATATTTTTAAATTTAAGTGGAAAATCTATAGTGAAATCCTATTGAATGAATTCCAAAAAAAAATGGGAAAATATCTAATAAAGGAATTCTTAGTAATATTGTTTAAAGTTGAAGGATTTATTCAAAATTCAATTTTTTAAAAAAGTTTTGAAAGAGATAAAGGAATTTATTTTTAAAGGCAACAAATTTGAAATCAAATTGGAAATTGATTAGGTGTTTGTATATGATTTTTGAAATCGATTTAAAAATCATATATCAGTTGATATTTGAAAATCTAAATTCACAATGGGAATTTTATAAAAGAAAGGGAAATTTGTTTTTAAAAAATAAGTATTGTTCTATTTTTTTAAAAGTGTGGAAAGGAATTTATGGATTTGGAACGTAAATTTAAAGTAAATGCAGAAGGATTTATAAATTGATTTGAATGAACCATTTTAGAATGGAAGGCATACATTCCCTGGAAAGCCGAGTATGTTTTCAATGTAGTATATAAATATGAAATTGAAGTTGTGAAGATGGTTCTAAGGAAAGATTATTTTGGAGAAATTATTTACTTGGGTTATTTTGAAAATCTTTAAAGTAAAAATTTATCTTAATATAGAAGTGATTATTTAAAGTTTTAAATTGATATTTGTTTTAGAAATTGGATATTTAAATAGTTATATCCTATCTACTAATTTAATTTTAAAATATGTTTTGGACTTGAAGTTTTATAGGCGATAATAGTATAATATTGTTTTCATAACTAATATTTAAGCAAGTATTTTAAAATAGTTTTTATTCTAAATATTTCCAAGTTTATTTTGGATAAGTGATTTGAATTATTTTAAAATATTTGAACTCGACAGACTTTCAGTGGAAATAAATAATACCGGGAATCTTATTCCGCGAGTGAAAAGTGATTTGAAATTTGTTTTCAAATAGTTGAAGTGTTAAAAATATATATCTTGCGAAAATATTTTGAAAATAAATAATTGGGGAAAATTATTTAAATCTGGTAATTGTTGTGAATGTTGATTGATAGTTAAATAACCGACTATCAATATTTACCTTTAAACGACATTTGAATTTCGATGCGACCAGGGGTCGGATTCCAAATGGATATTCGAAAACCACATCGAACCTTTGTGATAGTGATGGATCTTTTATTTGAAAGATCAAAGTGGAAATTTGTTGTGATTGGTTTGAAATCTGAATGAACACTTATTTTAAAATTAAGCGCTCATTATTCGGATTAGCCGGGAGAGGACCTTGTGTCATAAAACCCAATCTGAATAATGATACGACGAAATGGGATTGCATTTAAAGACGATGTTGAAGACCGAGTATTTTTTGAAAGTGAAGGGATTACCTATCGAATGTCTCTGCACCGCATTGCTACGGTATAGAGATTTTATCGCCATTTGTGATGGGGATTCCGGACGTGATTAGTGAATATCCAGATTTGCAAGGGCTTCTTTTGAAGTGCCTTCGGTTCCGTTCGATCTCGGAACAGACTTGTATGGATGTGTGTCTGACATAACACTTTGAGATGTAAAGCTGGTTTCTATCAAATACATTTATGTTGGTGGCGGAGAATTTATTATCTTAGCTTAAAACCCTTCTATGAGACGTATGAGCTCAGAGGTTACGTAGTTGATGGTTACTAGTGATATATTCCCAAACTGGTAACGTGGCATACGAAGTGATACTGATCATTTGTTGATCAAAGCATGACTTTGAAAAGTGTAGCTTTGTGGACGAGATTTCGTCAGACCTCACACCCCGAAAATGGTCGAAACAGGAAGGATGCAGCAAGGTTATTTGGGGGTAGCTCCTCCTAAGGGTATGTCATTTCCTTCTGGAAAAGGGTAGTATCATGGTATGGATCCCAGATATTTTACCTATGTTGATGCTGCAAATTTATTATACTTTGTGGTCGTGCTTTGTGGTTGAGGATCCTCGGATATAGGTCCCAAAGGACCGAGAGATGACATACTCGTGTAGTAGTTACCTAGTTACAGAGGTAACCCGGCCTTGTGTTGGCAGAGATCCGGTTAGGTTCTCGGGGCGTCCTTCTAGAGGCGTACCCATGTAGCATAGGAAGTTCCTTAGCCTGACCATTTGTTGGAAATCCAATCTCCAATACGCGCCATGTGTGGTTTTAGTTGTTGAACCTACCATTTAACATGGTAGTTATAGCAGGCATAATATAATGGTACCTATGCTGGCTAAGATCTTTTGAAATGTTTTCCACACTATGCACTAATAACAATATCAAAAAGATTTTTCGTATTAAGCATGTTTGACTATCATAAGGAGAAATCTCCCCCAAGTGTGCGATTGCATTGTGTGTGTGTGCCAGGAGGCCTTATGGTAGTTTCATTTTCCAAAAAGCATTGCAAATTTCTTTTGAAATCTTTTGTTCTTCTTTTGTTAGAAGTAACTGTTTTAAGATCTCACACCAGTCCCAAGACTGGCCTGGAGTTTATTGTTCCCTTTCTAAACTCTGGGTGCGCATTTCCACACGGGTAGCCTAGTGCCAGGTTATCATTATTCTGGAGCGAAGTCGAAAAAGAGATGCTGTGGAGATCAGGAGCAAGCTGGATGGCGAAGCGTATCACTAGTATTTGTTATATTCTTTTCCGCTGTTTGTTGTTGCAATACTCTAATAATGTAATGTGATGTGATGTAACAACTGATATAGTTCTTTATTTTAAAGATATTCATTTATCTATTATATTTGTTCTGCCGCGATATGTGAGATGCTGATGTTGTTTCTTTTCTTCTTCTTCTATCTTCTTTTCCTTAAACCCTAATGGTTCGGTTTTTCCGGCATTCGATTGTTCGGCATTTGATACAGTGGATGTATCGATGTCGACTTCCGAAAGTCGAAAAAATGGGACTATTACAGAAGACCCGATTGACAAAGTGGGAAACTTTGCTTTTGGCATCTTTAGCATCATTGTTCACATAGATAAGTGCATGTCTTTGTTTTCCAATTAAGAAGCCATTTAAGCCCTTTCTTTTCTAGCTTGCTCCAATTCTATCTCTAGGGTTTACACCCTCTCTTCGAATGCTAACTTGATTTTTCTCTCCTTATCTAAGTAGGTGCAAGTTTATCCTTTCCTAAGGTAACATTATTCTTCTCTGGTGCAAAATCAAAAGCTTGGCCCTCAAGGAATCTAACTTTAGTCGTCCACAAAGAAATCTGCTCTTTGAGATCTGTAACAGAGATCCTTGAAAGGCTTGTTGGAGGAAAAATATGTGCATGGCCACTTGGAAAATGTGAAAAATATATGATAAATAAGAATTTATGAAGCCAAAAACTTTTATTAGCGAAACACGTAAGGATACGTACCACTAGGAGTTGTTGAAAGAGGATATGAAGATGGTCCCTAGAAAAAGTCTATGGCTGCATTGGCATTAGGGAAGCCACAAATAGGGACCGGACAACTGAGTGGCCAAAGTCATCAAACCCTTAAGGGATGGTTGAACTTGAGCCTTCGAAGGAAGAGATTCAAGGGGAGGAGAGTCAAGCCTAACTCCTGATATAGACAGTGAAAAGCAAAAAAAGATGTGGGAATCTTGGTATATATAGAAGGACTTGGAGTGGGATCAGTCTTTGTCTAGTTATGAGGATCCTGAACAAGCAAATTGAGGTCAACGTGGATAGATTCTTGGAGGAGTGCAGTCGTATGTACATTTGATTTTTCAGCAATGGAAGAAAAAGTTTGGCCTTCACCGAGATGTAATTTTATAAGAGTAAGAAATCATCAGAATCCTTCTTTCTTTTGTGACTTTCAACATCAATATTCTTGAGGGCATTAGCGATGGAGTCCTCAATGGAGTCACTTTAGTAGAGGGAACCAATGAAGAAGCAAAAAATTTAGCCATCTTAGACTTAGAAATTGTAATAATAAGAGCCGAATCTATATCAAAGGGAAAATTTGTAAGATATTGATGTAGGAAACTTTGCTGAAAATCATAATAAGGCCTTACCGGAAGAATCACAGTGAATGGAGGAAGAATTAGAACAATAAATTTGTTTACCAATAACCAAGGCTTGTCTCTTGTGGACATCTTTCTTCACTATGAGGGGCTCTCCAAACACTTTGTGGTTCTCCAAGCTCAAGGCGCACTTTCTAAGATTGACCTCAGTTAAGATTTTACATCCATCTCCTATAGTTTGAAATGCTAAGCTCAAAGCATCAATTGTGCCAGGTTTGGAAGGATACATCCCATTAGAAGCAGATTCTAAAAGGAAGTTATTATCATAAAGAAACAATAGAATATAGTATAAGAAATAAAGAAAAAGCGACAAGCCTTACTAAGGACAGAGAATGTTCCTCTAATTCTAGGGGTATGGCTCTTAATATAGAAGAACTGTTCTCCCAGTCCTTAGTTACATTGATCAAATTAGTGATCAGGTTCTTTTAAGGGAGATAGCGATATGCAGAACATGCTGACCGATTCCCCACTTTAGCAGAAGTTACTAAAGAGTGAAGGGTGTCAGCGTCGAGAGATAGGAGTTGGACAACAATTATATTGGGGCAATGCCTAGATGATCCAAGAATCAAGCGAAGAAGTTTGAAAGGGGAGGCAGCCCAAGTGCCAAATATGGATCGGGAAAAAGCAAAGAAACCTTTCAGAGGATTGTCTATCATTCCATATAGGCATGCCACTCTAGCCTCTACATTGATAATCCTATATTGTTGAAGAATGGTATTGAATTCATCTTGAGTAGTTTATCAGGGATGAAACAAGCCTATATCTCCCTTCTCTGAAGCATGAGAAAACTTGGAACCCTTATCAGCTTTCTTGCAAGCTATTTATCTGTCATTTACATTGCATAAGATTAGGAAAGTATTATAAGTTCTATAAAAGTTTAGAATATTAAGAGAAATGCTAAGGAAAAGTTAAGTCCTTAAATATAGGCATCAAACATATAAATAATTAATGAGTTCATAATAAGTCCAGAATCGTTTAACTAGTTATCCAGCTCATAATGAAATGCCAAACTCATAAATAGTTATCAAATTTATAATTACTTAGCAATTCATTAGTAGTTATTAATCCCATTGCTAGATATCAGACCCATAACGAGATGTCAAGTTCACAAATTGTTAGTACATTCATAACCAATAGAAAGTTCATTGACAATTAATGAGTTTATAGCTAAGTATCAAGCTCGTAACTAGACATTGGGTTATAACAAGGTATTGAGTTCATATATAGCCAACCAGTTTGAAATTATTTGAAAGTACTTCAACTAATTTTCGAGTTTGTAATAAGGTGTTGAAAATATAAATAGTTGTCAAATTCACAGCTATTCGGAAGCACTATGATTAGTTACCGAGCCTGAAGTAAGATGTCGAATTTGTAAGTCTATAAGGTGGATCGTGTAGTATATATGCAAGTATATGTGACAAAATATATGATATAACTAAAATAATATTAATACATGTAAATATAGAATAAGCACACCAGGATTTTATACTGGTTCGGACCTTCCGTCCTAAGTCCTGTCCCGAAGC
Organism: Allium cepa; assembly: GCA_030765085.1. Lineage (NCBI taxonomy): Eukaryota > Viridiplantae > Streptophyta > Magnoliopsida > Asparagales > Amaryllidaceae > Allium > Allium cepa. The sequence goes on along the minus strand of CM060932.1, from coordinate 967,989,506 downwards.
TCGCCTTCGGAATTCGACTATCAAACACCCTCACATCGCCCGGAGGAATAGGCTTGGTTATAATAGCTTGTTCTTGTCAAGTATGTGTTCACATAGATATTGACTAATAAGTACAAATGCTTCTAATATATATCTAGAAAGTATTGATTGTGAAGAACTGAATACATGGAAGAGAGATATACAAGTATAGATTGCTAGAGATCAAGAATATAATAGAGTATGTGAGTAAAAAGCACAAGTAAGTAAGGCAAGGGTTCTCTTTGATTCTTGATGATATATATAGTTGTAGAGAGGTTCCTTGAGTAGTTGCATCCATTAACAAGTGCTTCTACATTTGCTTCTATTGATGATGAAGAGTTGCAGCGAAGAGAAGCAAAGATGTCTTTACAAATGTGAAATTTGAATTTTAAATATAAATTCCGAGTTCAAAATCAGATGTCTGGTATTTGTATCAGACATCTGACACTACATATTTTGTATATAGTAGTCTTTCAGACGTCCGAGTGCATCTACCAGACGTCTCATCATGTCTGTTTTGTTGTTCCAGAGGGTTTTTCCAGACGTTTGGCTAGTGCACTCAGACGTCTGAAAGCTGTGCATGTCTGCTTTGTGCATCTTTCTTGTTGCTTCTTTAATTCTATCAACTTGTAGTCTCTTGTAATGTTCTTTTTGTCTTGTTCTTGTCTTTCTAGTGGTGTTACTCTAGTAAGTACCTATGTGTGTGTGTGTGTGTGTGTGTGTGTGTGTGTGTGTGTGTTCGATTTCCATTGTATAGTTGTTGTCATTGAAACCGTAGATTTGATTTCCTAACAATCTCCCTTTTTTCGATGATGATAACCATATAATGTACTTATATATAAATTTATAAATCTCTCCTTGAATATGTGTTTATTATTATTTTTATTTCTCCCCCTTTGGCATTATCAAAAAGGAAGTCTAACTCTTTAAATGTAGGAATTATTAAATATCGACCAATCGTTGTAAGATAAAGATATAAACAGAGATAACACACCAAAAGAGAAATTTCATTAATAATTATAATCGAGTACATTCATAGATTTTTTCAATTGTACATAAGATGAAGTCCTAAAATCTATGTGTCTTTCGGGGAAGCTTTTTCTTGATCATCTCCTTTATCTTTATTTTTAGAAGAGCTAGGTTGCTTTGTAGGATATGTTGGAGCTTGTTCTAAAAGTTCTTTCTCCTAAAAAAGTTTGGAGTGCTTCGAAGGAGGAGAAGGCACTGGGATTGGCCAATCTTCGGAAGGGGGTGTAGGGCCACAAACCCTTTAAAGAACCTCATTGAGAGCCGATAATACAATTGAAAGTGATGTTTCAACTGTAGCTAGGCATGTGGCAAAAGATGTTTCAAATCTATCAATATGCTTAGCCAAAATTTTTTGATTTCGTGACAATAAATGTTGATTTTGAAGAGTGAGATCTAGAATACTTTCATTTGGATTCGTCTCTGTTCGAGTCTCCAAAATCTCATCGTGGCTCGTATAATTAAATGGTGCAGGAGGAGGAGTAGTCTCACGATGTTGTTCCACCCTTTTGATGGTTCATGGTGTGGTTAAGGTGGAGGCCTAGCTTGTCTGGCATGACAACGTTGCGTCCACTCTTCAAAAGATATAAACTTCGGAGGATTTTTAGGTAAGTGCATTAGGGAGAAAAACTTCGTGGAAGCATATTCTGGAGAAATTTCTTCAAAAGTGGATAAATAGGAGGGGATGTTGTGAGCACGTAAAAGTCGCATGATGTATGTGGGGTAGATAATTGAAGGCCGTGATCGAGTCCAAAAATGTTTGAGCTCGTCAAATATAAATTTGGCCCAATTTACCCTTGTTCCGCTAAATAGAGCATACAGGGCCTTGTGTTCTAACTTCATTATCTGCTCATGACTACCTAGGCAAGGAATTATAGTGTTGATGATCATTCGAGTAAGAAGTCTCACCTTAGGTCATAGATATTTGGATGTGAATTTAGGCATTTCATCCTCCCATCGTTGATGTGTTATATTGTCCCTTGGTTTGAAACGCATATCGGGAATATTATATAAATCTTCGCCCGTGTCAGAACATCCGAGAATTCTGCCTATGATTCCTGGAGTAAGCCGAATCGTATTACCATAAACGCTAGACCATTGACAATTATCTTCGCTTTCAGTGTTCTAAACCGCTGTGCTATCCAAATTAGCATAGAATGGAAATATAGTCAACCGATCAATTTGAATGTTATTGGGATTGAAAGATATCAAAGTTTCTAAACCAGCATTCTCACACATTTGATCTAAAATGTAAATTGGGAACTTGAGTAAGCTATAAAATGGACCTGTGTGGAGCTTCTTCTTCTGAATATCCTTATATATCTTGAGTGAATATGGTGCTCGATTCATCCATCGTTCGGTTTGATCATCTGAGCAAACTTGAGGGTTTGAGAAAGTTGGTTGATCTTGTTTTCTCTTAGAGATTTTAAGATTTTTTGTTTTCAAAGTCATTAAATTCGTTTGAGTTTGAAAGACAAAAAATTTTTTTGGCAAAAAATCGATATTGGAGGAAGAATAAAATGAAATGAAGTAAGAAAAGGTAAAAAAAATAGACATTATCTGGGCATATAAGAGTGTTGATTGAATTTCAGACGTCTAATTTAACCTAATTTTAAGACAGTAAATAGATTTAGACGTCTAGTTTGCTTTGGTAGACGTCTGGATTTGGTCAATTTGATAGTCAGAGAGATTTTTCAAACGTTTGTTTGTATTATCAGACGTCTGGAATAGATCGAATTGTCATTTATAAATGATAGATGGGTTTCTCAGATGTCTGGTTTAAATATCAGAGGTCTGAAATAGATCGAACTTTTATAATATGGTGGCAGAGACTTTATTCGGACGTCTGGTTCATTATTCAGACGTATGAAATAATATGGTATCTATTTTTAAGTAAGTAGAGACAATTTTCAGACGTCTGGAAGGTTATATCAGACGTTTGACATATGCATGATGGTGTAAAATTTGTGCGATATCAGAGTGTCCGACGTCTAATGGCAATGTGCAGACGTCTGAAATGATCAATTTTTCTAAAAATAGCCTAAATTTGAAGGGTGTTGCTTATTTTTCAACCTTCTATATTTTAAAAAAAATGTAGTATTATTTTTGTTGAAATAGAATTACAAATATACATAGATGCAAATATAATTAAAATAATTTAATCTATTTAGATGGCGATGGAGTTTTGAGATCTTCTGACTTGTCATCCCTCCATGGCTTGAGTGAAGACCATACGTTTCCACGTTCATTAGTTTTTGGGGAACTGGAAAATCACATTGGTGAAGGATCTAAAGGTGTACGATACCAGTATGAGGGATCCAAAGAACTGCAAGAAATCAGAATTGGTTTATGTGCATCCTTCTTCCAAGAACTACAAAATTTCATCGCTACTTGCTCCAGAAAACTTAATCGTTGCGCCGTGACTTTTTGTTCAAAATATAATTCCCGTTGTAGATCTATTTGTTGCTTTTGATAGTGATGTATCTCATCAATTTTCTCCTTGGTGTTAGGAGAAACAAATAGAGCTCGTTTGGGCTTTTTGTTATCGAGAGTATATCCCATGTGATAGGAAGACCACCTATACGTTGGTTCCTGATTTGGTGTAGAGGTAGATTGTCATTGAGGTGTATCCGCTGAGCTATCCGTTGTAGGTGTCGAGAAAGATAGATGAGATTTTTCAGAAGACATGCTTATATTCTCTTGTTGCAAAAATTAATATGAAATGTATATATTTTTTCTTCTTGTTGTATAAAGATTTATATATAATTTCAAAAATTATTTATAGATAATTTTCAGAAACTAACCACCTAAAAAACTTAAGGTGAAGGAGTTATGAATTCTAATTTGTGGATAAAAATTTTTTTAGCTAAACATAGAATAAATGAAGATGTGATTATTAGTTTAGAAGTTCATTGAGAGAGCATATTCCTAAATCACGTCGTAGTTTAACAAAAGTATGTTCGTTTAGTGATTTTGTGAAAATATCTACTATTTGATTCTTGGTATTTACGTATTCTAATGAAATAATTCCTTTTTCTACTTTTTCACGTAAAAAATGATGTTGTATATCTATATGTTTAGTTTGCGAGTGATTTACAGGGTTTTTTGATAGATTTATTGTACTCGTGCTATCGCAATATATTGGTGATTTAATGATAACTTTGCCGAAATCTGTAAGTGTTTGTTGCATGTATATCACTTGTGCACATGCTAAAGCTGCTGAAATGTATTTGGCTTCACAAGTAGATAAGGTGACACAATTTTGATTTTTGCTAAACAAAGAACCTAATGATTTTCCGATAAAGTGACATGTTCCACTTGTACTCTTACTATCTGTTTTACATCCAACGAAATCCACATCACAATATGAAACTAGTTCAAACGATGATCCCTTAGGTTAAAACAAACCGTAATCTCTAGTACTAGATAGACATCGTAAGATACGTTTAACAGTTCTTTGGTGACATTATTTTAGTTTTTCTTGAAATTGAGCACAAAGACATACACTCGTCACAATGTCGGGTCTACTAGCTATCAAATAGAGTAAGGAGCCAATAATGCTACGATATAATTTTTCATCGAAATCTTTTCCGTTGTCATCTTTTTCCAAGTGAACGCTAGTACTCATCGGTGTTGGTTTGCTTGAAGTTTTATCCATTTCAAAACGACGTAATAGATCGTTACAATATTTTTCTTGATGAATAAAAATACCATTTTCAAGTTATTTTATTTGTAAACCTAAGAAGAAATTTAATTCTTCTATGTGGGACATTTCAAATTCATTTTTCATAATATTTGAGAATTGATTACAAAGATTTTCATTAGTTGAACTAAAAATGATATCATCTGCGTAAATTTGTATAACTAAAATGTCGTTATTTTCTCGTTTAATAAATAAAGTTGTATCGATTTTACCTATTTGAAAACCAGATGTAATTAAATGATTTTTGAGACGTTCATACCATGCATGGGAGGCTTATTTTAAACCATATAAGGCTTTTTGTAATTTAAAAACATGGTCGGGATATTTTTCGTGAACAAACAATGAAGGTTGTTCAACATATACGTTTTCTTTAATAAAACCATTTAAAAAAGCACTTTTGACATCCATTTAAAATAGTTTAAAATTGTGATGATTTGCAAAAGCGAGTAATGTACATATGGCCCCTAGTCTCGCTACTATAGCAAAGGTTTCGTCATAGTCCATACCTTCTACTTGATCATAGCCTTGAGCAACTAAATGTGCTTTATTTCTAACTATATTTCCGTTTTCATCTGCTTCGTTTTTAAATATCCATTTTGTTCCTATAACCGATTGATTTTCTAGTCTTGGTACTAATTCCCAAACATTATTACATTCAACTCGATTTAATTCTTCTTGCATAGCTATTATCCAAAAGTTATTATTTGAAGCTTCTTTATAATTTTTTGGTTCAAAATTTGACACAAATGCTATATGGCTTATTTGATTAAGTTTATTTCTAATTACTCTAGAATTGAGATCTCCAATGATATTATCTTTTGGATGATCCTTAAGAATTCTAGGGGATGATATTAAAGTATTATTTTACGCATTTGTCTCATTATTAAAAGAATTTGTTTTATTTTTTATTGGAATTATTTCTTCATCGTCATTAGTATGATATTTAAAAAGATTTTCATCGAACGAAACATGTAAACTTTCTTCAATAGTATTATTTCGTTTATCAAAAATTCTATATGCTTTGCTGCGATCCAAATACCCAACAAAGATTCCTTCATCGGCCTTCGGGTCAAATTTTCCTAAATTATCTTTTGTATTTAATATAAAATATTTTGATCCGAAAGTTTTAAAGTATGAAACTTTAGTTTTCTTCCAAAAAATATTTTAAAACAAGTTTGTTTAGTCATTGGACGTATGGCTACTCGATTCAAAACATGACAAGCTTTGGCAATAGCTTTAGCCCAAAAATGTTTTGGTAGACCACTACTATTTAATAGTGTTCGTACATATTCTTGTAACGTACGATTTTTTCTTTCTACTATGCCATTCTGTTGAGTTGTGCGGGGAAAAGAAAAATTATGACTTATTCCTTTTTTATTACAAAAATTAGTAAAAAGATCATTTTCGAATTCTCCACCATGATCACTTTGGATATTTTCAATTTTCAAATCCATTTGTTTTTTAATTCTTTTAGCAAAAAATTTAAATATACCAAAGGTGTCACTTTTATGTTTTAAAAATAAAGTCCACGTATATCTTGAAAAATCGTCAACTGTTACGAAAACAAATTTGTTGTGATTTATAGATCGTACTTGCATCAGACCAAATAAATCTAAATGTAATAATTCTAATGGTTGTTTTGTAGAAATATTATTTTTAATTTTTAAAAGAGCTTTTCCTTAGTTTTCCAATTTGACAATCATCGCATAAATTTCTACTTTGTAATTTATTTTAGATAAACATCTAACTAGTTCATATTTTGCAAATTTATTAATATATTTAAAGTTAGTATGACAAAATCGTTTATGCCACACCATGGATCGTCATGTTTGGCGGTTAAACACACATTTGAATTTTTATTTATATTCATGTTTAAGAAATAAATATTTTTGTTTCTAAAACCCTCAAATATAAGTTTTTTTATTATCGAAAATATTACATCTATCTTTTTCGAAACTTATTTAAAAACCTTTATCGCATAATTGACTAATGCTTAGTAGGTTGTGTTTTAGATTTTCTACTAACAAAACATTTGTAATAATATGAGAGTTAGAAATACCAGAGTTGATGACTTCTCCGATGCCCACGACGTATCTATTTGAGTTATCACCAAAAGTTACTGTTCCACCATCGATGTATGTTATATTTGATAACATTTTTGAATTTCCGGTCATATGCTTGGAGCATCCGCTATCTATCTGGTATTCATGTTAGACTTAGGTGAACTTTTAGTCTTTTTATAAATACAACTATATTTCTTAATATCATCCCCTCTTTGTTTAGGAATATTTTTGAATCCTATTCCATTTCTATTACCTGATGGTTTTGAAGTTTTGATAAGATCTTCCAAATCTTGTTTCCCTTTATTAAATTTTAAAACATTATTCATAATTTCATCTAATTTCTCTTTTGATTCTAAATTTTCAATTTTCAATATTTCAATATTACTCTTTATGTTGACATTTTCTTTTAACAAGTTATCCTTTTCTAATCTAGTTTTATCAAAATCAATAGCAATAGCCTCATTTTCGACCAAATTATTTTTAATATTTTCTTGAGATAATTCTAGTTCCTCTTCTAAAATAATTTTTTCATCCTTTAACATTTCTACTTCAAGTTCTAATCTATTTATTTTGGCTATATGTTCTTTGTTCAATTTTTTAATTTGTTTAAATTTATCATCTAATTCCATGTTAAGTTCTAATAATTCATCATAACTAAGTTCGGGACATACCTCATCGGTTCGTGCCATAAAGCACACATTAGCTTATTCTCCGTCATTATCGCTATCACTATCTGATGATGAAGAAGAATCCGAGTCATCCCATGTTACTTTGAAAGCCTTCTTCTTTTTAAATTTTTCAAATTTGTTCTTCTTTTTATCATTATTGAGCTTGGGACAGTCTTTCTTCATATGTCTAAATTGATCACATTCATAGCATTTGATTAATGTTTGATTTGTTGAGCTTGATTTTCCTCCTTTCTGAAATTTAGTCATTTTCCTAAACTTCTTGAATTACTGTAGTTTTTGGCAATAAATACAATTTCTTATTAGTCTAAGTTGAAGTCTTCATTTGTTGCTGGGAATGCTATGTTTTTCTTTTCTGAATTTAGTTCTTTTCGTGCGTGCAAATTAGTTTCAAAGGACATTAAATTTCCTATCAACTCTTCAACTAAGAGTGTTGAGAGATCATTAGCTTCTTCGATAGCTATTACTTTTCATTCCCACTCTGGAGTTAAAGAATTGAGTATTCTAGATACTAAATCAAAGTTTGTGAATTTGACTCCAAGTGCTATTGAATCATGTTGAATAGTTTGGAATCTAGAGTACATGTCTCCTATATATTCGTTTTATTTCATTTTAAAAGATGAAAATTGATTTTGTAAAACTTAAATCTTAGTTTGTTTAACTTTGTTTGTGCTTTCGTGTGTAACTTGTAAGGTACACCAAATATCAAATGTAGTGTTACATAACATGACACGTGAAAATTCATTTTTATCAAGTGAACAAAATAGAACATTCATAGCTTTGGCATTATTAGAAGCTGTGTTTTTTTGTGCATTGGTCTATGTGTTCATAGCAATGTCAGGTGCTTCATATTTATTTTGAGTTGTTGACCAAATTTCTAATCCATTAGCTTTCATAAAATTTCTCATACGTGTTGACCAATATGCATAGTTAGAACCATTAAAAAGTGGGGGTCGTGCTGTGGATTGTCCTTCTTGAAAAATACTTGCCATATATTAGTGATTCAAAAACGTATTACTGTATTTTGATCAAACCTTGCTCTGATACCAATTGTAAGTCTACAGGGTGGATCGTGTAGTGTATATGCAAGTATATGTGACAAAATATATGATGTAACTAAAACAATACTAATATAGGTAAATATAGAATAAGCACACTAGGATTTTATACTAGTTCGGACCTCTCGTCCTACATCAAGTCTCGAAGCCCTCCTTTGGAATTCGACTATCAAACACCCACACTTCACCCGGAGGAATAGGCTTGCTTACAATAGCTTTTTCTTGTCAAGTATGTGTTCTATAACATGGATATTGACTAATAAGTACAAATGCTTCCAATATATATCAAGAGAGTATTGATTGTGAAGAACTGAATATATGGAAGAGTGAAATACAAGTATAGATTTCTAGAGATCAAGAATATAATAGAGTATGTGAGTAAAGAGCACAAGTAAGTAAGGTAAGCATTCTCCTTGATTCTTGATGATATATATAGTTGTAGAGAGGTTCCTTAAGTAGTTGCATCCATTAACAAGTGCTTCTACAGTTGCTTCTGTTGATGATGAAGAGTTGTAGTGAAGAGAAGCGAAGATGTCTTTTCAAATGTGATAGCTGAATTTTAAACATAAATCCCGAGTTCAAAATCAGACGTTTGACACTATTTTTTTTTTGTATGTAGTAGTCTTTCAGACGTCCGAGCGCATCTACCAGACGTCTAATCCTGTCTGTTTTGTTGTTCCAAAGGATTTTTCCAAACGTCTGGTTAGTGCACCCAGACGTCTGAAAGTTGTGCATATCTGCTTTATGCATTTTCCTGTTGCTTCTTTGATCCTATCGACTTGTAGTCTCTTGTAATGTTCTTGTCTTTCTAGTGGTGTTACTATAGCAAGTACTTGTATATAGAAATATATATGCATATTCGATTTCCGTTGTGTAGTTGTTGTCATTGAAACCGTAGATTTGATTTCCTAACAGAATTCATACAAGATGTCGAACTTGTAACTAAATGACAACTACTTAAACGATTGTCAAACCTATAGAAGTTTAGCAACTTGTTAAAAGGATATCAAATTTGTAATTAGATAACGATTCTTCAAATAGTTGTTAGATTCATAACTAATTACCAAGTCTGTACAAGTATTCAAATCGGCTAATTGATTATTGATTTTATAACTAGGTACCGAATCTCAAACTAGTTGTTGAGTTTTAAGGTGGATGATAAATTTATGTTTAATTAATAAAGCGGTAACTAGTTAACAAACCTCCAAAGGGCTGTTAAGTTTTTAAGTGGATTTCGAGTTTTTAACAATTAATGAAACCATCAATTGAATGTCAAATCTCTAAATAAATGTTGATCTTTATAATTGTCAAAACTCCAGTAAATTATCAAGGTTGTCGAGTTTATGATAACCATCTAAATATTGAGTTTTTATTAATCAATAAGTTAACATATTGCAATCAATGTTCGAATCCGAACACCAAAATTCCCAAAATTATGAGAAGTACACAAACTTAATTGCTAATCGAACCCTAAATGGCTCATAAATGCTCAACTGCGAAAAACTTGATTGCAAAGTTAAAAACCCCTCATCTTTCACTTAAATCAACTAGAAACAAAAGTTGCACCTTAACTCGAGCTTGAATGCTAAGGAAATCGAAAGCTTTTAATTGATATAAGAAAATTAAAATTGCTGTTTTGAGTTTACTTCGTAGGAATAGCTTGTATAATAGAAGAAACAATTATTTATAGAAGAAAGGAAAGCAGCATGAAGCATTGATTTCAATTCAAAATGAATGAGTGAGATTGAAGTAGAATACCAATAGGCGGTAATGCTGATATTGAAAGGCGGAAATGATGATATCGAAGCGATAGCGTGAAAAGTCAAGATTATACTAAAGTATAATACTTTTCTACATGAGGGGGGTAAATGTTACAACGAATATTGACATTGAGCTTCTAAAGGAAAGGGTGTCGGGCTTGGTAACGACAAAGGATGTCGAGCTAGAAGAAAGCCAAGTCAATAGGCAACTAGCATTTTACAAGAAGGTGTCGAACCTCTAAAGATGCTGAGCTCCAAGTGTTTGACATTTATAAGGGTTGTCAGGCTTAAATAAAGGAAAGAGAAGGCATTGAGCCTCAAAAACCATAAAGATTGTCGAGCATGAAAGGTGGAAAAGTTGTCGAGTCTCAACAACTATAAGGAATGTCGAGCATAAAACAAACAGAATTAATGTCACACATCAACAAAAAATCTAGGTGTCGAGTTTGAAAGATAATGAAGGTGCTGAATCAACAAACACTTACAGATATCGAATTTAAATAAAGCAAAGGATACTGAGCCTAGAGATAACCAGGTTGATAAAGATAAAGAGAAGGTATCGAACTACTATAACAAGGATTGTTGTAGAATAGGTAGAAAAGAAGATGTCGGACTTTTAGCATTAGAATGAAGATGTCAAGCTTTAAGAGATAATGAGTCTATGCTACACCAACCATCATCAAGCTACTACCACGGTAACCTTTGCCAAGTACGTACCATAATAAAGGCTACTGAGTTACTACCAATGGAAGATAGCATTGCTGAACATAGAAGAGTAAGCGATGTCGAACTTTATCCATGCAGAGAGGACATCGAATCTTTAAGAGGGAAGGGATATCGAATATCAATAGTTTGAACAGATAACCAACGTGGACATTTGGCAGCCAACCCACATGTCACTGCCTCTATAAATAGGCACCCCTTCACTACTTTAAAGGGGATATTATACTTTTTCTCTTTCTCAAAATTTAGAGTTGTAATCCCTAAGTCATATTGGGGATTTCTAGAGCCGACTGAAAATTCTAAACTTTTGCATATGGGACCTTGGACAAAAAAATTGAGAGTATACTTCTTGTGAATTGATTGTGTTTGACTATTATCATGATGTGGATATACATATGACTTTTTTTGTGAATGGAATTAAACCATGGATACGCATGTTAGTAAACTTTGGATTTGGATCCATACTTGAACTAGCACACATCTTTTAGACTTGAATAAGGCTACTTAAACCCTTGTTCAAACCTGCCTTACTTGTCTTGCACAATTAGTTAGTGAATAAATTTGCTAAGATTCGAGAAAAAAATAAACTTCTGGAAGCAAGCAACAATCTATAAAATCAAGGTACATGTGTTGTATGGCTAATCTTAGATTAAAATTGATACGTTTAGATTCTTTATATCATGATCTTTTACAAATGCATGAGAAATGAAAACAAACCCTAGGGTTTTATTCTTCAGGCCGCCACCTTCATAACATCAATGGCCGAAACAACATCTTCTTCTTCCTCGATTATCTCTTCATCCATCAATATTTACAACAAACTCTCAACATGAAAGTTGTAGAGCACTCTGAGTTCTAGACATCCAACGGCTATGATCGTTTCTAGTGTTATAAATCGACGACAAATTGGCTGCAAAGGAGACGAGTTCATGCACGTTTTTCGAGTCAAGATGGGGGCCGAGCTTCTTGATATGGGGGCCGAAGGTAGCTCTTGTCACGAGCATTCGAGTGGTGTAACCTGATCGCCTTCAAGTGGCCTGTGGTGGGGTGCGAAATTCATGAAGTGGATGGCGGCCGTGGGTTTTCTTTTGCGCGACCTGGAATGAGGAACGTGAGGGGAGAAGGTGTAAAGGACGGGTGAGATTTGCAGGCAGTAAGATGGACGGCTATGATGGTAGTTAGGTTAAAATATAAAAGAAATTTAATTTTATTAATTCGTGTAAATTTAAAAATGTGTATATTTTTCATACGAGGTCGAAATCGCACGAAACAAGTTGCTTTGGGTTCGTATGGACGAACACTACGCTATGGAACTGGATTGGAGTCGTTTGGAATTAGTGAGAATTTCGGATAAAATTAAACGCGTGTTTAATTTTATTCGAAATAAAAGCTTAAAAATGAAATTGAAACCAAGGTGAGAACTTCTCACTCAATCGAATCGGTTTCGATTTTAATTTTAAATAGTTAGATTTAAAATTCTTGATTGTATGTTTGAATGATGATTGTTATCTATTTATTGTTAAAATAGACATTATACGCCGTTAGTAAGCGGAGGTTATTTATTAAAAACATATACCGCGAATATTTCACAGTACAGTGAAATTGGTGTTATTTATGTACTTGGAGTTGATTTCCCGCATTATATAGCGGATGAGACCCTATTGCGCCGCCTATTAAGCGGATAATATTTTACAAATCTCATATACCGCGATAATTCCGTAGTGGAACGGAATTGATATTGTGCTAACATCTTTGGATGCAGGGAGACAGGTTGGAGGGATCCAACTGGATTCCTCAACAGTATTTATTTGATTATAGATATTTTGATATTTGTTGATTATCATATATAGATATATGATGTCGTTGTTGTCGTGATTGACTATTTGGTGTGTAGCATCATTGGGCCAATTTTGGAATTTTAAAAGGATTTTTAAAGTGATTTTTGAAAGTATAAGTTATAAAATATTTTTGGAATTGATTCATTTTAAATAAATAAACGTTATAATTTTAATGTTATAAAAATTATGATTTTTGAGAAAGATAGTTAAAAGGTGATTTTTGAAAATATGGGGTTAATGATTTTATAAAATAGTTTAAATCGGGATTTTTGAATTTATTGTAAAAGGTTTAAATATAGGATTTATGAGACTTGATTATTTTATAAATCAAAGAAAATGGTGAAATTGTAAAGGAGTTTAAAGACGTTTTTAAATAATAATATAAATTGATTTATATAAAGGATTTATAAATTGATATTTATAAATTAAAATATTTGAATTATAAAACGAGTTTTTATAAGTGTTAGAATGAAGTGTAAATGAATTTCATAAATGAATGAAATTCATAGAATTATAAACGGTGAAGTTATAAATGGAATTTTATAAGCAGTAGATTTATAAAATTTGTAAAGTTATTAAAAGAATAGTTTGGGTAAATAAATTAATCTTATAAGTTATAAGATTTATAATTTCGAAAGTTTAAAAGAACGATTTTGTAAACAAATAAATTATAAGTATTTAACTTATAATATGAACTTTTGGTATATAATTGAGTTATAAATTGAAATAGGTTAATAAAGGAGATTTATAAAAGGAAGTTTTTATAAAATAAATAGAAATGGAATTTATAAACATTGTTTTATAAATCCGCAAACGACTTATTTTGATAAGTAAATTGTTATAGCTTATTAACGAAGTATATTCACGTTTTTGGATAGTGAATAATATGTTAAAGAAAATGTTTTGGATGTGATGTTTTAAATAGAATTAAAACGATCTAACGATGTTTTTAAAATATGTTAAGATTCGAAACCATAGATTTCAACATTCATTGTTGAAATAGACGTTTTCGAAAAATAGAAGGAAATGGTGGACTATAACACTGTTGTCATAGTAAATGATTTCCAAGAGGAAATGTTTTATATAGTATTGGGATTTATATATCTATTTTAATTTCGAATCCCTATACTAGTGATTTTGGGGTTGTCGTAACGATGTTTTACACAACATTCATTTTGGCCCAAATAAATATGTTTAAGACAATGATTTCCTTAAAGAATGAAATATATACTTAATTTCGATTTAAGTATATTGAATATTTTCAAATGTTGAAAATAAATAGATTTGTGAATTACTTATTAATAAATAAGTATGGAAATGTTTTTCCAATGTGAAATGAAAAGTTTTGAGAATTTATCTTTTTGAAGATAAATTGAAAATGAATAATTGAAATCGTATATTCATAAATATTTTGGAATGTAAATTCACTATGGAATTTATAAATGAAAAGGGGAATTTGTTTAAAAATAAACGTTGATTTATTTTTGAAGTGTGGGAATTAATTTACGGATTTGGAACGTAAATATAAAGTAAATCGTTAAGGATTTATTTAATTGGTTGAAATGAAAGTATTTCCGCGTAAGGAAAATGTTTGAAATTTGTTTTCAAAAGTGGTAAAAATGAAAAGTGATTTGAAAATTGTTTTCAGATGGTTGAAGTATGGAAAATATATATCTTGTAAAGATATTTTTGGAAAATAAATAATTTGGAAAATTATTTGGAATCTGGTGATATTGTGCATATCCATTGATAGTTCAATAACCGACTATCAATATTTACCTTTGAATGGGTATTTGTTGTGTTTTGCTTGTATTTGAATGCCACACTTATTTTTGAATAATCGCTCACTATTCGGGTTAGTCGGTAAAGGACCTTGGGGTCGTATAACCCATTCCGAATATGTGATACGTCGTTATGAATTGCATTTGAAGACCGGTGTTGAAGACCGAATAATTTTGAAAACGGAAGGCTTACCGTCGAATGTCTCTTCACCGAATGGCCCCGGTATAGAGATTCCATATGTGATGGGAAGTCCGGACGTGATTAGTGAATATCCGGATTGCAAGGACTTCTTTGTAAGTGCCTTCGGTTCTGTTCGATCCCGGAACACACTTGTATGGATGGTATGTTTGACATTACAAATTGAGATATAAAGCTGATTTCTTTCAAATACATATCTGTTGGTGGCGGAGAATTTATTCTCTTAGCATTAACACCCTTCTCTGAGACGTACGAGCTCAGAGGTTATGTAGTTGAAGGTTATTAGTAATATACTCCCAATTTGGTAGTGTGATATGCTAAGTGCTGTTGAGCATTTGTTGAATCAAAGCACAGCTTTTGTATAAAGCGTAGCTTTGTGTACGAGACTGCGTCGGACCTCACACCCCGGAAATGGTCAAAACAGGAAGGATGCGGCAAGGTTATTAGGGGGCAGCGCCCCTTTAGTGTATGTCATTCCTTCTGGATAGAGGTGGTATCATAGTATGGAGCCCAGATACTTAACCTATGTTGTTGCTGAAAATTTATTGCTTTATGGTTGTTGGAAATCGAGGATCCTCGGATATAGATCGGTTACGATCGGGGGATGACATATTCGTGTCAGTAGTTACCCAGTTAGGGGTTACCCGGTCTTGTGTTGGCAGAGATCCTGTTAGGTTCTCGGGACGTCATTCCAGAGGCATTTCCATGTGGCAATGGGAAGTTCCTTGGCCTGACCATTTGTTGGAAATCGAAAGAAACAATACGAGCCTTGTACGGTTTTAGTTGTAGAACCTACCATTTAATATGGTAGCTATAGTAGGCATAACATAATGGTACCTATGCTGGCTAAGATTTATATTCTACTTTCGAAATTTTTTCTACACTATGCACTAATGATAATATCAAAAATGATTTGATTTTGCGTAGTAAGCATCTTGACTATCATAAGGAGAAATCTCCCCTAAGTCTGCGTTTGCATTGTGTGTGTGCCGGGAGGCCTTATGGTAGTTTCATTTTTTGCGAATCTATTTTAAAATTATCCTGTACTTTGTTTTAAAAAAATAAACTGTTTTAGTTCTCACACCAGTCACATGACTGACTCGGAGTTTATTGTTTTCCTTCCTAAACTCTGGGTGCCCACCAATTTCCACACGGGCAGTCAAGAGTCAGGTTTATCAGGATATTCGGGAATTCAGGAGTTGCTGGAGGCAAGCTGGATGGCATGGCGTATTCACTAGTATACAGTATTTCTTTTCCGCTGTTTGTTGTTGTTGTTGTAAACTCTGATAATATAATGTAATGTGATAACTGATATAGTTTTTGTTTAAAGATTATTCATTTATATATTATATGTTATTCCACTGCGATTGTGAGATTCTGGTATTGTTCTGCTGTTTTCTTTCTGTTCTGTTCTATCTTTTCTCTCTTCTTCTATCTTTTTCTTTTTTTTAAACCCTAAGAATTCGTATTTCCGTTCATCTTGAGTTAATCAATGGAGATTAGTATCTATTCAAGGAGTACGGATTTGCGGGTCGTTACATCTGGTATCAGAGCATATGGTTAAGCGACAACCATGGCTCTGTTGGGTATTACTCATTAGAGATAGAGTCAGTAGTGCTCTAGAATGAGTTTGAGTGTAATAATAGATACGAGCGCGTATTTGTTAGTGAATATAAATTGTTTTGTATTGTGTTGACTTATCGGTTGATTGTTTATAGATTCCGGTCGATGTAGTCTAGCTAACTATCGTAGATAGGGGTTTCTAAACTCTTAAACAAGATAAATCGACATAGTATTGTTTTAAATTGGGTAAATGAAATAATTTTACCTTGATTTTATTTTATATATAAAGGGATAATTTTTTAGAATTATTAAAGTGTATGTAAGTTGATTGTTTGGTTGTTGAAAATGTAAGAATATATATATATATATATATATATATATATATATATATATATATAACTTAATTAAAAGATGTTTGAATAATCTAAATTAAGGAATTATTGTATAAGCAAATGAATTATAAGTATGAAATTATAATTAAAGTGATTTACAATTGTAAAATAAACTTATATATATAAGAAGTGAAACTATATGAATATATTTATGAATATGAGTTGTAAATAAAAATGAATTTAAAGTTAAATGGAAATTTACTTAGAATTGGAATCTGAATTGGATTAATAAGTGGGAATTTAAGTTAAGTAAAACCAAGTGATGTTTATTAAATGGAATATAACTTAAGTGATGTTGAATGAAATTGATTTTGGTATCAAAGTAAATTAATAAAGTTAAGTGATAAATGTGAACTTGAGTTATATAAATGAAATTCAACTTTTGTGGTTAAATGAATTAGCAATTGAATAAATTAATGGATTGAATGTTAATCAATTAAATGTAAATAAATTGGTAAGAAATAATGAATGTAGGTGTTAATTCATTAAAATCTAATGTTATTGGAAAAAAAATTGAATAATTGAATGTAAATCAATTTAATTAAACCAATTGAAAGTAAAGGTGTTAAACCAAATTGAATGAATATAAGCAAAGGAATTTGGTTGTAATTAATATACATTGGTTGATATATGATTGTTAGTTGATTGTATATAATTCATTAAGTGTTAATGAAATTGAAAGCTAAAGTAATTGAAATCAAATTGGAAGTTAAGTGAATCTTAAATAGAATTGAATTTGATTTGGAAGTGAACCAACTTGAATATGAATTAGTGAATATAAACTAATTGAAAATGAATGTTAGTAAAAACATCCACTGTTAATGAATCGAATGTGATTAAATTGAAAACCCATTTCATTGAATATTAATGAGAATATGAATGAATATTTATTGGTTATGGATGTTAGTTGAATGTTAGTTGGATGATAGTTGGTTGATGGTTGAATATATTGCTTTTACTGCATTAGCTATGTTGGCATATATAGTTATTATGTTGCTATATGTTGTATATCGATACTATTGCCTATATACATGTTTCTCATCTGTTTGTTGAGTGTTTAGTAGGTGCGGATCGCGTTTGCTTCGCATTTGGAGCTCGCTTTCGCGCTATATTAGCCGTATATGCTCGCTAATAAAATATAAGGTACATATCTCGGATTAAATATCGTACTTTTACACTTTTTTCCCTGCGGGATGCCTCATCACTTGATGAGATGTATATTTGTGATATATATACTATCATTTTTTTTCGTATCGAGCCGCGCAAAGGAGACTATGGCGAATTTTTTCGAAAATTTAAAGCGTTAGAAAAATTTGGGAATTTTTGAAAAAATTTGTGCAAACTATAATTTTGATTTGGAATTGAAAGTTAAACAATAGTAGTCGTTTTTGAAAAGATAACTAAGTATGATTTGAAAACTTAGTAAAGTTATTGTAAGAAGTTTAACTATGGATTTTGGGAAAGTTAATAGATTCTGTAACTTTTTCTTACTTGGTAATTTCGAGGACGAAATTCTTTTAAGGGGGGAAGATTGTAACGACCCAGAATTTCTGTTAATTAAAAATTGTATATTTAATTGATTTAAATATTAATAAGTGAAATTTATAAGTCGAATAAATTTTATTTCGAATAATTGGATTAAATTGGATAATTTAATCGATAATTAATAGTTGAAATTACAGAAATAATTGAATAACGAGTTTAATATGACTGAAAATGATTTGTAAAATTTTATTTTATCATATTGAAGTTAGAACGATGTTATGGAACTTTTAAAATTTAATTTAGAGTTTATTTGTGAAAATTGAATATTTTAATATTTAATTGACGAGTTAAAATAGCCATTTTTCAAACAGTCTCGGATTTCGATGAAACCAGTTTCATCGGATCCGTAATGTGATATGGTTTCAAATTTCGTGTCAATCGGATTTACCGTTTGTCCGGGGCAAGTCAAAACGCCTAGAAATTTGATTTACCGATTTAATTTAAAATCGATCGTTTATTGTCATAACTCGCACAGATGATCGAATTTGCTTCCGAAACACGTTCCATTGTGTTCGGAACGCGGGGTAAACCTTAGGAATGCCAACCGGCATGCTTCGTTTGGAGTTCGGAAATTTCGGGACAAATAGTGTTTGAGAAATTTTCTATACAAGCCCCTTAAAATTCACTTTTGCAAAATGAAAACAAACCCTAGGGTTTTATTCTTCAGGCCGCCACCTTCATAACATCAATGGCCGAAACAACATCTTCTTCTTCCTCGATTATCTCTTCATCCATCAACATTTACAACAAACTCTCAACATGAAAGTTGTAGAGAACTCTGAGTTCTAGACATCCAAAGGCTATGATCGTTTCTAGTGTTATAAATCGACGACAAATTGGCTGCAAAGGGGACGAATTCATGCACGTTTTTCAAGTCAAGATGGGGACCGAGCTTCTTGATATGGGGGTCGAAGGTAGCTCTTGTCACGAGCATTCGAGTGGTGTAACCTAATCGTCTTGAAGTGGCCTATGGTGGGGTGCGAAATGTGTATCTTTTTCATACGAGGTCGAAATCGCACGAAACAAGTTGCGTTGGGTTCGTATGAACGAACACTACGCTATGGAACTATACTGGAGTCGTTTGGAGTTAGTGAGAATTTCGGGTAAAATTAAACGCGTGTTTAATTTTATTCGAAATAAAAGCTGAAACGAAATTGAAACCAAGGTGAGAACTTCTCACTCAATCGAATCGGTTTCTAGTTTTAATTTTAAATAGTTAGATTTAAAATTCTTGATTGTATGTTTGAATGATGATTGTTATCTATTTATTGTTAAAATAGACAATATACGCCATTAGTAAGCGGAGGTTATTTATTAAAAACATATACCGCGAATATTTCACAATACAGTGAAATTGGTATTATTTATGTATTTGGAGTTGATTTTCCGCATTATATAGCGGATGAGACCCTATTGCGCTACCTATTAAGCGGATAATATTTTATAAATCCCATATATCGCGATAATTTCGTACTGGAACGGAATTGGTATTGTGCTAACATCTTTGGATGCAGGGAGACAGGTTGGAGGGATCCAACTGGATTCCTCAACAGTATTTATTTGACTATAGATATTTTGATATTTGTTGATTATCATATATAGATATATGATGGCGTTGTTGTCGTGATTGACTATTTGGTGTGTAGCATCATTGGGCCAATTTTGGAATTTTAAAAGGATTTTTAAAGTGATTTTTGAAAGTATAAGTTATAAAATATTTTTGGAATTGATTCATTTTAAATAAATAAACGTTATAATTTTAATGTTATAAAAATTATAATTTTTGAGAAAGATAGTTAAAAGTTGATTTTGAAAATATGGGGTTAATGATTTTATAAAATAGTTTAAATCGGGATTTTTGAATTTATTGTAAAAAGTTTAAATATAGGATTTATGAGATTTGATTATTTTATAAATCAAAGAAAATGGTGAAATTATAAAGGAGTTTAAAGACGTTTTTAAATAATAATATAAATTGATTTATATAAAGGATTTATAAATTGATATTTATAAATTAAAATATTTGAATTATAAAACGAGTTTTTATAAGTGTTAGAATGAAGTGTAAATGAATTTCATAAATGAATGAAATTCATTGAATTATAAACGGTGAAGTTATAAATGGAATTTTATAAGCAGTAGATTTATAAAATTTGTAAAGTTATTAAAAGAATAGTTTTGGGCAAATAAATGAATCTTATAAGTTATAAGATTTATAATTTCGGAAGTTTAAAAGAACGATTTTGTAAACAAATAAATTATAAGTATTTAACTTATAATATGAACTTTTGGTACATAATTGAGTTATAAATTGAAATAGGTTAATAAAGGAGATTTATAAAAGGAAGTTATTATAAAATAAATAGAAATGGAATTTATAAACATTGTTTTATAAATCCGTAAACGACTTATTTTGATAAGTAAATTGTTATAGCTTATTGACGAAGTATATTCACGTTTTTGGATAGTGAATAATATGTTAAAGAAAATGTTTTGGATGTGATGTTTTAAATAGAATTAAAACGATCTAACGATGTTTTTAAAATATGTTAAGATTCGAAACCATAGATTTCAACATTCATTGTTGAAATAGACGTTTTCGAAAAACAGATGGAAATGGTGGACTATAACACTGTTGTTATAGTAAATGATTTCCGAAAGGAAATGTTTTATATAGTATTGGGATTTATATATCTATTTTAATTTGGAATCTTATACTAGTGATCTTGGGGTTGTCGTAACGATGTTTTACGCAACATTCGTTTTGGCCCAAATAAATATGTTTAAGAGAATGATTTCCTTAAAGAATGAAATATATACTTAATTTCGATTTAAGTATATTGAATATTTTCCAAATGTTGAAAATAAATAGATTTGTGAATTACTTATTAATAAATAAGTATGGAAATGTTTTTCCAATGTGAAATGAAACGTTTTGAGAATTTATCTTTTTGAAGATAAACTGAAAATGAATAATTGAAATCGTATATTCATAAATATTTTGGAATGTAAATTCACTATGGAATTTATAAATGAAAAGGGGAATTTGTTTAAAAATAAACGTTGATTTATTTTTGAAGTGTGGGAATTAATTTACGGATTTGGAACGTAAATATAAAGTAAATCGTTAAGGATTTATTTAATTGGTTGAAATGAACCATGTTGAAATGAAAGTATTTCCACATAAGGAAAATGTTTGAAATTTGTTTTCAAAAGTGGTAAAAATGAAAAGTGATTTGAAAATTGTTTTCAAATGGTTGAAGTGTGGAAAATATATATCTTGTAAATATATTTTTAGAAAATAAATAATTTGGAAAATTATTTGGAATCTGGTGATGTTGTGCATATCATTGATAGTTCAATAACCGACTATCAATATTTACCTTTGAATGGGTATTTGTTGTGTTTTGCTTGAATTTTAATGTCACACTTATTTTTGAATAAGCACTCACTGTTCGGATTAGCCGGGAAAGGACCTTGGGGTCGTATAACCCATTACGAATATGTGATACGTCGTTATGAATGGCATTTGAAGACCGGTGTTGAAGACCGGATATTTTTGAAAACGGAAGGATTACCGTCGAATGTCTCTTCACCGAATGGCCTCGGTATAGAGATTCCATATGTGATGGGAAGTCCGGACGTGATTAGTGAATATCCGGATTGCAAGAACTTCTTTGTAAGTGCCTTCGGTTCTGTTCGATCCCGGAACACACTTGTATGGATGGTATGTCTGACATTACAAATTGAGATATAAAGCTGATTTCTTTCAAATACATATCTGTTGGTGGCGGAGAATTTATTCTCTTAGCATTAACACCCTTCTCTGAGACGTACGAGCTCAGAGGTTATATAGTTGAAGGTTATTAGTAATATACTTCCAATTTGGTAGTGTGATATGCTAAGTGTTGTTGAGCATTTGTTGAATCAAAGCACAGCTTTTGTATAAAGCGTAGCTTTGTGGACGAGACTGCGTCGGACCTCACACCCCGGAAATGGTCAAAACAGAAAGGATGCGGCAAGGTTATTAGGGGGCAGCGCCCCTTTAGTGTATGTCATTCCTTCTGGATAGAGGTAAAGTTGTGTGTTTGTCATCATCAAAAAGGAGAGAATGACAGAACTATATCTATGGTGTTTTGATGATAACATCCAAACAACAATGCTACTAACGATTTTATCAAATAGATTACAGATTTAGTAATCATCCGATGGACTGGAACACATCAAAGCAAAGAAGGTAGAGCTCGAAGTGCTTAAAGACAAATCATTGTATAAGGGTCATATACTAATTTTAGTTTCCCAAATAAATCTATACAATCTCCCTTGTGTGATATGAGCTACAATATTCACATCAAAAAGTATTTATTTGCTCAAATAAAATTTCATTTCGGGTTTAAGATTCTAAATAACTCAGACGTCTAGGAGCAACATTCAGACGTTCGAGGTCATACCTTTTGAACTAAAAATGCTCTGGTATGTTATCTCTAAAAACCAGACGCCTGGGACAGAAGTCAGACGTTGGAAACTTGCATTTGTGAACTATTTATTCTCTAGAGTAAATTTTCAAAAATCAGACGTCTGACTATTTCGTTCTGACGTCTGATTATTTCGTTCAGACGTCTGACTACTTCGTTCAGACGTCAGACTACTTCATTCAAACGTCTTATTTCTTCTAACTTTTATATTTTGAAAAAAGTCTCTTCTTCTTCATGGGATGCAACCCTGTTTTCAATGGCTTTCTTTGATAAGTTGTAACTCTTAAATGAGATCTTTTTAATAACAATAAATATAATTATAGCTAGAGTTTTAGACTAACTTCCAACTTTCTATTTCTTTTATTTAACATCATCAATAACTATTCTATAGATATACTTCTATAACTCACGTGCTTTCACTCATTCAATTCAAGTGGAGATAATAGCAAGGTTATGTGTCAAGTAACTTATCCGTATTGTAAAAGAATACATCAAAGTCAAAGTTGGAAATTATTATTTTTTATAAGTTGTAGTCATGTTCAGCTGTTCGGGCGGAGTTTGTAAACCCATTCTTTTGGGCGAAGTGAGGGTGTCGATAGTGAAATTCCAAAATGAGTCCAGGACTAGATGTTGTAGATGTGCTTTGAACTAGTATAAAATCGACTGGATGATCTACTATATTATTTTCGCTACATTTACATTATTTACTACTGATTGGCCATCTTCGATCTTGTGCATAGCGACTAACAAATAGAACTTGCATTTAGGCATGGATCGATTCATACCTTAGCCACACAATTAACTCTGTCCTGTTGTCAAACAATCAACAAGATTTCCAATCTGGTAGCTACACAACCTAACAGGATTCTTATCCGGTAGTTAGCTACCGAACGGAGGGCTATTGGACCCCAAGTTAAAGAACTGCCTTCATATGTCGGTCGAACTACTATTGAAACTACCTTGCCGAACCGAATTCGAGCGAACCATATATGGAAATTCAAGATTCAATCTCTTATACATGAAAATTCTGGATCGTATGTTATGTATATGGAAAGAACCGAGCCGGATAAGATAAATAAAGAAATTGCCTAAGTTTTCGACCTATTTTCATACATCTCTATACATACCCAAGTTTGCAACAACAATGGAGGACGATTTTTGAGAGCAAAAAACATCTGAACCGTGGTAGCTGGACATAATTCCAGGGAGAAATATTTCATTTTAAATCGTTGTGTATTGTATTCCATTCATTGTTTAACAGATCTATAAGAAAAGTAATAAAAATGAATAGTGGATGTAGGAACGTTCTGGCCAAACAAGTATAAATTTTTGTGTACTTTACTTCATTGCACCTTTTTTTATTGTAATTTTCTCTCTTAAAAAACCATAAAACCCCGTATAAAAGCAGTTGTATGATACATTCAGCATACATGGTTTTTCAATAAATCGAGTGGAGGTGCATGTCCATATTTTGAGCAACTAACACCACTATTTTTATTTCGATGGAAAAAGATTGGTTTTTTTAAAATTAAATCTGAATATTAATCCTATGTTTGTATAATCAAAACTTTTTTTAAAATTTTGTAAAAATTCTAAAAATATTTATAGTCCAAACCCGAGTTTTTTCGAATATCCCCAAATTAAAAAATATAGATTTATCGAACCGACCGTTAGGGTGGTTTGCTTACTGTCACAGTAGCCCAAAATCAGTAACTTTGAAGCCCAAAATATATGCAAATAGTGCACGCATTTCTCTCTTGAAGGCTGCGTTTCAAACTTGTCTTTCCTTCAGACTCGGTTTTTTTTTTACCAAGAAAATCTCTTCACCAAATTCACTTCACCAAATTCTTCACCAAAATCAGTAACTTGTAAAATCACTTCACCAAATTCTTAACTTTCTAGTTATTTATTTCCCCCAAAATCAGTTTTGAAACCCTAAATCCCCTACTCGAGTTTCCTCACCATGCAACCGTTTGCCATCGTATAAACTGCTGCCGCCATCGGATATACCGCCTCTAAACACTATCTACAGGACCACGAACATCGCACGTAGATCTGTCGGATTTTTACCCCCCTTAATCGATTAGAAAGGGTATTTACTGCTTTTTATATTTCATTTTTTTCTAAACTAATTGTTGAATGATTCAATTTCAATACGGAAACATCTAGCTCCACTTACTATCGTTAATGCAAAATGTAATTGCATATTAGACTTGTCAACTAATTTAGATACACACATTTTAATATACTGGTCAAATTCTCAAATAATTTTGATATCCAATGACACTTTATACAACTGTAGGATATTGTTCACCAAAGGTCTGTATATGAGTGAGTTTGGCTGAGTAAATTGAGAAGTCCAGTTCAATAGGAGCAAATTGAGTGATTGACCCATAGAAAAAGGTGAAAATATAATTTGAAGTTGGACACATTTTAATATCAATAGCTGCAAGACTGTAGCATTTACGTCAACTTTAATTCACATGTACATAACTCTTGATTATCATTCTAACAAAAATTCTATGTAAACTATGGTCGGTTGTTTTTTGTACTTGTTTCTAACTTTCTTCTTATGTTTAAAATCATATTCTCTCTCCATTGCAGTGTATCGCCATGTAGCTTTGTATTTTATTTTAACAAAGTACGTTTACAATGCAATTTTATCATAAGGAGAAGGCATGAACCAAAAGTGCATGCATGCACCTTTCAACTTTTAGTAATGTCTGTATTTATAATGCATTCATTTCTCATCTGAAAATAGCTTCATGAATGTCGTATTTCATATTGGAGTGGCATTATAGGATAAGCTATATAAAAGAAACGATCAGTTAGTTAATGAATCAATATTAAAATAGAATTAATGTTTATCTCCAAAATGTCAAAGTTGAACTTTGTGAACACACAAAATTATGTTACAAGTGTTATTCACACAGAAACCCTAATGTATAAATTGGGGCGAAATCAATTTGGGCAAAAAACCCTAACCCTAATTTTGCAATTGGGTTAACAGGAAAAAGAAGAGCCGAAATGCAATTCGTACCGTTCAGTATTCTGGTTGCAAGTCGAATTATTGTATCCGAGTCCAGCACGGTCGCTGTTCCCTTAAAACAGATTTGCTCCCCCTACGGTGCAGCGGGTTGGCGAGCAACTGTTTCGCAAGGTGAAACGGAAACAGAGCCTGCAAGGTTGCGCTGACGATGCAGGCAGGGACGAACTCAAGAGAGTTGCTTATTTCAGATTAGAGTATGCAGAGAGAAGAAGAAAAAATGAATGCTTTGATTTTGGTTCTGCATGCATTTAAATAGGTTTGGGGGCCGCCTGTTCGGGAAGAGGCGCGGCTGTTCGAATGGCTGCGACTGCTGGAAAGGTTGCGATCCTTTAACCAACGGATGCAACCGTTTTCGGCAGCAAAAAACGGATCAAAAATTAGCCGTTTTAGTGCAGCCCAGGTAGCAAACGAAGGCCCATTTAATCATCAGACCCCAAGAGCCCCAAGGCCCAAGGCCCAATCTTTGACCATATAATATTTATATATGAAAGCCTTCATGCCTTCAAGCCTTCATGCATGATCCATTCTTTCTCCTCATTTTCTTTTGATATCAATTACCGAGCCTTAGTATATAAGGTGGAATTGATATCCCCGATGTGGGACTTTAGCCACTTATTCATTTCTAACAATCCCCCACATGAATGAGTGGTTATTTAATCTGTTCTGAAATATTTCGAAACATTTATCATATCGGTAAAAGTAGCATAGAAGCTTTGAACTTTTCCTAGTGTTTTATCATTATAACTTACTGGCGAATCAGTGGACTAGATTGTCTTTGAACTGTAAGCCTTTTGTGTAAGCTTTATAAAGATAACACATGATAAATGTTTTTAACTCCTTGGTTCTCTGTTTGTGTTCGTTTTAGCCATGAACACCTGCTTGGTCTCATGAGTACTTTAAGAGAATCAGGCCTTGTTAATTCTCCTTGAAGCGGCGCCTTCGCACTCACGTAGGTGATCCTATAAAGAGTATTCCGCAATACTCCACTTGGTTCTTTATAGCTCCAAGTATAGACATCATTAAAAGCTGAGCTTATCCTTTTCTCCGGCGGCATGTGCACTGACTTATCTTAGGAATGTCTAAATGTTTGATTTTTACAGTGCTTCTAAGTTTTAACCTTAACTTAGTTGTCCCTTTGAACCTAAATCTTGGGATCTCCAGTCAATTAGGTTGGGTTTCCGTTGAGGAAAACTTTTTAGTCAATAGGCCTTAAGCCCATTCCTATCGATAAGGTTTGAACTCTCTCTTTAGGCAAGCCTTTCGTTAGTGGATCCGCAATGTTATCTTTCGACCTTACATAGTCTATAGTGATAACTCCATTAGAGAGTAGTTGTCTCACGGTTTTATGTCTACGACGAATATGTCTAGACTTACCATTTTATAGTGTACTGTTAGCTCTTCCAATAGCTGACTGACTATCACAATGTATACAGATTGGTGGAACAGGTTTATTCCAATTCGGAATATCTTCTAGAAAACTCCTAAGCCAATCTGCATCTTCAGCGGCTTTGTCTAAGGCAATGAATTCTGACTCCATTGTTGACCTTGCTATACACGTTTGTTTAGAAGACTTCCATGATATAGCTCCATTTCCTAGAGTAAATACATATCCACTTGTGGATTTGGTGTCGTTTGAACCAGTTATCCAATTTGCATCACTATATCCTTCTACAACGGAAGGATATTTAGTGTAATACAAGCTGTAGTTCTGAGTATATTTTAAATATCCCAGAACCCTTATTATTGCTTTCCAATGATTTTTACCAGGATTGCTTGTATACCAACTTAGCTTACTTACAGCATATGCAATATCTGGTCTAGTACAATTCATTACATACATTATACTTCCCAGTATTCGAGAGTATTCAAGTTGGTAGATTCCACCACCAGTATTTTTAACCCAATTTTGGTTCATATCAACTGGCGATTTAGCAACAATTATATTATGTTGTTTGAACTTTTCAAGTATTTTAGCCACATAGTGTGATTGAGATAGTACATAACCTTCTGACGTCTTTAAAATTTTAACGCCCAAAATCACATCAGCCAATCCTAGATCTTTCATATCAAATCTAGATGACAACATATCCTTTGTTGATTTGATTATGGCATTATTATTGCCTAGTATCAATAAGTCATCAACATATAGGCAAACTATGACATATCCCATATCTACATTCTTCGTATAGACACATTTATCTGATTCATTTATTCTGAATCCATTTGTCATCATAGTTTCATCAAATTTTTCATGCCATTGTTTTGGCGCTTGTTTAAGACCATAAAGTGATTTTACTAACTTACACACTTTATTCTCATTTCCTGGGCTTAGGAACCCTTCAGGTTGCTGCATGTATATTTCTTCCTCTAACTCACCATTCAGAAATGCAGTTTTTACATCCATTTGATGTATTTCTAAATTCAGTATAGAAGCAATAGCAATAAGCATCCTAATGGATGTTATTCTAGTTACTGGTGAGTAAGTATCAAAGTAATCTAGATCTTCCTTTTGTCTAAATCCTTTGACTACCAGTCGGGCTTTATATTTATCTATTGAGCCATTAGCTTTAAGTTTTTTCTTAAAGATCCATTTATACCCTAATGGTTTCGATCCTTTAGGAAGATCTACTAGTTCCCATTTGTGGTTTTGTAAAATGGATTCAATTTCGCTATTGACAGCTTCCTTCCAATAAGGAGCATCAGGTGATGACATTGCTTGTTTATATGTTAGAGGTTCATTTTCTGCCATGTATGCATAGAACTCAGGCCCAAAGGTTTTTGACGTCCTTTGTCGTTTGCTCCTTCTTGGTTCCTCTAACACTTGATCATTTTCATGATCAACACGATGTTCAAGAGTTTCTTCTTCTCTTGATCTCTTTTGGATACTAGTACCATTGGATTCTTTTAGTGGAAATATGTTTTCAAAGAATCTTGCATTTCGAGATTCGATTATGGTGTTTTCATGAATGTCATCAATTTCAGATTTATGCACCAAGAATCGGTATGCATTACTATTGAGAGCATATCCAATAAATAAGCAATCTATAGTTTTGGGTCCAATTTTGACCTTTTTAGGCTTAGGTATTTCTACCTTTGCCAAGCACCCCCACACTTTCAAGTATTTGTAAGATGGAGGTCTGTTTTTCCATAGTTCATGTGGTGACTTAAAGGTCTTTTTGCGAGGTACTTTGTTCAGTATATGATTAGCTGAAAGTATAGCTTCACCCCAGAAATTGTCTGGTAATCCAGAACTAATAAGCAGAGCATTCATCATTTCCTTTAGGGTACGATTCTTACGTTGTGCTATTCCATTGGATTGAGGAGAATACGGTGCTGTTGTTTGATGTATTATACCATTTTGAGCGCAAAATTCCTCAAATGGAAATTCGTATTCTCGACCTCTATCACTTCGCAAGGCTTTTATCTTTTTGTTTAGTTGATTTTCAACTTCTGCCTTATATTGTTTAAATGTTTCAAAGGCCTCATCCTTGCTTCTTAGTAGGTACACATAACAGTACCTAGTGCAATCATCGATAAAGGTAATAAAATACCTTTTACCTCCTCTGGTTTGACACATCTTTAGATCGCATACATCAGTATGTATTAAATCTAACGGCTCGGTATTCCTTTCAACATGATGAAAGGAAGTTCTAGTTAACTTTGCTTCAGCACATGTTTCACATTTATAGTTGTGATCTATAGTAAACTTAGGTATAGAATCTAAGTTAACCATTTTCCGCAGAGTATCAAAATTCACATGGCCTAGTCTAGCATGCCATATATTAAATGACTCGGCGATATAAACAGAAGAATCCATTTTATTCATATCTTTTGGCACAACAGTCATTACATTCATCTTGAATAGACCATCACTTACATACCCTTTACCCACATACACTCCATTTTTAGACAATACAAAATTATCAGAAACAAAGACCAACTTGAAACCATTCTTGCTCAGCAATGATCCCGAAACTAAGTTCTTACGAATGTCTGGTACATGCAGAACATCATTCAAAGTGAGTTCTTTTCCAGAAGTCATTTTGAGAACCACTTTTCCTTTTCCTTCAACCTTTGACGTGGAGGAGTTTCCCATGAAGAGTTGCTCTTCTTGTGTCGCAGGCTTGTAGTTGGAAATCATCCACCTGTTGGCGCAAATGTGTTTTGTGGCACCAGTGTCCACAAACCATTCCTTCGTGTTGCCAACTAAGTTGCATTCTGAGATCACGGCTGACAAGTTCATTTCTGAAACTCCATCCGAAAGCCTATCATGCTCCGTAACAATGGCTTGGTCTTTCTGCTTCTTTGGTCCTCGGCACTCACTTGCCTTATGGCCTTTCTTCCCGCAATTATGGCAGCTCCCTTTGAACTTCTTAGCCTTCTTTGCGTTCGGATTATTTTCTCTCTTTCTTTTGTTGTTCTTGTCGGTCTCAACAACATTTGCTTTTGCCACCATGGTGTTGGTTGACTTCTTTTCAGATTTTCTGTTATCCTCTTCAATTCTGAGTCGAACAACAAGATCTTCCATAGTCATTTCCTTCCGTTTGTGCTTCAGATAGTTCTTGAAGTCCTTCCACGATGGAGGCAACTTCTCGATAGCAGCAGCAACTTGAAATGATTCGCTTAACTCCATCTTCTCATCATGCATCTCATGGATGATAACCTGAAGTTCTTGAATCTGGCTGACTACTGTTTTGGTGTCGACCATCTTGAAGTCTAGGAATTTGCCGACTATGAACTTCTTCATCCCGGCGTCTTCTGTTTTGTACTTTTTCTCGAGGGACAACCAAAGAGTCTTTGCAGTTTGGACAGTGCAGTATACATTGTACAGACTATTGTCCAAACCGTTGAGAATATAATTCTTGCAAATGAAGTCAGACCCCTTTCAGGCTGTGAGGGCCTCGACCTTGGTGGCGTCGGGCTCAAGTTCATCTACTTGTGGAGGGTCCTCTGTTAGGTATTTGGCCATACCTAACGTAGTCAAGTAGAAGAGCATCTTCTGTTGCCAGCGCTTAAAATCCAGGCCATTGAATTTTTCCGGCCTCTCTCCATGTGAGAACGGTACAGGCTGTGTGACAAGTGGTGCTGTCGGAGCGGAGGGTAATGGCTGCTTTGTTGTCGAAGTGCTACTGTCTTGAGCCATCGGCTGAAACGATACGACTTCAATTAGTACACAGAACAGAATCAAACAAAGCACAAAATCTGTTTTAAGAATGTTATTCACACAGAAACCCAAATGTATAAATTGGGGCGAAATCAATTTGGGCAAAAAACCCTAACCCTAATTTTGCAATTGGGTTAACAGGAAACAGAAGAGCCGAAATGCAATTCGTACCGTTCAGTATTCTGATTGCAAGTCGAATTATTGTATCCGAGTCCAGCACGGTCGCTGTTCCCTTAAAACAGATTTGCTCCCCCTACGGCGCAGCGGGTTGGCGAGCAACTGTTTCGCAAGGTGAAACGGAACCAGAGCCTGCAAGGTTGCGCTGACGATGCAGGCAGGGACGAACTCAAGAGAGTTGCTTATTTCAGATTAGAGTATGCAGAGAGAAGAAGAAAAAATGAATGCTTTGATTTTGGTTCTGCATGCATTTAAATAGGTTTGGGGGCCGCCTGTTCGGGAAGAGGTGCGGCTGTTCGAATGGCTGCGACCGCTGGAAAGGTTGCGATCCTTTAACCAATGGATGCAACCGTTTTCGGCAGCAAAAAACGGATCAAAAATTAGCCGTTTTAGTGCAGCCCAGGTAGCAAACGAAGGCCCATTTAATCATCAGACCCCAAGAGCCCCAAGGCCCAAGGCCCAATCTTTGACCATATAATATTTATATATGAAAGCCTTTATGCCTTCAAGCCTTCATGCATGATCCATTCTTTCTCCTCATTTTCTTTTGATATCAATTACCGAGCCTTAGTATATAAGGTGGAATTGATATGTTTATTCCCCGATGTGGGACTTTAGCCACTTATTCATTTCTAACAATCCCCCACATGAATGAGTGGTTATTTAATCTGTTCTGAAATATTTCGAAACATTTATCATATCGGTAAAAGTAGCATAGAAGCTTTGAACTTTTCCTGCTGTTTTATCATTATAACTTACTGGCGAATCAGTGGACTAGATTGTCTTTGAACTGTAAGCCTTTTGTGTAAGCTTTATAAAGATAACACATGATAAATGTTTTTAACTCCTTGGTTCTCTGTTTGTGTTCATTTTAGCCATGAACACCTGCTTGGTCTCATGAGTACTTTAAGAGAATCAGGCCTCGTTAATTCTCCTTGAAGCGGCGCCTTCGCACTCACGTAGGTGATCCTATAAAGAGTATTCCGCAATACTCCACTTGGTTCTTTATAGCTCCAAGTATAGACATCATTAAAAGCTGAGCTTATCCTTTTCTCCGGCGGCATGTGCACTGACTTATCTTAGGAATGTCTAAATGTTTGATTTTTACAGTGCTTCTAAGTTTTAACCTTAACTTAGTTGTCCCTTTGAACCTAAATCTTGGGATCTCCAGTCAATTAGGTTGGGTTTCCGTTGAGGAAAACTTTTTAGTCAATAGGCCTTAAGCCCATTCCTATCGATAAGGTTTGAACTCTCTCTTTAGGCAAGCCTTTCGTTAGTGGATCCGCAATGTTATCTTTCGACCTTACATAGTCTATAGTGATAACTCCATTAGAGAGTAGTTGTCTCACGGTTTTATGTCTACGACGAATATGTCTAGACTTACCATTGTATAGTGTACTGTTAGCTCTTCCAATAGCTGACTGACTATCACAATGTATACAGATTGATGGAACAGGTTTATTCCAATTCGGAATATCTTCTAGAAAACTCCTAAGCCAATCTGTTTCTTCAGCGGCTTTGTCTAAGGCAATGAATTCTGACTCCATTGTTGACCTTGCTGTACACGTTTGTTTAGAAGACTTCCATGATATAGCTCCATTTCCTAGAGTAAATACATATCCACTTGTGGATTTGGTGTCATTTGAACCAGTTATCCAATTTGCATCACTATATCCTTCTACAACGGAAGGATATTTAGTGTAATACAAGCTGTAGTTCTGAGTATATTTTAAATATCCCAGAACCCTTATTATTGCTTTCCAATGATTTTTACCAGGATTGCTTGTATACCTACTTAGCTTACTTACAGCATATGCAATATCTGGTCTAGTACAATTCATTACATACATTATACTTCCCAGTATTCGAGAGTATTCAAGTTGGTAGATTCCATCACCAGTATTTTTAACCCAATTTTGGTTCATATCAACTGGCGATTTAGCAACAATTATATTATGTTGTTTGAACTTTTCAAGTATTTTAGCCACATAGTGTGATTGAGATAGTACATAACCTTCTGACGTCTTTAAAATTTTAACGCCCAAAATCACATCAGCCAATCCTAGATCTTTCATATCAAATCTAGATGACAACATATCCTTTGTTGATTTGATTATGGCATTATTATTGCCTAGTATCAACAAGTCATCAACATATAGGCAAACATGACATATCCCATATCTACATTCTTCATATAGACACATTTATCTGATTCATTTATTCTGAATCCATTTGTCATCATAGTTTCATCAAATTTTTCATGCCATTGTTTTGGCGCTTGTTTAATACCATAAAGTGATTTTACTAACTTACACACTTTATTCTCATTTCCTGGGCTTAGGAACCCTTCAGATTGCTGCATGTATATTTCTTCCTCTAACTCACCATTCAGAAATGCAGTTTTTACATCCATTTGATGTATTTCTAAATTCAGTATAGAAGCAATAGCAATAAGCATCCTAATGGATGTTATTCTAGTTACTGGTGAGTAAGTATCAAAGTAATCTAGATCTTCCTTTTGTCTAAATCCTTTGACTACCAGTCGGGCTTTATATTTATCTATTGAGCCATCAGCTTTAAGTTTTTTCTTAAAGATCCATTTATACCCTAATGGTTTCGATCCTTTAGGAAGATCTACTAGTTCCCATGTGTGGTTTTGTAAAATGGATTCAATTTCGCTATTGACAGCTTCCTTCCAATAAGGAGCATCAGGTGATGACATTGCTTGTTTATATGTTAGAGGTTCATTTTCTGCCATGTATGCATAGAACTCAGGCCCAAAGGTTTTTGACGTCCTTTGTCGTTTGCTCCTTCTTGGTTCCTCTAACACTTGATCATTTTCATGATCAACACGATGTTCAAGAGTTTCTTCTTCTCTTGATCTCTTTTGGATACTAGTACCATTGGATTCTTTTAGTGGAAATATGTTTTCAAAGAATCTTGCATTTCGAGATTCGATTATGGTGTTTTCATGAATGTCATCAATTTCAGATTTATGCACCAAGAATCGGTATGCACTACTATTGAGAGCATATCCAATAAATAAGCAATCTATAGTTTTGGGTCCAATTTTGACCTTTTTAGGCTTAGGTATTTCTACCTTTGCCAAGCACCCCCACACTTTCAAGTATTTGTAAGATGGAGGTCTGTTTTTCCACAGTTCATGTGGTGACTTAAAGGTCTTTTTGCGAGGTACTTTGTTCAGTATATGATTAGCTGAAAGTATAGCTTCACCCCAGAAATTGTCTGGTAATCCAGAACTAATAAGCAGAGCATTCATCATTTCCTTTAGGGTACGATTCTTACGTTCTGCTATTCCATTGGATTGAGGAGAATACGGTGCTGTTGTTTGATGTATTATACCATTTTGAGCGCAAAATTCCTCAAATGGAAATTCGTATTCTCCACCTCTATCACTTCGCAAGGCTTTTATCTTTTTGTTTAGTTGATTTTCAACTTCTGCCTTATATTGTTTAAATGTTTCAAAGGCCTCATCCTTGCTTCTTAGTAGGTACACATAACAGTACCTAGTGCAATCATCGATAAAGGTAATAAAATACCTTTTACCTCCTCTGGTTTGACACATCTTTAGATCGCATACATCAGTATGTATTAAATCTAACGGCTCCGTATTCCTTTCAACATGACGAAAGGAAGTTCTAGTTAACTTTGCTTCAGCACATGTTTCACATTTATAGTTGTGATCTATAGTAAACTTAGGTATAGAATCTAAGTTAACCATTTTCCGCAGAGTATCAAAATTCACATGGCCTAGTCTAGCATGCCATATATTAAATGACTCGGCGATATAAACAGAAGAATCCATTTTATTCATATCTTTTGGTACAACAGTCATTACATTCATCTTGAATAGACCATCACTTACATACCCTTTACCCACATGCACTCCATTTTTAGACAATACAAAATTATCAGAAACAAAGACCAACTTGAAACCATTCTTGCTCAGCAATGATCCCGAAACTAAGTTCTTACGAATGTCTGGTACATGCAGAACATCATTCAAAGTGAGTTCTTTTCCAGAAGTCATTTTGAGAACCACTTTTCCTTTTCCTTCAACCTTTGACGTGGAGGAGTTTCCCATGAAGAGTTGCTCTTCTTGTGTCGCAGGCTTGTAGTTGGAAAACATCCACCTGTTGGCGCAAATGTGTTTTGTGGCACCAGTGTCCACAAACCATTCCTTCGTGTTGCCAACTAAGTTGCATTCTGAGATCACGGCTTACAAGTTCATTTCTGAAACTCCATCCGAAAGCCTATCATGCTCCGTAACAATGGCTTGGTCTTTCTGCTTCTTTGGTCCTCGGCACTCACTTGCCTTATGGCCTTTCTTCCCGCAATTATGGCAGCTCCCTTTGAACTTCTTAGCCTTCTTTGCGTTCGGATTATTTTCTCTCTTTCTTTTGTTGTTCTTGTCGGTCTCAACAACATTTGCTTTTGCCACCATGGTGTTGGTTGACTTCTTTTCAGATTTTCTGTTATCCTCTTCAATTCTGAGTCGAACAACAAGATCTTCCATAGTCATTTCCTTCCGTTTGTGCTTCAGAT
Organism: Allium cepa; assembly: GCA_030765085.1. Classification (NCBI taxonomy): domain Eukaryota; kingdom Viridiplantae; phylum Streptophyta; class Magnoliopsida; order Asparagales; family Amaryllidaceae; genus Allium; species Allium cepa. The sequence goes on along the minus strand of CM060932.1, from coordinate 967,953,720 downwards.
AGTTCTTGAAGTCCTTCCACGATGGAGGCAACTTCTCGATAGCAGCAGCAACTTGAAATGATTCGCTTAACTCCATCTTCTCATCATGCATCTCATGGATGATAACCTGAAGTTCTTGAATCTGGCTGACTACTGTTTTGGTGTCGACCATCTTGAAGTCTAGGAATTTGCCGACTATGAACTTCTTCATCCCGGCGTCTTCTGTTTTGTACTTTTTCTCGAGGGACAACCAAAGAGTCTTTGCAGTTTGGACAGTGCAGTATACATTGTACAGACTATTGTCCAAACCGTTGAGAATATAATTCTTGCAAATGAAGTCAGACCCCTTCCAGGCTGTGAGGGCCTCGACCTTGGTGGCGTCGGGCTCAAGTTCATCTACTTGTGGAGGGTCCTCTGTTAGGTATTTGGCCAGACCTAACGTAGTCAAGTAGAAGAGCATCTTCTGTTGCCAGCGCTTAAAATCTTGGCCATTGAATTTTTCCGGCCTCTCTCCATGTGAGAACGGTACAGGCTGTGTGACAAATGGTGCTGTCGGAGCGGAGGGTAATGGCTGCTTTGTTGTCGAAGTGCTACTGTCTTGAGCCATCGGCTGAAACGATACGACTTCAATTAGTACACAGAACAGAATCAAGCAAAGCACAAAATCTGTTTTAAGAATGTTATTCACACAGAAACCCTAATGTATAAATTGGGGCGAAATCAATTTGGGCAAAAAACCCTAACCCTAATTTTGCAATTGGGTTAACAGGAAAAAGAAGAGCCGAAATGCAATTCGTACCGTTCAGTATTCTGGTTGCAAGTCGAATTATTGTATCCGAGTCCAGCACGGTCGCTGTTCCCTTAAAACAGATTTGCTCCCCCTACGGCGCAGCGGGTTGGCGAGCAACTGTTTCCCAAGGTGAAACGGAACCAGAGCCTGCAAGGTTGCGCCGACGATGCAGGCAGGGACGAACTCAAGAGAGTTGCTTATTTCAGATTAGAGTATGCAGAGAGAAGAAGAAAAAATGAATGCTTTGATTTTTGTTCTGCATGCATTTAAATAGGTTTGGGGGCCGCCTGTTCGGGAAGAGGCGCGGCTGTTCGAATGGTTGCGACCGTTGGAAAAGTTGCGATCCTTTAACCAACGGATGCAACCGTTTTCGGCAGTAAAAAACGGATCAAAAATTAGCCGTTTTAGTGCAGCCCAGGTAGCAAACGAAGGCCCATTTAATCATCAGACCCCAAGAGCCCCAAGGCCCAAGGCCCAATCTTTGACCATATAATATTTATATATGAAAGCCTTCATGCCTTCAAGCCTTCATGCATGATCCATTCTTTCTCCTCATTTTCTTTTGATATCAATTACCGAGCCTTAGTATATAAGGTGGAATTGATATGTTTATTCCCCGATGTGGGACTTTAGCCACTTATTCATTTCTAACAATCCCCCACATGAATGAGTGGTTATTTAATCTGTTCTGAAATATTTCAAAACATTTATCATATCGGTAAAAGTAGCATAGAAGCTTTGAACTTTTCCTAGTGTTTTATCATTATAACTTACTGGCGAATCAGTGGACTAGATTGTCTTTGAACTGTAAGCCTTTTGTGTAAGCTTTATAAAGATAACACATGATAAATGTTTTTAACTCCTTGGTTCTCTGTTTGTGTTCGTTTTAGCCATGAACACCTGCTTGGTCTCATGAGTACTTTAAGAGAATCAGGCCTCGTTAATTCTCCTTGAAGCGGCGCCTTCGCACTCACGTAGGTGATCCTATAAAGAGTATTCCGCAATACTCCACTTGGTTCTTTATAGCTCCAAGTATAGACATCATTAAAAGCTGAGCTTATCCTTTTCTCCGGCGGCATGTGCACTGACTTATCTTAGGAATGTCTAAATGTTTGATTTTTACAGTGCTTCTAAGTTTTAACCTTAACTTAGTTGTCCCTTTGAACCTAAATCTTGGGATCTCCAGTCAATTAGGTTGGGTTTCCGTTGAGGAAAACTTTTTAGTCAATAGGCCTTAAGCCCATTCCTATCGATAAGGTTTGAACTCTCTCTTTAGGCAAGCCTTTCGTTAGTGGATCCGCAATGTTATCTTTCGACCTTACATAGTCTATAGTGATAACTCCATTAGAGAGTAGTTGTCTCACGGTTTTATGTCTACGACGAATATGTCTAGACTTACCATTGTATAGTGTACTGTTAGCTCTTCCAATAGCTGACTGACTATCACAATGTATACAGATTGGTGGAACGGGTTTATTCCAATTCGGAATATCTTCTAGAAAACTCCTAAGCCAATCTGCTTCTTCAGCGGCTTTGTCTAAGGCAATGAATTCTGACTCCATTGTTGACCTTGCTATACACGTTTGTTTAGAAGACTTCCATGATATAGCTCCATTTCCTAGAGTAAATACATATCCACTTGTGGATTTGGTGTCGTTTGAACCAGTTATCCAATTTGCATCACTATATCCTTCTACAACGGAAGGATATTTAGTGTAATACAAGCTGTAGTTCTGAGTATATTTTAAATATCCCAGAACCCTTATTATTGCTTTCCAATGATTTTTACCAGGATTGCTTGTATACCTACTTAGCTTACTTACAGCATATGCAATATCTGGTCTAGTACAATTCATTACATACATTATACTTCCCAGTATTCGAGAGTATTCAAGTTGGTAGATTCCATCACCAGTATTTTTAACCCAATTTTTGTTCATATCAACTGGCGATTTAGCAACAATTATATTATGTTGTTTGAATTTTTCAAGTATTTTAGCCACATAGTGTGATTGAGATAGTACATAACCTTCTGACGTCTTTAAAATTTTAACGCCCAAAATCACATCAGCCAATCCTAGATCTTTCATATCAAATCTAGATGACAACATATCCTTTGTTGATTTGATTATGGCATTATTATTGCCTAGTATCAATAAGTCATCAACATATAGGCAAACTATGACATATCCCATATCTACATTCTTCATATAGACACATTTATCTGATTCATTTATTCTGAATCCATTTGTCATCATAGTTTCATCAAATTTTTCATGCCATTGTTTTGGCGCTTGTTTAAGACCATAAAGTGATTTTACTAACTTACACACTTTATTCTCATTTCCTGGGCTTAGGAACCCTTCAGGTTGCTGCATGTATATTTCTTCCTCTAACTCACCATTCAGAAATGCAGTTTTTACATCCATTTGATGTATTTCTAAATTCAGTATAGAAGCAATAGCAATAAGCAACCTAATGGATGTTATTCTAGTTACTGGTGAGTAAGTATCAAAGTAATCTAGATCTTCCTTTTGTCTAAATCCTTTGACTACCAGTCGGGCTTTATATTTATCTATTGAGCCATCAGCTTTAAGTTTTTTCTTAAAGATCCATTTATACCCTAATGGTTTCGATCCTTTAGGAAGATCTACTAGTTCCCATGTGTGGTTTTGTAAAATGGATTCAATTTCGCTATTGACAGCTTCCTTCCAATAAGGAGCATCAGGTGATGACATTGCTTGTTTATATGTTAGAGGTTCATTTTCTGCCATGTATGCATAGAACTCAGGCCCAAAGGTTTTTGACGTCCTTTGTCGTTTGCTCCTTCTTGGTTCCTCTAACACTTGATCATTTTCATGATCAACACGATGTTCAAGAGTTTCTTCTTCTCTTGATCTCTTTTGGATACTAGTACCATTGGATTCTTTTAGTGGAAATATGTTTTCAAAGAATCTTGCATTTCGAGATTTGATTATGGTGTTTTCATGAATGTCATCAATTTCAGATTTATGCACCAAGAATCGGTATGCACTACTATTGAGAGCATATCCAATAAATAAGCAATCTATAGTTTTGGGTCCAATTTTGACCTTTTTAGGCTTAGGTATTTCTACCTTTGCCAAGCACCCCCACACTTTCAAGTATTTGTAAGATGGAGGTCTGTTTTTCCACAGTTCATGTGGTGACTTAAAGGTCTTTTTGCGAGGTACTTTGTTCAGTATATGATTAGCTGAAAGTATAGCTTCACCCCAGAAATTGTCTGGTAATGCAGAACTAATAAGCAGAGCATTCATCATTTCCTTTAGGGTACGATTCTTACGTTCTGCTATTGCATTGGATTGAGGAGAATACGGTGCTGTTGTTTGATGTATTATACCATTTTGAGCGCAAAATTCCTCAAATGGAAATTCGTATTCTCCACCTCTATCACTTCGCAAGGCTTTTATCTTTTTGTTTAGTTGATTTTCAACTTCTGCCTTATATTGTTTAAATGTTTCAAAGGCCTCATCCTTGCTTCTTAGTAGGTACACATAACAGTACCTAGTGCAATCATCGATAAAGGTTATAAAATACCTTTTACCTCCTCTGGTTTGACACATCTTTAGATCGCATACATCAGTATGTATTAAATCTAACGGCTCGGTATTCCTTTCAACATGATGAAAGGAAGTTCTAGTTAACTTTGCTTCAGCACATGTTTCACATTTATAGTTGTGATCTATAGTAAACTTTGGTATAGAATCTAAGTTAACCATTTTCCGCAGAGTATCAAAATTCACATGGCCTAGTCTAGCATGCCATATATTAAATGACTCGGCGATATAAACAGAAGAATCCATTTTATTCATATCTTTTGGTACAACAGTCATTACATTCATCTTGAATAGACCATCACTTACATACCCTTTACCCACATACACTCCATTTTTAGACAATACAAAATTATCAGAAACAAAGACCAACTTGAAACCATTCTTGCTCAGCAATGATCCCGAAACTAAGTTCTTACGAATGTCTGGTACATGCAGAACATCATTCAAAGTGAGTTCTTTTCCAGAAGTCATTTTGAGAACCACTTTTCCTTTTCCTTCAACCTTTGACGTGGAGGAGTTTCCCATGAAGAGTTGCTCTTCTTGTGTCGCAGGCTTGTAGTTGGAAAACATCCACCTGTTGGCGCAAATGTGTTTTGTGGCACCAGTGTCCACAAACCATTCCTTCGTGTTGCCAACTAAGTTGCATTCTGAGATCACGGCTGACAAGTTCATTTCTGAAACTCCATCCGAAAGCCTATCATGCTCCGTAACAATGGCTTGGTCTTTCTGCTTCTTTGGTCCTCGGCACTCACTTGCCTTATGGCCTTTCTTCCTGCAATTATGGCAGTTCCCTTTGAACTTCTTAGCCTTCTTTGCGTTCGGATTATTTTCTCTCTTTCTTTTGTTGTTCTTGTCGGTCTCAACAACATTTGCTTTTGCCACCATGGTGTTGGTTGACTTCTTTTCAGATTTTCTGTTATCCTCTTCAATTCTGAGTCGAACAACAAGATCTTCCATAGTCATTTCCTTCCGTTTGTGCTTCAGATAGTTCTTGAAGTCCTTCCACGATGGAGACAACTTCTCGATAGCAGCAGCAACTTGAAATGATTCGCTTAACTCCATCTTCTCATCATGCATCTCATGGATGATAACCTGAAGTTCCTGAATCTGGCTGACTACTGTTTTGGTGTCGACCATCTTGAAGTCTAGGAATTTGCCGACTATGAACTTCTTCATCCCGGCGTCTTCTGTTTTGTACTTTTTCTCGAGGGACAACCAAAGAGTCTTTGCAGTTTGGACAGTGCAGTATACATTGTACAGACTATTGTCCAAACCGTTGAGAATATAATTCTTGCAAATGAAGTCAGACACCTTCCAGGCTGTGAGGGCCTCGACCTTGGTGGCGTCGGGCTCAAGTTCATCTACTTGTGGAGGGTCCTCTGTTAGGTATTTGGCCAGACCTAACGTAGTCAAGTAGAAGAGCATCTTCTGTTGCCAGCGCTTAAAATTTTGGCCATTGAATTTTTCCGGCCTCTCTCCATGTGAGAACGGTACAGGCTGTGTGACAAGTGGTGCTGTCGGAGCGGAGGGTAATGGCTGCTTTGTTGTCGAAGTGCTACTGTCTTGAGCCATCGGCTGAAACGATACGACTTCAATTAGTACACAGAACAGAATCAAACAAAGCACAAAATCTGTTTTAAGAATGTTATTCACACAGAAACCCTAATGTATAAATTGGGGCGAAATCAATTTGGGCAAAAAACTCTAACCCTAATTTTGCAATTGGGTTAACAGGAAAAAGAAGAGCCGAAATGTAATTCGTACCATTCAGTATTCTCGTTGCAATTCGAATTATTGTATCCGAGTCCAGCACGGTCGTTGTTCCCTTAAAACAGATTTGCTCCCCCTACGGCGCAGCGGGTTGGCGAGCAACTGTTTCCCAAGGTGAAACGGAACCAGAGCCTGCAAGGTTGCGCTGACGATGCAGGCAGGGACGAACTCAAGAGAGTTGCTTATTTCAGATTAGAGTATGCAGAGAGAAGAAGAAAAAATGAATGCTTTGATTTTGGTTCTGCATGCATTTAAATAGGTTTGGGGGCCGCCTGTTCGGGAAGAGGCGCGGCTGTTCGAATGGCTGCGACCGCTGGAAGGGTTGCGATCCTTTAACCAACGGATGCAACCGTTTTCGGCAGCAAAAAATGGATCAAAAATTAGACGTTTTAGTGCAGCCCAGGTAGCAAACGAAGGCCCGTTTAATCATCAGACCCCAAGAGCCCCAAGGCCCAAGGCCCAATCTTTGACCATATAATATTTATATATGAAAGCCTTCATGCCTTCAAGCCTTCATGCATGATCCATTCTTTCTCCTCATTTTCTTTTGATATCAATTACCGAGCCTTAGTATATAAAGTGGAATTGATATGTTTGTTCCCCGATGCGGGACTTTAGCCACTTATTCATTTCTAACAATCCCCCACATGAATGAGTGGTTATTTAATCTGTTCTGAAATATTTCGAAACATTTATCATATCGGTAAAAGTAGCATAGAAGCTTTGAACTTTTCCTAGTGTTTTATCATTATAACTTACTGGCGAATCAGTGGACTAGATTGTCTTTGAACTGTAAGCCTTTTGTGTAAGCTTTATAAAGATAACACATGATAAATGTTTTTAACTCCTTGGTTCTCTGTTTGTGTTCGTTTTATCCATGAACACCTGCTTGGTCTCATGAGTACTTTAAGAGAATCAGGCCTCGTTAATTCTCCTTGAAGCGGCGCCTTCGCACTCACGTAGGTGATCCTATAAAGAGTATTCCGCAATACTCCACTTGGTTCTTTATAGCTCCAAGTATAGACATCATTAAAAGCTGAGCTTATCCTTTTCTCCGGCGGCATGTGCACTGACTTATCTTAGGAATGTCTAAATGTTTGATTTTTACAGTGCTTCTAAGTTTTAACCTTAACTTAGTTGTCCCTTTGAACCTAAATCTTGGGATCTCCAGTCAATTAGGTTGGGTTTCCGTTGAGGAAAACTTTTTAGTCAATAGGCCTTAAGCCCATTCCTATCGATAAGGTTTGAACTCTCTCTTTAGGCAAGCCTTTCGTTAGTGGATCCGCAATGTTATCTTTCGACCTTACATAGTCTATAGTGATAACTCCATTAGAGAGTAGTTGTCTCACGGTTTTATGTCTACGACGAATATGTCTAGACTTACCATTGTATAGTGTACTGTTAGCTCTTCCAATAGCTGACTGACTATCACAATGTATACAGATTGGTGGAACAGGTTTATTCCAATTCGGAATATCTTCTAGAAAACTCCTAAGCCAATCTGCTTCTTCAGCGGCTTTGTCTAAGGCAATGAATTCTGACTCCATTGTTGACCTTGCTATACACGTTTGTTTAGAAGACTTCCATGATATAGCTCCATTTCCTAGAGTAAATACATATCCACTTGTGGATTTGGTGTCATTTGAACCAGTTATCCAATTTGCATCACTATATCCTTCTACAACGGAAGGATATTTAGTGTAATACAAGCTGTAGTTCTGAGTATATTTTAAATATCCCAGAACCCTTATTATTGCTTTCCAATGATTTTTACCAGGATTGCTTGTATACCTACTTAGCTTACTTACAGCATATGCAATATCTGGTCTAGTACAATTCATTACATACATTATACTTCCCAGTATTCGAGAGTATTCAAGTTGGTAGATTCCATCACCAGTATTTTTAACCCAATTTTGGTTCATATCAACTGGCGATTTAGCAACAATTATATTATGTTGTTTGAACTTTTCAAGTATTTTAGCCACATAGTGTGATTGAGATAGTACATAACCTTCTGACGTCTTTAAAATTTTAACGCCCAAAATCACATCAGCCAATCCTAGATCTTTCATATCAAATCTAGATGACAACATATCCTTTGTTGATTTGATTATGGCATTATTATTGCCTAGTATCAATAAGTCATCAACATATAGGCAAACTATGACATATCCCATATCTACATTCTTCATATAGACACATTTATCTGATTTATTTATTCTGAATCCATTTGTCATCATAGTTTCATCAAATTTTTCATGCCACTGTTTTGGCGCTTGTTTAAGACCATAAAGTGATTTTACTAACTTACACACTTTATTCTCATTTCCTGGGCTTAGGAACCCTTCAGGTTGCTGCATGTATATTTCTTCCTCTAACTCACCATTCAGAAATGCAGTTTTTACATCCATTTGATGTATTTCTAAATTCAGTATAGAAGCAATAGCAATAAGCATCCTAATGGATGTTATTCTAGTTACTGGTGAGTAAGTATCAAAGTAATCTAGATCTTCCTTTTGTCTAAATCCTTTGACTACCAGTCGGGCTTTATATTTATCTATTGAGCCATCAGCTTTAAGTTTTTTCTTAAAGATCCATTTATACCCTAATGGTTTCGATCCTTTAGGAAGATCTACTAGTTCCCATGTGTGGTTTTGTAAAATGGATTCAATTTCGCTATTGACAGCTTCCTTCCAATAAGGAGCATCAGGTGATGACATTGCTTGTTTATATGTTAGAGGTTCATTTTCTGCCATGTATGCATAGAACTCAGGCCCAAAGGTTTTTGACGTCCTTTGTCGTTTGCTCCTTCTTGGTTCCTCTAACACTTGCTCATTTTCATGATCAACACGATGTTCAAGAGTTTCTTCTTCTCTTGATCTCTTTTGGATACTAGTACCATTGGATTCTTTTAGTGGAAATATGTTTTCAAAGAATCTTGCATTTCGAGATTCGATTATGGTGTTTTCATGAATGTCATCAATTTCAGATTTATGCACCAAGAATCGATATGCACTACTATTGAGAGCATATCCAATAAATAAGCAATCTATAGTTTTGGGTCCAATTTTGACCTTTTTAGGCTTAGGTATTTCTACCTTTGCCAAGCACCCCCACACTTTCAAGTATTTGTAAGATGGAGGTCTGTTTTTCCACAGTTCATGTGGTGACTTAAAGGTCTTTTTGCGAGGTACTTTGTTCAGTATATGATTAGCTGAAAGTATAGCTTCACCCCAGAAATTGTCTGGTAATCCAGAACTAATAAGCAGAGCATTCATCATTTCCTTTAGGGTACGATTCTTACGTTCTGCTATTCCATTGGATTGAGGAGAATACGGTGCTGTTGTTTGTTGTATTATACCATTTTGAGCGCAAAATTCCTCAAATGGAAATTCGTATTCTCTACCTCTATCACTTCGCAAGGCTTTTATCTTTTTGTTTAGTTGATTTTCAACTTCTGCCTTATATTGTTTAAATGTTTCAAAGGCCTCATCCTTGCTTCTTAGTAGGTACACATAACAGTACCTAGTGCAATCATCGATAAAGGTAATAAAATACCTTTTACCTCCTCTGGTTTGACACATCTTTAGATCGCATACATCAGTATGTATTAAATCTAACGGCTCGGTATTCCTTTCAACATGATGAAAGGAAGTTCTAGTTAACTTTGCTTCAGCACATGTTTCACATTTATAGTTGTGATCTATAGTAAACTTAGGTATGGAATCTAAGTTAACCATTTTCCGCAGAGTATCAAAATTCACATGGCCTAGTCTAGCATGCCATATATTAAATGACTCGGCGATATAAACAGAAGAATCCATTTTATTCATATCTTTTGGTACAACAGTCATTACATTCATCTTGAATAGACCATCACTTACATACCCTTTACCCACATACACTCCATTTTTAGACAATACAAAATTATCAGAAACAAAGACCAACTTGAAACCATTCTTGCTCAGCAATGATCCCGAAACTAAGTTCTTACGAATGTCTGGTACATGCAGAACATCATTCAAAGTGAGTTCTTTTCCAGAAGTCATTTTGAGAACCACTTTTCCTTTTCCTTCAACCTTTGACGTGGAGGAGTTTCCCATGAAGAGTTGCTCTTCTTGTGTCGCAGGCTTGTAGTTGGAAAACATCCACCTGTTGGCGCAAATGTGTTTTGTGGCACCAGTGTCCACAAACCATTCCTTCGTGTTGCCAACTAAGTTGCATTCTGAGATCACGGCTGACAAGTTCATTTCTGAAACTCCATCCGAAAGCCTATCATGCTCCGTAACAATGGCTTGGTCTTTCTGCTTCTTTGGTCCTCGGCACTCACTTGCCTTATGGCCTTTCTTCCCGCAATTATGGCAGTTCCCTTTGAACTTCTTAGCCTTCTTTGCGTTCGGACTATTTTCTCTCTTTCTTTTGTTGTTCTTGTCGGTCTCAACAACATTTGCTTTTGCCACCATGGTGTTGGTTGACTTCTTTTCAGATTTTCTGTTATCCTCTTCAATTCTGAGTCGAACAACAAGATCTTCCATAGTCATTTCCTTCCGTTTGTGCTTCAGATAGTTCTTGAAGTCCTTCCACGATGGAGGCAACTTCTCGATAGCAGCAGCAACTTGAAATGATTCGCTTAACTCCATCTTCTCATCATGCATCTCATGGATGATAACCTGAAGTTCCTGAATCTGGCTGACTACTGTTTTGGTGTCGACCATCTTGAAGTCTAGGAATTTGCCGACTATGAACTTCTTCATCCCGGCGTCTTCTGTTTTGTACTTTTTCTCGAGGGACAATCAAAGAGTCTTTGCAGTTTGGACAGTGCAGTATACATTGTACAGACTATTGTCCAAACCGTTGAGAATATAATTCTTGCAAATGAAGTCAGACCCCTTCCAGGCTGCGAGGGCCTCGACCTTGGTGGCGTCAGGCTCAAGTTCATCTACTTGTGGAGGGTCCTCTGTTAGGTATTTGGCCAGACCTAACGTAGTCAAGTAGAAGAGCATCTTCTGTTGCCAGCGCTTAAAATCCTGGCCATTGAATTTTTCCGGCCTCTCTCCATGTGAGAACGGTACAGGCTGTGTGACAAGTGGTGCTGTCGGAGCGGAGGGTAATGGATGCTTTGTTGTCGAAGTGCTACTGTCTTGAGCCATCGGCTGAAACGATACGACTTCAATTAGTACACAGAACAGAATCAAACAAAGCACAAAATCTGTTTTAAGAATGTTATTCACACAGAAACCCTAATGTATAAATTGGGGCGAAATCAATTTGGGCAAAAAACCCTAACCCTAATTTTGCAATTGGGTTAACAGGAAAAAGAAGAGCCGAAATGCAATTCGTACCGTTCAGTATTCTGGTTGCAAGTCGAATTATTGTATCCGAGTCCAGCACGGTCGCTGTTCCCTTAAAACAGATTTGCTCCCCTACGGCGCAGCGGGTTGGCGAGCAACTGTTTCCCAAGGTGAAACGGAACCAGAGCCTGCAAGGTTGCGCCGACGATGCAGGCAGGGACGAACTCAAGAGAGTTGCTTATTTCAGATTAGAGTATGCAGAGAGAAGAAGAAAAAATGAATGCTTTGATTTTGGTTCTGCATGCATTTAAACAGGTTTGGGGGCCGCCTGTTCGGGAAGAGGCGCGGCTGTTCGAATGGCTGCGACCGCTGGAAAGGTTGCGATCCTTTAACCAACGGATGCAACCGTTTTCGGCAGCAAAAAACGGATCAAAAATTAGCCGTTTTAGTGCAGCCCAGGTAGCAAACGAAGGCCCATTTAATCATCAGACCCCAAGAGCCCCAAGGCCCAAGGCCCAATCTTTGACCATATAATATTTATATATGAAAGCCTTCATGCCTTCAAGCCTTCATGCATGATCCATTCTTTCTCCTCATTTTCTTTTGATATCAATTACCGAGCCTTAGTATATAAGGTGGAATTGATATGTTTATTCCCCGATGTGGGACTTTAGCCACTTATTCATTTCTAACAATCCCCCACATGAATGAGTGGTTATTTAATCTGTTCTGAAATATTTCGAAACATTTATCATATCGGTAAAAGTAGCATAGAAGCTTTGAACTTTTCCTAGTGTTTTATCATTATAACTTACTGGCGAATCAGTGGACTAGATTGTCTTTGAACTGTAAGCCTTTTGTGTAAGCTTTATAAAGATAACACATGATAAATGTTTTTAACTCCTTGGTTCTCTGTTTATGTTCGTTTTAGCCATGAACACCTGCTTGGTCTCATGAGTACTTTAAGAGAATCAGGCCTCGTTAATTCTCCTTGAAGCGGCGCCTTCGCACTCACGTAGGTGATCCTATAAAGAGTATTCCGCAATACTCCACTTGGTTCTTTATAGCTCCAAGTATAGACATCATTAAAAGCTGAGCTTATCCTTTTCTCCGGCAGCATGTGCACTGACTTATCTTAGGAATGTCTAAATGTATGATTTTTACAGTGCTTCTAAGTTTTAACCTTAACTTAGTTGTCCCTTTGAACCTAAATCTTGGGATCTCCAGTCAATTAGGTTGGGTTTCCGTTGAGGAAAACTTTTTAGTCAATAGGCCTTAAGCCCATTCCTATCGATAAGGTTTGAACTCTCTCTTTAGGCAAGCCTTTCGTTAGTGGATCCGCAATGTTATCTTTCGACCTTACATAGTCTATAGTGATAACTCCATTAGAGAGTAGTTGTCTCACGGTTTTATGTCTACGACGAATATGTCTAGACTTACCATTGTATAGTGTACTGTTAGCTCTTCCAATAGCTGACTGACTATCACAATGTATACAGATTGGTGGAACAGGTTTATTCCAATTCGGAATATCTTCTAGAAAACTCCTAAGCCAATCTGCTTCTTCAGCGGCTTTGTCTAAGGCAATGAATTCTGACTCCATTGTTGACCTTGCTATACACGTTTGTTTAGAAGACTTCCATGATATAGCTCCATTTCCTAGAGTAAATACATATCCACTTGTGGATTTGGTGTCGTTTGAACCAGTTATCCAATTTGCATCACTATATCCTTCTACAACGGAAGGATATTTAGTGTAATACAAGCTGTAGTTCTGAGTATATTTTAAATATCCCAGAACCCTTATTATTGCTTTCCAATGATTTTTACCAGGATTGCTTGTATACCTACTTAGCTTACTTACAGCATATGCAATATCTAGTCTAGTACAATTCATTACATACATTATACTTCCCAGTATTCGAGAGTATTCAAGTTGGTAGATTCCATCACCAGTATTTTTAACCCAATTTTGGTTCATATCAACTGGCGATTTAGCAACAATTATATTATGTTGTTTGAACTTTTCAAGTATTTTAGCCACATAGTGTGATTGAGATAGTACATAACCTTCTGACGTCTTTAAAATTTTAACGCCCAAAATCACATCAGCCAATCCTAGATCTTTCATATCAAATCTAGATGACAACATATCCTTTGTTGATTTGATTATGGCATTATTATTGCCTAGTATCAATAAGTCATCAACATATAGGCAAACTATGACATATCCCATATCTACATTCTTCATATAGACACATTTATCTGATTCATTTATTCTGAATCCATTTGTCATCATAGTTTCATCAAATTTTTCATGCCATTGTTTTGGCGCTTGTTTAAGACCATAAAGTGATTTTACTAACTTACACACTTTATTCTCATTTCCTGGGCTTAGGAACCCTTCAGGTTGCTGCATGTATATTTCTTCCTCTAACTCACCATTCAGAAATGCAGTTTTTACATCCATTTGATGTATTTCTAAATTCAGTATAGAAGCAATAGCAATAAGGATCCTAATGGATGTTATTCTAGTTACTGGTGAGTAAGTATCAAAGTAATCTAGATCTTCCTTTTGTCTAAATCCTTTGACTACCAGTCGGGCTTTATATTTATCTATTGAGCCATCGGCTTTAAGTTTTTTCTTAAAGATCCATTTATACCCTAATGGTTTCGATCCTTTAGGAAGATCTACTAGTTCCCATGTGTGGTTTTGTAAAATGGATTCAATTTCGCTATTGACAGCTTCCTTCCAATAAGGAGCATCAGGTGATGACATTGCTTGTTTATATGTTAGAGGTTCATTTTCTGCCATGTATGCATAGAACTCAGGCCCAAAGGTTTTTGACGTCCTTTGTCGTTTGCTCCTTCTTGGTTCCTCTAACACTTGATCATTTTCATGATCAACACGATGTTCAAGAGTTTCTTCTTCTCTTGATCTCTTTTGGATACTAGTACCATTGGATTCTTTTAGTGGAAATATGTTTTCAAAGAATCTTGCATTTCGAGATTCGATTATGGTGTTTTCATGAATGTCATCAATTTCAGATTTATGCACCAAGAATCGGTATGCACTACTATTGAGAGCATATCCAATAAATAAGCAATCTATAGTTTTGGGTCCAATTTTGACCTTTTTAGGCTTAGGTATTTCTACCTTTGCCAAGCACCCCCACACTTTCAAGTATTTGTAAGATGGAGGTCTGTTTTTCCACAGTTCATGTGGTGACTTAAAGGTCTTTTTGCGAGGTACTTTGTTCAGTATATGATTAGCTGAAAGTATAGCTTCACCCCAGAAATTGTCTGGTAATCCAGAACTAATAAGCAGAGCATTCATCATTTCCTTTAGGGTACGATTCTTACGTTCTGCTATTCCATTGGATTGAGGAGAATACGGTGCTGTTGTTTGATGTATTATACCATTTTGAGCGCAAAATTCCTCAAATGGAAATTCGTATTCTCCACCTCTATCACTTCGCAAGGCTTTTATCTTTTTGTTTAGTTGATTTTCAACTTCTGCCTTATATTGTTTAAATGTTTCAAAGGCCTCATCCTTGCTTCTTAGTAGGTACACATAACAGTACCTAGTGCAATCATCGATAAAGGTAATAAAATACCTTTTACCTCCTCTGGTTTGACACATCTTTAGATCGCATACATCAGTATGTATTAAATCTAACGGCTCGGTATTCCTTTCAACATGACGAAGGGAAGTTCTAGTTAACTTTGCTTCAGCACATGTTTCACATTTATAGTTGTGATCTATAGTAAACTTAGGTATAGAATCTAAGTTAACCATTTTCCGCAGAGTATCAAAATTCACATGGCCTAGTCTAGCATGCCATATATTAAATGACTCGGCGATATAAACAGAAGAATCCATTTTATTCATATCTTTTGGTACAACAGTCATTACATTCATCTTCAATAGACCATCACTTACATACCCTTTACCCACATACACTCCATTTTTAGACAATACAAAATTATCAGAAACAAAGACCAACTTGAAACCATTCTTGCTCAGCAATGATCCCGAAACTAAGTTCTTACGAATGTCTGGTACATGCAGAACATCATTCAAAGTGAGTTCTTTTCCAGAAGTCATTTTGAGAACCACTTTTCCTTTTCCTTCAACCTTTGACGTGGAGGAGTTTCCCATGAAGAGTTGCTCTTCTTGTGTCGCAGGCTTGTAGTTGGAAAACATCCACCTGTTGGCGCAAATGTGTTTTGTGGCACCAGTGTCCACAAACCATTCCTTCGTGTTGCCAACTAAGTTGCATTCTGAGATCACGGTTGACAAGTTCATTTCTGAAACTCCATCCGAAAGCCTATCATGCTCCGTAACAATGGCTTGGTCTTTCTGCTTCTTTGGTCCTCGGCACTCACTTGCCTTATGGCCTTTCTTCCCGCAATTATGGCAGTTCCCTTTGAACTTCTTAGCCTTCTTTGCGTTCGGATTATTTTCTCTCTTTCTTTTGTTGTTCTTGTCGGTCTCAACAACATTTGCTTTTGCCACCATGGTGTTGGTTGACTTCTTTTCAGATTTTCTGTTATCCTCTTCAATTCTGAGTCGAACAACAAGATCTTCCATAGTCATTTCCTTCCGTTTGTGCTTCAGATAGTTCTTGAAGTCCTTCCACGATGGAGGCAACTTCTCGATAGCAGCAGCAACTTGAAATGATTCGCTTAACTCCATCTTCTCATCATGCATCTCATGGATGATAACCTGAAGTTCCTGAATCTGGCTGACTACTGTTTTGGTGTCGACTATCTTGAAGTCTAGGAATTTGCCGACTATGAACTTCTTCATCCCGGCGTCTTCTGTTTTGTACTTTTTCTCGAGGGACAACCAAAGAGTCTTTGCAGTTTGGACAGTGCAGTATACATTGTACAGACTATTGTCCAAACCGTTGAGAATATAATTCTTGCAAATGAAGTCAGACCCCTTCCAGGCTGTGAGGGCCTCGACCTTGGTGGCGTCGGGCTCAAGTTCATCTACTTGTGGAGGGTCCTCTGTTAGGTATTTGGCCAGACCTAACGTAGTCAAGTAGAAGAGCATCTTCTGTTGCCAGCGCTTAAAATCCTGGCCATTGAATTTTTCCGGCCTCTCTCCATGTGAGAACGGTACAGGCTGTGTGACAAGTGGTGCTGTCGGAGCGGAGGGTAATGGCTGCTTTGTTGTCGAAGTGCTACTGTCTTGAGCCATCGGCTGAAATGATACGACTTGAATTAGTACACAGAACAGAATCAAACAAAGCACAAAATCTGTTTTAAGAATGTTATTCACACAGAAACCCTAATGTATAAATTGGGGCGAAATCAATTTGGACAAAAAACCCTAACCCTAATTTTGCAATTGGGTTAACAGGAAAAAGAAGAGCCGAAATGCAATTCGTACCGTTCAGTATTCTGGTTGCAAGTCGAATTATTGTATCGGAGTCCAGCACGGTCGTTGTTCCCTTAAAACAGATTTGCTCCCCCTATGGCGCAGCGGGTTGGCGAGCAACTGTTTTCCAAGGTGAAACGGAACCAGAGACTGCAAGGTTGCGCTGACGATGCAGGCAGGGACGAACTCAAGAGAGTTGCTTATTTCAGATTAGAGTATGCAGAGAGAAGAAGAAAAAATGAATGCTTTGATTTTGGTTCTGCATGCATTTAAATAGGTTTGGGGGCCGCCTGTTCGGGAAGAGGCGCGGCTGTTCGAATGGCTGCGACTGCTTGAAAGGTTGCGATCCTTTAACCAACGGATGCAACCGTTTTCGGCAGCAAAAAACGGATCAAAAATTAGCCGTTTTAGTGCAGCCCAGGTAGCAAACGAAGGCCCATTTAATCATCAGACCCCAAGAGCCCCAAGGCCCAAGGCCCAATCTTTGACCATATAATATTTATATATGAAAGCCTTCATGCCTTCAAGCCTTCATGCATGATCCATTCTTTATCCTCATTTTCTTTTGATATCAATTACCGAGCCTTAGTATATAAGGTGGAATTGATATGTTTATTCCCCGATGTGGGACTTTAGCCACTTATTCATTTCTAACAATCCCCCACATGAATGAGTGGTTATTTAATCTGTTCTGAAATATTTCGAAACATTTATCATATCGGTAAAAGTAGCATAGAAGCTTTGAACTTTTCCTAGTGTTTTATCATTATAACTTACTGGCGAATCAGTGGACTAGATTGTCTTTGAACTGTAAGCCTTTTGTGTAAGCTTTATAAAGATAACACATGATAAATGTTTTTAACTCCTTGGTTCTCTGTTTGTGTTCGTTTTAGCCATGAACACCTGCTTGGTCTCATGAGTACTTTAAGAGAATCAGGCCTCGTTAATTCTCCTTGAAGCGGCGCCTTCGCACTCACGTAGGTGATCCTATAAAGAGTATTCCGCAATACTCCACTTGGTTCTTTATAGCTCCAAGTATAGACATCATTAAAAGCTGAGCTTATCCTTTTCTCCGGCGGCATGTGCACTGACTTATCTTAGGAATGTCTAAATGTTTGATTTTTACAGTGCTTCTAAGTTTTAACCTTAACTTAGTTGTCCCTTTGAACCTAAATCTTGGGATCTCCAGTCAATTAGGTTGGGTTTCCGTTGAGGAAAACTTTTTAGTCAATAGGCCTTAAGCCCATTCCTATCGATAAGGTTTGAACTCTCTCTTTAGGCAAGCCTTTCGTTAGTGGATCCGCAATGTTATCTTTCGACCTTACATAGTCTATAGTGATAACTCCATTAGAGAGTAGTTGTCTCACGGTTTTATGTCTACGACGAATATGTCTAGACTTACCATTGTATAGTGTACTGTTAGCTCTTCCAATAGCTGACTGACTATCACAATGTATACAGATTGGTGGAACAGGTTTATTCCAATTCGGAATATCTTCTAGAAAACTCCTAAGCCAATCTGCTTCTTCAACGGCTTTGTCTAAGGCAATGAATTCTGACTCCATTGTTGACCTTGCTATACACGTTTGTTTAGAAGACTTCCATGATATAGCTCCATTTCCTAGAGTAAATACATATCCACTTGTGGATTTGGTGTCGTTTGAACCAGTTATCCAATTTGCATCACTATATCCTTCTACAACGGAAGGATATTTAGTGTAATACAAGCTGTAGTTCTGAGTATATTTTAAATATCCCAGAACCCTTATTATTGCTTTCCAATGATTTTTACCAGGATTGCTTGTATACCTACTTAGCTTACTTACAGCATATGCAATATCTGGTCTAGTACAATTCATTACATACATTATACTTCCCAGTATTCGAGAGTATTCAAGTTGGTAGATTCCATCACCAGTATTTTTAACCCAATTTTTGTTCATATCAACTGGCGATTTAGCAACAATTATATTATGTTGTTTGAATTTTTCAAGTATTTTAGCCACATAGTGTGATTGAGATAGTACATAACCTTCTGACGTCTTTAAAATTTTAACGCCCAAAATCACATCAGCCAATCCTAGATCTTTCATATCAAATCTAGATGACAACATATCCTTTGTTGATTTGATTATGGCATTATTATTGCCTAGTATCAATAAGTCATCAACATATAGGCAAACTATGACATATCCCATATCTACATTCTTCATATAGACACATTTATCTGATTCATTTATTCTGAATCCATTTGTCATCATAGTTTCATCAAATTTTTCATGCCATTGTTTTGGCGCTTGTTTAAGACCATAAAGTGATTTTACTAACTTACACACTTTATTCTCATTTCCTGGGCTTAGGAACCCTTCAGGTTGCTGCATGTATATTTCTTCCTCTAACTCACCATTCAGAAATGCAGTTTTTACATCCATTTGATGTATTTCTAAATTCAGTATAGAAGCAATAGCAATAAGCAACCTAATGGATGTTATTCTAGTTACTGGTGAGTAAGTATCAAAGTAATCTAGATCTTCCTTTTGTCTAAATCCTTTGACTACCAGTCGGGCTTTATATTTATCTATTGAGCCATCAGCTTTAAGTTTTTTCTTAAAGATCCATTTATACCCTAATGGTTTCAATCCTTTAGGAAGATCTACTAGTTCCCATGTGTGGTTTTGTAAAATGGATTCAATTTCGCTATTGACAGCTTCCTTCCAATAAGGAGCATCAGGTGATGACATTGCTTGTTTATATGTTAGAGGTTCATTTTCTGCCATGTATGCATAGAACTCAGGCCCAAAGGTTTTTGATGTCCTTTGTCGTTTGCTCCTTCTTGGTTCCTCTAACACTTGATCATTTTCATGATCAACACGATGTTCAAGAGTTTCTTCTTCTCTTGATCTCTTTTGGATACTAGTACCATTGGATTCTTTTAGTGGAAATATGTTTTCAAAGAATCTTGCATTTCGGGATTCGATTATGGTGTTTTCATGAATGTCATCAATTTCAGATTTATGCACCAAGAATCGGTATGCACTACTATTGAGAGCATATCCAATAAATAAGCAATCTATAGTTTTGGGTCCAATTTTGACCTTTTTAGGCTTAGGTATTTCTACCTTTGCCAAGCACCCCTACACTTTCAAGTATTTGTAAGATGGAGGTCGGTTTTTCCACAGTTCATGTGGTGACTTAAAGGTCATTTTGCGAGGTACTTTGTTCAGTATATGATTAGCTGAAAGTATAGCTTCACCCCAGAAATTGTCTGGTAATCCAGAACTAATAAGCAGAGCATTCATCATTTCCTTCAGGGTACGATTCTTACATTCTGCTATTCCATTGGATTGAGGAGAATACGGTGCTGTTGTTTGATGTATTGTACCATTTTGAGCGCAAAATTCTTCAAATGGAAATTCGTATTCTCCACCTCTATCACTTCGCAAGGCTTTTATCTTTTTGTTTAGTTGATTTTCAACTTCTGCCTTATATTGTTTAAATGTTTCAAAGGCCTCATCCTTGCTTCTTAGTAGGTACACATAACAGTACCTAGTGCAATCATCGATAAAGGTAATAAAATACCTTTTACCTCCTCTGGTTTGACACATCTTTAGATCGCATACATCAGTATGTATTAAATCTAACGGCTCGGTATTCCTTTCAACATGATGAAAGGAAGTTCTAGTTAACTTTGCTTCAGCACATGTTTCACATTTATAGTTGTGATCTATAGTAAACTTAGGTATAGAATCTAAGTTAACCATTTTCCGCAGAGTATCAAAATTCACATGGCCTAGTCTAGCATGCCATATATTAAATGACTCGGCGATATAAACAGAAGAATCCATTTTATTCATATCTTTTGGTACAACAGTCATTACATTCATCTTGAATAGACCATCACTTACATACCCTTTACCCACATACACTCCATTTTTAGACAATACAAAATTATCAGAAACAAAGACCAACTTGAAACCATTCTTGCTCAGCAATGATCCCGAAACTAAGTTCTTACGAATGTCTGGTACATGCAGAACATCATTCAAAGTGAGTTCTTTTCCAGAAGTCATTTTGAGAACCACTTTTCCTTTTCCTTCAACCTTTGACGTGGAGGAGTTTCCCATGAAGAGTTGCTCTTCTTGTGTCGCAGGCTTGTAGTTGGAAAACATCCACCTGTTGGCGCAAATGTGTTTTGTGGCACCAGTGTCCACAAACCATTCCTTCGTGTTGCCAACTAAGTTGCATTCTGAGATCACGGCTGACAAGTTCATTTCTGAAACTCCATCCGAAAGCCTATCATGCTCCGTAACAATGGCTTGGTCTTTCTGCTTCTTTGGTCCTCGGCACTCACTTGCCTTATGGCCTTTCTTCCCGCAATTATGGCAGTTCCCTTTGAACTTCTTAGCCTTCTTTGCGTTCGGATTATTTTCTCTCTTTCTTTTGTTGTTCTTGTCGGTCTCAACAACATTTGCTTTTGCCACCATGGTGTTGGTTGACTTCTTTTCAGATTTTCTGTTATCCTCTTCAATTCTGAGTCGAACAACAAGATCTTCCATAGTCATTTCCTTCCGTTTGTGCTTCAGATAGTTCTTGAAGTCCTTCCACGATGGAGGCAACTTCTCGATAGCAGCAGCAACTTGAAATGATTCGCTTAACTCCATCTTCTCGTCATGCATCTCATGGATGATAACCTGAAGTTCCTGAATCTGGCTGACTACTGTTTTGGTGTCGACCATCTTGAAGTCTAGGAATTTGCCGACTATGAACTTCTTCATCCCGGCGTCTTCTGTTTTGTACTTTTTCTCGAGGGACAACCAAAGAGTCTTTGCAGTTTGGACAGTGCAGTATACATTGTACAGACTATTGTCCAAACCGTTGAGAATATAATTCTTGCAAATGAAGTCAGACCCCTTCCAGGCTGTGAGGGCCTCGACCTTGGTGGCGTCGGGCTCAAGTTCATCTACTTGTGGAGGGTCCTCTGTTAGGTATTTGGCCAGACCTAACGTAGTCAAGTAGAAGAGCATCTTCTGTTGCCAGCGCTTAAAATCCTGGCCATTGAATTTTTCCGGCCTCTCTCCATGTGAGAACGGTACAGGCTGTGTGACAAGTGGTGCTGTCGGAGCGGACGGTAATGGCTGCTTTGTTGTCGAAGTGCTACTGTCTTGAGCCATCGGCTGAAACGATACGACTTCAATTAGTACACAGAACAGAATCAAACAAAGCACAAAATCTGTTTTAAGAATGTTATTCACACAGAAACCCTAATGTATAAATTGGGGGGAAATCAATTTGGGCAAAAAACCCTAACCCTAATTTTGCAATTGGGTTAACAGGAAAAAGAAGAGCCGAAATGCAATTCGTACCGTTCAGTATTCTGGTTGCAAGTCGAATTATTGTATCCGAGTCCAGCACGGTCGCTGTTCCCTTAAAACAGATTTGCTCCCCCTACGGCGCAGCGGGTTGGCGAGCAACTGTTTTCCAAGGTGAAACGGAACCAGAGCCTGCAAGGTTGCGCTGACGATGCAGGCAGGGACGAACTCAAGAGAGTTGCTTATTTCAGATTAGAGTATGCAGAGAGAAGAAGAAAAAATGAATGCTTTGATTTTGGTTCTGCATGCATTTAAACAGGTTTGGGGGCCGCCTGTTCGGGAAGAGGCGCGGCTGTTCGAATGGCTGCGACCGCTGGAAAGGTTGCGATCCTTTAACCAACGGATGCAACCGTTTTCGGCAGCAAAAAACAGATCAAAAATTAGCCGTTTTAGTGCAGCCCAGGTAGCAAACGAAGGCCCATTTAATCATCAGACCCCAAGAGCCCCAAGGCCCAAGGCCCAATCTTTGACCATATAATATTTATATATGAAAGCCTTCATGCCTTCAAGCCTTCATGCATGATCCATTCTTTCTCCTCATTTTCTTTTGATATCAATTACCGAGCCTTAGTATATAAGGTGGAATTGATATGTTTATTCCCCGATGTGGGACTTTAGCCACTTATTCATTTCTAACAATCCCCCACATGAATGAGTGGTTATTTAATCTGTTCTGAAATATTTCGAAACATTTATCATATCGGTAAAAGTAGCATAGAAGCTTTGAACTTTTCCTAGTGTTTTATCATTATAACTTACTGGCGAATCAGTGGACTAGATTGTCTTTGAACTGTAAGCCTTTTGTGTAAGCTTTATAAAGATAACACATGATAAATGTTTTTAACTCCTTAGTTCTCTGTTTGTGTTCGTTTTAGCCATGAACACCTGCTTGGTCTCATGAGTACTTTAAGAGAATCAGGCCTCGTTAATTCTCCTTGAAGCGGCGCCTTCGCACTCACGTAGGTGATCCTATAAAGAGTATTCCGCAATACTCCACTTGGTTCTTTATAGCTCCAAGTATAGACATCATTAAAAGCTGAGCTTATCCTTTTCTCCGGCAGCATGTGCACTGACTTATCTTAGGAATGTCTAAATGTATGATTTTTACAGTGCTTCTAAGTTTTAACCTTAACTTAGTTGTCCCTTTGAACCTAAATCTTGGGATCTCCAGTCAATTAGGTTGGGTTTCCGTTGAGGAAAACTTTTTAGTCAATAGGCCTTAAGCCCATTCCTATCGATAAGGTTTGAACTCTCTCTTTAGGCAAGCCTTTCGTTAGTGGATCCGCAATGTTATCTTTCGACCTTACATAGTCTATAGTGATAACTCCATTAGAGAGTAGTTGTCTCACGGTTTTATGTCTACGACGAATATGTCTAGACTTACCATTGTATAGTGTACTGTTAGCTCTTCCAATAGCTGACTGACTATCACAATGTATACAGATTGGTGGAACAGGTTTATTCCAATTCGGAATATCTTCTAGAAAACTCCTAAGCCAATCTGCTTCTTCAGCGGCTTTGTCTAAGGCAATGAATTCTGACTCCATTGTTGACCTTGCTATACACGTTTGTTTAGAAGACTTCCATGATATAGCTCCATTTCCTAGAGTAAATACATATCCACTTGTGGATTTGGTGTCGTTTGAACCAGTTATCCAATTTGCATCACTATATCCTTCTACAACGGAAGGATATTTAGTGTAATACAAGCTGTAGTTCTGAGTATATTTTAAATATCCCAGAACCCTTATTATTGCTTTCCAATGATTTTTACCAGGATTGCTTGTATACCTACTTAGCTTACTTACAGCATATGCAATATCTGGTCTAGTACAATTCATTACATACATTATACTTCCCAGTATTCGAGAGTATTCAAGTTGGTAGATTCCATCACCAGTATTTTTAACCCAATTTTGGTTCATATCAACTGGCGATTTAGCAACAATTATATTATGTTGTTTGAATTTTTCAAGTATTTTAGCCACATAGTGTGATTGAGATAGTACATAACCTTCTGACGTCTTTAAAATTTTAACGCCCAAAATCACATCAGCCAATCCTAGATCTTTCATATCAAATCTAGATGACAACATATCCTTTGTTGATTTGATTATGGCATTATTATTGCCTAGTATCAATAAGTCATCAACATATAGGCAAACTATGACATATCCCATATCTACATTCTTCATATAGACACATTTATCTGATTCATTTATTCTGAATCCATTTGTCATCATAGTTTCATCAAATTTTTCATGCCATTGTTTTGGCGCTTGTTTAAGACCATAAAGTGATTTTACTAACTTACACACTTTATTCTCATTTCCTGGGCTTAGGAACCCTTCAGGTTGCTGCATGTATATTTCTTCCTCTAACTCACCATTCAGAAATGCAGTTTTTACATCCATTTGATGTATTTCTAAATTCAGTATAGAAGCAATAGCAATAAGCATCCTAATGGATGTTATTCTAGTTACTGGTGAGTAAGTATCAAAGTAATCTAGATCTTCCTTTTGTCTAAATCCTTTGACTACCAGTCGGGCTTTATATTTATCTATTGAGCCATCGGCTTTAAGTTTTTTCTTAAAGATCCATTTATACCCTAATGGTTTCGATCCTTTAGGAAGATCTACTAGTTCCCATGTGTGGTTTTGTAAAATGGATTCAATTTCGCTATTGACAGCTTCCTTCCAATAAGGAGCATCAGGTGATGACATTGCTTGTTTATATGTTAGAGGTTCATTTTCTGCCATGTATGCATAGAACTCAGGCCCAAAGGTTTTTGACGTCCTTTGTCGTTTGCTCCTTCTTGGTTCCTCTAACACTTGATCATTTTCATGATCAACACGATGTTCAAGAGTTTCTTCTTCTCTTGATCTCTTTTGGATACTAGTACCATTGGATTCTTTGAGTGGAAATATGTTTTCAAAGAATCTTGCATTTCGAGATTCGATTATGGTGTTTTCATGAATGTCATCAATTTCAGATTTATGCACCAAGAATCGGTATGCACTACTATTGAGAGCATATCCAATAAATAAGCAATCTATAGTTTTGGGTCCAATTTTGAACTTTTTAGGCTTAGGTATTTCTACTTTTGCCAAGCACCCCCACACTTTCAAGTATTTGTAAGATGGAGGTCTGTTTTTCCACAGTTCATGTGGTGACTTAAAGGTCTTTTTGCGAGGTACTTTGTTCAGTATATGATTAGCTGAAAGTATAGCTTCACCCCAGAAATTGTCTGGTAATCCAGAACTAATAAGCAGAGCATTCATCATTTCCTTTAGGGTACGATTCTTACGTTCTGCTATTCCATTGGATTGAGGAGAATACGGTGCTGTTGTTTGATGTATTATACCATTTTGAGCGCAAAATTCCTCAAATGGAAATTCGTATTCTCCACCTCTATCACTTCGCAAGGCTTTTATCTTTTTGTTTAGTTGATTTTCAACTTCTGCCTTATATTGTTTAAATGTTTCAAAGGCCTCATCCTTGCTTCTTAGTAGGTACACATAACAGTACCTAGTGCAATCATCGATAAAGGTAATAAAATACCTTTTACCTCCTCTGGTTTGACACATCTTTAGATCGCATACATCAGTATGTATTAAATCTAACGGCTCGGTATTCCTTTCAACATGATGAAAGGAAGTTCTAGTTAACTTTGCTTCAGCACATGTTTCACATTTATAGTTGTGATCTATAGTAAACTTAGGTATAGAATCTAAGTTAACCATTTTCCGCAGAGTATCAAAATTCACATGGCCTAGTCTAGCATGCCATATATTAAATGACTCGGCGATATAAACAGAAGAATCCATTTTATTCATATCTTTTGGTACAACAGTCATTACATTCATCTTGAATAGACCATCACTTACATACCCTTTACCCACATACACTCCATTTTTAGACAATACAAAATTATCAGAAACAAAGACCAACTTGAAACCATTCTTGCTCAGCAATGATCCCGAAACTAAGTTCTTACGAATGTCTGGTACATGCAGAACATCATTCAAAGTGAGTTCTTTTCCAAAAGTCATTTTGAGAACCACTTTTCCTTTTCCTTCAACCTTTGACGTGGAGGAGTTTCCCATGAAGAGTTGCTCTTCTTGTGTCGCAGGCTTGTAGTTGGAAAAAATCCACCTGTTGACGCAAATGTGTTTTGTGGCACCAGTGTCCACAAACCATTCCTTCGTGTTGCCAACTAAGTTGCATTCTGAGATCACGGCTGACAAGTTCATTTCTGAAACTCCATCCAAAAGCCTATCATGCTCCGTAACAATGGCTTGGTCTTTCTGCTTCTTTGGTCCTCGGCACTCACTTGCCTTATGGCCTTTCTTCCCGCAATTATGGCAGTTCCCTTTGAACTTCTTAGCCTTCTTTGCGTTCGGAGTATTTTCTCTCTTTCTTTTGTTGTTCTTGTCGGTCTCAACAACATTTGCTTTTGCCACCATGGTGTTGGTTGACTTCTTTTCAGATTTTCTGTTATCCTCTTCAATTCTGAGTCGAACAACAAGATCTTCCATAGTCATTTCCTTCCGTTTGTGCTTCAGATAGTTCTTGAAGTCCTTCCACGATGGAGGCAACTTCTCGATAGCAGCAGCAACTTGAAATGATTCGCTTAACTCCATCTTCTCATCATGCATCTCATGGATGATAACCTGAAGTTCCTGAATCTGGCTGACTACTGTTTTGGTGTCGACCATCTTGAAGTCTAGGAATTTGCCGACTATGAACTTCTTCATCCTGGCGTCTTCTGTTTTGTACTTTTTCTCGAGGGACAACCAAAGAGTCTTTGCAGTTTGGACAGTGCAGTATACATTGTACAGACTATTGTCCAAACCGTTGAGAATATAATTCTTGCAAATGAAGTCAGACCCCTTCCAGGCTGTGAGGGCCTCGACCTTGGTGGCGTCGGGCTCAAGTTCATCTATTTGTGGAGGGTCCTCTGTTAGGTATTTGGCCAGACCTAACGTAGTCAAGTAGAAGAGCATCTTCTGTTGCCAGCGCTTAAAATCCTGGCCATTGAATTTTTCCGGCCTCTCTCCATGTGAGAACGGTACAGGCTGTGTGACAAGTGGTGCTGTCGGAGCGGAGGGTAATGGCTGCTTTGTTGTCGAAGTGCTACTGTCTTGAGCCATCGGCTGAAACGATACGACTTCAATTAGTACACAGAACAGAATCAAACAAAGCACAAAATCTGTTTTAAGAATGTTATTCACACAGAAACCCTAATGTATAAATTGGGGCGAAATCAATTTGGGCAAAAAACCCTAACCCTAATTTTGCAATTGGGTTAACAGGAAAAAGAAGAGCCGAAATGCAATTCGTACCGTTCAGTATTCTGGTTGCAAGTCGAATTATTGTATCCGAGTCCAGCACGGTCGTTGTTCCCTTAAAACAGATTTGCTCCCCCTACGGCGCAGCGGGTTGGCGAGCAACTGTTTCCCAAGGTGAAACGGAACCAGAGCCTGCAAGGTTGCGCTGACGATGCAGGCAGGGACGAACTCAAGAGAGTTGCTTATTTCAGATTAGAGTATGCAGAGAGAAGAAGAAAAAATGAATGCTTTGATTTTGGTTCTGCATGCATTTAAATAGGTTTGGGGGCCGCCTGTTCGGGAAGAGGCGCGGCTGTTCGAATGGCTGCGACCGCTGGAAAGGTTGCGATCCTTTAACCAACGGATGCAACCGTTTTCGGCAGCAAAAAACGGATCAAAAATTAGCCGTTTTAGTGCAGCCCAGGTAGCAAACGAAGGCCCATTTAATCATCAGACCCCAAGAGCCCCAAGGCCCAAGGCCCAATCTTTGACCATATAATATTTATATATGAAAGCCTTCGTGCCTTCAAGCCTTCATGCATGATCCATTCTTTCTCCTCATTTTCTTTTGATATCAATTACCGAGCCTTAGTATATAAGGTGGAATTGATATGTTTATTCCCCGATGTGGGACTTTAGCCACTTATTCATTTCTAACAATCCCCCACATGAATGAGTGGTTATTTAATCTGTTCTGAAATATTTCGAAACATTTATCATATCGGTAAAAGTAGCATAGAAGCTTTGAACTTTTCCTAGTGTTTTATCATTATAACTTACTGGCGAATCAATGGACTAGATTGTCTTTGAACTGTAAGCCTTTTGTGTAAGCTTTATAAAGATAACACATGATAAATGTTTTTAACTCCTTGGTTCTCTGTTTGTGTTCGTTTTAGCCATGAACACCTGCTTGGTCTCATGAGTACTTTAAGAGAATCAGGCCTCGTTAATTCTCCTTGAAGCGGCGCCTTCGCACTCACGTAGGTGATCCTATAAAGAGTATTCCGCAATACTCCACTTGGTTCTTTATAGCTCCAAGTATAGACATCATTAAAAGCTGAGCTTATCCTTTTCTCCGGCGGCATGTGCACTGACTTATCTTAGGAATGTCTAAATGTTTGATTTTTACAGTGCTTCTAAGTTTTAACCTTAACTTAGTTGTCCCTTTGAACCTAAATCTTGGGATCTCCAGTCAATTAGGTTGGGTTTCCGTTGAGGAAAACTTTTTAGTCAATAGGCCTTAAGCCCATTCCTATCGATAAGGTTTGAACTCTCTCTTTAGGCAAGCCTTTCGTTAGTGGATCCGCAATGTTATCTTTCGACCTTACATAGTCTATAGTGATAACTCCATTAGAGAGTAGTTGTCTCACGGTTTTATGTCTACGACGAATATGTCTAGACTTACCATTGTATAGTGTACTGTTAGCTCTTCCAATAGTTGACTGACTATCACAATGTATACAGATTGGTGGAACAGGTTTATTCCAATTCGGAATATCTTCTAGAAAACTCCTAAGCCAATCTGCTTCTTCAGCGGCTTTGTCTAAGGCAATGAATTCTGACTCCATTGTTGACCTTGCTATACACGTTTGTTTAGAAGACTTCCATGATATAGCTCCATTTCCTAGAGTAAATACATATCCACTTGTGGATTTGGTGTCGTTTGAACCAGTTATCCAATTTGCATCACTATATCCTTCTACAACGGAAGGATATTTAGTGTAATACAAGCTGTAGTTCTGAGTATATTTTAAATATCCCAGAACCCTTATTATTGCTTTCCAATGATTTTTACCAGGATTGCTTGTATACCTACTTAGCTTACTTACAGCATATGCAATATCTGGTCTAGTACAATTCATTACATACATTATACTTCCCAGTATTCGAGAGTATTCAAGTTGGTAGATTCCATCACCAGTATTTTTAACCCAATTTTGGTTCATATCAACTGGCGATTTAGCAACAATTATATTATGTTGTTTGAACTTTTCAAGTATTTTAGCCACATAGTGTGATTGAGATAGTACATAACCTTCTGACGTCTTTAAAATTTTAACGCCCAAAATCACATCAGCCAATCCTAGATCTTCCATATCAAATCTAGATGACAACATATCCTTTGTTGATTTGATTATGGCATTATTATTGCCTAGTATCAATAAGTCATCAACATATAGGCAAACTATGACATATCCCATATCTACATTCTTCATATAGACACATTTATCTGATTCATTTATTCTGAATCCATTTGTCATCATAGTTTCATCAAATTTTTCATGCCATTGTTTTGGCGCTTGTTTAAGACCATAAAGTGATTTTACTAACTTACACACTTTATTCTCATTTCCTGGGCTTAGGAACCCTTCAGGTTGCTGCATGTATATTTCTTCCTCTAACTCACCATTCAGAAATGCAGTTTTTACATCCATTTGATGTATTTCTAAATTCAGTATAGAAGCAATAGCAATAAGCATCCTAATGGATGTTATTCTAGTTACTGGTGAGTAAGTATCAAAGTAATC
The DNA here is from genome assembly GCA_030765085.1 of Allium cepa. Lineage (NCBI taxonomy): Eukaryota > Viridiplantae > Streptophyta > Magnoliopsida > Asparagales > Amaryllidaceae > Allium > Allium cepa. Next base: position 967,923,675 of record CM060932.1, on the reverse strand, counting down.
TAGATCTTCCTTTTGTCTAAATCCTTTGACTACCAGTCGGGCTTTATATTTATCTATTGAGCCATCGGCTTTAAGTTTTTTCTTAAAGATCCATTTATACCCTAATGGTTTCGATCCTTTAGGAAGATCTACTAGTTCCCATGTGTGGTTTTGTAAAATGGATTCAATTTCGCTATTGACAGCTTCCTTCCAATAAGGAGCATCAGGTGACGACATTGCTTGTTTATATGTTAGAGGTTCATTTTCTGCCATGTATGCATAGAACTCAGGCCCAAAGGTTTTTGACGTCCTTTGTCGTTTGCTCCTTCTTGGTTCCTCTAACACTTGATCATTTTCATGATCAACACGATGTTCAAGAGTTTCTTCTTCTCTTGATCTCTTTTGGATACTAGTACCATTGGATTCTTTTAGTGGAAATATGTTTTCAAAGAATCTTGCATTTCGAGATTCGATTATGGTGTTTTCATGAATGTCATCAATTTCAGATTTATGCACCAAGAATCGGTATGCACTACTATTGAGAACATATCCAATAAATAAGCAATCTATAGTTTTGGGTCCAATTTTGACCTTTTTAGGCTTAGGTATTTCTACCTTTGCCAAGCACCCCCACACTTTCAAGTATTTGTAAGATGGAGGTCTGTTTTTCCACAGTTCATGTGGTGACTTAAAGGTCTTTTTGCGAGGTACTTTGTTTAGTATATGATTAGCTGAAAGTATAGCTTCACCCCAGAAATTGTCTGGTAATCCAGAACTAATAAGCAGAGCATTCATCATTTCCTTCAGCGTACGATTCTTACGTTCTGCTATTCCATTGGATTGAGGAGAATACAGTGCTGTTGTTTGATGTATTATACCATTTTGAGCGCAAAATTCCTCAAATGGAAATTCGTATTCTCCACCTCTATCACTTCGCAAGGCTTTTATCTTTTTATTTAGTTGATTTTCAACTTCTGCCTTATATTGTTTAAATGTTTCAAAGGCCTCATCCTTGCTTCTTAGTAGGTACACATAACAGTACCTAGTGCAATCATCGATAAAGGTAATAAAATACCTTTTACCTCCTCTGGTTTGACACATCTTTAGATCGCATACATCAGTATGTATTAAATCTAACGGCTCGGTATTCCTTTCAACATGATGAAAGGAAGTTCTAGTTAACTTTGCTTCAGCACATGTTTCACATTTATAGTTGTGATCTATAGTAAACTTAGGTATAGAATCTAAGTTAACCATTTTCCGCAGAGTATCAAAATTCACATGGCCTAGTCTAGCATGCCATATATTAAATGACTCGGCGATATAAACAGAAGAATCCATTTTATTCATATCTTTTGGTACAACAGTCATTACATTCATCTTGAATAGACCATCACTTACATACCCTTTACCCACACACACTCCATTTTTAGACAATACAAAATTATCAGAAACAAAGACCAACTTGAAACCATTCTTGCTCAGCAATGATCCCGAAACTAAGTTCTTACGAATGTCCGGTACATGCAGAACATCATTCAAAGTGAGTTCTTTTCCAGAAGTCATTTTGAGAACCACTTTTCCTTTTCCTTCAACCTTTGACGTGGAGGAGTTTCCCATGAAGAGTTGCTCTTCTTGTGTCGCAGGCTTGTAGTTGGAAAACATCCACCTGTTGGCGCAAATGTGTTTTGTGGCACCAGTGTCCACAAACCATTCCTTCGTGTTGCCAACTAAGTTGCATTCTGAGATCACGGCTGACAAGTTCATTTCTGAAACTCCATCCGAAAGCCTATCATGCTCCGTAACAATGGCTTGGTCTTTCTGCTTCTTTGGTCCTCGGCACTCACTTGCCTTATGGCCTTTCTTCCCGCAATTATGGCAGTTCCCTTTGAACTTCTTAGCCTTCTTTGCGTTCGGATTATTTTCTCTCTTTCTTTTGTTGTTCTTGTCAGTCTCAACAACATTTGCTTTTGCCACCATGGTGTTGGTTGACTTCTTTTCAGATTTTCTGTTATCCTCTTCAATTCTGAGTCGAACAACAAGATCTTCCATAGTCATTTCCTTCCGTTTGTGCTTCAGATAGTTCTTGAAGTCCTTCCACGATGGAGGCAACTTCTCGATAGCAGCAGCAACTTGAAATGATTCGCTTAACTCCATCTTCTCATCATGCATCTCATGGATGATAACCTGAAGTTCCTGAATCTGGCTGACTACTGTTTTGGTGTCGACCATCTTGAAGTCTAGGAATTTGCCGACTATGAACTTCTTCATCCCGGCGTCTTTTGTTTTGTACTTTTTCTCGAGGGACAACCAAAAAGTCTTTGCAGTTTGGACAGTGCAGTATACATTGTACAGACTATTGTCCAAACCGTTGAGAATATAATTCTTGCAAATGAAGTCAGACCCCTTCCAGGCTGCAAGGGCCTCGACCTTGGTGGCGTCGGGCTCAAGTTCATCTACTTGTGGAGGGTCCTCTGTTAGGTATTTGGACAGACCTAACGTAGTCAAGTAGAAGAGCATCTTCTGTTGCCAGCGCTTAAAATCCTGGCCATTGAATTTTTCCGGCCTCTCTCCATGTGAGAACGGTACAGGCTGTGTGACAAGTGGTGCTGTCGGAGCGGAGGGTAATGGCTGCTTTGTTGTCGAAGTGCTACTGTCTTGAGCCATCGGCTGAAACGATACGACTTCAATTAGTACACAGAACAGAATCAAACAAAGCACAAAATCTGTTTTAAGAATGTTATTCACACAGAAACCCTAATGTATAAATTGGGGCGAAATCAATTTGGGCAAAAAACCCTAACCCTAATTTTGCAATTGGGTTAACAGGAAAAAGAAGAGCCGAAATGCAATTCGTACCGTTCAGTATTCTGGTTGCAAATCGAATTATTGTATCCGAGTCCAGCACGGTCGTTGTTCCCTTAAAACAGATTTGCTCCCCTACGGCGCAGCGGGTTGGCGAGCAACTGTTTCCCAAGGTGAAACGGAACCAAAGCCTGCAAGGTTGCGCTGACGATGCAGACAGGGACGAACTCAAGAGAGTTGCTTATTTCAGATTAGAGTATGCAGAGAGAAGAAGGAAAAATGAATGCTTTGACAATATAATATTTATATTTGGAAGCCTTCACGCCTTCAAGCCTTCATGCATGATCCATTCTTTCTCCTCAATTTCTTTTGATATCAATTACCGAGCCTTAGTATATAAGGTGGAATTGATATGTTTATTCCCCGATGTGGGACTTTAGCCACTTATTCATTTCTAACAACAAGTAGGTCGATTAGCTCACTTATATAAGTTTAATAATATACCGATAGTAATATAATAGAGTGAATAATAGCAACAGCATGCGCAATAATCATTAGGGAGGAGAAGAATTAGTCAGATTTGAGAACCTGAGACAGAGCATAAGAAAGACCAGCAGCTGATGTTTCCAGAGGAGGATGCTTGAAGCACATGGGCATCATCATATGTTTCAAGAGCATGAAGCATTACATTATCTTGAGCATTGGAAGCAACATGAGAAATATAACTCACATTGTAGTAAGATTATATGAAGAAGCAACAGCATGATATACAAACATAGGATCAATAATTGACTGACATGAAATTGTACATACCTTAAGCTCAGATGATTATGAGTTCTGAAGAAGGATAATTTGCATTTTGTGTAGAGAATTTTGGTAGTCCTACATATATTGTTGAACTATGCATTGATGGTAAGAATGTGGACAACGATGTTTATTTTAAAGCGTGTTAATTTAAGCAGAGTGAGAATCTACTTTCAAAGTCTGAAGACATGCCCAAACATGGTTGGGAAGACAAATTTCACTTTTATTTGGTAGTTATTAGGTATGTTCATTCATTATTTTTATGTTCTTTTTTTATGCTGCTAGCTACTACAGTTTGAAAGAATGTAACCGGCACTCTTGACATGTAACAAATTTTATAAGTTGACTGCAATTGTTATAATAATACCTTAATTATGCATATCATATTCATGCGCATAAAAATTTAGTTGTCTAGCGATAATTTTAAAAAGAAAAATGTATATTAACTTTGCAACAAAAGAACTATTGTAATGAAAAAAATTGTTAATCATCTATATTTGTTAGTAGAAGGCAGTGATGAAACGTATCCATAAACAACGTTTGTATTTTATGTTAGCACAATAATATATGAATTGAATATGTAATCTATGGTTTACCATTTGTAATCAAGTTTCTAACAATGCATTCCACCATACATTAATAAAACATTGTTTAAATTTTAGGACAATATTAAACTGTACTCGTAGGATATCAGTGTTCTTCTAAATCAGAGTTGAATGTAGAAGATCTCTCTGGTCTTACCATGAAATTCTCTCAGTGCTAATGGACCATTGAGTAGATAGTTATTTCAAAGAGAAGATCAAGTCTTATTACAAGTCATAAGTCTTTGAGTGCTACATATCTTTTTGACTGTTCCTAAAGAAGAAAGATGTAAACTTTAGATAACACTACGACAAGTACTTCACACACAAAACAAGGGAAAATAAAATAGCAGTAATTTGAACATAACAAAAATTTGGAACTTCAGCGAAGAAAATGGATTTATTTGATCAAGAGAGATCATTATCAAGCTAACTTTGATACAAAATGAATCTTGAAATTACTTTTGAACAAGACTCACAGGCTCAAGCTTTCATGAACTCTGCTATCCGTGTCCCTGCTACTTCAACGCAAAGAGTTAAGATAGATGAAGAGATGAAAAGAACAAAGTCTTCTTAAAATGTAAAAATGTATTTCTTTATGTTTCAAAACATTTTTAGATTCTAACGGCAAAGAATAACAAATATGAATAAGTATGGCGTGCACATTAACAAGTGCTCATAATGCATATTCTGTCATTTATCAGGTAGATTATTTCTTCGTTGGACTTAACAACGATCCTTTTTTACATGTACATGTATTGGTTGTTACAATTATTACCAATATGCAAACTATAGGTTAGAAAATTATTCAAAGTTTGCTTTTAAACCAAAAGAAACATTTTTATAAAATGTTTTTAATGTTATTAAGTTTCTAATATTTTCTCTGAATGATATGTCTTTTCCTCTTTTCGTACTGTTAATTTATTTTCTTTTATTTCTTTCTGCATTGCAAATACATATTATCAGTTTACCTTTTTTTCATAGTTTCTATAAAGCTCAGTTCGTTTTCCTTTTGTTCAGCGTCTCTATAATCTATTAATTCCCCACCATTTTTAAATAGCACAAACATATGCGCGCGTTCGTTTTTGTGTGGACACGCATACATAAATATATGTATATGTGTATGTGTGTGTATACATATGTGTGTGTATGATATATATATATATATATATATATATATATATATATATATATATATATATATATATATATAGCATTGACATAAATATCATTCAGTTATAGTTGTATCCGCTCAGATTCAAGCACTGTTCACCAGATAAAATATATGTAGACATGCACACATGCACAACTACATATACGTAGTTTCCGGTATCTAATTTTTATTTGTTTTATACTGTACATTTTAGTCAATATTTAATTATTTTATATTTTGAATAATGTAAATAAATTTTTATTCAGCATATTCATCACATATTTAATTGAAATATAAATTCCAACAAACATTATTTCTGAAATTATATAACTAAACCGTCAGTTTCTCCATCGCTATACGATTGTACTAGTTTTTAAATCTGTTTTTGAAAAGGAACGACTATGCATTTAAGAATTTAAAGGATGTTTTATGAAAATTCCAAATAAAATATCATATTCGAAAAATAGTTTGAAATTTTATTCTTTGACCGGCTGCATCCAAATTAAAAAGATAGCCGTAAGACCATTGGGGAAACCTATCCATGACATGCATTAGTAAATACTTCCATTCGAATTGAAAAAAAGCGTATGTTTCTGAATTCGGTCCGCATCAATATGACACTAAATCTCAACTGGAAGAATGCTTGTCGAAAACATGGGAATATAACATCGCACTTTAGAGCACCCATTGACAGCCGGGTGAAACACAAAAGCAAGTAGATATTATTCTATTCTGTCCATTTAGGTGTCAATTCAATTCAAAATAGAACAAGCACGGATTGTAACAAGTTATTATAAATTTTATAAATGAACATCAACACGAGTTACAAAATTAAGGCTTATAGACTCTCCAACCGTTCAATAAAAACGACAGACTTAACCAAAAATAAAATAAAAGCATACTACACTCATCTATAAACTCAAACATCAAATCGATACTAATATAACAAAGGTTCTTTCCTTCCACTTCCAAATAAGGAGTTCTATTGTTCTACTGAGTCTTCTGGGTTTTAGGTTTAACAGGCCTTGCGGGTTTAATGATTTTACCAAGGAAAATGACTACAATTGGAACAATGGTGCCCACAAAATAAACGCTTTTGTATGAATCCAATGTCTCCTTCATGCTCAAGACCTTCAAAACAGAAAGAAGTTCAATCAGCCAAAATTTTCATGTTTATTTGTGGGATATGACATTTAAATCTAGCATGTTCGAATACAGCTTACCAGGAAGCCAACGCATGAATAGTTGAGAACTAGTGTTGTATATGCAAAATTTGTTAATGTCAGCATTGTTTTGACCAAAGTGTTCTTAGCAACAGCTTGCTGCCATCTGTAAATTACTGTTCAAAGGCACAAAGAAAATATGCAAGTATGTGTTTATAGACAGTAAAGGTGTTAAACTAAATAAGTTAATGCAATAAATTACATGTAATTTATACCTCGTGAACCTGCAATCATTAACGCTGATTGAACAAAGAAGATGATGTATCCTGGGTATAATCCCTGCAGTTACCATAAGAAGATGGAGAAGAAAATGTTCAAAAATATGGAAGAACCAGTTCGAAGAAACTTCAAAGCAAACTGAATTTTGAATTTACTTATATATGAAGAGATAAAGCCAGATAACATTAGGTACAGTAACTACAGTTCACTTATACAACTTTTAGATAAAGCCAGATAAGTGGGCTTTCACAGTGAACTGGAAGTTATGATATGATTTTCACTAAGAGTTGAAAGTCCTTGATGCCAAGGTATACTTAAATTGCAAAATATTGGTTCATGATAAATTTACTGTAATCTGTGGCAACTAATTGCTCTTATATCTTTTTTCTGACAGAAGAAAAAATAAATGGTGACGTATTTTCCCTCCAATTTCTTGCTAGGATGGAGAATACCAGTATCAATTCTGTCCTGTGCATATGACCATGAATGGCGCAATATTCAAATATATTAAATATACAAGTGCGGATGTGAGAAAATCTGAACAGAACGTACTTGTCACTGAATTCATGATTGAAAAAGTTAGTTTGAAATTGCTGGTCATTTTGGCTATGATGCTTTTTAAGGGGAGAAATAGCTAACTTTCGAAGTTTTTAAAATTCTCTAAGAGCATCTTCAACCCAGCATTAATTTTGAGGTAATCTCAAGCCACATCAGCAATTGAAAAATGTCTTTTGAAATACTTTCTCCAATGCTAATGTAGTTTTTAATTTTAAGATGATATTGTGAAGTGCAATGTCTAGTTTTGGACATTGCACATCACAATGTGAAGTATTATATTTAAGTAATAATTAATAAATTATATAAATTATTTTAATTGTCTACGAATAACAGAATGACATGTGTAAAAAAAATGATCATTTTTGACATTTGCATTGGAGAGAAATTGTAAATGTCGTTGTCATTTATGCAAACATTGAATTAACATTGTCTACAATTTACTGACACATAGGCTTTACATGACATTATCTGTGAAATAGGTTGGAGATGCTCTAATGCATAAAAAAATGTCAAAGGAGCACTAGAAGAGCAAACATAAACACCCTCTAAAGCTAATGATTTAACAGTAAGGAATAAGAAGGCAAGCATCATAGCATTCACAACTGTATGAACTGTTATGAAAGAAAAAGATATAAGCCAAAAATGATATCCACCATGAAACAATATCTTTTTATTTATATACAGTAAAATGCTTTTGGGAAAAGAAAAGAAAAACCCCATATCTTGTAATTTGCATTAAAGATAAACATATATGAAAGCATGATACAGAAAAGGTCAATATGCTCACATGCCAAATAGCACTGATTGTCTGTGTACCCAATAACTGAAGGAATCCCGGCTTCTTTCCATTCTGAATGAGCCTTTCATATACATCTGAAGAACATTACAGGTCTAAATGATCGTTACATTTCAAATCAAATGTTGTGTTAGCAAAGGTAATGACTAAAACAAATTTAATCAAAAGTTGGAAGTGGTGCAAGAACATAAGGCCCCATGTTTGGAATCAATGAACAAGTAGATAGCTGAAAGGTATAAATAAAAATCTGTGTAAACAAGATGTGCTTTTACTTTCCATTAAGCACTTGTCATTTTATTGGTTACTGCATAACATTTAAAGGTTATAATCTATTTACTAACAAACAAAATTTTAAGCGTGGCCAAATGGCATTCAAATATCAAAACTATATTGATACCACTACTAAGTCTTGATTTGTGCAGTACGTTTAAAATTTATTCCACCTAGTGTCACACAACAACCAAGTATATAAAAAATACTAGAAGTGCAAAGAAACTTACAGTATCTTAACCAAGTACTGACTTGTATATTCCAAACAAGCGGCAGCTGAACTGCACTGGTTGCAAGCTCAACGCCAAGTACATCGACATTTTTTGCACGGTCCCATTGTGGTATAGAAGAATCAGACCAACCAGTAAAGCCAAAACCAGATATAATGATTGCTGCTTCTGAAATTGACCAAATAAAATAGTACTTCCATCGAGCAGTGAAACCAGACATGTACTGGTAGAAAAGTTTGTGCCAGAAACTCAACTCATAGTATGATGGTTCACTAAACCGAGAAAGTGGAAATTGTGGAACTAGATATAAGTATAAGCCCATGCATATAGCTGCTTGAATAATAGCACGCACAGTAGGAAGAAAGGTTGATGGTATTTTTTTGTCATTTGAAGCCGCCCAAACCTAGAAAAGTCGATAAAAGAAGAAAAGTGTGAGAACGTCAATGAAATCAAGGCTTCATAGAAAGCACTCATATTTAAAAGCAGAAAACCACCTCCTACAAATAATAACATTTTTGCCTCTTTGGTGCAAATAAATTTAGGCTTTATTTACAATTTTTCAACCATCTAAAAATTTGAAGATGAAAAATACAAGGTACAAAAGTATAGTGAAACGATTTGAAGTACAGAACCACTGATTGCATTATGAGTTTCTTTTGCTGCAAATTTAGTAAATAAAACGAAAATAGACATGCAATATAAAATTTACCCCTTTCTGCTCTGTGTATTCAAGATAATCTTTCATTTCAAATACTGGTCCAGCAAAATGACTGCCACAGCAGAGGCAATAACCGATATATTCAAATATAGAGGGGCAACTAATTAATCGATATTTCTTCTGCGCCTCACGTAATTTTTCTTCTTTCAACGTCCCATCATTGTAATTAATCGAGCATGAAATGACTTTTAATACAAGCACCATCAATGCCCCTAAGTTTTGCAAATAATATTGACATCAATATCAAGTAAATATGAAGAAATAAATATCATTCAGTGAAAGATTAGGAAACTTTGAAATTGTGCAACTATGACTTGCAATTTATCATCAAAAAATGCATAGCTATAAACGTAGATGACAAATTTAATATTTCTTAATCTTAGATTATGGTGGTATTTACATCAAATATGTATCATTGCCAAGTAATGAATATTTTGGCACCACTGAAAAAAAAAATGAGGTTAGTATATATAGGTATGTTATCTTCATTCTATCAACTTTCATATTGTTATCCCGCTTTTTGGCAAAGCCGTGATACCAAAAGATTGGTCGAAAACGGGAAACAGTTCATCTCAGAAATTGGATATACTTCACTTAGCTATGGATATCGATGAATTTTGCCCGAGTCCGGATCAGGCCACAATTGATAGGACACGACAAGAAAGGTTGTAGGAGCCATCATTTCAAGTTTCAAGTCAATCCGAGTTCGTATGCTCAAGATATGATGGATTCAGTGTGAAGAGAAATAGTCATTGTCTGGTTCGAAACCATGAAGTTCGAACCCATCCTTTTCGAACCCATCCTGTTCGAAACCATTCACGCCCTCTCCTTCGAACCCACCTAGTTCGAACTCATCCACGTCCTTGCCTTCGAAGCCATGGAGTTCGAACCCAAGCCACGTTCGAACCCATCGGCTAGTACCTGCCTCGACTCCATCTCTTTCGACTCCATCGCCTTCGAATCCACCACAGTGGCTTACCTTCGAATCCATGACTTCACTCGGCCTCGCATCCTCACTTCGAACCCATCGAGTGACCCAGTTCGAACCGATCAAGTTCGAACCCATAAGGATTCCTGGATTCGAATCAGTCACGTTCGAAACCAGGAATACTTCCTATTTCGAATCCACCGAGTCAATTGGTTTGGATGACGTGTTCGCCGTAGTTCACGGAGTCGAAGCGGTCCATTCGGAGATAAGTTAGGATCGATTCGAAAAATGCGCGCCACGTCACTGTCACTGCAAGCCCACGTGCACTGATGGATTCGAAATCATGGGTTCGAACGACACAGCCAACCGAAAATGCTAATTTCGAACCGAGCATATCTCCTTAACCACACATCCAAATGCAACCAAATTTTCACAGTAGCTTCCATATGAGGTAAAGATTGTTCCTGCCAAGTTTCAGCTCGATTGGACCATTTCTTGATGGGTTCGAAATCACTTCGAACCGATGTCAGATCGAGACGAAACTTGGTGGGGTCGGTCGCGTGGGCCCACTCACGTGCCAGAAGGAGTCTCACGAAGTTTCAGCAAGATCTGGGCCTCCAACGCCTATAAATAGCACCCTGAAGCCTTCAGAAAGGGGGGCTTCGAACAACTTCTGCCATTGAACGCCAAGACTCTGCCGGATTCAAGTCTATCTATCATAATCACTGTTGTATTCAGATATTGGAGCTAATATCTACTGTAATCCATTGTAATCGATTGAATCGAACAAGCCAATAAAGAGAAATCCTTCAGAGTGGACGTAGGCGCGAACGCCGAACCACTATAAATCCTGTGTTTGCGATTGTTGTTTGTGACTTACTGCGATTTGTTACTTAGAGCTGAATTATATATTGATTGTTGCTGAGTTCTGTGTTGAATATTATCGAATTGAACACGCAAACGGGTGCTTTCACGACTTTGGGTGTTTGTGACCAATTTTGGCGCAAACACATATCAAAACCAAGAAATGACTAGTTTTGCTGCCATGAGATGATAAAGAACGGCTAGACTAAAAGCATACCGTTTTCTTTTCCTATCTCAGTTCAAACTTAATCCCAGCTAAATTTAACAGATATGATTTACTATACAATTACATTGCTGTTACCAGAACTATAGGTAGACTAAGAAAATTAGATTAATTTGAGGACAGGACAAAGTCTTTCCACAATAGGAATATAATTCATCGTGTAAAATTAAGCTAAGATTCATGCTAAAAACAATAAAAATTCATAACATGATTTTATTCAAGATTGCAATGACCACTAGGAAGATTGGGGAAGTTCGAAAGATGCTATATATCAAGATAAATGACTAATGTGATATAATGGTCGAAAAAGAGTGGCTATTTTAGAATGCACGACACTGCGGGTATCGGGCATCATACCGAAGAGGAACCATGCTAAGTTCAAACATGTAAAAACTACAAAGATAAAATATATATTACTTTTGTTAGTAATACAAAATACAACTATATGTGAAATGCTGGAAACATAAACTGAATTACCAGTTGCATCGATTCCACCTTCCTTCCAAGCATCACCACTCATGTAGTATACATGACTGTAGATAACAAAACAGCACAGAAAAATAAGGAGATGAAATATGGAATTTAAGACCATAATAGTCAATATACACTACTCATGTTTATATTTTCATCAAGAAATTTATAATTGTATTATAATGCTCAAGAAAAGCTAAGGTTGCTGCAAAGCGGAACAGAAATAAACAGATGATGTAACTGTTGGATCATTAAATTCAACTGTGTGAGTGCGTGGGTGAAATGTACGAGCGAACTGAAACCGTTAGCTTACCCAAAAAAGCAGCTTTCCCATAAAAAGAAAAGAAAAAAAGCCGGACAGGAAATCCATAGCACTCAATACTTCAAAACATTCACCATGAAAATAGGGCTGTCAATGTCTATCCGAAAAATTCGAAATCCATCCGTATCTGAAAAGCGGATAATATCCGATATCCGAAAAAACAGATGCGGACGCGGATACGAAGACATCCGCATCCGAAAATTATCCGTCCGGTCTTTGTCAAGATAGCATAAATTATGTGTATTTTAGTATAATGAAAGATATTTGTTTATTGTTTTATTAAGTTAGTAGTTTATATTATATGCACTTAATGCTTATTAAGTGCTTAAAACTATTTATTATCGCCATATTTGTTTATATTTAACACTTTTATAATCAATTGGATTTAAAAAAAGTATGTTAAACTTAAATTTTATATTTATATTTCTTGATTTATCAGTCGTTAGCGGATAGGATAATTATCATATATCCGTCCGTATCCGCGGATGCGGATATCCGATATCTGAAAATCATTTCGGGTGCGGATGCAAATATGGCACTATCCGCGTCCGAAAGTATCCGTTGATGAAAATAGGTGCACGAGTACAAGATATTATTAAGACCAGAATATAATACACATTTTTGTACTTGATGAACTTAACATGCAAAGTGAAGCGGTAATAATACTAAGATATTCGATTGTTTGCCCAAAGGTGTTGCATTCAATTCAAAGACTGTAGGCATATTTAATAGTCGAGTTAAAAATAACATGCAAAGGTAACAAAGAACTAAAAAGTACCACAACCTGATATTCATTTCCAGTAAGCAACTTTGTAATAATTTTCAACAGTTAGAAAACAATATAACTGAATGATTTCCAATGAAGGTAACACAACTGAAGTACAACAACATAAGAAATATATTGGAAGGGATGTTAACTTCCTTATCAATTATGAGCGTTATACATTCAAATATTCAATCAAATTTAGTGGAAGGGATATTTTGACGTCTCGCACATGAAGCTACATTAAATGGTTCATGGTCCTCAAATTAAAAAACAAATTCTTTCTTTTTAATAACCAAATTGGAATTATTAACAGAACACCAAAGAAATGCAGCTCACGTCTCAGAAGCTGAACAAAATTACAAAGATTCAAAAAATTACCATCCAATTAAGTATCCAAATCCAGCAAAGAAAGTGAAGATCCCACAATACTTCCGACACAAAACCATGGAAGCATATCCCAAAGTCATAGGAATCATAAAATGGAAATTTGAATACAAACCAAACGACAAATACGATAAAACAGAGCCGGAAATCGCCGCGTATAAATGCTTGGTTAGTGTCCCGGGCACCAGTCTCCACACAAAGCTGACCGGAATCGTGGCAACGAAGCAGAGCAAGAATCGGAGCACTGGGATCGAGACTCCAATCGCTGACGCCATGGATTGCATCTCGAGCTCCATGGGCGAAGTCAGAAAAGAAAAAAGGGCGAATGCGTAAATCTATAGTTTATTGAGAGGTTTGAGTGTGAATGGATAGTAATTTGATTCGCCCCTTTTTATTGTCGGGGAGAAGTGGATGGATGCAACTTGTAAGGGTATATTTGCCGGGAAGTCCCTGTGTTTTGGATCGAGTTGCTATTTGCATGAAAAAGAAGCATCAACGCGAATTTGAAATTTTTTAAACCGGAATTGGTAAAATTAGCTTTTTCAAGTTAAATTATGAGTTCCAGGACGTCAGGTAATAATCATGAAAGGTATTAGTAAAGGGGAAAGGGTTTAAACGAAATTATTTGCGATGTACAACCGTAAGTTGGATGTACAATAAATAGTCAAATATGTAGGTAAGTATTATGATGTCATTCTCGTGCTGCAGTGACATATTATTGATGATATACAATATGCATTAATTAGTGGAGGTCCGATATTGCTCTAAAGCTTAATAATCATACATCTGAGGGGATTTTGACATAGGGCTTCTCAGTGCAGGATAATAAATCTTAAAGCAACACTTTTGATAAATTAGTTGTAAGAACAAATCACATATGAATGGTAAACGAAGTTATAAATTTCAATTGTATGGAAAATTGACATATGAATTTATCATCTTCTTGTATAACTTAAAATGATAAATGAATCTATCATTTTTTTTGAAAATTGTTCTTAAAGTAATTATTCATAATTATTGTCTTTAAATTTATTACCCTGAAATGAGAAGTCCTTCAGCCTAATTGTTACTGGATTTGACAAGTTTTCCAAAAAGTAATATATTATTATAGTAGTATAATAAAGAAAATCACGTCCTCTCAAAACACATCAATTTGAAAAATTGAAAATTAAAATCAAAATTAAACTATTTCGTGTTAGACAAACTTATGAACAAAAGTTTTGATAACGGTTTAAAATAAATAATTGGTAAAAATCAATCAAAACGGATGAAATAAAAATTCAATTGGAGCATGTGTAAATTATACTATTAAATCGTTGATTTTATTTTATACCACTTGTTTATAGAATATGTATATATTGTCATATCTTAGCGTTAATTTAAAGTTGAGTTGCTCAAATTTGGTTGTACTGTTAACCCCTTGCATTATTAAGGGTAATCCTCAAATATTTTACAAATGGATGTTTATTACTATTGCTCATCTATTTAGAGTATCTTTAAGACATCACCTACTAACAACAATGACAACTAAGCCATTATTCCCAAACAAGTTGGAGTCGGTTGGAGATAGAACCCAAAACTAAATTACAAAGTCGTTTCAAAAGTTATTATTATTATTATTATAAAACCATCATGATAATAATAAGAAAAAGTCAAATAAGTAAACTAATAATAATAATAATTAAGTAGAATAAAAAAATAAAAAAATAAAAAAATAAAAAAACAAAAAAAGAAACCATTAATATAAAAATAATAATAGTGATAGCAATAATGGTACTGATAGTAATATTGACTAAAGATCAAACAATACGTCTTAGGCTCCTATTCACTAGTCTTATAATCTAAAACTTATAACACTGCCTCTAAACAAACCCTAAGCAAAAAACTCCTAGCTTATAATTCTGCTACGTGGATCGCTAACTTACACGCACTCATGTCCGACACTAGCTCTTCGGATATATTCCAATCCTTCAAGCCCATTTTTACTATTTCCTCCCATGTCAATTTTGGTCGACCTTTACCTCTATTTGAGCATCCGACATGGTCTACAATTCCAACGCGCACAGGTGCATTGGGAGGCCTCCATTGAAGATGTTCAAACCATCGTAAGCGATGTTGGATCAGCTTCACCTCAATGTATGTTACTCCAAGTTTGTCACGTATATCATCATTTCTAATTCGGTCTTTTCATGTATGACCGCAACTCCATCACAACATACGTATCTCTGCTACACTTATCTTTTGGGCGTGTTGGCTTTTAGTAGACTAACATTCTGCACCATACAACAACGCATGTCTGATTGTTGTTCTATAGTGCTTTAAGTTTTTATGAGACTTTCCTATCATAGAGAATGTCAGGCGCTTGTCGCCATTTCACTCATCCCACTCGAATTCTAAAACTAACATCTTCATTAATCTCACCATCGTCTACAACATTGATCCTGAATATCGAAAGTATTCCTTCTTCGACACTACTTGTCCGGCCAGAGTAACATCTCCATTCTCTAACCTGACACCACTGAACATGCATTCATGTACTTTGTTTTAGTTCTGCTAAGTCTAAAGCCTCTTAATTCTAAAGTCGGTCTCCACGGCTCCAGTTGTCTATCAGCCCCAATCATACTTTGGTCAATTAGCACAACATCATCAGCAAAGAGCATACACCAAGAAATCTCACATGTATACCCTTTGTAACCCCATCAATCACTAGGGTGAAAATGTATAGGCTCAAAGTTGATCCTTGATGTAATCCTATGTTAATGGAAAATTCACTGGTTTCTCCTCGCATGCTCTGGCACTAATCACAACATCATTGTACATATCTTTGATAAGGGTAGTGAACTTTGTTGGGACTCTTTTTTTTTCCAGAGTCCACCACATAACCTTTCTCGATACTTTATCATAAGCTTTCTCCCAATCAATAAATATCATGTGTAGATCCTTCTTTTGCTCCCTAAACCTCTCCATAAGTTGTCTTATCAAGAAAATCGTCTTTGTGGTCGACCTTCCAAGCATGAAACAAAATTGGTTTTTTGAAATGCTTGTCATCGTACATCACCTACTAACACCATAGAAAATTAAAATTGAGTATAAAATTTGTTTTTTTCAATATAATTTTTTTGCTTTTTCACTCAACGAGAACCTACAGTTCGATGACAAATTACCTTCAAATAGTTCAAAGATCATGTTTAAACTATCGTGCGCGTTGTACAGTGGTAACACATTAGTTTATGCAGTAATAAATCACCGAATGGTAGAGAAATTCGTCTTACTTAAAATATCATATCAAAACAATTTTAGTATTACAGAAGTACATATGAATTTTGTAGTATTTTTTAGATATATTAACAGAAACTGTAAATCCAAATGCCTTTGGAAGTGCTCTTATTTATGTTATGCAAATATTTGTATATTCTTTGTTTAATAGATCTAACTTTTAATCATGTACTTTTTTAGGTTATTTCAATCTATTTGTTGATAATAGAATATTAATCTCAGTTCTCTATTTCATAATTAAATTGTAAAGCGGGTCTCTATTTCAATCTATCATCACACCCGACATTTGTTAACTCATTTATTTTTTATTTTTAAAATGCAATAACTTTATGAACATTAATCGAATTTAAGAATCGTTTTCACCACTAAATTACAAATTTAATGAACTTTCTAATGATATCAATTACCGATCTCTAAAAAGAAATTTTTTAAAGACATAATTTTACATAACGGATTTTAAATGCATTTTAGCAATGTAGTTAAAAACTACATTTTAATGGTGTATTAAAGTCAGATTTTAACCACATTACTAATAGTTAAAAACTACATTTAATTGGTGCAGTTTTTAACTGCATTTTAGAAATACAGTTAAAAATTGCACCACTAAATTGCAGCTTTTAATTACATTACATAAACATAGTTAAAAACTATTGAATTTAGGAAATGCAGTTAAAAATTGCATAATAATGATAAATTTTCTAAAATTCGATTTTGAAAAAAATGTGTTTCGAGTTTTTATTGTTTAGATATCTATAATACCTATCATTAGAAAGATAATAAAATTTATGATTTAACAGTGAAAATGAATTTTCAATCCGATGTTTCTGGAAAAAATTATCGCGTTTTACAAATTGATAGCTAATAGGGTGCGGATTTAAATAAGAATGCGAGAATAACAACTACTTATGAAAGAAATAGAAACGCAATGACCTAATTTATATAAATGTACTATATAATAGTAAAACAGAAGACTTTGAAGTTCTCACATTAATTCTAGAAATTATCTATATCCTCTTTAATTCTCTTTATTTTTGATGTTTTATTTTCAAAATCCTATAATTTACCACTTTACAATTATTCCACTAAACTTTTCACATTATTTTATATTTATATACCTAATTTTTAAAGAATCTATAATTATTTATAAATTTTTCACGGTTCTCTCTTGAAATTTTACATTAGTCTACACATTTAAATTAATTATATAATCCAAAATTTAAACTAATTAATCAACTTAGTCGATTAATATTTAATAATAAATCCTAAAAGATGAAATTTTCAATATGTATACTACATGCGCATCAACAAACTGGTAAAAAAATCATTTAGATGCAAATATATATAAATTACATACGTAACATAAAATATATACATTAATGAAAATAACAAATTTATTTTATAATTTATTCACTAAATAAATTTATATACATTGCACTATAAAATTATAATAACTGCAAATACCTAAAATTTTAAATTTTTAGACTTACTTAGAAACTTCTCTCAATTATCTTCTAATATTTTACATTCAATATACATTTAACTAATTGTGTGACCTTAAATTTATACTATTTAAATAAATATGATTAACTAATATTGATTAATCCATCTAATAAATCCTAAAAATACAAGGATTTCAATATTACAATGTTCATGTACATGAGAAAAATGATAAAAAAAAATCTTCTTTATTCTGGTATATAAAGATATTCAAATCATATAACATAAAATGTATACATAAATAATAATAAATGTTTTTATTTCTAATTCATTTATCTCAAAAAAAATATTGTATATTACATAATATAATTTCATTTTTAACAATCTTTAAAAGATAAATTTATATTTTGTAACATTACGATGTGAAAGCACAAATTATACTAATAAAAATTAGATTATATAAACATACTCATTTTCAACTTGTTATAAAACCACATCCAACTCATAATTCAACTAAATGCTACATAACACTATTTGCAATTATCTAGCTGTAAGTACAACCCTCCTACAAGAACATAAAATATATAGTTAATTACAAGGATAAAATTATCTAAAAACGAAAACCTAATAATGAATAAAAGTTCACATGTCTGATTCAAAAAAAAAATCACATGTAGAGAAGCTAACCATAAGATTTATGCTCTTCTCAATTAGTAATTTGTACAAAACTTTTCTCAATTCCTCGGCTTTTTTACTTTTATTTTTTTATATTTAATTAGTTATGTTGATCATTAATTCAAATTATTCAAATAAATTTAATTATTTAATGTTCATTAATCCATTTACAAATCATTTAAAAAAGATGACAATTCAATATTTATACAATAATCATATTTATTAAAATGGTGAATCAAATATAAAAATATAAATCACATAATTTAAATTATTAACATATATGTCGTATTAATAATTTTAATTTACAATTTTTTGAGTTAGAACATTATTTTTTACAAAGATATGTAGTTACAACATTAATTATTAGCAATAGATGTTTTGTTTATTTTAATCAATGACAGAGACATTTCGTACAAAGCCTCGATTGAAAAGGACGTTGAGCAAGTGAGATAAGTAAAAAAATTGATCATTTTTTTAACACAAACATCCTTAGAATTAAATATTCTAACAACAATAAGATAATATTGTGGAAACTATGCTATATCATTTTTGTAAATACCAACACCCAGATATAATTTAAACTTACCCATTGAAAACCAATAACCTATCAAAGATGCTAGAGCTACATCAACCCTCACATCTTTAATAATAGCTGTAATATTTTCGGTGTCACACTTTTTTGGTATCAACGTGAACTGCCAAAAACGCCCCTCTATGTATTATCAAATCTTAGTTGCTTAAAAATAGAATCTAATATTAAACTTATTTTACAAATTCAAACGCTACTAAAAGCAGGATGTAAAAATTATACATATTTTACAAATTCAAAGCGCTTCTAAAAATAGGATCTAAAATTAAACTTTCTTTACAAATTCAAAATACTTCTTTATAAATTTATAAATTTTAATATCATTTGGAAATAAAAAAATCATTTTTTGACTGAATCTTAAACTCATATAATTTATAAGCAAAAACAATTTACGCACGAAGCGCGTGCCGTAACACCCGTTTCAAAAAATAATACCGAGTGCTACAAGGTGTCATGAATTAAGAGGACATACACAATTTAATTTTTTCAGAAGTTCATTGATCTGTCGGGTTCTCCTAAGCATATTGAAATAAAAATTTGATTAGCCAATGTTTGGTATGCCATAATTATCTCTTGTTGTTAGATAGCTAGCATGCGATAGCAAATGGTAATCTTTATTAATAGTTGGTTTGGAAGTGCAAACTTTTAGCCGGACCGCGAACTGGCCAAAATACCCTTTGCTCATATATAATTTAATTATTAGATATTATTTTTTGCCTATTATTTCTAGATTGGACTAGAACTGTTCAAACTAAGCTAAAACAGTTAAATTTTTAAAAAATTCAAACTATCCCTCTACGCTTAAGAATAAGATCTAACAAATAAATATCATTTAAACAAATAAACTTCGTTTACAAATTCGTTGTTTTTAATCAATAACATAAATAAAATTCAAACTAACAAAAAAAAATTAAATGTTGCAACTTATAAATAAAACTTTAAATTAACTATACATTATTTCAACATAAAAACTATTAATCGACGTATATACAAAACAGAGATAAATCACTTATAAAATCATCAAACAAGTTTACAATCAGATTTCCACTACTTTGGAATTATGTATTGGTAATTTTGAACAATAACTATTGTTGTAATAAAATTTATAACAACAAACTACAGCGATAACAACAACTAAGTGTAGCGTTAAACTACAGCGATAAACAATCGTTGTACTACTTCGTATAAACAGCACAACTTCGAAATGGAAAGACGACAGAATGATGTATGTATATATAAACAAACAAGAACTCTAACCGGATGAAGAAGAAAATTTCGTCTGAGGCTTGTCGTAACAATTTTCTTAAGACTTTATTCAAAGTCTCCCAAGATACAACAGACATGATATGCTCGAGATTATGGTGTATATGCTCATCTGTGTGATACGCAGGACCGTTTGTTCTTTAGAGTTTTCAGAAACGAGGAGGAAGAGAAGAAAATTTAGAGTTTAAAACTGATCAGATTTCCTGCTTCTTTTATAGGCGAATTCCCGACGGTTATGTTCGTTGGAAATAGCTGCATCTCTTCATTTGAAACAGCCAAAAACGATCGAGCCTCTTTATTTGCAAGGGTCGCGTCTCTTCATTTGCAAAGGCTATTTCTGTTTGAAAAGCAGCGTCCGTTCAAACGGTTCGTAACGGTCATTTTCGTTGGGAAATCCACGTCCATTCAAATCCAACAGTCGTTTCTGTTTGAATTTAAACAGTTGAAAAACTGTTCACTTTTGTGCAACAAAAATATTACACGGTCTGCTCTAATTGGATCCTTACCTGCACGCGGCCCGGTTCGGTACAGAACGGACGAGCGGCGCGCGCGCGTGAGTTAGTTCATGGCCATATCGGTCCTCCCCCTCATACAAAATTACCTGACCCTAAGGACCAATATGAGATTGAAGAAAGTTGTATATAAGTATGAACATTAACTTATTTTTGACGATATGGGACGATATCTCATTCACTATAAAGGGCCTCTAACAATCCCTCAAATGAATGATGATATATGTCTCCCCCACATAGTGTAATATCACACAGTTCATATGGAAATAATTCTACATCGAGGATAAGTAGATATTTCGCTTTGTACTTTCTCTAGTTAAAACTTATCGGATAGACTTGGATAACCGGTGAATTATTTCATCTTGAACCATCAGCCGTTTGTTCATAACCAGACAATAAGCTCTACGAAGCATTGTTTCCCTTCACATTCAATCTCTTGGTTGTGTTCATTTTGCAATCGAACAAATTTGGTTCCGCGAGTCTTTAAGAGAATTTAAGCCTTTAATATTCTTATAGAGTCAATCCAGCTCACACTAACTTAGGCGATCGCAACCATTAAGAGTATCCTACATATACCCTACTTGTTATTGTCAAGATATGGTCATCATTAAAAAGCATAGCATTAACCTTTTAATACTTCTGTAGGCATGTATTCTATTGTGCACCATAGGAATAGAGTAGGACTAAGTCCAAACAAATGCATTACTTTTTGAGTTACTTAGAACTGGTTTGCCTATTGATCCTAGTCGGTGGGATCTCTAGTCGATAGGATAGGTTTTTGTATAAGATAACTCTTGTTGGTTTAGGATTTTAAACCCGTTCCCTCGATGCGTAGTCTATTTTCTCTCTTGATAAACCTTTAGTAGATGGATCCGCAAGGTTATCAGTAGTTCTCGCATAATCAATAGAAATAGTTCCATTTGAGAATAACTGCCTAACTGTGTTATGGCATTGACGAATATGTCGGGACTTTCCATTATACACAAATTTTTACGCTCTACTTAATGCTGCTTGATTATCACAGTGTATGCATAAGACCAATACAGGTTTAGGCCAAAATGGAATATCTTCTAAAAAACGACGAAGTCATTCCGCTTCTTCGCTTGCTTTATCTAAAGCGATGAACTATGATTCATAGTGGATCAAGCTATGCACGTTTGTTTAGTTTATTTCCATGATGCTGCTGCTTTTGCTAAGGTAAAAGCATAACCACTAGTTGATTTAGATTCTTTTGAATTACAAATCCAGTTTGCATCACTATATCCTTCTAAGACGATATGATATTTTCCATAATGTAGGAAAAAGTTCGTGGTACCCTTTAAATATCCCAACACTCTCATTAGTGCTTTCCAGTGTTCCTTCCCTAGGTTGCTTGTATGCTTGCTCAGTCGACTTACTACATAAGCTATATCTGGTCTTGTGTAATTCATGAGGTACAATATTAGACATCCTATTACACGAGAGTATTCCAGTTGCATTACACTCTCATTACTGTGTTTATGCAAAACTTCCAATGGATTAAAAGGTGCTCTTACTCCTTTAATTCCGTGATTTTGGAAGTTTTCAATCACGTTTTCCATATGGTGTGACTGAGATAGTTCAATTTTATTAGGTGTTTTTATTATTTTGATTCCCAAAATAACGTCTACAACTGCTAAATCTTTCATATCGAAACTGTTGATTAACATTTTCTTTATGGTCTCTATTACCTTACTATTTGGACCAAAGATTAGCATATCGTCTACATATAAACAAATCATCATGTACGGCTGTCCAACTTGTTTATAATAAACACATTTATCGCATTCTTTTATACGGAAGCCATTTTTCATCATGACACTATCAAATTTTGCATGCCGTTGTTTGGGAGCTTGTTTGAGTCCGTATAATGGTTTTACTAAACTACATACTTTGTTTTCATTTTCTTTGGAAATAAAACCCTCGGTTGCTCCATGTAAATCTCATTATCAAGATTTCCATTTAAGAATACTATCTTTACATCCATTTGATGAATCTCTAGATTATACATGGATGTAATTGGTACTAACATTCATATAGAGATTATTTGTGTAACTAGTGAATAAGTATCAAAGAAATATATACCTTTTTTCGACGATATCCTTTGGTTACCAATCTTGCTTTATATTTGTCAATAGAGTCATCTAGTTTCACCTTCTTTTTGAAGATCCATTTACAACCAATCGATTTTATTCCAGATAGAAGATCAACTATTTGCCAAGTTTTATTCCTTAGAATTGAATCAATTTCAATTTTGATTGCTTCTTTCCAACATGAAGATTCGGAAGATGACATTGCTTTCTTTTATGTTTGAGGTTCGTGTTCTAACATGTATGTTAGAAATTCTGAACCAAATGTCTTGGACGTTCTTGCCCTTTCGCTTCTTCTTGGTTCAACTTCCTTAATTTCATGATGAGTTTCATCTTCATATAGCTTGCTTGATTCTTCTCTTATCCTTGTAGGGACATAATTTCCTTTATTTCTTTTGTGCAGAAACACATCTTCAAAGAATGAGGCATCTCTCGACTCTATGATTGTATTTACATTAATATCAGCTATATCAGACTTGAATACCAAAAATCTGTAGGCGCTACTATTTTGGGTTGGCCCCAGGTAGTAACAGTCTACGATTTTTAGTCCAAATTTTTCTTAGGAGGCGGAACTAGAACTTTTGCCAAGCACCCCCACACTTTGAGGTATTTGAAGCTTGGTATGTGTTCTTTTAAAAACTCATATGAAATTGTTCCTGTTTTATTGTGAGGAACCTTGGTTTAATATGTGATTAGACATATTTAAGGCTTCCCCCCACAAGTTTGTCGGTAAGCCAGAGGTCAAAGCATTGCATTAATCGTATCTTTCAATGTTCTATTCCTTCTTTCGGCAATACCCTTTTTTTGTAATGAATATGGAGCTATTGTTTGATGAATTATACCATTTTTTGCACAGAATTTTTCAAATAGTGATTCGTATTCTCCACCTCGATCAGATATCAATATCTTGATCTTTTTATTTAACTAATTTTCTACTTCAGCCATATATTTTATAAATGATGTAATTGCTTCATCTTTACTGTTCAAAAGATATACATAACAATATCATGTATAGTCGCCAGTAAAAGTGATAAATTACTTTTTCCCACCTCTTCTAGGTAATGATTTAATATTACATAAATCAGCGTGAACAAAACCTAGTGGTTCAGTACTTCTATAAATAGTATGAAATGGTTTTTTTAACTAATTTTGCTTCTACACATGTCTCACATTTGTGCCATAGTAAAATTTAATGATCAACCAAATAAAAAACTTCATTTTAATTAATAGAACAATCAGAATACGTAGTTTTATTGCCAACTACTGTTACATTTTGCTTAAATAGGCCATCACATAAATAACCCCTTCTTATATAAAGTTCAGCCTTATGCAGAGCTACTTTATCTGACTTGAAGACCATACAGAAGCCTTTCTTTGAGAATATAGGTCCAGAGATAAGATTCTCGCGGATATCCGAAACATTAAGAACTTCATTTAGTGTCATGGTTTTTTGGATGCAAATTTGAGGACGACAGTGTCGTTACCTTCGATCATGGAAACTGCAGAATTGCCCATGTAGTATTTTTCTTCCTGAACGTATTTCTTGTAAGTGGAAAACATAGATATATCAGAATAGACATGACGAGCAATGCTTGTGTCTACCCACAATTATGCAGGGTTCCGTACTAAGTTGCATTCTGAAACAACTCTTGAAAAGTTCATCTCATCAATGGTTGAACTCAAAATTTCCATTATATTTGCCATCGATTTGTCATTCGTCTTCTCATGCCTGCAATCTTTTGCTGCGTGCCCAGTCTTTCCGCAGACCCAACATTCGCCTTTAAACTTCTTGGTTTGCTTATCTTTGGATTGATTACCTGGTGTCTTTCTCCTTTTCTTTTTGTTGTTGAAGTGTCCTTTCTTCTTTGACCCTTCTTTAACAATTGTCTCTTCGTCTTTGGGTTGTGTTATTCCATGATTATCTGCCTCAATTTTTAATCTGACAATGAGATCTTCTAAGGAAATCATCTCTTTCTTATGTTTTAGATAGTTGCGTAGCATCTTTAGGATGGTGGTAATTTACCTGTCATCGCTTCAACAAGGAATGACTCTCCAACTCTATATCCTTCTAATTCAAGTTCATGGATTATAAGTTGGAGTTCCTGCACTTGACTAGCTACGAATTTGGAATCCACCATTTTGTATTCAATTAATTTATCTACTATGAATTTCTTCAAACTGACATTCTGCGTCTTGTATTTATTTGCAAGTGCAGTCAGATTTTGATGTCTGGTGTGGCTGATACACTTTATACAGTGCTTTATCCAAACAATTCAGAATGTAATTTCGGCGTAGGAAGTCTGAATGCTTCCATGAGTCAATTTTAAGAAAAACATCTGCGTGCTTTTCTCTAGTATGACCGTCTTTGGTTCATCATCCTCAGTACACTTATGCACCCCTAACGTAGTAAGATAAAACAACATTTGATTCTGCCATGTCATGAAGTCATCACCATCTCCTCTAAACGGATCAGTCTGTTGCGGGTAGCAGTTTTTGCTGATAATTCAACTGTCGTCATCTCTGTTTTAGTGAAAACAGGAAAGTCTTAAGATGTTAATCGACGTGTATACAAAAACAGAAATAAAATCACTTATAAACTCGTCAAACAAGTTTACAAATCAAATTTCCACTACATTGGAATTATGTATCAGTAATTTTAAATAATAACTATTGTTGTAATGAAGTTTACAAAAACAAACTACAACAACAACAACAACTAAATGTTGCGTTAAACTATTACGATAAATAATCGTTGTACTACTTCGTAGAAACAGCACAACTTCAAAATGGAAAGACGATAGAATGATATTATGTGTATATATATAAACAAACAAGAAATCTAACCAGATGAAGAAGGAAATTTCGTCTGAGGCTTGCCGTAACAATTTCCTTAAGATTTAATTCAAAGTCTTCCAAGATACAATAAACGTGATATGCTCAAGATTGTAGCGTGTATGATCCTCTGTGTGATACGCATGACCGTTTGTTCTTTAGAGTTTTCAGAAACGAAGAGGAAGAGAAGAAAATTTTGAGTTTAAAACTGATCGGGTTTCCTGCTACTTTTACAGACGAATTCCCAACAGTTATGTCCGTTGGGAATAGCCACGCCCAAGAAAAAGTGTTAGCTCAGTCATAACTCAGAACTCAAATCTTCTAATTTAGAAAGAACTTGTTCGCCCAATATAAACATCTCTCCCGCTTTGATAAGAAAACCAGTAAAGTAGCTTCGGGCGAGTCAACAGAAGCAAGATTCTTTCTATTCCTTTCATAGAGCCTGCAGTTCGCTCATCAACAAAACAAGTGTAGTTGGAACTAAATACCGGGAATAGCTAGACCATTAGTAATAGAATAGTAGGTTTCATTTCAATACGAGACTGCACGGGGACTAGAAATGAACTAGTTACCTCTCAGTTAGCTACCAAAATGCTAACCCACACACTATTGATACGAATCCCGAGCCCTGGGATATTATTATGTGAGACAATTATCATATACATATACGACAGGAGAGGCATATTGTCGTAGCCATGATCGTGTCTTGAAGTAGACGAAGAGGCTACTGAATTGAGGTTGGACCAATCTAAACTATTCATTAGGGGAAGCTTCAGGAGTCCAACGCGGTAAGCCCACAAGTAAGCAAGTAAGTAATTCCAGCTAAACATAAGCAAGGCGCTACACACCCCTCGTTTGTTGCGCCTAGGAAAGAAATGACAAATCCAAACTATTCTTTATGAATGATTTCAAGTTCGCGGCGATTTCATTGATATAGTAAAGCAAGGACTTTCTATTGATACTACTGGAAGTAGCTATATTGGTGAAGACTTGATGCCCAATGATTCATAATAAGCCAGAGTTTCGCTACACACTCGCCCTTTGGAGCCTTTTGCTCTAAAGGGTTTTTGATCTCTTCCGTTAGTGCTAGCAGGTAGGTTGTTGGGACGATGAAGAACTGGTTTCACGTGTGATATTTCCATAGGCCTCCAAGTGAATAGATTGGATGATGGTTTATCAATTTTTCCACTCTAAAATCAGCAATACAGCATCGGCACATTTCTTACACTCATATTGCCAATCTGCTATTACCTTTTGGCCCATCGGTTATGTCCGCTGGGAATAGCCGCGTCTCTTCGTTTGTAATGACCAAAAACGGTCGCGTCTCTTCGTTTGGGTCCGCTTGTATTGGACCTGGACCCGATCCGGTTCGGTACAGGCGGGCAGCGTGCGCGTGCGTTAGTTCATGACCATATAGCCATCACCTCGCGAAAAATTACCTGATCTTAAGGTCCAATATGAGTTTAAGAAAAGTAGTATACAAGCATAAATATTAATTTTTTTGACGATGTGGGACAATATCTCATTCACTATAAAAGACCTCTAACAAAAACATGATCAAATATTTTTACAAATCATTTTTTTGAATGTGTTAGTCATATATAAATTGTAGAAGAACAATTCACGTATAAAATGCATATCATTATCACGCGCGAAGCGCGTGCCGTAGTGCTCATATAAAAAAAACAAAATTTAACTTGGTTTCGGTAAACGATGTAAGTTGCACTTTTATTCGCTTTCACTATTGTTGACTTTTACAAGAGATACAAGTTAACGTAAAGATTGATTAATAACATGGAGGAATTTCTAATGCTGCTATGAAGAGAACCCAAGTCAAAAGAAGTGCATGGTTGAAACTTGAAATCACCAAACGTTCGTTTTATTTGCCACACCTTTATAATAATATTTTAGATTAATTTAGCGATTTAATAAAATTTAGTTTATATATATATATATATATATATATATATATATATATATATATATTTATATATCAAAATTACTATTAAAAAACATAAGCGTGCTAAATAAGAATAATTCGATCGTATATTTATGTCTTACTTTAAATTATATAGATTATTTCAAACGTAAAATGCGAATATTTTTAGTTCGATTAAATCGGATGAGTTTGGTTTAACAATTTTTATTGTTGTGCCTGTAAACATACCTAGTAAAAAGCAGAAGCATACAGCAATCGTGACAGAAGTAACGTTGTCCGCAAAAGGATGAATGAACAATTAAACAAGCCAGAAACACCCACGGCATTAGCATGGGAATTCGCCTCATTTGTTAACACGTGTCCATCGTAAGCACGTGAATGCTCTGTACGTTTAAAGACATTTCCGTTCGTAACGGCCGGACATCACGTGCTGACTTCGGATATATCGATTGGGTCCCGCCTCTCTTACATGATGCAGAAAACTGTTTTCTGGACCTCAGTGGTCCATTATCTGTTTTGAAAGAGGTTCAATGTTGGTTCACCAACAAATATATTAGGTGCAGCAAGGTTGGATTCGCTCGTCTGCTTGTTTCCAATTTAATTATAACGTACCCATTTTTCTACGTCGCCGTTACATGAAAGTAAATAGTAAATTGCTCGTGTAAATGGTAAATGCAAGGTTGAAGGAAAGGCCAGGGCGGCTGCATTTTAAACGTGTGACCTACACTCAACGATGGGAGCATGGGACTATAGCTTAGGCCTATGGAGGCTGTCGCTCCAACTTAAAATAATTCTAATTTTCGTTGAGTTTTCTTATTTGGGTTCTCATTCTATAAAATTATAATGTAGTTGTTTCGACCATACATGGGTATGTCAATCTTAAAATAACTCTATAACTTTTTTTTATCGTTTACAATATTATAATTTTGGAACTTTATTTAATCTATTGTTAACTTTACGAAACGTCACATATTTCGTACATAATTATTTTAAATTGAGATGACGAGTTCATGTCTTTTTACCATGTAGTTTTTCATACTACTTGGTCTTTATCAAAATATCACAAATATAGAAAATAATGACCAACTTTAGTAGCTGTTTTAAGAGATAAAATTATACAAAATTTTCCCAAAATTTGCTTTATTTATTTAAAGTTTCAAGTCGACTGTTTGAATCACATTTATTTGTAGAAGTGTTATGTTATTACAAAGCATTGTAAAAATTAAGTTATTATACAAAATCGAGAAACTAATATATGTGTTTTACGGTTAACATAATTCAAACTTCATTACATATCAGATTAGAAGACAAATTGATGAATCATATTTTGTGGTTTTCCAACATTTTTCTTATAAAGAACCATGTTAAATGATAATATAAACCAAATTATGTCTATCATCGATAACTAAAAAAAATGTTATATAACATTTTATATATGAATACACACACGTATATGAAATACTTACGTCCATCTCCTTAATAGATTTTCTAACATTAAATATATGCTTGAAAATCAAAATTCTATCTTCCGTCCCTACTGTATCATTTTTCTACATACGTCCCTTCCTATGTGGTCATTACTATGTTGCTTTGGAAAGTAAATTACACTTAGGTTACAATATACAAATCTTAGGATTTCTCTTATTGACTTTCAAGTGTTGAAATTGTAGGATAAATGTTAGTGAGGTTTTTTGTCCCACAACATCCAAAATGATCACACGGTAATTATGGTGTCGTTTACTTCCGCGATTATGAATTAGCAAATTCAAGTAATATCAAATTAACTTTGAAATAGCAATTACGTTTGCTATATGCTCACATAATTATAAAGTATCATTCCAACTTTTTGTTAAAATCTCTCTTTCAATTTAATAATTCTTTACAGTAAATTCATTAATCAAATCAAACTTAGAGAATATAATAAAAAATGCGATAAATAAATAAAGATACCAAAATTTACGTGGTTCGGATTTCAAGAAATCCTACGTCCATGGAAAATTCCACCTTCTATTTTGTCATTCATCATTTGGCATTTTACATCACTGCATTGTAGCAGTGAACCTTTTTTACATAGTATGTTTATTTCTAAAGTTGAAAAAAAATCGCCCAACACTGCTACAGTGTCCCTTTATTTATAATTGAGCTTTTTGGTGAACTGATAGAGTTGTCCTTCCATGTTTTCCTTCCCCTATTAAATTTTTACACGTGTCATCCATCTGCTGCTTACTTTAAGCCTATGCAGATCACTGTATATACGATCTGGAATTATTAAAAAGGTTATTTTGTTAATATATACACACACACACACACTAAGATATTATAAATATGTTTATGACTAATATATACACACACACACACACACACACACACACTATAAAAAAAATTATCTTGTTGGTTTAGATATATATATGCATATGTATATTTAGTTCATAAAAATATGTATATTATGTATGTACATATATAATGTTTTAATATTTATTATAATAATATCCATATTTATTATTATTATATGTATATAATTTATATATATAAGTACAAACATGTGTGTGTGTGTATATATATATATATATTTAAATATTTTTATTTACATAAATTATATAAACAAAATTAGCATATACATACATATAATACTTATATAAATAATAAGTTTAAATATATACATATATTTGGACAACATACAATATATATCGGATGAGCTACCATGTCCATTGCGATGTAAATCCCAACATCTATAAGTGGGTATAATATACCTTGCACAGGATTTCACATTACACATGCACAGACATACATACACACACACAAACACATATATTTATGATACATATGGGTATATTTATATGTATTAATATATAAATTAAATAAAACTATATTATTTATAAATTTAAATAAAAAATAGATTTTATTTAAATAAAATTTAGAAATATTATAAATAAATTAGAATCCATATATAGGCTTAACATTGACCCAATAAGAAATATTTTTTGAAAATCCACCCATTACTTCCTCAATGGGCTGGCTCTGTTCCAACAATGGTATCAAAGACCAATAATATATGCGGTCTAATTAGTCATGTTAAGGTTAACTAATTAAGCCTACAACCTAGTTAGTAGGGTGTCTAAAAAAGGTATTATCGAAGGATTAGTTTGGGTAATCAAGTATTCTACCTTACCTGGCTATTGGCCTAGCTTGAATAGATATATGGCCCAAAAGGTTGTCCATAATAGAAAAGGCCCAATTTAAATTGGGATTAGGCTAATTTTCGAAATTGTTTGAAATTAAAAATATAAGATTTTAAATTAAAAATTAAATTTAAAATAAGATATACATATATTATAAAAGCTATAATATAAAAAATATTTCAAAATGTTTGAAAAACAATATAAACTAATTTCAAAATTTTAAACTATTAATAAAATTAATAATATTAAATAATTAATTAGTTAAGTTGATCAGTGAAAATATATACATGTATTGTATATTTATGATATATGTTATGATATTTTAAAATGTTTAAGATATCATAAGTATGCATGTATGTATATAATATGAATTTTTGAAACTAATATAATATAATTAAAATTATTCAATTTAGTAAATTAATCAAAGATTGATTAATAAAATAAATTAATAAAATATTAAATAAATAAATAAATTAATTAATTAAAAGGTTAATTAGTTAAATAATATACTCACATATATATGATATATGTGTCATACTATAAAGTTTATGATATATAACAAATATAAAATAATAAAAATTAATTAAAATGTTAATTAATTGAATAAAATTTAATTAATATAATGTTATACGCAAGAGTATTATATAAGTAATATAAAATATAAAAGTTATACAATAATAAAACTTATATGATATAAATACATAAACTAAAAGTGGAACATCAAAGAAACCGAAATGGAATTAAAGGATAAATCCATATGTATTGTACGTACACCATGATTTCCAATGTGTTTGATACTTAAATCATGATGGTATTTCATAAGAATAACATTATTCTATAAGTTGATATCACTCAATATAATCAATATAATTTTGTCTCGACAATATATATATATATATATATATATATATATATATATATTAATAAATTATTTGCATACTCCTTAGTTGTTAAGCAAACTCAAGCTAGGGCTGTTATGTGTAGTATTATTGATATATTTGTTGAGCAAAATCAAGGTACATATACTATACTTAGACGGTCGTGATATAGTAGGTATGAGTGAATAATTTCGTTTTGGTTTGTTGAGCAAACTCAAAGTCAAAGTGTAATTAGGACAAGGTATGAAGGGTTAGGGGTTGTATACGATACAACTGATAAGGAGTTATCCACCGTCCGTGGAGCTATGAGTTACTGAGAAAATTTAAGGTCAAAAATCCAAGACAGGCAAGTTTTAATACCTACAAGTAAAGTCGAAGATTTCTATGTAACAACTTAGGGTTTAGTGAAACATAAAAGGCTAGTGGTAGCCTTATTAGAAAAATGGAATGATAACATTTAACCTTTCTAATATTATAAGAACATATGCTATGTAATGTTATAATAGTAAACATTGATAAATTTAATATGATTGATAAAACGTTATAAATTAAGGTATACAATTGAACTGGATTAAAGGTTGACGAATAGAAATATAACATACACTTACTAATAAATGCGTATTGCATGTTACGCTTCAACACCGATGCAGTCACCTTATTTTACAACTACTATATACATTCGTAATTTGGTCGCTTATACTTTTATCTGGTCGAGACCATATATTGCATTATATGAGTTTCGAACTTTAAACAATACAAGAGTATGGTTATTTGATCCATATACTATCGCATATAAGTGTTGTATCGGGAATGACCCTAGTTCGTAATGCACGATACTTTGATAAAGTTAGTTAATTTGAAATAAGCCAATACACAGTATTGTGAGATCAAGTATTCAATTTGATTGATTACAAATGGATTGTATTGTGTTAAATGTAACACTAGAGAAAAATTACAAGAAAGATCTAAGAATTCAATCACTGAAATGTCAGTTTCATCGGTTTACGCACGATGCATTATATTTGATGTCCTTAAATGTTAAGAATGTTTCATAAAGAGTTCATTATGAAGTTGTAATAAGGGTTTTCTTTTGAATGGTTCGACCATGTAAAAAGCACAATGAGTGTACAAGAGTAGATGTAATTTAAGATACAGTTGGGATGAAGAAAGTGAATAGTTACTTCTACTTCATAATGAAACATCGAAAACAAGATTGTAATAATAATAATTGATACCTAACATTGGAATAAGAAATACGATTTCTATTCCAAAATGTATTTTCATATAGGATATTGTTTTCTATGAAATTTATTTATTCGAGTTCAAGATATTTGACTAAAGAACTCTCCGCTGTAAACTAGTTGCGGTATATGAAATAAATAATTTATATTAAGTGAATGATGTACATTCGAATTCAGTACGTTATTATAACAATGGCGGAAATAGTGGGAGCATGCTATATAGCACTTATTGATTGCATCGAGTTACAAAAATTATTTTCATAAAATGTACTGCAAATTATATATGAAATAATGACTATTTTTGGGTTTGGCTAAAAAATAAATTTAGTTAATTCGATATGAATAGTATGAATATTCTTTATGAAACAAAGCTATAATGTGGTATTTTTTTTCACAAGTAAAGTAATGTGTTAGAAAATACCCAAGTATCTCAAATTATTTTACAATTATTTTGGTATTGTAGAGTAAGCCATAGTTTTGAGATATAATTTTTAGTATATGATTATGAATCGTACGGTACTAGTTAATTATATCTCAAACAATTGAGAGTTATGCACCCATTTATTGGGAGCATTATAAAAGTTAATGAACTCTTCGGATTAATACATATTGATGTATGTAATCGTAATTCTATTAATACCAATGAGTTATTCACCAATGAGTTAGCATGGACATGGATATACATATTTTATACATATGTATAAGTCTATGATAAGCTTGTTTAATATAGAATAGAAGTAAATAAAATAACATGAAATAGAAATGATTCGATTTGATCGAATGGATGAGTACATTGGAAAGATTTCCGAATAAGCTAAAATGAATAAAAGATTCAACCTTAAAAGTCACTCCTCCCTATAATACACAATGATGTATTGATAAGGAGTAATCAAAATTTATTGGACAAAGCACGGTTAATGATGAGTGAAGTTGAGTTCAACTCTTTCTATAAGGTGTGTACTTAAGAGTAATACACAAGGTTAAAATTAATATAATCTAAAGAATAATTTACTAAACCATACAAGATAAGGGGTTTATAAAAAACCTGTACATGTTCTAGACTAAGGAGTTGGCAGATTATGCAAGTCGAAAGACTACATTAATAGTTGTACGTAAGGGATCTTGTGTGAATCATCCCAAGAGAATTTTGGGATCGATAGTTTATAAATGAACAATTTATGTTGTGAACATAAATATATTATGAACTCATGAAAAATTTGTTTTATATAAGGCAATTCATAAGTTGTTTATGAATGCTTATTCCATTGGATTGAGAAACAAATGATGTTTGAAGAAATAACAACTTCATAGTGAAGGAATTTCTTTAAAAATGAAATTAACTAACCTAAATGAACATATCGCATTAGAGTGTCTAATAGGTATTCTCGTACATTGAAGAGAAACTATGAGTTTCTTATAAATATTAAAAATATATATTCCTCAGTTGTTTAATTAAACCATTAAGAGCGTTGACTCTATGATATGTATGAATAGCATATCCGAAATAGATTCCAGTACATTATCAAAATATGATTTTACTAGTTGTACCGAAAGGGATATGATCCATTCGCCACAAAAGTATCTAAGAGAAAGACATATGCAGTTGGAATATAGTGAGCACATAATAAGAATAATATCGTGAATTTAGATTGTTGAAATTAGCATAATAGATTCGTTACTCCATGTGCTCAAGTTAATTTGGACTCTACTCATAAAAATATCGCATGTGATGACTTTATATTTTGGTACATATGTGTTGAAACAGAAAACTCTAAATATGATTTAGAGTAAACTATTTACATATAATAACCAAAATGTCTCGAAGTCAGTGGGAGCGATATTGAGTCTGTGAGTTTTTGGATATAATCCAAGAACTGATATGAAAGTATCATTCAGAATAGCATCAAAATTGAAAAAATGTTTTGATAGAAATATCGAACAGTTTGATTATCAGTCAAAATATAGAAAAAGCATGTGTTCATGAGAAAGAACGTTAAAAGGTACATTGTAATTTCTAAAACAAAAGTAAACAACATACTACTGATTGTTAATGGTCTACTTGTGTTATATGATAAAAATGTCATGATATAGTTCATAATAGAACTTAAAGCTTATTGGAAGTACAGAGACATACTCTGAACCGTTCCACATGAAAAAATAGTTTATCAGCGCCGGAGAGAGTTAATTTAAAGAGTGGATGATTAAAGCATAAAATCATAGCCGTTCACCGAGGGGCTGACCAAATTAGTTTTGAGAAAACCAATTGGAGAGGTTGGAATAAGATTTCATAATTGATCCCAAGTGCAAGGAGGAGATTGATAAAGTTAAGGGTATACCCTAGGGGAAATTATGTAATTTGTCATATATATCTAACTCGATAGCCAATCTTATTCAATATAAAAGGTATTTTTTTATATCATATACTTAATATAATGTGTTATATTGATTAATTAATTTTGTTAAAAGTATATTTGATAGAAAATCCGCAAATGATATGTTATATGATAGTAGTTACAAAGTGTTGTAACCGTAAGTAATTTATCACAATAAAAACAAATATACCATTTTAAATATTCCTTGTCAAAATGCATCGAGATTGCATATTGATATACCCATTGAGCCTAAAGTATGTAACACGCTACAAATGTTAGGCAATGTATTACTCATGACTGTTGGGGGCACCTAGGGGTTACATGCTAATAGTTATTGGATAATTATGGAATGACTTGCTTGATAGTATTATATTGGCTGAAATAACTAAGGTCAAATAGAAAATATCAATGTGACTGATTTACATACTTCTCTCGACTTGAGAATATCGTGGATCTACAATATGAAAGCTCCGCTTTAATAGTCAACTCATGGCATGTCGTCCATTAATATGGACTACAGTTGGATCAAGTGGAAGTATTGGAACTGAAGCACTATCCAAGAGGGGATTCATATCCTTGGTTATATAGGGTTAGTATCACGGTCAACTAAAAGTCAACTTAAAATCAAAGTTTCTGACCAGAGCATTTTGGTTAACAATAATTGTTATAATTGAACTAAAAATTTTGTGTTTAGACTATAGAGTTGAATATGGATGATATTAGATTTTTGACCACTATCAAGTTCCATAAGTCCAAAATAATATAATTTTGATAAAGAGAATTGATGTAAATAAATGCCATAATCGGGTAACACTTAACTAAGTCAAATTGGATTTTACCGAAACCAAGTATATGATAAATTTGGCTAAAATGTCACACTATCTACTAAGTGATGTGTGAACATTAATATTCAAATAGTTCGATATTAATCACGGATCAAATTTACACGTGACGAGTCATACAGCTGATATGATGAATTCTCTCGTGAACATTAATATTCGGATAGTTCAAAATTAATGGCTGACCATATTTACACCTGACAGGTCATACAAACGATATGATGAATTCTCTTTTGACCAAATGATTTAATCAATTTACAATTGTTATAAATTAATTAATATTTATGAAACATTAATTAATAAATTTGATTATGATTTGAGGAACAAATATTATTAAATATATTTATAAGAGTTATAAATATAACAGTCGACATACGATATCAATTAGCGATTAAATTGGATTTAATAAAATAATATTTTTTATGAGCTTAAATAGGATCTTGACCCATAATGATGGGTATGATTTTTGCCCGAAAGAGGGAGATAAGGGGTGGCACGATTAGGTTAGAGCTGTCGGCATTTGGAATGCTGGATCGAGGGAAAACTGGTATGAGATATGATCCACTATTTTCTCTCTTCCATCCACTATTTAAACACTTCTAACCTTATTTGAAAATAGCCTTTTGCCGCCACTCCTTCCTTCCATTGCTAGCCGATTTCATTCCTTAAGTGCCATATCATATCAAGCTCAAATCAATTCAAAGTCGATTACGAGGTGTGCTTCAAGGCATTGGTTGTAGGTATATTTTTTTACTAAATTATAGTTTATAATTTCTGAATAAAATTCCATTATATATATATATATATATATTATTATACTGTTAGTAAGGTGATGATTCTTATATGTGTGGATGTTGTCACAAGCCAGATTGATTATATGTATGTATTTACTTAAAAAAAATTATATATATATATATATAAGTCAGATATATACAGTTGAATATTTTATATATAATAATATTATACTATTAATATATATATATAAGTCAGATATATACGGTTGAATATTTTATATATAATAATATTACACTCTTAATATATATACACACATACTGTTTGCGCCAAAATTGGACACAAACCCCAAATACCGTGAAAGCACCAATGTATGAACACAAACCAACGATATTCAAGCACAAATAACAGATCTCAGCAAATAACAAGCAGCAAATCAGAAATAATGAACAGAGACACAAGTTTTATAGTGGTTCGGCTATCTCCGACCTACGTCCACTCCAAAGTTTTATCCTTTTATTAATTATCCTTGCTTGTTACAAGTGATTACAGCAGTTACAAAGTCCAAATTCGAAATCGATGGTAGAAATGATGATATGGAATGATTCTGGCAGCGTCCGGGCATGCTTGTTCTCTCTCGATTCTCCCCCCTTTTTTGAATGACCAGGGGCTCTATTTATAGGTGTAGGAGCTGATATTTCTCCTAAAATTCTGGTTGACCGCTTTTAGCACGTGAGGGGGCCCATACGGCCGAATTCTGGAGATCCGGGCCCACATCGGGATCGATTCGAACTCCATTCGAACCGATAAAGAAATCATCCAATTGAGCTGAAATTTGGTGACAACATTCTTCAACATGTATGTAAGCTCCTGTAAAAATTTCATTGCATTTGGATCAACGGTTTGGAAGATATGATCGATTCGAGATCAAAGCTCCGTATGTTCTGCCTGGTTCGAATCCATGCTTCGAATCCACGCTTCAAATCCATGCTTCGAATCCATGCTTCGAATCCATCCAAAGCGCGTGCGCATCGAGGACGTGTCACGAATTCTCCGGGTCGATCCACCTTTGTCGCCGCGTTGAACGTTTCTTCCCTGGTTCGTATCGATCGCTTCAAAATTGTTCCTAAGTTCTTCGAGTCCATGAAGTCGACTCCCTGCGTATCCTTCTCGAACGCTCTCTTCGTATCGATAGGCACGAATCCAGAATCCTATCGATTCGAACCACCATCAATATGAACTAACCTGTGTACCCCTTTATGGATACAAAGGAGATCCATGCCGTCATCGAGTCGAAGTCCACCTGTCCTTCCCATCTGATCGATACGAAGACCATCGTGCCGTGTGCAAGCTGATCGATATGAAAGGTATCGATTCGAAGCCATCACTTCCTGATCGATACGAGGTATATCGATTCGAACCATCCTTGCGCTGTGCCCTCGATCGATGCGAACCTGATGGGTTCGAATCTGATGGATTCGAAACGAGCACCACCTTGACCCTTTGATGGATTCGAACATTATGACTTTCCTACCTTGCATCGATCATAACTCCTTCATATGAACTCCGATTAACCTGAAATTTGAAACATAGCCTTTCCTAATCCTTATCATCATCTCCAATCAATTTCGTCCCGATCGGAGTTCAACCAAATTTTGACGATATCGATCGCCGCCTTACTTTCAGTCGATCTCCAATCCCAATATCCATAATCCCTTGCTAATTTGTTGATATTCCAGTTTTGACCAAAAAATGGGATAACACTTTGCCCCCCAAAACATGCCTTTTGATAAGTAGGCGTGTTTTGAATAGTTCCGATTCCAAAATCCAAAGTCCATAGCCATATCTCCAGAGTATGTCATACTTGACTGCTTCGAGTCGATGCCCAATTCCAAATCCCGTAACCAAAGCCCTAGCCAATTCCATATCCATTCGAACTCGACAGCCGAGTCCTGATCCATCCTTATCCAATAGCCAATAACCAGATCCAGGACCTCTCCGGGTCGATATCCGAATCCATAACCTCTCCGGGTTCTTGCCAAGCGTAATCCACACCTGACGACCGTGGTCCAGTGTCCCTGGACGTTGAGCTAACCTTTCCGGGTTCTTGCCAAGCGCAATCCACACCTGACGACCGTGGTCCAGTGTCCCTGGACATTGAGCAATGCCGTGGCTTAAGTCCTAAGCCGAATCCTGGTCTCTCCAGACCCATGTTGAGCATAGTCCATACTCAACGACCTGATACAATAATCGATAATATGGGGCCTAAGTCCTAGGCCGAATCCTGGTCACTCCGGACCCTTGCCGAGCATAGTCCATACTCGACGACCTGAATGAGTCAATTTACCACGTTCGGGCAAAGTGACTCACCACCTGCCAGGCGTAATCCATACCCGACGACCATTTATCAAAAACCAGATGAAAATCCAATCAAAATCCAACCCAAAATCCAAATCCAAACCAGAAAACAGAAATACAAAGCAGCATTCAAAATCAAAAACAACCATCCAGAGAAAAACCCAAATCAAAAAGCAAGCAAAACCAGGAGTTCAATCCAAACTCCAAATCCAAAAAGAAAAGCAGTGTCCAATCAAAAAGCAAAAGATAAATTTCACAAACCACAGCATCGCAGTTTATCATCATTCAGAGCATGCCTAGGGGCTATCTCCGTCCCCATACATGTGTAAATGACTTGGTTGCTTGCCAGTAGTTCGCTACTTATTTCACATTATCCTGATCAGTGGATGATCAATCGTCCATCATCCCTGGGCCTCACATCATCACGATGTGAGGTAGTCGGTAGTTGCTCCTGCTTTACTGTTGCATTCCGAGTTCCGACAAATTGCTGTAACTGTCCATTCCTTACATGCTCCTCGATTATATCCTTTAAATGCCTGCAGCTGTTGGTGTCATTTCCGTCTAAATCATGGAAGAGGCAGTGCCTTCCTGATGTCCTTTCCCGTTCTGATTGTTCTCTCCTAGCCGGCCTCCGGTAAGGAAGGCGATTCCGAGTATCCAGGTATATCCGCTCAAGCGTCTCGTTCAATCCTGTGTATGTAGAAAACTTTGGATCCTTCCATCGCTTCCTAGCATTTCCAGAATCATCGTCCAACTTCCTTTTCCCTCTGTCTTTATCCAAACCTTTGCTGGATGGTCCTACATCCTGAGTTGCATTAACCCTTTTCACCTTTAAATCCGTACTCGCATCTTCCTGCCGAAGGAACCTTTCTGCCACGTGAAAGAATTCGTCGAGATCCTGTGGGGGATCTCGTATCAGAAATGCCTTAAAATCTAAGTCCTCCCTGACTCCTGATACTGCTGCCATTAAAACCATCGATGGATCAGGCCGATCCACCGAAGCGACTGTCGCACTGAATCAAGTTAGAAAAGCTCTAAGCGATTCATCCATCCTTTGCTTCACCGATGTTAATGTCATCACATTCTTCGGCCTCTTGACGTGAACCTAAAACTGTCCCAAAATTTTTTCCACCAATTCTCTCCAAGTCCTGATAGATCCTTCTCTCAGCTGCCTAAACCACATTGCAGCTAAGTCCGTCAGATACAAAGGGAAGCATCGGGCCATCACTTCCTCCGATGCTCCCAGCACCTCCATGTGTCTGGTGTACCTCATCAAGTGATCAGTTGGGTCTGCCTTACCATCATATACCTCCACGCTAGGTAGCTTAAACTTAGGTGGATTCGGA
This sequence comes from Allium cepa, assembly GCA_030765085.1. Lineage (NCBI taxonomy): Eukaryota > Viridiplantae > Streptophyta > Magnoliopsida > Asparagales > Amaryllidaceae > Allium > Allium cepa. Next base: position 967,882,805 of record CM060932.1, on the reverse strand, counting down.
GCCATCCTTATTTCCCAAGCAAACGGACTCCTATTCACTCCTTCCAAGTCCCCGTTGGTCAAACCACCTCGCACAGTTCTTCTGATGATTTCTACTAATCCGGTATTGTCTGTTGGGGGTTGCCCCCCATGCCCCCGAGGGAACTCCGGCACATATTCCTCGTGTGGTTCACTAGAAGCAACGTTAGCTCTAGCCTGTTGAATTCCTTCCAAAGGTCCTCCTGTATTGGATCCCGTGGGCCTGCCCTCAAGCCCTTGATGATGGCCTTCTGGCTCCGTATCTCATCCTCCATTGGGTTTCACGACCCTAGTCCCCTGTCCTGCATCCACAACGGCTGTAGCTGTTCCTAAGTTCTGCATCCCTGCAGCTCTCATTTGCTCAAAGAAAGTCTGCATCATTTCCTGTTGGTTTTTCGACAATCTCTCTTGCAAAGAATTTGCCATAGCCTCCATTTCATCCCGGGTTATGTAGATTGAAGCCTATCCTTCCCCGGCTCCGGAGGATGCTTGTTGACTTCCTTCTTGTTGGCTTCTCTCAGCCCTTTGCCTTCTACTATTTTGCCTAGTCATTGTCCTTGAATCCAAACTCTTTTAAAATCTTCAAATCCAACTTTCAAATCCAATGTAGCGGGTGCTAGTCCTTCTCGGTGAAAGCACCAAAGTGTTTGCGCCAAAATTGGGCACAAACCCCAAATACCGTGAAAGCACCAGTGTATGAACACAAACCAACGATATTCAAGCACAAATAACAAATCTCAGCAAATAACAAGCAGCAAATCAGAAATAATGAACAGAGACACAAGTTTTATAGTGGTTCGGCTATCTCCGGCCTACGTCCACTCCAAAGTTTTATCCTTTTATTAATTATCCTTGCTGGTTACAAGTGATTACAGCAGTTACAAAGTCCAAATTCGAAATCGATGGTAGAAATGATGATATGGAATGATTCTGGCAGCGTCTGGGCGTGCTTGTTCTCTCTCGATTCTCCCCCTTTTCTGAATGACCAGGGGCTCTATTTATAGGTGTAGGAGGCTGATATTTCTCCTAAAAATCTGGTAGACCGCTTCTAGCACGTGAGGGGGCCCATACGGCCGAATTCTGTAGATCCGGGCCCACATCGGGATCGATTCGAACTCCATTCGAACTGATAAAGAAATCATCCAATTGAGCTGAAATTTGGTGACAACATTCTTCAATATGTATGTAAGCTCCTGTAAAAATTTCATTGCATTTGGATCAACGGTTTGGAAGATATGATCGATTCGAGATCAAAGCTTCGTATGTTCTGCCTGCTTCGAATCCATGCTTCGAATCCATGCTTCGAATCCATGCTTCGAATCCATTCAAAGCGCGTGCGCATCGAGGACGTGTCACGAATTATCCGGGTCGATCCACCTTTGTCGCCGCGTTGAACGTTTCTTCCCTGGTTCGTATCGATCGCTTTGAAATTGTCCCTATGTTCTTCGAATCCATAAAGTCGACTCCCTGCGTATCCTTCTCGAACGCTCTCTTCGTATCGATAGGCACGAATCCAGAATCCTATCGATTCGAACCACCATCGATACGAACTAACCTGTGTACACCTTTATGGATACGAAGGAGATCCAAGCCGTCATCGAGTCAAAGTCCACCTGTCCTTCCCATCTGATCGATACGAAGACCATCGTGCCGTGTGCAAGCTGATCGATACGAAAGGTATCGATTCGAAGCCATCACTTCCTGATCGATACGAGGTGTATCGATTCGAACCATCCTTGCGCCATGCCTTCGATAGATGCGAACCTGATGGGTTCGAATCCGATGGATTCGAAACGAGCACCACCTTGACCCCTTGATGGATTCGAACAACATGACTTTCCTACCTTGCATCGATCATAACTCCTTCATATGAACTCCGATTAACCTGAAATTTGAAACATATCCTTTCCTAATCCTTATCATCATCTCCAATCAATTTCATCCCGATCGGAGTTCAACCAAATTTTGACGATATCGATCGCCGCCTTGCTTTCAATCGATCTCCAATCCCAATATCCATAATCCCTTGCCAATTTGTTGATATTCCAGTTTTGACCAAAAAATGGGACAACACATACATACATACATATATATATATATATATTTAATTATACATATATAGTTTATATTTAATTATAATATCATTCCACGACAATAATTGATCATATAATTTTATGCATGTATATTTACAGCAATAATAGTTTTTACAGACTATAAAATAATTATTCAATGTTATTTAAATTAATATACTATATAAATAAATCTTATAAAATAAAATATGTTTCAAAAATTATTATATCATAAGATAAGCTGTAAGCCAAAAATATAAAACATCAATTTTGCTATTTTTAAAAATTATTATAATAAACAGTTGAAAAGACAATAAGTTAATAAAAATAATTTTTTACAATAGAATATTGCAGAAATATTTTTCAAACTTTGAAATATCATTTAAGATTTTTTGGAAATTTAAAATTTGAACAAAATATTTCAAAAATATTTTTTGTTAATATTTTTTCCATTTTCAAGTGAATAATCAATCAATATATTTTTTAAAATAATAAATATCAATAATAACATTTTAAGGTGTCGTACATACGATCTAGAATTATTAAAAAAATTAATTGTTTAACACACACACACACAAACGTATCAAGGTATTATAAATATTTTCATGAATACATACATATATATATTTCTATTTTGTGGATTTAGATATATATATATATAGTTCATAAAAAATATTTTTTTGATATTTATTATAATAATATACATGCCAATATTATTAATATTATATATACAAAATTTTAATATATATAAATACACATATATTTATAATATTTTCATTTACATAAAATTATTTAAACAAAGTTAGCATATAAATATATTATAGTTATATAAGTAACAAGTTTAAATAGATGCATATATTTGGACAACATACGATATATATTAGATGAGTCAATGTGTCCGCTGTGACGTAAATCTCAACCTCTGTACATAGGCATGTTATACCTTGCACGGGATATCATGTTATACATGCACACACATACATATATGTATATGATACATATGTGTATATTTGTAACAGCCCGCAAATCCTTACCCCTTGAGTTAACACTATTCTACAACAATCAACTCAAGTTGTACAGAAATACGAACCATTTGGGTTAAAGAAGAAGAGGTAGAAGAAGAAAATAGAAAACAACATCAGAATCTAACCATCGCAGCGAAATAAAATATAATAGATAATAAATGGTCTTTACACAAATTCAATTATATCTGTTTATATATTACATTATCAGAGTACATCAAATCACAGCTCAACATCAATAACATACAACTGGATACACAGCAACTCAACACAGCGGAATATATATATATATATAAACAAGTACAGAAGTACGTATCGTCATCCGGCTCGCCTCCTGAGCTCCACAACATCATATCCTGTGTCCTATAATACTCGGTCTGACCCAGGCATTACAGTTAAATAATACCCGAGTCAGTCTGAATACCGGCGTGAGAAAATCGTACCCAATTGATTATTAAAGTTTCAAAAATCCTTTGAAAACAAAAGCATCTCGTAAGACCACGCCACAAATAAACATGTCGGGTTTTTACCTTACGATAGCAAAACAATTTTTATAGAAATCCTCTGATATTATAATAGGGTCCATATACAAATACTTATAAAATAGCCGAAATTGTTACATCTATTAAATTCTAGCTACTAGCCACAGAGTGGGTAATACAAACAAAACTCGTACAAGGCTCGTAGGAAGAATGGATTCCAACTAATGACTAGGCACTAGGGTACCACCTGTCACAGTATGGGGCCTAGATCACCGTACCGAGGAGTACGCCCGCTCCCCTGCAACACAAGGCCGGGACTACCCCTTACTGGATAATCCCGAGTGAGATCACCCCGCGGTTGGGATCAGCAACCGCCTACTAAGTCGAAATAAAAAGGGACATCTAGACTGGAATGACCTCACCCTGCTTGGGTGCTACCCACCTAGCCTTGCTGCATAACCCCTGATTTTCAGTCATTCCCATTTGATGAGGCTTGAGGCTAAGCGTTACCTTTTTAGGATATATCCCTTAGAATGCTCATCGTCCACCTGACGATGTTTCGTAAGCATTCATCCATACAAGTCCGTCCCGGGTTCGAACGGAACCGAAGGCACTATTCCTACCACATCCATTTTGGAAATATCCTCAGGATTAGTAGCGACTAGCCCTTGCACTTCACTGCTCCATCTTCGAATCCAAAATCGTTTCCACGAAACGTACAAACCGGATCGAAGTGGTTTTCGAGAAATTAATCTCGATCCCGGTCTCTTCGAAACGATCAACGCATTTGGCCAATATTGATAGTCGGTTATTTAATTATCAATTAATATTCACAAACAACCATCCAATAATAAATAATTTTCCAAATTATTTATTTATCTCAAAATATCTTTACAAGATATATTTCTATTCTCAATCCTATTGAAAACAGTTTCAAAACCATCTTTCTTTTCAGAATAAACTTTCCCAAATATTTTCTATCTCCTCTGAAATCACCAAGCACAAAAATAGATTTTTAAAATAATTTAAAACACTTTACTTTGAAAATATACTTTAAACATTTAAGTTAAATTACTTCAATAATTTGTTAAAAATACATACTATACGAATATTTGAAAATAAGGTTACTTAATAAAATATAAAACCAGATTTACACTTTTAAAACAAATACTAAATCACTCTTTAAATAATTATTGCTATAATATATTAAAAGGAAATACTTGCTTTAGAAATTAAATATTAGAAATAATAAATTTTACAAAACTTGCTTTCTTTAAAAACAACTTTAAAACATTTAATTTATATTTACAAATTTACTTTTTAAAAACTTGTACTTGGCCATTCAGAGAAAATTCCAACTTCAAGCACTTAAATCAATTTCCCAAATTGATTTCCAATTTATTCTATTTGAAATAAATTTCTTTACTTGCTCGGTTCATTTCAAAATTCATTAATTATGGACTTTATTTTTTTTTTTTATTATTTTCTGTTTGATTTTAAATCTTTTAACTGAAATATACAAATTTCAGGCTTTTCCCATTTTCTTCTTTGTTCCTTTCAATTTAAAAACATTTGTCGTTAACAAAATCTTAAATTTAAAATAAATGTTTTGTTCTTTTAGATATTAGCATTGGTGTTTACAATTCATTAACTTTCTATTAATTCAAAAATCTCCTTTCTATACTCAAAATTTATTAATTAGAATTCTTATGTCACTTTATTTTTATTTTTTTCATTCTTAAATTTATTCAAATTTCCTTTATTATTTTACTTACAAATTACTTCCTTTATTTTCTTTCCAACATCCAAGTTATATATTTTTGGAAATTCATTATACCCAATTATATCCAATCAAACCATAGCATTCAATATTTCAACATAATCCATCATAAACTATCAAATCATCATAACATGGGGATTTAAATAATTTAAATAAATGTTGAGGGATCCAGTTGGATCCCTCCAACCTGTTTTCCCCTGCATCCACAGACGTTAGCACAATATGAAATATCTTCACTATGAAATGAGGAAAATCAATCATTTCATGGTGTAGTATATACTACTATATAACACAACAATCAATTCAACCATTCAAACAATTATTTAAATTTAATCATTTAAATTTTAAATTAGCCAGATGAGTGAGATTAACTCACCTTTGTTTTTATTGGCATCCATTCCAATCCAGCTTTCCACTTTCTCGATTTTTAACCTTGTATAAATATTTATTCGATTTATTAATATCCTTGGTTAACCAAAAGTCTGTTAATGTTTAATAAATTTAAATTAACAAATTCTCTTTAAATAAATTATTTTTGGTAACTAAATTAAATTAAATCAATTTATTAACAACATTAATCACTAATAAACATTCTTAACATAAACTGGTAGATTTACACTTCTAAACTACCTGCATATAACATTTTATAAACTGTATGTAAGTACATAAAAAATTTATTGTCTATTTATTATTATTTGGATAAATCCAACCATTAATCTCCATTCATTTATTCAACCCAAATTAATAATTTGATTTAAACTATTTTTATATATATATATATATATCCGTATATCAAATAAATAAAAGCAACAGAATACCTTACTGCCGAAGAACCCACTCGCGAGTGCATACGTAATCGCACACGTCTCTGAACCGTTGAAACCCCAAATCTCAAAACCCTAAATCGCCTGCCAATCCCAAACCCGTGCCCATCGAAGCTTTCTTCAAGGACGCGCTCGTATGCACACGCCTCCTCAAAATCACAACCCTAGGTCGTCATCGCCTTTACCCACGTCGCATGCTTGAGAGGCCTAAACCCTAGCTGACTTCAAGTCGCGATTAAGCGTCAGCCGCCCCTTCGATGAACGTCGACGTCGCCCAGGTCGCGAGGCCTCGGTGCGAACTGCTGCCATTTTTTTTATCTAGTGAACGAACGAATTCGTTCCATTTAGAGAAGGAAAGAATTGAAATCGAAATCTGCTTTATTTCTTTCTGTGGATGCTATTATAAAATGAAAGAGGGGATATGATATTTTGGAAAGGAAGTGGCGTGCTTTGGAAGCCACTACTTGATTTTTGTTAAGTTATAATATTATTTAATTTTTATCTCGGCTGATAAGAAATGAGGAGAGACAGGTAAGTGGCGTGTTACAGAAGGGAAAGACAGGTTCAATTCATAGGGTGGCTGGTGGATTTGAAGTATTGACAAAATATAATTATATATATATATATATATATATATATATATATATATCTTTAATTAATTACAAATTGTCTCGATAAAATTCCCAGCGCGTTTTTATAACGTACGCTCACTCAGCCACTCCAAATGCTAAGAAATTTGAAATCCGGTAATAATTCAATATTTCGGATCTAATGGAACTGATTTCGTCGAATTCCAAGACTATGTCTCGGAAGGCTATTTTTAAATTCAATTTAAACGGTATAAATTTCAAAACTTAACCAACCATTTTTAAATTTGATTCCAACACTTCTATCCTCTTCAGTATTATCAATATAAATTTTATAAGCCTTCAAATTGTTTTTAACAGGCTTAAAACTCCAGGTTTAACATTTTATCCAACTTCAAATTATTTAATTCAATAATTTCAATTATCTAATAAATTGTGATATTCGTAATTCAAGTTAAAATTATTATCTTGAATATTTAAAATCAATTAAATATTCCGATTTTAAATGCTCGAAAATTTTGGGTCGTCACAATATTTGTATGTATTAATGTATAAATTAAATAAAACTATATAATCTATAAATTTAAATAAAACAAGAGATTTTATTTAAATAATATTTAGAAGTGTTTAAAATAAATTAGATTTCATAAGCCTAACATAGATCCAATAAGGGAATTTTTTTGAAATTCTTGCACAACTTCCGTTATGGCATGGTCCAATTTGAACAGTTTGCTGCAAAAGCTATTTTCCCTCATGATAGTATATATTTAACCGTATTATAATTATTAAGTAATTAATAAATATACGTTAATTAATTGAAAGACAAAATGATACTTGAATAAGGATAAAAAATATAATTGAATTCAAACACAAAGATACGTTTAAATATCCTGGATCAATATTAAAAAAAAGAAAATATTATCGACTCCCTATTTCCAATGTTACCATAACAAAAGTACATTAAAAATTTAATAATATAACAGAATGATATTTACAAAAACAAAAACTTTCAGATCCTAGCTAAACTTGATTTTCACCATCAAATCAAAAATTCCAACATTTTTAATTAAACATTTTTATAGAAATCTGTATAAAGTTGGGAGTTGCACATATATGGAGAGCACCATTATTTTTTGTGCGATTTCGAAAATCCAAAATGTATAATACCTGAACTTTCCTATTTTAATTTTATTTTTTCAATTTTATGCTAAAAAATTAATATGTAATTATATATATTCTACACGATGGTTTTATATTTCTAAAGGTGATTTACGTTCTTAACGAATTTTTTATTACGTGAATAATATCTGCATTTTCAAGAAATAATCTTTTTCATTATTGTGTTTTCTGTGCGTATAAGATATAAATTGATAATCATATTTCAGTTTACAACTGATAATTTACTATTTTGCAGGTTTTAGTCTTTGAAAATGTGTAAAGGTTATACTTTTTACAAGGTGTCAAGTAGTATTTATTTTTGTAAACGTTTCATTGTAAAATGGCATATAATGGCGTTATTCTTAACTGCTTTTAATCTACATATTTTTACTCTTTACATACAATTTTTAAAACGTGCCCATGCCCCCGCACCTTAATTTTTCAAAAGTACATATGTTATATACTTTTATAAAATAAATTTTTTGTAAATTTTATATATCGCTTTAGCGTAAAGAAGATGGCATCTACGTGGTACCAAGTTTTTCATTTTTTTAACATTTTTGCACATTTACTTAGTTATAGTTTGCAATTTTCAATAATGTAGGATGTATGCATTTTTGATTTTACAAAACAACATATAAATCCGCGAAATTTCCATGTCTATGTGAATTTTGATTTTATAATTTTTTGTATTTTTTATAATCTTTGGAAATGTGTTTTGGTATTTTTTTTCATGATATCGTGATATAGAGAGATGGGATATATGTGTTGATGTTTTTGACGTAGAATTTTGAATATGAGGACTTATGGTGGATTATTAAATTATGGAAGTCCTTCCACCTAAGTTCAAATAAAAACGTAGACTGATTTTATAAAACCTATAGTAAAAAAAGACATAGAAAATATGATGTAATGTTAGGATTGTGTAGGTCAAATCCCTAATTTTATGAAATATTTTTTTCACAAGATTTTAAAATCACTGATTTGATGAATATGTCAAATAATGAACAAATAGCAATGATGATAATTATATAAGAGAACACGGTAATTTGGAACCAAATTTTCATTATTACTTGATTATCGAGAAGTTACAATAGAGATTACAAGAGATTTCTATGGTTAGAATAAAAAAATAAAATAAATACAACTTCATTTGAATAATAATGTTATTTGAGTAAAATGTATTTACTTGGAGAAGAATAATGATTCTTTCGTAAATTCAAAAGGACCAATGCATTAATTTTCATACCACTTCACATTATATAGCAATCATTATTGTCCTAACTGATTGGGTAGTAAGTTATTCCATCTAGTGCATCATTTGACTATAACTACCATTCTTTATTCTTCATTAATACAATAATTGAATAAATCTGTTAATTTTGATTACTTCCTTACTTTCTTCTTTCATTCTTCACCTCTCTCCTCATATTTAACCAATAATTAATTAATAGAATCAATCAATTAATTTTCATTCTTTATATATTTGGTATTACATACATTTGAGCATGCAGTTCTATCATACCATAATGATCGAAATATACAAATCGTTCATTTCTTCATCGATTTCAATTCGCCAAGAATAAAGAAAACCTGTTGGATCCTCACCCTTGATTTCCATTAGTCGAAGTTATTCAAGAGGGTGTGAATTATTGTTGTGAATTATTGGTACGATCACTTAGTCAATTATTTCTTGAATTCTTCCGGTAACGACCCCTCCACTATACCCATATTATTAAAGAATGTTATAAATAATGTCGTCTATTTTTTTTTATAGAGAATATGGCTTGTTAAGGGCGACCAAATGCGAATATATATTTAAACTAACACTGACACGTCATACTTACCGTTTATCTTAATATCTAGAACAAATTTTGACGTGTACAGTCTCCGTCTAAAGTAATAAATACACTGGTTCTCAAAATCAAAGCAGTATAGCATGTAAAACAATAATCACTGATCACGGCGAATAATATACATCATATACAAATACATACTATGAGTCCACAAAATATGATACTAGACCGATATAATATACATCCAGGACAAGTCAGTATCTCAAATTAAACATCCCATCATATACATATATATAATCCTACACGAAATAAACTGAAAAATCAAAATAATTTATCTCCATGCTAGCACACCTACCCAAAAGCTGCACGTCCTGTAACCTGAAAAGTCTCAGCCTGACTCGAGTATTATAAAAATAACAAAACGGGTTAGACTATCTCTAAATATCCAGATGATGAGAACATGATATAACAAAGGGTATATGACATTATAAATAAATAAAAATGTCATAAATATAAATAAGTCACTAGAATAATTAAACTCAAAATCCATCTCAAGGCGCAATAATATTTAAATCATGAAACACAGAATAAATCACAAAGGCTCAAATTCCAGAATAATTAGAAATATCTCAAAATCCAAGAAAATCTAATCCATACCGATCAGAATGATCATTCATACTGATCGTAATGATTGTCCATACCAATTACAACGATTGTCCATACTGTGAAAAAAACAAAATGCTAATCCATACCGATCTTATACCAAGGATCATCCATATCGTGATGAACAAAATCTCAATCGATCTCAAGGATCATCCATACCGATCATAATAATCGTCCATACCAATCAGATTGATCATAGAAACATAACTCAAAGGCCTTAGAAGATATAACTCATACCGATCTAGATGATCGTAAAAGAAATCCATGAGTATGCCACTTAGGATCTATTGGCTTGAAATCCGAACATCAAAAGAGAACACACTCTAAAGTGCTAAATACTAGCACTTTAGTAATCATGAGAGCTTAACCAGAACATCTCTTATCATTTGGTGAAATTTAAGTATTTACTAGAAGCTAGTAAGTCTCACTCATTGCGGACACAACAGGAAAATTTGAACTATATATCTCTTAAGGATATATTGGCCTAAATTCCGAAAACCAAAAGAGAATATAACCATAAAGTATTAAATACATTCCCAAAGGCAATCACAAGAATTTAACCAAAGCATCCTATACTACCACGTGAAATTCAAGTATTCGCTAATGTGTTAGTAAATTCCACTCAAACATTCTACTCAATGAGTTATACTATATTCGATGATGCGTTACTTAAGAGCATTAAACCAATCAATAACACTAAGTCGATTATTAGTACTTTCCATGTTATATAATTAAGGCTCTCAAAATTTTATCTCGACGCCTATCCCAAATCCTTAAATAAAAATGAACCACCAGATCCAAAATTTATTAAATAATAGGAATTGTATTTTAAAGAATATAAAATTGTTTTGAAGGCAATATATATAATTCCAACAAGTTTTATTTAAAATTTGAAATTGTCACTTTCCTTTATAAAAAATTTCATTCCAAAACATGCTTGTCTTTAAACAAAATTTAGACTTATAACTAACTATTTTGTTATAAAATACTTTCTTTTCTTTTAAATGCATACTAATATACATTAAAATTTTACTTGATTTTATGAAGAGCATGAAAACAGTTATATTAAACTCCAGGCAAGTCATTTCCTTTGAAAGCATATGTATGTAGATTAAAACTCAACTTGATTTCATGAAGAATATGAAATTCAATTATATTAAACTCAAGGCAAGTCATTTCCTTTAAAAGTATATATATTAAAGCTCAACTTGATTTCATGAAGATTATGAAAATCAATAATGTTAAACTCAAGGTAATGTTCCAGAATCTCAGGTTGAAAGCATATCAAAGAAATCTAAACCGCTACTAGAAAGTTACAATAGAAACCACAAATCATCACCTAGCAGCTGACTGGTTACTTCGACCAGTCAACTGGTGGAGCGTACCAGTTGACTCCAAGGAGTCGTTTCTAAAGCGATCTGCTCCATGAAAAACTTATAGTCATTTTTAGGTCATTTTCGATGACCCCAAGCACTCTAATGTAGTTTTAACTTGCTCCTATATCATAGTTAATGACCTGAACGAACTAGAGATGGCCAAAATCCAAATGGATGATATCTTCTTTGTATTTCAAGTAATTTAAACAATTCAAACTATTCAATTCATGACATATTCAATCATATACAATCAGAACAGAAATCAGTCCAAAAATTAAAGCACATGCAATCCTATTTAGAGAAAGTTGTTGAGGATCACTCGCCTTTATACGCTCATATAGCTTGCTAGATCTTCACCTAAGCCTTCCTAGACTTAAGCTTCGCCAAAATTGCCTATAATTTTAAAAACAAAACCAAACCAACAAACAACATGATAAAGAAAACAAGATCAAAATCAAAGTTTTGGAGCTGTGGAGGAGTAGAATGGTTGAGAGTACTTGCTAATAATTATTTCGGATTTAATAGGAATTGTAACGACCCAGAATTTTGAACAATTTAAATTGAAAATATTTAATTAATTTTAAATATTTGAATGATGGTTTAGTTTGGATTCTCAATATAACTTTGGATTTGGTGATTAAATTTTAGAATTTAATCTATTCAAAGTTGAATAAAAAAAAAATTGAATCTTAAATTTTAAGCCGATTAAAAATATTTCAAAGGCTTGTAGAATCCATATTGATAATACTGAAGATAATCGAAGCTTCAGAATTTAATTTGAAAAGTGAATTGTTCAGTTTTGAATTTTAATCGTTTGAATCGATATTTAAAAATAGCCGTCCAAGACACAATCTCGGAATTCGACGAAACCAGTTCCATTGGGCCCGTAATATGGATGTATTCTCGGATTTCAAATTTCGTATTTTTCGGAATTGATATGTGAGCACACGGTGAGTAAACACGTTGAAAATTTTCAATGAATTCAATTTAAATTTAAATTTAGTCAACATCAGCACTCTTTTGCCTCAAATCAAAACACTGTAGAGGTAAGGTAGGCACGTTAATATCAAAGACTTTCTCTGCAAAGTCACGTACTCGTGTTCCCCCCTCTTCTTTTTAAAAGCAGGCATTGCAAACAAATTTCGAACGACATAAAAATGGCTGCATACAGGAAGTCCAAAAGAAAAAAAATATAATGGCGGCCTTCATTTTCCTTTCCCAAATTAAAATCTCGTTCATTCGTCCCCCTCTTTCGCATTCATTTACGTTAAAGAAATCGAAATCTCAGGTTAAAAAAAAGGGCAGAGGGGCTTTCGAGTCGATCTCGATTGGAATCGAGAGGCGCAGGCCGAGGCCGTGAGTTCTTCGCGCTCGCCTAGGGTTTCACGAGGGGCGGCAGCATCGACGGCGACGCAATCAAGCAGGGCGCGCGAGATAATGGAGGTGGCTAGGGCTTTGGGGTCGCATGGGTTCTCAAGCGGCGGTGAGGCTAGGGGTTCTGAGGCGTCGGCTAGGGTTCAAGCAACTGAAGAGAAAGGGGGCGCGTGCACACGAGCGCGTGGGCCGCGTGGAGAGGGTCGCACGACTAGGGTTTCGCGAGGCGCAGGAGATGCGGCGGCGGCAACAGCGAGTCAGGGGGGGTGGTCGATCGCGTGAACGAAGCTAGGGCTCGTTCGATTCGAACATGACAGTGAGGTAGATTATTTTATTTTGTTCAATTTTAAATTTATATATATAGACAGTGAATTTTTTTTTACAGAAAAGAAAAAAAATATATTGCTGTTATTTACCAGGAGAAGTTAGTTTTGAATTTAAATTTTTGGTTAAATCAGTTTATTGAAAAGGTATTTGTAGTCTAAACAAAATTCATTTTTAAAAGGAAAAGTTTTGGTTTCAATTAAATAATTAGATTACATAAAATTATTAAAAGGAAATTTAGTTTTAGATTTTAAATTATAATTAAATAAAAGAATTTTTAAAAGAGACATTGTTAATTTAAACAATCAAAATGAAGAATGGATAATTGGTTTAATTCGAATATTAATAAAATCATTGGCTAATTTAATTTACCTAATAGGAATTTAATTTATTGGATAAAATGATTTATTTAAAGGGAATTTAGATTAAAACTTAATTTTTTATAATTATTTAAAAGAAATTGATTTAAAAATGAAATCACCAATAAATCAAAATTATCAAATGAAAATTTATTATTCGATCTGTTCGAATATTAATGAATATGTATAATATTTATACAAGGTTCAAAAATAGTGAAGAAAACAAGTTGAATTGGAAGTGGATTGCAAAATAAAAGCAAAGGTGAGAACTTCTCACTCAAAAATTTAAAGTTGGATTTGCAGTTATTTATTGATTGCTATTTGGTTGTGGTATTAGATATAGTAGGATATATCTATATATATAGCAATATATATATTGGCATATGTATATATTGCAGTTGACTGATTTCCCGCATTGTATAGCGGATGAGACCCTATTGCGCCGCCTATTAAGCGGATAATATTTTATAAATCCCATATACCGCGATATTCCACCTCGAATTGGAATGGGTATTGTGCTAATGTCTGTGGATGCAGGGAAACAGGTTGGAGGGATCCAACTAGATTCCTCACAAATATTTATTTGATTCAAATATTGCGATATTTGATTGTTTATCATATCGATATATGATATTTAAAAGTCGTGATTGACTATTTGATGTGTTGCATCATCGGATCCAATTTTGAAGTTTAAAAATAACGATTTTGATTTTTAAGGGATTCCTAAAGTGATTTTTGAAAGTATACGTTTATAAAATATTTTTTGGAATTAATTCATCTTAAATAAATAAACGTTATAATTTTAATATTATAAAAATTATGATTTTTGAGAAATACAGTTAAAAGTTGATTTTTTGAAAATATGAGATTAATGATTTTATAAAATAGTTTAAATTGGGTTTTCTGAATTTATTATAAAAAGTTTAAAAATAGGATTTATGAAATTTGATTATTTTATAAATCAAAATGATGAAATTATAAAGGAGTTTGAAGACGTTTTAAAAGAACAATATAAATTGATCCATATAAAAGATTTATAAATTGATATTTATAAATTTAAAATATTGGAATTGTAAAACGAGCTTTTATAAGTGTTAGAATGAATTGTGAATAAAATTCATAAATGAATGAAATTTATAGAATTATAACGGTGAAATTATAAATGGAATTTTATAAACAGTAGGTTTATAAAATTTGTAAAGTTATTTAAAAGAATAGATTTTGGATAAATAAATTAATCTTATAAGTTATAAGATTTAAATTTTGGGAAGTTCAAAAGAACATTTTTGCAAGCAAATAAATTTTAAGCATTTAACTTATAATATGGACTTTCGGTATACAATTGAGTTATAAATCGAATAGATTAGTAAAGGAAGTTATAAAAGGAAGTTGTTATAAAATAAATAGAAATGGAATTTATGAACATTGTTTTATAAATCCGCAAACGACTTATTTTGATAAGTTAATTTTTATAACTTATTTATGGAGTTGTATTCACGTTTTAGACAGTGAATAATCCTTTAAAACAAAATGTATAGAAATGATGAAATTGGTTAACAAGTATATTCACGTTTTTGAATAGTGAATAATATATTAAAGAAAATGTTTTGGATGTGATGTTTTAAATAGAATTAAAACGATCTAAATATGTTTTAAAATGTACTAACTATCGAAACCATAGATTTCAACATTCATTGTTGAAATAGACGTTTTCGAGAAATAGAAGGAAATGGTAGATTATAACACTGTTGTTATAGTAAATGATTTCCGAAAGGAAATGTTTTGTATAGTATTGGGATTTATATATCTATTTTAATTTCGAATCTCTATACTAGTGATTTTGGGTTGTCGTAACGATGTTTTACGCAACATTCGTTTTGGCCCAAATAAATATGTTTAAGAGAATGATTTCTTTAAAGAATGAAATATATACTTAATTTCGATTTAAGTATATTGAATATTTTCCAAGTATAGAAAATAAAAAGACTTGTGAATTACTTATAAATAAATAAGTATGGAAATGTTTTTCCAATGTGAAATGAAAAGTTTAGAGAATTTATCTTTTTGAAGATAAATTGAAAATGAATAATTGAAAACGCATATTCATAGTTATTTTGGAAATGTAAATTCAATATGGAATTTAAAAATGAAATTTGGAAAATGGGTTTAAAAAAATAAATATTGATTTATTTTTGAAGAATGGAAAATATATATCTTGAAAAGATATTTTTGGAAAATAAATAATTTGAAAAATTATTTGGAATCTGGTGATGTTGTGCATATCCATTGATAGTTAAATAACCGACTATCAATATTTACCATTAAATAGGTATTTGTTGTGATTTGCTTAAAATTGAATGCCACACTTATTTTTTTAAAAATAAGCGCTCACTATTCGGGTTAACCGGGAAAGGACCTTGGGGTCGTATAACCCATTCCGAATAAGTGATACGTTGTTATGAATTGCATTTGAAGACTAGTGTTGAAGACCAGATATTTTCGAAAACGAAAGGGTTTCTTGTTGATTGTCTCTGCACTGGCTGATCCCCGGTATAAAGATCTCCATATGTGATGGGAAATCCGGACGTGATTAGAGATTACCCGGATTGCAAGGACTTCTTTGTAAGTGCCTTCGGTTCTGTTCGAGCCCGGAACAGACTTGTATGGATAGTATGCCTGACATTACAAATTGAGATATAAAGCTGTTTTCTTTCAAATATATTTCTGTTGGTGGCGGAGAATTTATTCTCTTAGCTTAACACCCTTCTCTGAGATGTACGAGCTCAGAGGTTATATAGTTGAAGGTTATCAGCAATATATTCCCAATTTGGTAATGTGACATGCTGAGTGTTGGTGTGAAATGATCATTGTGTTGATTATTTGTGATAGTATCATTTGTTTGATCGTTTATCTTTGTGATCATTTCTATGATCATTTGTTGACCCAAAGCACAGCTTTTGTATAAAGCGTGGCTTTGTGGACGAGACTTCGTCGAGCCTCACACCCCGAAATGGTCAAAACAGGAAAGATGCAGCAAGGTTATGAGGGGTAGCTCCCTTTAGAGTATGTGCATTTCCTTCTGGAAAAGGGTGGTATCATGGTATGGAGCCCAGATGCTTACTCATGTTGAAACACTTATTATTATGGTGTGATGTTGATGACGAGTTCTCGGTTAATGGACCCAAAGGACCGAGGGATGGCATACTCGTGTCAGTAGTTACCCAGTTAGGGGTAACCCGGCCTTGTGTTGGCAGAGATCCGGTTTGGTTCTCGGGGACGTCCTTACAGAGGCGTTCTCATGTGGCAATGGGAAGTTCCTTGGCCTGACCATTTGTTGGAAATCCAAAGAAACAATACGATCTTGTACGGTTTTAGTTGTAGAAACCTGCTTCCTCAGGAGGTAGCTATAGTAGGCATAATATAATGGTACCTATGCTGGCTAAGATTTATATTCTACTTTCGAAATGTTTTCCTACACTATGCACTAGTAATAATATCAAATGTTCTTTTTAAATGCGTATCAAGCATCTTTGACTATCATAAGGAGAAATCTCCTCCAAGTCTGCGTTTGCATTGTGTGTGTGGTGGGAGGTCTTATGGTAGTCTCATTTTAAAAAGCATTGCGAATTGACTTTAAAAATATTCCTCTATTTTTGATTTTAAAGATAAATAAACTGTTTTGAGTTCTCACACTAGTCACATGACTGACTCGGAGTTTATTGTTTTCCTTCCTAAACTCTGGGTGCCCACCAATTTCCACACGGGCAGTCAAGAGTAAAGGTTTATCAGGATATTCTGGAATTTAGGAGTTGCTGGAGGCAAGATGGATGGCATGACGTATTACTAGTATATAGTATTTCTTTTCCTCTGTTTGATGTTGTTTGTTGTTGTACACTCTGATGTAATGAAATGTAATGTGATGTAATGTAATAACCGATATAGTTCTTTGTTTAAAGATTATTCATTTATTTATTATATGTTGTTCCACTGCGAATTGTGAGATTCTGATGTTGTTCTGTTCTTTCTTTCTGTTCTGTTCTATTTTCTATTCTTTCTCTCTTCTTCTACCTCTTTCTTCTTTCTTAAACCCTAACATTTCGGTTTTTCGGCAACGAAAAATCGCAATCGTTACATTTGGTATCAGAGCATATGGTTAAGCGACAACCATGGTTCTGTTGGGTGTTACTCATTAGAGATAGAGTCAATAGTACTCTAGAATGAGTTTGAGTGTAATAATAGATATGAGCGTGTATTTGTTAGTGAATATAAAATTGTTTTTGAAATGAGTGAATAAGATAATTTTTCCCAAAACTATTTTTGTATAGAAAAGAAATGATTTTCTATGAATTATTATAGTATATGGTTGCATGATTGTTAGGAAGTAATAATATTAAATTATTATCATTATTATATGAAATTAAATAAGAAATAAAATGTATAACCAAAGAATTGAGATAAATTCATTTGACAAATTAAATTTATAAATATAAAAAATATATATAAGGAAATGAGTTCATATACAATTGGGATTTGTAAAATAAATTGTAAATAAATGAATTGGAAATGAATGAAGAAAATGAGTTGTAAACGACTTGATTTAATGGAAATGTCATGTGAATTTGTCGAAAATGACTAAAGATGAATTGCAACCATATGAATTGCTAATGGAAATTTATCTTGGATGTATTGCTAATGAAATCTATATATTTGTTATTAAAAATGAATGGAATGTTAATAGGTTTCTTATATTTGTCACTGGCGTGTTTAAACTAAGTAAGTACAGGTTCAGCGAAGTCGTTGGGCTGGATTTGATTGTGCTAATAAGCTAATAATTAGCCGCTTTGCTTAAAAATGCTAATAAGGTACGCCTACGCAATGAAAAATAGGAAATATGAACTGTTTTTCTGTTTTCCGTCCGTGTGGGTTGATGTATACATATTTATACATATTGTGAAATTGCAAAAGCTCCTCCGTACAAGGGAGACTCTGCTAAAATTTTCCATGAATTTTGGGAGTTAGAAATATTTTTGAAAATTGTTGGAAAATTTTAGTTAACGACAAATCGATTTCGAAATTTGCAAATTGAAATGAATTAGTGAATAAAACTAATTTAAAGTAGTAATATGAATTAGTAAATGAAAGTTAATCGTTAGAATTAATTATTTAGAATTGTGAATTGAATTCAAATGAGATTGAAATGTAAAATTGAATGAAAATAAATATGTAACTTCAATAGTGAAGTAAAAATGTATAAGAAGCATATATTGGAAATTTTGTAATGGAATTGGCAAAATGGTTTGTATGTTGGAATTGGATATTATGGATAGCAGGATATACAGGTGTATTAAAAAGAAATGGAATTGAGATTTTGATTTCAAAGATAAAATTTAATTGCTCGAAAAAAAGGTACGTATTTCAATTTCAGTATGAGATTTGATGATTTTCTTCTCCAGCCACTTGGCTTTCTCTTTTCTTTTTGATTCTGAGGGGCCGTGGTGCCATTTTTTAGTCGTACCGAGCTAGCCGCGCAAAGGAGACGCCGGCGAAATTTTTCGAAAATTTAGGGTGTTAGAAATTTTTTGAGAAATTTTGAAAGTTTGAAATTTAAATTTGAATTTTGAAGTAAACAATATTGTTTTGAACCTATAATTGAAGTTGGAAAGCTAGTTGAAATGATAATGAATCTCTAGTAAAAACATTTGTTTTAGAAAGTTGATAAAACTATTTGGATAGTGAAAAATAATAATCGAGATAAGGGCATTCTTCTTAACTTGTAATTTCGGGACGAAATTCTTTTAAGGGGGGAAGATTGTAACGACCCAGAATTTTGAACAATTTAAATTGAAAATATTTAATTAATTTTAAATATTTGAATGATGGTTTAGTTTGAATTCTCAATATAACTTTGGATTTGGCGATTAAATTTTAGAATTTAATCTATTCAAAGTTGAATAAAAAAAAAATTGAAACTTAAATTTTAAGCCGATTAAAAATATTTCAAAGGCTTGTACAATCCATATTGATAATACTCAAGATAATCGAAGCTTTAGAATTTAATTTGAAAAGTGAATTGTTCAGTTTTGAAATTTTAATCGTTTGAATCGATATTTAAAAATAGCCGTCCAAGGTACAGTCTCGGAATTCGACGAAACCAGTTCCATTGGGTCCGTAATATGGATTTATTCTCAGATTTCAAATTTCGTATTTTTCGGAATTGATATGTGAGCACACGGTGAGTAAATGCGTTAAAATTTTCAACGAATTCAATTTAAATTTAAATTTAAATTTAGTCAACATCAGCACTCTTTTGCCTCAAATCAAAACACTGTAGAGGTAAGGTAGGCACGTTAATATCAAAGACTTTCTCTGCAAAGTCACGTACTCGTGTTCCCCTCTCTTCTTTTTAAAAGCAGGCATTGCAAACAAATTTCGAACGAAATAAAAATGGCCGCATACAGAAAGTCCAAAAGAAAAAAAATATAATGGCGGCCTTCATTTTCCTTTCCCAAATTAAAATCTCGTTCGTTCGCCCCCCTCTTTCGCATTCATTTACGTTAAAGAAATCGAAATCTCAGGTTAAAAAAAAATGGCAGAGGGGCTTTCGAGTCGATCTCGATTGGAATCGCGAGGCGCAGGCCGAGGCCGTGAGTTCTTCGCGCTCGCCTAGGGTTTCACGAGGGGCGGCAGCATCGACGGCGACGCAATCAAGCAGGGCGCGCGAGATGATGGAGGTGGCTAGGGCTTTGGGGTCGCATGGGTTCTCAAGCGGTGGTGAGGCTAGGGGTTCTGAGGCGTCGGCCAGGGTTCAAGCAACTGAAGAGAAAGGGGGCGCGTGCACACGAGCGCGTGGGCCGCGTGGAGAGGGTCGCACGACTAGGGTTTCGCGAGGCGCAGGAGATGCGGCGGCGGCAACAGCGAGTCAGGGGGGTGGTCGATCGCGTGAACGAAGCTAGGGCTCGTTCGATTCGAACATGACAGTGAGGTAGATTATTTTATCTTGTTCAATTTTAAATTTATATATATAGACAGTGAAATTTTTTTTTCAGAAAAGAAAAAAAATTATTGCTGTTATTTACCAGGAAACGTTAGTTTTGGATTTAAATTTTTGGTTAAATCAGTTTATTGAAAAGGTATTTGTAGTCTAAACAAAATTCATTTTTAAAAGGAAAAGTTTTGGTTTCAATTAAATAATTAGATTACATAAAATTATTAAAAGGAAATTTAGTTTTAGATTTTAAATTATAATTAAATAAAAGAATTTTGAAAAGAGATATTGTTAATTTAAACTATCAAAACGAAGAATGGATTAATTGGTTTAATTCGAATATTAATAAAATCATTGGCTAATTTAATTTACCTAATAGGAATTTAATTCATTGGATAAAATGATTTATTTAAAGGGAATTTAGATTAAAACTTAATTTTTTATAATTATTTAAAAGAAATTGATTTAAAAATGAAATCACCAATAAATCAAAATTATCAAATGAAAATTTATTATTAGATCTGTTCGAATATTAATGAATGTGTATAATATTTATACAAGGTTCAAAAATAGTGAAGAAAACAAGTTGAATTGGAAGTGGATGGCAAAATAAAAGCAAAGGCGAGAACTTCTCACTCAAAAATTTAAAGTTGGATTTGCAGTTATTTATTGATTGCTATTTGGTTGTGATATTAGATATAGTAGGATATATATATATATATATATATAGCAATATATATATATATATATATATATTGGCATAAGTATATATTGCAGTTGATTGATTTCCCGCATTGTATAGCGGATGAGACCCTATTGCGCCGCCTATTAAGCGGATAATATTTTATAAATCCCATATACCGCGATATTCCACCTCGAATTGGAATGGGTATTGTGCTAATGTCTGTGGATGCAGGGAAACAGGTTGGAGGGATCCAACTGGATTCCTCGCAAATATTTATTTGATTCAAATATTGCGATATTTGATTGTTTATCATAT
This sequence comes from Allium cepa, assembly GCA_030765085.1. Classification (NCBI taxonomy): domain Eukaryota; kingdom Viridiplantae; phylum Streptophyta; class Magnoliopsida; order Asparagales; family Amaryllidaceae; genus Allium; species Allium cepa. Next base: position 967,860,989 of record CM060932.1, on the reverse strand, counting down.
CGATATATGATATTTAAAAGTTGTGATTGACTATTTGATGTGTTGCATCATCGGATCCAATTTTGAAGTTTAAAAATAACGATTTTGATTTTTAAGGGATTCCTAAAGTGATTTTTGAAAGTATACGTTTATAAAATATTTTTTGGAATTAATTCATCTTAAATAAATAAACGTTATAATTTTAATATTATAAAAATTATGATTTTTGAGAAATACAGTTAAAAGTTGATTTTTTGAAAATATGGGATTAATGATTTTATAAAATAGTTTAAATTGGGTTTTCTGAATTTATTATAAAAAGTTTAAAAATAGGATTTATGAAATTTGATTATTTTATAAATCAAAATGATGAAATTATAAAGGAGTTTAAAGACATTTTAAAAGAATAATATAAATTGATCCATATAAAAGATTTATAAATTGATATTGATAAATTTAAAATATTGGAATTGTAAAACGAGCTTTTATAAGTGTTACAATGAATTGTGAATAAAATTCATAAATGAATGAAATTTATAGAATTATAACGGTGAAGTTATAAATGGAATTTTATAAACAGTAGATTTATAAAATTTGTAAAGTTATTTAAAAGAATAGATTTTGGATAAATAAATAAATCATATAAGTTATAAGATTTAAATTTTGGGAAGTTTAAAAGAACGTTTTTGCAAGCAAATAAATTTTAAGCATTTAACTTATAATATGGACTTTCGGTATATAATTGAGTTATAAATCGAATAGATTAATAAAGGAAATTATAAAAGGAAGTTGTTATAAAATAAATAGAAATGGAATTTATGAACATTGTTTTATAAATCCGCAAACGACTTATTTTGATAAGTTAATTTTTATAACTTATTTATGGAGTTATATTCGCGTTTTAGACGGTGAATAATCCTTTAAAACAAAATGTATAGAAATGATGAAATTGGTTAACAAGTATATTCACGTTTTTGAATAGTGAATAATATATTAAAGAAAATGTTTTGGATGTGATGTTTTAAATAGAATTAAAATGATCTAAAGATGTTTTAAAATGTATTAACTATCGAAACCATAGATTTCAACATTCATTGTTGAAATAGACGTTTTCGAGAAGTAGAAGGAAATGGTAGATTATAACACCGTTGTTATAGTAAATGATTTCCGAAAGGAAATGTTTTGTATAGTATTGGGATTTATATATCTATTTTAATTTCGAATCTCTATACTAGTGATTTTGGGTTGTCGTAACGATGTTTTACGCAACATTCGTTTTGTCCCAAATAAATATGTTTAAGAGAATGATTTCTTTAAAGAATGAAATATATACTTAATTTCGATTTAAGTATATTGAATATTTTCCAAGTATAGAAAATAAAAAGACTTGTGAATTACTTATAAATAAATAAGTATGGAAATGTTTTTCCAATGTGAAATGAAAAGTTTAGAGAATTTTTTGAAGATAAATTGAAAATGAATAACTGAAAACGTATATTCATGGTTATTTTGGAAATGTAAATTCAATATGGAATTTAAAAATGAAATTTGGAAAATGGGTTTAAAAAAATAAATATTGATTTATTTTTGAAGAATGGAAAATATATATCTTGAAAAGATATTTTTGGAAAATAAATAATTTGGAAAATTATTTGGAATCTAGTGATGTTGTGCATATCCATTGATAGTTCAATAACCGACTATCAATATTTACCTTTAAATAGGTATTTGTTGTGATTTGCTTAAAATTGAATGTCATACTTATTTTTTTTTAAATAAGCGCTCACTATTCGGGTTAACCGGGAAAGGACCTTGGGGTCGTATAACCCATTTCGAATAAGTGATACGTCGTTATGAATTGCATTTGAAGACCGGTGTTGAAGACCGGATATTTTCGAAAACGAAAGGGTTTCTTGTTGATTGTCTCTGCACTGGCTGATCCCCGGTATAGAGATCTCCATATGTGATGGGAAATCCGGACGTGATTAGAGATTACCCGGATTGCAAGGACTTCTTTGTAAGTGCCTTCGGTTCTGTTCGAGCCCGGAACAGACTTGTATGGATAGTATGCCTGACATTACAAATTGAGATATAAAGCTGATTTCTTTCAAATATATTTCTGTTGGTGGCGGAGAATTTATTCTCTTAGCTTAACACCCTTCTCTGAGACGTACGAGCTCAGAGGTTATATAGTTGAAGGTTATCAGCAATATATTCCCAATTTGGTAATGTGACATGCTGAGTGTTGCTGTGAAATGATCATTGTGTTGATTATTTGTGATAGGATCATTTGTTTGATCGTTTATCTTTGTGATCATTTCTATGATCATTTGTTGACCCAAAGCACAGCTTTTGTATAAAGCGTGGCTTTGTGGACGAGACTTCGTCGAGCCTCACACCCCTAAATGGTCAAAACAGGAAAGATGCAGCAAGGTTATGAGGGGTAGCTCCCTTTAGGGTATGTGCATTTCCTTCTGGAAAAGGGTGGTACCATGTTATGGTCCCAGATGCTTACTCATGTTGAAACACTTATTATTATGGTGTGATGTTGATGACGAGCGCTCGGTTAAAGGTCCCAAAGGACCGGGGGATGGCATACTCGTGTCAGTAGTTACCCAGTTAGGGGTAACCCGGCCTTGTGTTGGCAGAGATCCGGTTTGGTTCTCGGGGACGTCCTTCCAGAGGCATTCTCATGTGGCAATGGGAAGTTTCTTGGCCTGACCATTTGTTGGAAATCCAAAGAAACAATACGATCTTGTACGGTTTTAGTTGTAGAACCTGCTTCCTCAGGAGGTAGCTATAGTAGGCATAATATAATGGTACCTATGCTGGCTAAGATTTATATTCTACTTTCGAAATATTTTCCTACACTATGCACTAGTAATAATATCAAATGTTCTTTTTAAATGCGTATCAAGCATCTTTGACTATCATAAGGAGAAATCTCCTCCAAGTCTGCGTTTGCATTGTGTGTGTGGTGGGAGGTATTATGGTAGTCTCATTTTTAAAAGCATTGCGAATCGACTTTAAAAATATTCCTCTATTTTTGATTTTAAAGATAAATAAACTGTTTTGAGTTCTCACACCAGTCACATGACTGACTCGGAGTTTATTGTTTTCCTTCCTAAACTCTGGGTGCCCACCAATTTCCACACGGGCAGTCAAGAGTAAAGGTTTATCAGGATATTCTGGAATTTAGGAGTTGCTGGAGGCAAGATGGATGGCATGACGTATTACTAGTATATAGTATTTCTTTTCCGCTGTTTGATGTTGTTTGTTGTTGTACACTCTGATGTAATGAAATGTAATGTGATGTAATGTAATAACTGATATAGTTCTTTGTTTAAAGATTATTCATTTATTTATTATATGTTGTTCCGCTGCGAATTGTGAGATTCTGATGTTATTCTGTTCTTTCTTTCTGTTCTGTTCTATTTTCTATTCTTTCTCTCTTCTTCTACCTCTTTCTTCTTTCTTAAACCCTAACATTTCGGTTTTTCGGCAACGAAAAATCACAATCGTTACAGGAATTTTTCTAAATTGATTTGGTTGATCTTTGCTCTGGTCTTTCTTATGATGAAGAAGAAGATATTGGGAAACTACCTCATTTTTGAACTTAGCAAAATTGAGAATGCGATCATTTTTATTTAGCCCAAACCCAATATTTAATTAAAAGAATCAACTCCTTTTCATTTTTTTCTACATTTATCTTCCGTCTTTTAAACTCTAATTTTAAAATTGATTCTAGCTTTAAAATTTCACACAAAAATACTACAATATATTTCAATCTCTTAAATTTACATTAAAAAGGAAGAAATATATTTTAAACAGTTAAACTCCCTTTTTAGATTAAAAAAGAAGAAATATCTTATTTTCATTAAATGGAAAATTATAAAGTTAACAACTTTAATTCTAAATTATTCCTTTTTGCACAAATATATAATTTTCAAAATTTTCCAAACTCATAAAAATCCAATTAAAATTCCTAATCAATTTCCCAAATTAACATTTCATCTTTAAATTGAAATCATCTTCGAGAAATGAAACATGTTTGCTAAATAAATCAAATCAATTATTCCAAATAATTTTTAATAACATAATTAAATTTCATAATTCTTTGATAAAATTAATTAACTATGTTTAACCTTAATTAATCAGATACTTAACATTAGGGTTGTTACAGACTCCCTCCCTTAAGAAAATTGCATCCCCTTAATTTCCTTAATGAAGGAAATCCATAATATAAAATTTCCAATTTTTCTTTTAGCAAAAATTTTCTCTATCACAAACTATCTCAAGGCTCTTTACTAAACCAAGTTTTTAAAACAAAAGAAAACCATTTTTAATTCTGTCCCTATTCAAACTTTACTTTTTATTTTAGACTTTATTACATTTTACAAATTTATTAAATATTATATTCCTAACAATTTTAAGAATTTCAATCTAATTATATATATTAAATAAAAATGTTGCTCATTCTTAATATCCTACACTTTATACTACATTTATAAACCTATTCAAAACCAAATTTTTCTGTAATTCCATAATATAAAAGTTAGCCTTTTAAAATTTCATTAAAGATTTGCACATTTTAACTCAAACCACTATTTTCTATTTAAAAGTTCTAAATTTTTTTAATGAAAACTCTAAATTTTGCCTCAATCTTTTAACTTTAAAATAAATGAGAGAAACATAATCCAAATAATCATTTTGACCTTTTTTTATTACCTACGCTTTTCCTTCCATAAACTTTTTAAAATTTTATAAAATGATTTATCTTATTATTTCAAGAACTCTATATTGTTTAATCAATGAATTTATCAAATTAAAGATTAAATTATCTCTCTGAACAAATAATATTAAGTCATGAATTAATGTGATCCACTTCGTTACTACAAAGTTGACCGCATAAGCTATCAACATTGTCTTGCCAAGTCTTTCCATTTCACACAATTATTTTATACCTAAATATTATTTCAATTCATTTTTAAACTTAAAATAATTTCTATAACAATTATTTTTGGATTCTCATGTCAAAATGTCTCGTTCGATGTTTAGGAACTCCTGTCGATAGCATGTCGTCCTATATAGTGGTCATAATCCTTAAACATTTTTTGGAAAAGTCACCACAATAAATAATCACAAGTTTTCCTTAGTTATATTTATTTTATCATTAACAATATCCATGCATTCAACATAAATAAATACAAACAAGCAATCAATTCCTAACAACCATTCAAACAAAACTAAATGGTCGCTTTCAACAAAACAATTCTATCTCTAAAATTCCGCTGCGCAACTCTAATCGCTCCGAGGTCATTTAAATTTTTAAACTCATATACCCAAATTTCCCAAATTCTCTACTAAAAGGAAATTACTTACTTGAAATCAATTCACTCCAATTTATCTCTTTAGAATTTTTTGAATTAATTTCCTAATAAATTTCCAAACTCTAATGAATTTTAACACATCACTTTTCAAAAATTTAGTGTCATAAATTCCAAAGTATCTAATTAAAATTCTATATCAAAATATGGCTCAAAATGATTAGCGTATAACCTTTTTATATTTCTATCCCTAAAAAGATAATTAATATAACTATCTACCACTCACCCTAGGGGACAAGACTATGTCTCATTTAGGTTTAAATATGTTATATCATACGCTATAGTATTCTGACTCAACTCTGGTACCAACTGCAACAACTCCACTACTATATTCATATTATTAAAGAACATTATAAATAACGTCGTTTAATAACACAGAGAATAGGGCTTGATAAGGGATAATGGTGATCAAATGTGAATATATTTTTAAACTAACACTGACACATCATCCTTATTGTTTTACTGAATATCTGAATTTTTTTGAGGCGTATAGTCTCAACCTAAAGTAATAAACATACAGGTTCTCAAAATCAGAACAGTTAGAATATAAAATAATAATCACTGATCATAGTAGAATGATATACATCATATACAAATACATGCTACGAGTCTACAAAATATGACACTAGGCCCACATAATATACATCCAGTACAAGTCAGTATCTCAAACTATACATCACATCATATACATATACATATACATATACGTATACATATACGTATACATATACGTATACATATACGTATACATATACGTATACATATACGTATACATATACATGTACATATACATGTACATATACATATACATGTACATATACATATACATGTACATATACATATACATGTACATATACATACATACATACATACATACATACATACATACATACATACATACATACATACATACATACATACATATATATATAATCCTACATGTGATAAACCGAAATGTCAAAATAATTTATCCTCATGCTAGCACATCTACACAAAGCCTACACGTCTTACAACCTGAAAAGTCTCGGCCTGACCCAAGTATTATAAAAACAATAACAATAAATACTTAGGCTTTTTTTAAATATCCAAAAGAGCGGGAATAAGATATAACAAAAGGTACATGACATTATAATTAAATACAATTATCATAAATACAAACAAGTTACTGGAATAATTTAACTCAAAATCCATCTCAAGACGCATGAATATTTAAATCACTAAACACAGGATAAATCACAAAGCTTTGAATTCCAGAATAAATAAAAATATCTCAAAATCTAGGAAAATCTAATCCACACTGATCATATTGATCATCCATACCGATCACAACGATCGTCCATACTAATCACAATGATTGTCTATACCATGAAAAAACAAAATCCTAATCCATTTCGATATGATACCAAGGATCGTCCATACCACGAAAAACAAAAACCTTCGATCTTAAGGATCGTCCTTGCCGATCACAATGATCGTCCAGACCGGTCACAATGACCGTATAAAACATAACTAAAAGACCTTAGAAGATACAACTCATATCGATCAAGATGATCGTAAATAAATCCATGAGTATTACCTCTTAAGTATCCATTGCCTAGAAATTCGAACACCAAAAGAGAACACGCTCTAAAGTGCCAAATACAATCACTTTAGTAATCATGAGAGCTTAACCAGAATATCTCATACCATTTGGTGAAATTTAAGTATTTACTAGAAGCTAGTAAGTCTCACTCATTACGGATACAATTGGAAAACTTGGACTATATATCTCTTAAGCATCTATCGGCCTGAAATGTGAACACCAAAAGAGAATATAACCATAAAGTGTTAAATATATTCCCAAAGGCAATTACAAGAATTTAACCAAAGCATCCAATACTATCTGATGAAATTCAAGTATTTGCTAATGGGTTAATAAATTCCACTCAAACATTCTATACAATGAGTACCATATTTGATGAAGCGTTACTTGAGAACGTTTAAACCCATCAACAACACTAAGTTGATTATCAGTACTTATCATATTATAGAATTAAGGCTCTCAAAATTTTATCTTAAGGTCTATTCCAAATCCTTAAATAAAATGAACTACCAAATCTAAGATTTATCTCAAGATTTAGTAAATAGTGAGAAATCATATTTTTAGAGAATTATAAAATAGTTTTGAAAGCAATACACACACACTCGCTTTCCTTTATAAAACCTTTCATTCTAAAATATACTTATTTTAAAACAAATTTAGAGTTATAACTAATCACTTTATTGTTTTAAAATACTTCCTTTTTTCGAATGCATATAAATATATATTAAAACTCAACTTGATTTTATGAAGATTATAAAAATCAATTATATTAAAATCAAAGCAAGTCATTTCCTTTGAAAACATATATATAGATTAAAACTCAACTTTATTTCACGAAGATAATGAAAATCAATTATATTAAACTAAAGGCAAGATATTTCCTTTGAATACACACACACACACACATATATATATATATTAGAACTCAACTTGATTTTATAAAGATTATGAAAATCAATTAAATTAAACTCAAGGTAATATTCCAGAATGTCAGGTTGAAAACATATCAAAGAAATCAAAACCATCACCAGAAAGTCATAACAAAAACCACAAAACATTGCAAGTCAAGAAAACAAACCTAGAGCGATGCAGCTCCTAATTATCACCCATTAGCCAATTGGTTACTTCCTCCAGTCGATTAGTAGAGCTTACCAGTCGACTCCTGGGAGTAGTTTCTGGAGCAATCTTCTCCATTACAATTTCCAGTCATCACCGGGTCATTTCCGACGGCCCCAACCACTATAATATAGTTTTGACTCGGTCCTATACACTAGGTAATGACCTATACGAACTAGAGATGGCCAAAATCCAGATGGACGACATCTCCTTTATATTTCAAGCAATTAAAACAATTCAATTCATCACATATTCAATCATATACAATCAGACCAGAAATTAGTTCAATAAGTAAAGCACATGCAATCCTATTTAGAGATAGTTGGTGCAGATTACTCACCTTTATACCCTCCTATAGCTTGCTAGATCTTCTCCTAAGCATTGTTAAACTTTAGCTTCACCAAAATTGCCTATAACTTCAAAAACGAAACCAAACCAACAAGCAACATGATCAAAAACAAGATCAAAATCAAAGTTTTGGAACCCTAGAGGATGTAGAATGGTTGAGAGTATTTATCAATAATTATTTCGGATCTAATGTGAACTTTTTCTAAATTGATTTGGTTGATCTTTGCTCTAGGGTTTGGGTTTTCTTTCTTACGTTTGAGAATAAGATATTGAGAAGTTTAATTCAAATGAAAAAAATGATTGCACTCTCTATTTTGCTGAGTTCAGAAATGAGATAGCTTCTCAATTATACCTCAAATGGGCTGAAATTATATTTAGTCCTAACCCAATATTTAATTAAAAGAATTAACTTCTTTTCATTTTTTTTAACATTTACCTCCCCCCTTTTAAACTATAGTTTAAAATTTGATTCTGCCTTTAAAATTTCATACAAAAATACTATAATATATTTCAACCTCTTAACTTTACATTAAAAAGGAATAAATATATTTTAAAAAATTATTTAAACTCCCTTTTTAGTATTTGAAAAGAGAAAATCTCTTAATTTCATTAAATCAAAATTCTAAAGTTAACAAATTTAAATCTAAATAATTCCATTTACGCAAATATAAGATTTTTCATAATTTTCCAAACTCACAAAAATCTAACTAAAATTCCTAATCAATTTCCCAAATTTACATTTCATTTTTAAGTTGAAATCCACTTTAAGAAATGAAACTTATTTCTTAAATTAGTCAAATCAATTATTCTGAAAGTTAGTTTTAACTACACGATTGAATTTCACAAATATCTAATGAAAATAATTAACCATAATTAACCTTAATTAATCAGGTAATTAACAACAGGGTTGTTACGCTTCCCCTCCTTATAAAGATGTTCTTAAACATTGCAAACATATCTAGAAATTAAGAGGCGGTCTCCAAGTCCAATATTTCAACACCGTGTTCTACTTCAAATTCACAAATAAGGAGAGTAGGCTTAGAGCTCATAGGACTAGCTCGATCGTCATAGTGAGGAAACCTTTTATTATCATTCCATAGAGCCTTAGGATCGACAAAGCTAGGGAACAAGTTCTCTCCATTTTAGTTTGGGCCACTTTGACTCATATTTCGTCTATCCCGCAGCCCTTGATTGGTCTCAATTGGCTTGCTATTCTTGTAGGTGAAATCAAGTGTTTTGATACTAGTACGGAGGCCTAAATGAGTCTGCTATGTGCTAGAGCCTTAATTGAAATCACTCCAACTAAGCCATTGCTGTCAAAGCTGAAAGTTAGACTATCAGAAGGTCAGGATGTGGAAGTCGATGTTCAATACAAGTGGAAACTGGATATTTGTACTTTTTGTCAGTCTTTTAGTCGTACATCAAACAAGTGTTTGGCTAGGCCCATCTCTGATTCCCAACCCCTTTTTGTCAAGATTCCTCTTCTTAGGCTAGTTTTGATGTGAGTTCCGTAGATTGGGAATCCTTCTACTATGGTAGATCTTGTTATAATCATTCCTGAAGTGGATCTTTCCCTTGTTTCCCCAGGCTCTAAAAATTTAGTTATCTCTCCCCCTTTGGAAGAGGCTATTTGTTGGGACTCTAATGAGTGTGCATGGATTCATCTTGAGATGGGTGCAGACCATCGACTAATAGGTACGTATGTTTGTTGGAGAGAAGCGGAATCTAGGCGACTCTTATATCATGTGGAGGGGAAGGTTTGGTACTATCAACTGTGGTGATGATGGTCTTCACAAATAGAAACTTATCCCAGGATGAATCATGGGATACAATATTTTTATGCTATAAGGAATCGATGTATTTTATCCCCAACCTTGCAATTCTCTTTTCTGATTTTTTACATGTTGGTGCTATTGTCGGTGTTGTTAAGGAGGATCTTTTGGTTAGTAATCTAGACCTATTTGTCTAACTCCTGTGCTTTTATTTGTTCTGTTAGCTGTTCTGGAGCCTGTTCCAAACGCATGTTCCTAACTGTTTGAGTAATAATAGTGGATGGCACACTTTAAATGCCAGCTAGCTTTGTTAAAAGGTTTGAGTAAAGCTCAAACTTCTCATCACCTTCTCTTCCTAACGTAAGATCAATCACAAATAAACATCATGGAAGAATCACCTAACTCGTCACTTTAATTAACGTAGGAGACTGAACTCTAGATATAACAAACCAAGAGCTTAATGGTGAACTAAGTGGTGCCAACATCTCCATCAAATATCAAAAGAGGATATATCTAATATGACACCTACCACTCATGGTTTCCCTTCCAAGAGTTTTCTCCAACCATCCAAAGTCCGCACCATCAAACTCACCTTTGATTTCTACGATATTATGTGCAAATGTTGCCAAGTCACCAACATGATCATGCTCACAACTAAAGCCCACAAAATCATCAAATCATTCTGGTTCCTTATTTTCTTCAACCCACTTTGACTAAGATAGAGCTATATCTTGAATTCAAACCTCTATATTGTAACTCTCCACAACCATGGTGACATCGGCTGCACCACTCTCATCAGCGAACGTGAATAAAGTGGCGATTCACTTTGTTATATTTCATAATTTTTGTCCTTACCTGTCGTCACTTGATGGAAGATTCGCCTTCAACAAATGCTTCTCATTAATTCACACATGCTTTCTTATATTAAAATGCTTGGTTTTTAAACCCCATAACCTATGCTGCTTCACTCCTTCACTACAATGTTACCAAATGTGTTTTCTACTCCTAGGATGTAACTTATCCTTACTCTTATCTTCATAAGTTAGATATCCAAACACTTTAAGGAATGAAAAACTCACATACACTTCCCTTTCCATATCTCCTTTGGGACTTGATAAAGTTAAGGCCATGCCCTTATGGTAATTATGTAAATTTTTATGTAACTTAACCATTGTGAAAGAATCTCGTTTGAAATAAAGTATGTAGGATCGATTTCACCCTAGAGGGGGGGGAATAGGGTCATAGTATAAATTATAAAAATTAATTGTGGAAGCTTATAAAATAATTTCAACACAGATCACAGAACAATAGCAGCACAGATAATAGCAGAATAATAAATGCAGAAATAGAACGACACAGAATTTACCCAGCTTCGGCAAAACCCTGCCTACGTGCTGCCCCCAAGGTTTCTACTAGAAATTAGATAGTCAGACGCTTACACACGTAAACTCGCGACACCCGCTATCGACTAAACCTAACTCTACGCTCAAAATCCTGCCACAACTCAGCCACCGAGTTGCGAATTCTCAAACTACGCCACGTAGTTTGTCCCCTAGTCACACGACTAGAAAATACAACGATTTAAAAAGAGTTTAAATTTAGAAAACAAATTTAAAACAAATAAAGCCCTAATTAAAAAATTAAACCCCCCTTTTTTATTCTTTAACAAGGCCGGCCTCTTTTCTTTTCCCCTTTGTAAATAAACCCGATCTCCTTTTGCTCTGGAAGATAAAATATGGCGGCTCTCGTTCTTCTTTCTGAAATTAGGGCTTCGGCTCTTTTATTCAAATTAGGGCTTTTCGAAGCACGCCTATGTTGATCGATCAGTGGATATTTCCGTGTTTGATTTGTCCACCCTTTATCTGATGTTTTCGGCTCCTTCTGGAGTTCGACTTCAATTTTGGTATGTGATTTTCCTTTATGCTTTTCTGTTATGCTCAATTGAACTCCGATCATCAATTGCCATGATTCTGGGTTATATACGCATTCGATCTCCTTTATTTTCGTTCATATAAACTTATTTGAATTTGTCAAAAAATTTGTTCGGCCGTTCGATTTCACTTTTATGCTGATGGTTTCACTGACTTTTTCAATTTCGTATATTCTTCGTTACTTGATGGTCACGGCTTTGATTTTGAAATTGTGATAGATTTGGTCTAAACGGAATTTCGATTTCTTTTCGTGATGACCACGGCTTCGACTCCGTTCCCTTTTCTGTTGACTTGTTTGATTAAAAACACGGCTTTGACTCTGGTTGTTACTGCATTCATGGTTTTGCTTCGACCACCGTCTTGCATTTTTGCTTGAGTACTGGGTTGCTTATTGTTTCGACCTCTGTAGTGTTTGTCCATTTTGTTGTTTGTATGTTATGTCACTGTCTTGTTGCTTGTACAATCTGGTCTGGTTCTCGGCCTATAGTATTCACGTAGTCTAATGCATTGTGTTGGTTTCAATTTTGGTTGCAGGCTTGTGTCACTTGTGTACTATGTCTTTGAGCATTGCATTACTTCATGTATTCATGTGCACTCTTGAGTCGCATTGAGTTGGTCTTGTAGCATTGTTATTATGTTGGCATTTGTGGTTTGAGTTATGCTTCTTTGATCATGTTGGCTATTTGGTCGTCTGCACCTCTAGTATGCAGCAGCTTGGTCTTGGCATTTGTATTTAGTTTGTGTTCATGAAAATGTTTTTATTCCTGAGTTGATTTACTTTGTCTCTGATCTTTTGTTGCTCATCTGTGCACATTGTAGCCTTGGTCGAAAACTGGTCTGACCTGCACACTTATCTTCATTTTTTTTTAACTTGATGCCTTGAATTTGAGACCTCGGCAGTTTGGTTTCATTTGATATCATTTGCCTGAGTCACTTGTTCAAGCTTTCATGCATTGTTGTGTTGTTGCCATGTGCATCTTTGTGATTCAGTCTGTGAGTTGCATACTTGTGCTTACTTTGAGCATGTTACATTTGTGCTTGAGTCTGGATTTGCATATTAACTGGTTCATGACTTGTAATTGTAGATTAGCCTGCATACTTTGATCGACCTGCTGCTTGCACACTGCTTCCATACTGTTGCACTTGTGTACTTCATATGCATACTGTTGAGTTTTACTTTCTGGTCATGTTGACTTTATAGTTGGACTGTGCATTACACTTGAGTTGAATCCATGTTTTTATTTGGGTTTGACCTTGTGCTGAAGTCGATATTTTATTTATGTTGCACCTGAGTTGAACCCGTCTTTTTATTTGGGTTTGACCTTGTGCTCACCTGTCCCTGTAGCATTATCAAGTGTATATCGGTGTGCACGGCCTTGTGGCATATACAGTGATACACTGTGCATGTCACAAGCTGTTCGTGTATGATAAATTCAAATTTAAATGACGACGAATAACCCAAATAACCGAGACAAATAATATTTTGAAAATCATCTTTTATTTTATATTGTAAAATTATTTTTTTTCAATTTTACTGCATTAGTGTATATTTTTGCAGATTGCTCAGATGCTGGATTCTAACTGGAATGAAGTTGAAGATGAAATACGAATTGAGTGAAAGAGTGACGTGTAGCGAGTTATTTATGTAAATTGAATTGTGATGTAATCAATAATTGTATTGTAATCGAAATTGTATATGTATAGTGAGAGCTTGAATTTTTACTATGCAAAAATGTAATAAATATTTGTTTGAATAAAATTTCTGTTTGAATTCAAATTCTGCGTATTTAATTTTATTCAGCAAATATTTATTTAATCTATGAAAAATAAAATAGTACATTAACAAATACATTTAAACGACTGTATATATGTTTATTATCATCAAACAAAAATCATATAAGCGCATATTCAACAAAGTATGCCTTTGTTTTTTTACGTGTTGTTGTATTGTGATATAAGTAATAATATTAATACATTAATCATATATAAGTAGAAACTCCATAAGAGATGTATTTTATCAATTGTAGTTATGAATGTGTTTGTAACTATAAGTTTTGAATGGATTATTCAAAGTACTTATCCTAAAGTATTTTTGGTCAAGATGCATTGAGAAAAGGATATCGATACATCCACTAAGACTAATGTCTATAAAGTACTCCATACGATTGACGGTGAATTATTCATGACCGTTAGGACACAAAGGGATTACGTACATATGATTATTTGGAATAATCATTGAATGACTCAACAAGATTCTTCTACATACTAATAAACTAAGTTAAAATTGAAATCTCATTGTGACGACGTGCAATTGCCTTCAGACTGGAAAGTATTGTTGAATTTAAGTAGTTAGACCATACTTTGTTTATGGTCAATCACATGACATCATGTTACAAGCATAGTTGTATAAATGTTGAACTATTTAAAATAATACACTAGCCAAGTTAAGATTCATTTCCTTCGTTGTAGAAAGTTAATATCGCCGTAATTGGTAGTCAACCTAAAGTCAACATCTATAGTTATCGTAAAATGATTAATTGATAAAAGTTATCGGATCGAATGAAGGACTTTAAAGTAGTCTGTGTAATTAAACATAGATATTATTAGAGTTTTTGATCATTGACCAAGATCTAGAGTTTATGACCATTGACCAAACTCTAGATATTTTAGTGATATAGTGACGACGAAAGGAATTTGTGCATAAAATATTATTATAAGCTATAGCTTAACAAATATCAGAAACTGTATTATGCGTAAATGATCAATAAGTAACTAAAGTCATGTCTGATAATGTAATTTAGCAAATTACTACATACTTTAATATTTAAATTGTTTAACCCGACCGTGGATCGATTGCACACTAGGAGTCAACAAAAACGCACTTTTATCTATTTCCAAGTTTGTTATACCCAAATTTTAGCAAAGATCTAAAAATAGAAATTAATAGGGAAGTTTATTAAAGGATACATAATTGTATTTATGGATTAGAAACTTTTGTATGTACAATTCTATGACATGGATATGTATTGTCTTTATAACGCCATCGTATGGATATGAAGCATCATCTCTATAAATCTATCATATGGATAAGAAGTTATCATATGGATGAGAGATTATCATCTCTCTAAAGCTATCATATAGATAAGAAGTTGAAATCTTTATAAAGCTATTGTATGGATAAAAATCTATCATCCCAATTAAGCCATCGTATAGATAAGAAGCTATCATCCCTATAAAGTTATCATATGTATAAAAAGCTATTATTATTATAGAGCTATCGCGTGAATATGAAGCTGTCGTCCCTATAAAGCCATCATGCGTATAAGTATTAGCGACTCTATAAAGTTATCATATGAATAAAAGCAATCATTATCATAAATCTTTTTGAATTATTAGATTGCCCAAATGTCAATGCCTCCACTAGACAATTCATGCAACACCACCAAGATGAGAAGAGTGATCATGCTATGAAAGACCCATATATAGCATTTAATAATTTTTGTTTGATGATAACAAACATATATGTATTTTCATATGTGTTTGTTGCAGTACCATTATAATATCACATAATGAAATAAACAAATTAAAATTTTATTTTAACAAATATTTTATTTCAATACAATTTTAGTAGGACACATAAAAACTTCCACAATGTTCACACACTATTCAACAACTTCTACTCACTCATACAAAACATCCTTTCAAATACGATATTTTTTCAATATACACTAAAATTTCTACTAGAATACAATGTTTATCTTCTTGCTCCAGTTTTTTCCAGAGTTCTGGTTTACCTACCAAATAACAGTGTAGTAAAAAGAAAAAAAGAAAAAAAAATTCGAAATTGCAAAAATATAAATAAATTTGAACTCAGCATTGCTTAAATTATTAGTTTTATTTTTTGCATATTTTAAATAGGTGCCAAAAGCAACAAACATGGACCCGTACAATAGGCATATACAAGGACCAGTGCAACATTTTTATGTAGACCAAAAGGTTTAAAATTATATCAATAATGTGCACAATCAACCTAAGACATGCATAATGTATCATTGTGCATGCCATAAGGCCAAACACATTAAAAAGGCTATGCATATGCACATGTGCATAGGTTCACACAATTAAAATAGTAGGTCAAGCCTAAAAGTATACTTCAAGATCAACACAATGCACAAGTCTGAAATATGAAAAGCACAAAACAAGATAAACATGGTGCACAATAGCAAGACAAGAGCAAGTCGGCCAACTATATGCACAAGCCAAACCAAGAAAATGGAAACAAGACATAACACGGACATGCACATGCCAGTATAACCAAGCACACAAGACAGGGCAAGCTAGACCAGGAAAATGCACATAAAGAGCAAGTACAATGATACATGTTCAAATAGGAAGTAAACAATTCAATGTACATCAATTCAAGTACATAAGGAAGCACACAACATGCATCAACACAAGTAAAGCACAAGGCAGATTAAAAGTGCAAGTGAGCATACAGTCAGAAAAAACAAAACAAACAAGTAACACCAGAGTTCAGTAATAGGCAAAAGTAATGTGCACAAAACCAGAAAAGCAAGGCATGCTCATAAGTTCAAGTGAAAAATTCCATAAAACGGAGAATGTGCAGGAATTAGAAATACACAGATGCAACAAAGTGCACAAAACTTCAAGTTCAAGCTTACTTTACCATAGAAAATTGAACAACTCAACATATACATGTGCACAAATTAACAGTTACTGTGATGGAAGTTGTTTTAGAAATTAATAGAGTTGGAGATGCATGCTCGAATGAAGTTTGCAACGGCAAAATAAAAATAGTAAAAATAATTTTTTTTGCAAGTTGAACAATTCAAGCCGAAGCCAACATATCTTAAGAACAAACAAGTCAATATTGTAAGCCAAAAAGAGTTGATCAAAAAAAATCAACAGCCACGATTAATATAAAAATGCGAAGGTTGAAATATTCAAAACAAATATTTCGAAATACATGGAATCAAAAAAAATCCTTCAAATGATCTTGCCTTATATAAACCATTCATCAACGGCAATTTTATTATTAAGTTGAGTTCGATACAAAAAAAATTAGGGAACCAAAAATCATATCAAGTAACCAATAGCATAAAAGCTAGACCGCGAAAGCAACCACAGTAGTAACCAAGACTCGTTGAAGGAATAAACCATCAGAGGCATAGAGGAGAAAATTCAACAATCAATTTTCTTCTAATCGTGGCTTTCAGAATAGAAAATAGAAACCCTAGATGATAAAAAAGATCGATTTTGGAAAGAAAAAGAAGGACAAGGAAAATTAACTTGAAGACCGCACTTTTATTTGGGTCAAACTCTTTATTGTTGAATTAATCTATTATAATTTACGGTTTTTATTTTCTAATTATTGTATTTTCCTTTTGAATTTTAAAATATCTAGCTTGGATTGAACTATAGTGTGCAGTTTGGGAAAATTCTCAACTCAAGGATAGAGTAGAGGTAGAGTTTCTAGTCTTTGTAATAATCCGGATTTTTGGGCATCAGATAATTGGATAATTATCTGAATTAACTATTGAAATTACCAATTTATAGATTGAACAAATAAAATGTGATAATATCCTTTATTAATTATTTAAAATTGGTAAAATTGTAATTTTCAAATAATAGTAATAGTGTGATATTTTTTTAAAATATAGTTATAAATTGATAAATAAATTTTAAATAGAATTATTAATCACAAATTGAATATGGGTTTGTTTAAATATATATATTTGTTTGAGTTGATTTTTAATTAGATTTTAAATTGAATTTGAATTTGAATTTGAATTTGAATTTGGATTTAAATTTGAAATTTAAAAGATATATATCTTAAATATATTTGAAATTTAAAATATATTATATGTGATTTTATTTAGAATATAATTAGTTTTTATTTTTTTTCTTTAAAGAATTTTATTTATATAAATTAAGAATGTATTTATTAAATAGTAATAAATACAAAAACTTTATATTAACATTTAAAAATAATTTAAAATTGCATAATTACAAGTGTTAATAGATTAAACCATATTACTCACAAATGTAAGTGTTTAAAACATGGAAAATAACAAGTGTAATAATTCTAGCATAAATTTAACAAGTGTCACTCGTATTTTTATTTTGAGAATTTAATAAAAATAAAATTCAAAACTATATAATACTACATCTCCTACTCTTCTCATTTTTTTTTCTTTTATTCAAAACCTCAACCAGCAAGTTAAAATTTAAAGATCAGAAAAAATAAACCAGGATTCATTTAAAACCCGAAGCTATAAACCATTTCAATATCAAAGCAAAATCAAACTGTCTCAAATTATCAAACCAGAAAGGAATCAGTTTCAAAACATAGATTCAACTCAGAAATCAAGCAAGTACAAATCAAAGCAAGTTGAAGATTTGATTTAACAGTTCAAACCAAAGCAAGGGGAAAATTCAAGAAAATAAAGTTTCATTTTAAATCAAAACTTCCAGGTTCTGTCTTCTTTAAACAGGTGAGTAAATTCTTTCAAATCTAGATTTTTGTTTGTGGTTGGAAACATGCTTGAAGTAAAATTTTAATGGTTTGCATATATACACAAATATATATGTGTGTGTGTATGTGTGTGAGTGTCTATGACTGTGCATGTCTATTATATGATCACTTGCTCTGTTCTAGAAATTACAGGGTTCAAAACGTGTTTAAAAATCAAATTCTTATCCTTTAATCCTTTATAGACTTTGATGTCTAAATAAAATGTGTCCGAATTGGCAAGATTTTAATTTCAAAAATATTTTTAAGTAATAAAAATGAATGTGTTTGTTGGGAGATTTAAAAGTACAGTAAAATCATATTTTGTTCAAATCTTGATTGATAAAAATTTGGGTTTTGAGTGCTTGATCCTGATCATCAACATAAACCATGAATTTTAAGATCAAAATCAGATTTTTATTTTTGGTAGATCGTAGGAAATCTCGAATTGATCGGGATTTGCATATCAGTCAAATTCTGGTGATCAGAAATAGTTCGAACCTTGGGATTATGGCAGGAGTAGGGTCGTGGGTCGGCAGCCATGGGAAAATTAATGGCTCGATTTTTCTAGTGATGCGGTGGTCGGGCGAGGCGAGGCTAGGGTTTAGGAGCCTAATTTATCGACGTCCTTCGTGAGGAAATTCTGAGTTCGTCAGCGCATCGTACTTCGTCGAGTATGGTAGATTAGATACATGGGGCTCGGGCGAAGTTTCGAGGTGGGCGACATGGTGTCCGGTGGTCTACGGCGGCGGTGCGAAGTTGATTTAGGCGATGGTATGTTTTGGGTTGGATTCCTTTGGCATCGATATGATCGATCTGTGATTTCCGTCGTTTTCGGAAGAGCTGGCTAGTCAAAGGGTTTAGGTGGGTTATTGGCGACCGGAAGGCATCGAAGCAGTTGATCGAAACACCGTCGGAGTCGCGTACACATGTGTATTGGAGTATCTGAAGTTTTGTCTGTAGGTTTAACTCGAGAAAATATTTGTGTAGCTCGGGTTTATTTCATGGGTTTTGCATGTTGTCTCGAAGATGGAGACGCGAGTGTTAGCCGTGAATAACTTGGGTAATTTCTTAGCTATCTCGAGTTTGTTTTAAGATACCAGCTCTTTTAAAATTTGATACTATTTTGTACCAGATTTTAATTAAATGATTTTGAGTAAGTGGAATCAAATTTCAAGCTTGGTGTTAACCAATTTTCAAAGGCTAATGAAGTAAGCTTTGAACCAAATCTTAAAAGTATATCAAATGAATAAATTTCAAAGAAAATATAAGCCAATTACTAAACAAGTATTAGCGAGTTTAAAAAAAAAATTTCAAAGTTTTAATTGTTTAAAATTTGTTTGTTTAGAGATAATGGTATAATAAGTTAATTCCTAAATGTTTTCAAAGGTGGTTGTAATAAAGTAATTAAATCAAGGTTTAATTATTTAAGGTTGGTCAATTAGCTAATGAAATTAGTTAACGGAGTAATTAATCAATCTATTTATTAGGATTATTTATTAAATACTAATTAATTTAGGTAATCAATTTCAGGGATTGATTTGTTAATGTGATTAATTAATCTAGGTAATTAATTAAAGACGGTTAATTTATTAAAGGTTAATTAATTAATGTAAGTAATTAATGATAATTACTTAATGAGAATAATTTAAAGATTAATTTCTTAATGTCATTAATTAAGGTGGATAATTAATGGTTAATTACTAAAGGTGATTTATTTAAGTGATAATTACTTAATGTAAGTAATTAAAGGATTAATCTGTTGAGGGTTAATTAATTTAATTAGCAATTAAAGGTTAAATTAAATAATGATCAAGGTTAATTAATTGAGGATAATTAACCAATGGGATAATTACTTGATGAAAGAAATTAAAGGTAAATTACTTAAGGGAAGTAATTGAGGATTAATTACTTAGTGTAATTAATTAAAGGATTGATTAATTAAGGAAATTTATTAAGGTTAGTTAATTAATGAATATAGGATAATTAATCAATGAAAGCAATTATAGAATAATTAATTTGAGAATTAATTAAAGAAAAACGTAATTAATGGGGATGGGTGAAGATTAATTAAATTGTGTAATTAATTAAAAGCTAATTACTTAATGTAATTAGAGAGATAATTAAAGAATGATTAATTAATTGATTTGTAATTAATTAATGTTTTAGTAAGCAGAATTTAAAGGTAATTGTGTAATTAATTTAAATTAATTTGAAATGGTGTGACTGATTAATCTTGCTTATGGATGATTGGATTATAGAAGTGCCTTGATTAGTTGATATCTCTGATATGTGATTTAGGATGCTGTGTGATATGATATGTTTGGGATATACAGTGATAATGTGGTTATATATCAATGATGAATTGCTGTGTAAAAGTGACATCCTATATTTAATGTTTGAATTGTATTTCACTTGTATAACTTAGGCTAAGGTGACATGGGACCGAAGAGACCAGGGTCGTGTACTAGTAAATACCCGAAACCACTTCGATTTAAAATATACTGTAATTATTTATAGGTTTGACATGTGTAATCAATAGGCTGGAATAAAATAATTTAAGTGAACTGGACCATTGAAACTAAGTAAGGGTACTTAGGGATTGATGTGTGAAATAAGTGTTGACTATAACAAGCTAAGAACTCGTTATAAAGTACGAGTTACCCCGGGTCTAAAGTAAGTTTATTGTTTTAGTATTTCTTGTTAGATGGGTTTACTCACACTGGTTTCCAACCTAACCCGGGTGGCACTTTGATGTAATGATCGGGTCAGACCGAGTATGGGGAAGAAGATGACGCTGCAACTGAGCTAGCACTATTGATGAAGGAATTCAAAAAGTGGACTACAAAGAATGGAAATCGAGCAATAAACTAACGAATAAAAACCAACATTGCCAAAGTATTGGATAAGTTTTAGGAAGAAATCATCTATCATAGATGTAAGAAGCCGGGCCACATCAAACCAAACTATCTGCTGAATTGATTCAACAATGCAAAGAAGAAGAAGAAGAGAAGGAGTTTCACAAGAACTTGGGACAATAGTGAAGAAGAAGAGGTGGAGAGCACTAATAATGAGAAAGAAGAGGCGAATATATGTCGGATGGTAGTATCAAGTGATAGCGGCAATGAACCAAATGAGGTAGCGCACTTATCCCATGATGATTTACTTTTAGTATATGACAAGTTAAACTCTAACTTCGATAGACTTCAACAAAGATATAATAACTAGAGTCTGATAAAAATAGTCTACTTTTTACAAACAATGAGTTAGAACTAATGATTGGAAAATAAAATAAAAGGTTAACTCAGAATGTGAGAAGTGTCGGTCTTTAGAAGAAGAAATTATAAGTCTAAGACTAAAATTGAAATGCTTGAAAATGGAATTTTGAATCTAAAAAACAAATATGAAACAAAAATAGAAAATTCCGCTAAATGGTGTACCACACTTTTGAATGAAAACGTTGCTCTTAGATCTAAGGTTCAACAAATTGAATCGACAATAAAAAAATTAAATGAAAAAAATCATGAAATATGTTGTTAGGTAGTCAGACTGTAACACCCTAAAATTTTTGTAACAATTAATTAAAAAAGTTAATTAATAAATAGTAATGCCAAACAGTAATATTTTATAAACATCGTAATTTGTCTATGGAACTTGTTACGTTGGATTCATATTGATTTTCTGATCAATTTTCATTTATAAAGATTTCCAATCGGAGTTCAAACGAAAAAGCTATCAGTGTTTGTATATTTCAAGTCGAAAATAATTATACACATAATTAAGGAAATAAATATAATTAACCAACATTAATTAACATCAACCATCAAGCTTACTTAACATCAAAGTATATTTTTTTCGATCGGCTGGATAAAGGATTTAATTTATTAAAAAAATGTCGCATAATTAATTAACTTAATTACAGCCAATCGGTTGACCCTGAACCTTGGCCGGTCGACCACTAGCGGTCGATTGGTAGGGGTGAAATGGTTAATCAATTGGTATGTTGATTGTGGAATTTGACGTTGCCAAACGGCCCAGATTTAAAATAATTTAATCTAAGGGCCGATATTGATTTGAACCCTTATAAATACGGGCCTAACCCCTCACTTTTCTTCTCGTATTTTCTGACGTGATGGCAAATCTCTGCCATTTTCTCTCCTCTACAAATTCTTAATTCTAAATAAAATTATAGTTAATTTATGTATATACAAGCGGAGGATGGCAGAGGATAATTGAGAAGAAGAATAGGATTGAATCAAATCGTCAAAGCCATGGTAAATTATAAATCCAGATTTGAATTTACATTTGACCCAAATCTCTTTATAGATCTAGATTTCTTATAGAAATATGTATACTTGCGGTATATATATTCAAATAGTGAGAATAAGGGGAGTCAAACTGGAATAACAGGGACTAAATCTGAAGATTTGGAAAGCTAAAGAGGTGGGCAGGAAAATTATGTACTTTTATATAATATTGGATTTATTTCATTGTAAATCTGTCTCTTGTATGCCTAGATTTAAGTATTTATAGTTACCGGCTAAATATGCGTGCAATGAAATCTAATACAATGTATACATATTCTGTGATTTATAACTTAAATTTAATATTTCATGTACTTGAATCTGGAAAGTATTGGGTAATAGTAGTCTCTAAATTGATAAATGATGTGAAAGTTCTGGATTTGTAAATTATATGACTTATGCATGCAAAATGTAAATTTGAATGTTACCATAATAAGTTATTAGGATTTAAGTAGTATTTTAATTCATTAGAATGTTGGCTTTGCAATGTAAATTTCCACTAATTAAGTTCATATTCATAAATAAAAGTGTATCACTTGAAATAACATGGAATACATCTAAAGGAAAGAGATGTATAAAATAGAGATATTTTCCATATTTTATACCGTTTATTTCAATAATTATAAAAATATAATTACTTGTAATTTCAAACGTAACATAAATTTCCTTTTTGGATAAGATATAAAGATTTACAATATGACCCTTCCTTTTGTGCGGGATGTAATTATAATGCCTTAGAATGCAGAAATCCCAAAGGACGAATTAAGGGATTATAAATGTGATAGTACCAACGGTTTAAGTCAAAAATTAATATATATGCAATAGAGATAAGATAAAAGCCAAATAGTAAACGACAAAAAGGTGGGATGCATGGAGTTACATACGTTTGCATATAGGCAACGGATACCAAGTAGGAAGGTTTTCTTCGATCGAAGTGTGAAAGGACAAGTATAATCTGCTTCAACCTTTTATGGGGTATTAAGTAACAAGTGGGTATCACCTTGATTATGTTAGGCAATCTAAATTGGACGAGGAGGAAGGCTCAACGCTATGTCAATATGTGATTGGTACCATATAAGGGAGTAGGAGCAGTACATAGGTCGAGAACGTCATCAGTTCTGAGTGGTCAGTTGAAAGATAAGGATTTTGCCTAAAAGAGTACACCTCCTACTAGTGTAGGTCACATTTAGGTCATGCATCGCCATAGTTGTTTGCTAGATTTTTTGTTAAGGGGAAGCCTAGGTAGCCATTTATGGAGGTCTTTCAAAATTGATAGAATATGGCCAACTATTGTGATGTCGTTATTAGGCACTATTGGAGTTCCTTGGTATGCACGATGACAAGAACATGATACTGCATTGATGTTGGATACTTATAAGGTGCTGAGTTTCAGATAATAGCAGAGACTGTATCTTAGTCTAAAGGGGGGCTGTGGTGCTTATACACAAACACACATATGCATATGCAGTTATTGTCTACCTAAGGAAGACGGGGCGAATCGAGCGCGTACGTAGAGTCAAGATGAGTAAATATAAGACATGACATGTAATGAAAGACAATTCCCATAAGCTAGTGTTATATATAAAGTGTGTAATTTATAAGTCATCAAAACATTGTTCCGACCCCCTCCTCATTACAACACATAAGATAGCTTAGATGGATAAGTGTTGGCACAAGGCAGGAATAGTGGAAGGATGGGTTTCCTTATGCATGCTCGACACTGATAAGGACACTAAATATTGGAAATGTCAATTGTGGTTAGTAACTATATGTTTTATTATACTTTGTTATTCCGATGCGAGTTTATATTGATAACGTTCTGATATGTAGTTATTTATTTGCAGGATACCAAAATCAATGATCTATATTTTGGTGGATATGAGTTTTTTGATTTAGCGAAAATTTAGGCCCATTAGGGTGCGGGTTATTACACAAACTGTCACCAAAAATGGAAAAAGGATGGATGTGATATAGTTGAACAAATTAATAGAAAGAATTTTGATAATTTCGAACATCAATAAGAATATTTGAAATGTTTTATTTATGGAAAAATTTGGCATAAATAAAATAAAAATTGGAACAGGAACAAATACATAATCATTAAACAAATTTGGGTTCCAAAAGGTACAAATATAACCTTTCTTAAATTTAAAAAAGTTTGGGTTTCCAAGGGTACGATTGTAAATACTAACGGTTTGCTGTATAAACAAATTTGGATACCAAAGGTTATAGGTAAATATAAAAGCGGTCCTACATCCTTTGTTAGGCCATTCGCTTTTTCTAACATTTAGATGTAAAAAGGGCTAAGGAATGACAACGATAGTGGTAGATTTCGAGTTATTCCATATGTAGTTCATGAGCAATAATTCCAATGTTCCTTGGCCTAGAAAAATGAAGCGGAGATCTACATACTTTGGATACGACATCAAAGGTAAGTAAACGTATGATCTCTAAACCCTATTTTATTTTCTT
The DNA here is from genome assembly GCA_030765085.1 of Allium cepa. Classification (NCBI taxonomy): domain Eukaryota; kingdom Viridiplantae; phylum Streptophyta; class Magnoliopsida; order Asparagales; family Amaryllidaceae; genus Allium; species Allium cepa. The sequence goes on along the minus strand of CM060932.1, from coordinate 967,835,566 downwards.
GTTATTAATTCTATTTTCGTTGACACTGCTTAGTGTAATTATCATATCTTGAACTCCTTAACTCCAATTTGCAATATTTTAGATGTTCTAGAAAATAGACATAAAATTACATAAGTTTAATATTTGTGTTTTTTTTAGAATTTGAACTTAAACCGTTGAAAACTGCAAATCATTCAGTATATTATTTGGAAATTGCCTTAGAACTTTCTAACACAGCTATAGTAAATTGTTCACAACTTGAAAATCATTATGCCAAATTTTCAAATTCTTGACGTTCTGGAGGGCTGATTTATATTACTACAACATTACTGTTTTGAGTTTTAGTTAGTTCATTTTGTAAAATCTTGAAATATAACAATCATGTCATCACATTAATTGAAAAGAGTATTTAGTTTATGCAAACAAATTATAGTACTTCAGACATAACCTTTAATTGATTCATCATTTTGACTTAAAACCAATTTTGTTGATTATCATTATTTAATATCTAAAATTTTCTAGTTTGGTGCTAAATCAATTTACGAAAATAGTGTTTTCAAATAGTGGTTTCAAATGGATTGAATTTTCAAAACAACAATGTTCAACTATTTATGTACGAGAATTACCTTCATTGCCTTTAATGACGACTAACAAATCATTGATTGGAGAATTTTCACTTATATGTGCTTTTGTTCGATGTAAATGACTTTGCCTTTGATGATTTTGCTGAAATTTTTGAATTTATAAATCTAATTCAATTGATATTATGGAGTATGTGGTACTTGTTTGATGCTTATATTTCATGCTTAATGTTTGATAATGTGCATTGAGCTTGTGGTATCAAGCATTTTTACATTCAAGATCTTGTTTACATTGAATTCATATTTCAGTTGATTTTAAAATTAGAAGTCATTTTTTATGAAAACCCTTTTAGAAAATAGATTTTCACAACTTCATTTGGATTTAGAAATTTTACAAATAACTTATATTTTCACTTCAATTTTCTTTAATAAAAATAGTCCTGTTTATTTCGGCAGGGAATTTGCTATGGAAAAGATGGTCGTTGACAACTTGCATCTTTTGAAATCTATCAAAAATTATTAATAGTGATTGATAAAGTGTAGGTAGTGATTAAATTATACTTCATAACTACAGGAAGGATATGTTAAAATTTCTTGATAATTGAACCGGTTTTATTGTATTTTTGAATTAGTATATACTCCATAATCATCTCTACTACTTTCATCTTCTTACAATCCATACACCAAAACTTAATACAGTCCGCTTAAGTTGGTATTTTAAAAAATGAGAAATTATATTTTTAGCATAATTTAAATAATTTACTCTATCCTAAGGTGTCCACTCTTATTTAAAAGTCCTCACGGTTATGCATAGGTGAATAACTTTAATATCTAGGTACATGCTTCCATTCTCATTTAAAATTCCTTATGGTTATGCTCGGATGGAACACTTATACAAAAGAGGGATAAAAATTAAAGTAATTTCTAACCTTAATTAAAAGTCCTAACTGTAACGACCCGTAATTTTATCATTTTGATTTAAATATTTAATTAATTTTAAATATTTAAATAATTACTTTAAAGCTTAATAATTCTTTTTAATTAATAAATAATAATATTGTATTTGTTATAGAAAAATGTTAACAAAAATAAATGGTTTGGATAACAATCAATAATGTAACCGAAAATCGTTTTATTAACAAACGGTATCATAAAGTCATGAAATTATCATCCTAAGTTACTGTTTTAGATTTTAACAAAACAACTGCCATCGAAATCAGAATAGCGGAGCGTTGTATGTTGGCGAGTTTCATGGCGATCGGATATGTTGTCTGATTGTATGTGCTCAAAATGCACAACGATTAAAAAGAAACTAAAATAATATATATTTCATTATATGATAACCCCTACCCTTTCTTATCTTTCATTTTCTTTGTCCCTCTTTCCATTTTCATCTTCTACTAAACATTTTGACCTAGCCGCCTTCTTAAAAAAATTAATCAAGAGCTACAGGAGACAAAATCGAGCTACGTCAAATCTATTGAGTTCGTACGAGTGAAGGCTTCAAATTCATATAGCCGATGATTGGTGTGGTCGACTTTAGTGGTGATCGATGTTGTCTTGGCTAAGCTTGGGTTGGGTTTTTCCGATGATTGGTCAAGGTGAATGTTGCGGCGTGTTGCTCATGTGAAGGAGCATAGGTGGTGGCGATTTGGTGGAGTGCGGTCAAGTTTTGGGTTTGCGACGTTTTCCTATAGCCGATCAAGGGAAGTTGTGATGGCTTAAGGGGTGTCATGTTGTAAGACGTCGAGACCATGGCAGAGCATTTGCAAAGAGGAAGTCTTTGGCGAAGTCCGTTCATCTGTTAGTGGTCTATATCACTGTGTCAGTGTGTATGCGTGCAAGTTTGGAGAGGGTTTGTGTACAGAGAGGTGAATTGGGGATAAGAGGGAAGAAGGATTAAGGTGATAACTATATTTATTAGTTAATTTAGCTGTTTAATTATTCAAAAACTTATAAATTTCATATCTCCTACGTAAGAGGTCCAATCGAGACGTGGTATTTTGCAATGCCCTGTTGGAGCGTAATCTATGCACTGGAGTTGATCATCAAGTTTGAAGCAAGCGAAATTTTGAGTTAATATCGGACGTCGTCCAATTTTCGATCAAGCAGGAATGTGTAAGCATCAACTATAATTTTGGTGAGTTAATGCACCTTTGGATGAACATTATATGATACATGATAGACATAAATTGTTGTTTGCACGCTTGAATTATTTCATTGGTTGGGTTTTTTTGAATTTTCGCTATGTAAAATGGATGGCATATGAAATGAAAAACAGGGAACTTAGGGAATTTTATAGTATTCATCACCACTATTGATTTTAATTTCATTTATACACTTATTATATAAATCGTTGGATGTCAAAGCATGGTAGCTTGGCCATATTGGATATGCATTTACTATGTTGAAAAAGTTGAACTCTTTTAATTGTAAATCTATGATAGCATTTTTTAAGTGCTATGGTAACTCTATGCCTCCTTATAGTATTTTGAAATACTATTATTTACAGTTTTAATTTGAAATTGGTTTTGATTCGTAGAATGATTTTTAAATGTGACTTTTGGAAATTTCTATGGAATTTTATTTAGAAATGGTTCCTCTTTTTTACTCCAACCTTTTTGTTAGTCTGTTATAATTTAAATGAAAATGTTTTAAAAGTATTTATTTTACGGTTTAAAATTAATATAATAATAGATTTTTATTCTATAGAAAAAGGGATTTCTCTTTTACACTAAAATGATTCAATTTAAAAGAAGATCTAAATATATAAATTATTTTATAGAAGGATAGTTTATAAATGGTATTTTATGAGTAAAAGAATAGATTTATAAGTGATATCATTTTGATAATTGGAATAATAAACCACGTTTGTTAATTTATAGTGATATATGAAATGATCATTTTATGGAAAGTATTTAGTTCTATCTTGAAATCGAAGATTTGTAATACGCATATGAGATTTAAGATCAGGAGATTTATAAAAATGAGTTTTATAAATAGAAAGAAGATTTATAAAAAAAAGCTTCATAAATAGAAAGAAGATTTATAAAAGAAGTTTTGTAATTTTAAAAGAGATTTATAAAATGGAATTTTATAATAGGAAATGAGATTTGATTTCTATAAATGATCATTTATATTATGGTCATATGGAAAGTATTCTTTTCATACTTTACACCACATTTCGAGGTATGAAAAATATTGTTATCTTTGAGAGTTTAAGAATGTACGTCGAGGTGGAAATAGTGTGCTAACTTGTTCGACTACATTGTAAATTGAGGGATGGTAAAAGTTTGAAATCAGATGGTGGTAATAAGTATACTTGGTCTAGTTTCCCCATGATCCATTTAGTTTCACGAAAAGTGTTTGGATTTATAGTTATTTATGTTTTACATTTTTTTAACCTAAATAAGTATGGTTTTGGAAGTGAAGTCTTTCTTAAGATTTTGTGTATGTGCTTATACTGTTGAGATACATATATGTTATGTTTTCTAAGTATTAAACGTGTAGTATTTTGTGAATATACTTATATCATTGAGATAAGTATATAATTACATTTTCTAATTATTGAAAGTGAAATGGTTGAATATACTTATAACATTAAGATAAGTATGTTAATACTTTTCCAAGTATTGAAAAGAGTGAAGAGGATTTGTGAATATATCTTTGTAAATTTATTTTGATATGTGCATTTATAAAGTGATTTTAATTAATGAAAGGATTTATTAAATAGACTTAGTAGTTGCTTATGTGCTTAACCATGCTCGATTTCCATATGAAGTTTATCTCTGATTGTATTACTTGTTTATCTGGTAGTTAAATAATAGACTATCTAATCTTGCCCAGTTTTAAAACTATCGATTGTTGATTCAATGAGACCGGGATCAGATAAGCATGAGTTATCCGAAAATCATTTTGAACCAGTATAAGCATTCGAAATGGAGACGTCTACATGATGATGAAATCGAAAATAGAGTTCTTTGAAGTGCAAGGGCTACTTACTACTAATTCTTTAGGTGGTTTCAAAAAGGATGTATTAGAAGTAGTGCCTTCAGGTTTTTCACATCTTGAACAATTTGTATGGATGTATGCTGGCAATGCTCTGTTGCCTGGAGGGCAATGTTAGCATTCCAAGTGGGATTTGCTAAAAAGGTAAAACATAGCCTCAAGCCTCATACTGGTAACGACTAAAGCATGGGATATGTTGCAAGGTTATGTGATTCACTTCCATTAGGGTTTGATCATCCCTGATCTAGAGTGATATTATTTTTGGATGTACATTTTGGGCCCAGTATGGTTGTTTATTCAACCGGGGGATGATCGTATTCATTATATGTAGGAAGGGGTAGGTCGGTCTTGCCATGCAGAGGGTCCATGTGAGTCCCTAGGTATATTTTCCTGTAGATTTACTGTGACAGGAAGTACCAAATAGCCTTGTCACTGATGGAATCCATTTTCCAATACATGCCTTATGTACTTAGTTGTATACCAAATATGCTAGAATGTGAGATGCAAGCATTTCAGCTATGTTATACATTTATTTTAAACCCTAGGCATTATAATAATATCACTAGATTTTCTAATGAAAATGGTTTAGTTATCATTAGGTAAAAATTCATCCGTGTTTACGTGTAGTGTGGTCTTACGAGATACCTTTATTTTTGAAAGGTTTTATGACATTAAATATTCATATGATTTGAGTTTCTCATACTAGTTTACCAGACTGATTCGGATTATTTTCTTATAATGCTTGGGTCTGCCCGAGTATATTTCAGATTTAGTTATGAATGCGTTGGATTTTAGGAGACGAGCTGGAAGCCTCCAAGGTGCATTCACATATTTTATTTTACGCCGTATTTCTTATTTCGTATTTATCAACATTTGTGAGGACATGTTGTTAGAATCGTCCTGGCTGATGATAGGTTGGTCCACTCTAACTGATGTATGTATATTACAATTTTCTTCTGTAAAGATCATGTGTATATTATATGTTATTCATCACAGTGTGAGATTCTGTTTCGTCTTTTCTTTTCATTCACCTTAACAATCTATCTTTTCGATACTTTGATACCTGGGACATGAATACCGTGGATGTCTTAGTGTCGACTTTGAGGGTCAAAATGGTAGGTCGTTATACTTGGAATTAGAGCCAAGCTAAGCGGAAACCTATGCCTTGGTGGGGTAAACTCATTATAGATAGAATTGGTTGCACCCTAGAATGAGTTTGAGTATGTGTGTATTTATCTAAGAGCGCATATTTGCTAGTGCTATAAAAATGTCTTGTGTTATGTTGATTAGTTCGTTGAGTGGTTTATGAATTCTGGTCGATATAGAAGGTACAACTGTTTCGATAACGGTTTCTAAACACTTGGACAAGGCAAACGACATGGTACTATTTTGAAATTTGGTAAATGAAATAATTTTACCTAGGAATATATTTTATGTAAAAATGACTAATTTCCAAAAATTAATATGGTTATTTATGATGTGTTTGTTTGTTAAGGAATAATAATATTCAATTATTATTATTTATTGTTAGATTAGTTATGCTCTGCTGGTTTGTGAGCATTGACTATTGTTTGTTGATTTTTGAATTGTGCTCGGTCAGTTTATAAGCAGTTTTATATTTTCCCTGCATGGGTTACGTAGATAGTAATTGTGAGAACATTGAAACGAACACATTATGAATTATGTTTCATGATTTGACTAGAAGGCATTCGGTGATAACGTTGGGTTAAATTTTAGTCGTAATAAAAGTTGCTTATTATAATCTAAACAAAGATATACATTTGTGGAATGATTTAGATAAGGAAGTAACTTTATATAAGTATGGTTTATAAATAAAAAGGACTTAGCTAAGAATTTGAGAACTAAATTCTGGTGTTTTTGAAAATTATTACACAAATTTTTTAGGGAAAATAATACTAGTATTATTTGAAAGTATTTATGAATAGAAATATTTTAAAAGGATTTTAAAGAAGAAAGAAAGTACTGAATTCACTTTAGTCGTTGGAAAATAATTCTGTTGATGACTGCAGCATCATTGACGTTCATATTCAAGTTTCTAAGTGGGAAACACTACTATAGTAGTTTGCTACAGAGTTATTTGGTTAAACAAATTTTGATTTAATACAAAACTATGGTTTGATATATAATAGGAGATATGTATATTATTACTTCAAAATGATTTGAAATAAAAACTGAAGTTTAGTTCTTAAGTTTTCTGTTAAGTTATTTTATGTACGCGTGTATCCTATGCATTAGGGTAGTTTGGTTTGTGCATCTCATTATGATTTGTTATTAAGTCATTTATTGAAATGAAATGGAATTTTTGATGATTTTGGACAGTCGAAAACTTACAGCTAAGTGTTTGTGAAAATATAAAAGTAGAGTTTTGTAACTTTAGAATGTGAAGATGGTAAATTAAACAAATCTTAAATTTGTTGAACATCCTGTTTGAGTAAAGCAAATTGATATTGTGTACATACTCTTAGGATGTAGTGGAGTATTATACGAATATGAACTTAAGTCTTTATAGAATGTTTATAAAATAAAGATAATGGTAACTTAAGTCTTTATAGAATGTTTATAAAATAAAGATAATGGTTTATAAAATGGTTCAAAAATGAATTCTAGTATTAAATAAGAAATGATCTTTGAGAAAATGAATGTTATTTAAAATGTAAAGAGAAATTGGTGTAGTTAATAAACCAATGAAATAAATACATAATTTTTACGTAGATGATTTTATTCATACAATTGTTTTTGATCCAGATTCATGCACATGATTTCGAGATGATTTACACCGATCCGAATAAAGTTTTTTCACTCAATTCTTGACGGTGAACACTTGATATGAATTTTTGATATGATTTTAAGGTTTTCTATCATAGCATATGGCTATGTAAAGAGAACATATGTTTCTAATCAAGGAACCTGATTGAAGTCCGCACTACCGAAGTCGAGCAAGCGGATTTAGTTCGGAAGAAAACTTACATGATTGAGCAAGTGATTGAATTTGATATTGCATACAGATGGGCCATGTGCATTGTAAAGATGGTTTGATATGGCATGTTTATTTGAGATGATTGCTATATATGATCCAACAGGCTTAGATTCATGATATGATGAATGAGTTGCCGTATTATTTCATTTATCTTGTTTAACTCTCTTTTTAGGTTATATAAGTGGAATACAAGTACGTGGAAGTGAAGGCTTGCTAGTCGTTTTGGTTTCATTGGTAGTGCTACCTTGCTCACGAAATGGTACATGTTTATGATTAATGTGTGTATTTGCTATATGACATGCATACTCTACAAGGTAAATCAAACGTATATATTGTCGTTATGTTAGCCCCAAACATGGGAGCTCCTAGATATGGGCTTATATAATTGTTGTGATTTTTTTGGATCTAGCCACGGAAAGGAGGTGCTGCCAAACTTTTCTATAATATAGGGAACTCCATAAGACTAAAGTTGTGAAGACATTTTTCCTCCTTTGATAATTTCAAAGAGAAAATTCTTTTAAAGGGGAAGAGTGTAATGACCCAAAATTTTACCGTTTTCACTCGAAATATTTCATTAATTTTAACTATTTAAATAATTAATTTTAAGAGCTTAACAACTTCTTTTAAAAAACAAATAATAATGGTGAACTTATTATACAAAAATATTAACAAAAATAAATGGTTCGAATAAATACTGATAGTGTAATCGAAAATCGTTTTATCGATAAACGTTCTTGCTAAGCATGAAATTGTCATCCTGGGGCACTCTCTTGGATTTTGATGAAATAAATACCATTAGAACCAGAATAGTGAAATGATGTACATCGACGAGTATCGGGGCGATCAGACGTGTTATGCGACCGTACGAGCTCAAAACGCGCAGCGATTAAAAAGAAAAGAAAATAATATATATTTTATAATATAACAACCCCTTCCCTTCTCTTATCTCTCATTTTCCTTTTCCCTTTTTCCTTTTTCATTTTTCAACCTCCAGTAGACATTTTAACCTATCTATCCCCTTCAAAAATATAAACTGAGAGCTATAGGCGATGATATAGAGTTACATCGGATCCATTGAGTTCATACGAGCGAGGGCTTCAAATCCATATAGCCGATGATGGATGCGGTCGACTTTGGTGGTAATTGATGTTGCCTTAACCGAGCCGAGGTTGGGGTTTTCTAATGATGTAGGCGACGATTGGGCAAGGTGAAGGTTGCAATGTGTTTCTGAAGCAAAGGAGCATGGGTGGTGGCGATGCAGTGGAGTGCGGTCGAGCTTTGAGGGTGCGACATTTGCTTGTAGCTGATCAGGGGGATGGGTCATGATGGCCCTGGGGTGTTGAGCTGGAAGACGTCGAGTCCATGGCGGAGCATTTACAAAGAGGAAGTCATTGGCGAAGTCTGTTCTTCGATCAATGGTTCAAATCTCCATGTCAGTGTATGTTTGCGTGCATGTTTGGAGTAGGTTCGTATATAGGTAGGTGAATTGGGGATAAAAGATCAAGGTGATAATAATGTTATTTAGTTAGTTTAATTGTTTACTTTCTCCGAAAACTTACCGAATTCATCTTTTCTATATACCAGATCCAATCGAGACGCACTCTTTTAGGTTGTGCTCGTAGGATCGTTATCTGCTCATTGTAGTTGATTTCATCAAGTTTCGAGCAAGTGGAATTTTAAGCTAAAATCGAAGATCTTGCAGGTATAAGCATCGGTTGGAAATTTGGTGAGTTAAGTCACCTTTGGATGAGCAATATATGGTAGATATAAATTATTGTTTGCATGTTGAATTATTTCTTTGGTTGGATTGGTTGAATTTCCACTGTTTAAAAGAATGACATATGAATGAAATATAGAGAACTCAAAAATTTTGTAAGGGAATATGAATTCCTCACCACTATTGATTTTAATTTCATTTATATACTTATTGTATAAATTGTTGAATGCTAGAGCTTGTAGCTTAGCTATATTGAATATGCCTTTGATATGATGAAAAGATTGAACTCTTTTAGTTGTGGATCTATAAAAGCTAGAGATGGCAATGGGGTGGGTCTAAAGTCTAATCCCAGTAGACCTACCCCTGTTTTAATCCGCTAAAACCCATGCCATCGGTTTATCGGGACGGGTAGACTCTTGACCAGCTCTTGGGAGCTTCTGGTCTAGCGACGGTCTATAATGATGATTTGTTAATTTTTTCACATGAATAGTTATATCATGGATATTATAATGTTTATTCAAAAGTTATATAATTTTTATAATATTAAGTTTTAACGCTGATAATTATATAATAACATATGCATATTTTTTGAACTATTATGTGACACCTCATTCTTAATTTTTTTCATTATCATTGTAAACATATTGCAATTTATACAATGTATCATTCAGTGACAATCAATCTTACAAATAAAATAAATAAATATATGTACATTAATATACAATTCTGAATAAATATAAAGTCCCACTAGGTCTTAGGGCGGGGCCGGTCTACCCTGACAAGTAAGGTTTTCGAGTTTGGGAAAATATCTAGACCCGCACCGAGTCTACGGGATGAGCCTGAGTTAGGGTTTGAAAAATCTAGGGTGGGTTTGGGGTACAAGAAACCCACCCCAACCTGTCTCATTGCCATCCTTAATGAAAGCATTTGTTAAGTACTATGTTAGCTCTAGGACTCATTATAGTATTTTAAATACTATTATTTGATGTTTTAATTTGAAACTGGGTTTAATTTGGAGAATGATTTTTAAATGTGACTTTTGGAATAATTTATGGTATTTTATTTAGTAATGGTTCTTAAACTCCTCAATTTTACTCTAACATTTTTGTTAGTGTCTTCTAATTTATATGGAAGTGTTTCAAAAGTATTTCAAAAAGTATTCATTTTATAGAAAAATTAATGTAATAACAATTAAAGAAAAAAGGATTTATCTTTTATAGTGAAGTGATTCTATTTAAAAGATGATCGAAATATTTTAAGATAAATATTTGTGAAACGTTTTATATAAAATGTTCTACAGAAAGATATATTTATAAACTGTATTTTATAAGCAAAAGGATAGATTTACAAATGATATATTATAAAGAGAAATGATATCATTTTGGTAAATTGTAATAAATCACATTTATGAATTTATAGTGATATATGGAATGACCATTTTGTGGAAAGTATTTAATTCTATCTTGAAATCAAAGATTTGTAATAAGCATATGAGATTTAAAATTAGGAGATTTTTAAAAAGAGTTTTATAAGTATAATGAAGATTTATAAAAGAAACTTTATAACAAGAAAGAGATTTATAAAAGGACTTTTGTAAATACAAAAGTGATTTATAAAAAGGAATTTTATAGTAGGAAATGAAATTTGATTTCTATAAATGATTATTTTAAATTATGGTGGTATGGAAAGTAATCTTTTCATACTTAACACTAAATTCTGAGGTATGAGAAACTACCACTATCTTTGAGAGTTTAATTATATACGTTGAGGTAAGGATAGTGTGCTAACTTGTCCGACTACATTGTCTATCGAAGGATAACACACGTCTAACATCAGGAAGTGGTGATGAGTATACTTGGTTTAATTTCCCTATGATCCATTTTTTAGTTTTATTGTTATTAATTTTTTGAATGCGTTTGTTTTAACCCAAAAAAGTACTGTTTTGGAAGCAAATGTTTCTTAAGATTTTTGGATATACATATACTATTCAGACAAGTATATGGTTACATTTTCTAAGTACCGAAATTGTAGTGTTTTACGAATACACTAATGCCATTAAGATGACTATATGGTTACATTTTCTAGGTATTGAAAGCGAAATAGATTGTGAACATACACACACACACACATACACATACATACCATTAAGATTAGTTTCCAAGTATTGAAAAGAGTAAAGAGGATTTGGTAATATAGCTTCATAGAAGTATTTTCATACAAGTATTTGCAAATTGATTTAAATAATGAAACGATAAATTAAAGTGGATTAGTGATTGCTTATGTGCTTAACCGTGCTTGCTTTTCATATGAAGTTAAATTTCTGATTGGATTGTTTGCATATTTGATAGTTAAGTAACCAAATATCATGTATTGGCCAGTTTTGAAACTATCAATTTTTGGTTCGAAGAGACCGAGATAAAATAAGCATGAGTTATCTGAAAACCACTTTGAACCAGCATAAGCATTTGAATTTGGGACATCTTGATGATGATGGAAACGAAGGAGGAGTTCTTTGATGTGTAAGAGCTACTTACTACTAATCCTATGGACGATTCCAAAAAGGATATAGTAAGAGAAGTGCCTACGGTTTGTTCATATCCTAGGCAACTTGTATAGATGAATCTGACATTGCATTGTTGCCTGCAGGGCAGTGTTAGCATTCCAAGTGGGATTTTCTAAAAAGGTAAAACATTGTCTCATGCCTCATACCTGGTAATGACTAAAACACGGGATATGCTACAAGGCTATATGGTTCGCTCCCTTTGTGTATGATCATCTTTGATCTAAATTGGTACTATTTTTTTGATGTAGCCTTTATGGTTGTGTATTCAACCAAGGGATGATCATATTCAGTACTACCTAGGAAGGGTTAGGTTGATCTTGCCATGTAGGAAATCCATGTAGGGCCCTCGCTGTACATTTTTATGGTTATGTACTAGGAAAGATGTTGCCCCAATAGTCTTGTCATTGATGGAATCAATTTTCCAATACATGCCTTATGGACTTAGTTGTATACCAAATATGCTAGAATGTGAGATGCAAGTATTTCAGCTATGTTATATATTTATTTTAATCCCTAGACATTATTATAACAAAACTGGATTTTCTTATGAAAATGATTTGGTTATCTTAAGGTAAAAACTCATCCGTGTTTATGTGTGGTGTGATCTTGCAAGATATCTTTATATTTGAAAGATTTTATTACATTGAAAATCCATATGATTTGAGTTTATCAGGCTGGTTTACCAGACTGATGCAGACGTCACTTGCTTATAAGGTTTGGGTCAACCCGAGCATATTTCAGATTTAGTTATGAATGCTTTGGAGCTTCAAGAGACGAGCTGGATACCTCTAAGAAGTATTCACTTATTTTATTTTTCCACTGCATTTCTTGTTTTCTATTATCAACATTTGTGAGGACAAACCATTTTAACTGTCCGAGCTGATATTAGGTTAGTTTACTCTAATTGATGTATGTATATTATAGCTTTCTTTTGCAACGATCGTATGTATTTTATATATTACTCATCACGATATGAGGTTACGTTCTGACTTTAATTTTCTTTCTACTCAACAATCTATTTTTTCGACACTTGGATGCTAAGCACATAAATACCGTAGATATATTAGTGTCGACTTTTGAGGTTTGAAAAGGCTGGTTATTACACTATGGTTATGCAAGTCTAGAAAATGCTTGGCATTATTTTCATGTGACTGCTATCCTCATTTAAAAGTCCTAACAGTTATGCATGGTTAGTAAGTGCTTAACATTCATTGTTTAATTTTGAAAATTTTAAAATTTAAAATTTTCCTTTAGTAATAGAAAATACCACACTACTGTCGCTATATAAAATTCCCCCTAACCATTACCTAATTATCACTTTAAAATGAGATATGCTTCTAATTAACAAAATATTATGATTTTTGTTTGTTTGTTTGATTGAAATTTTAATACATTTTTATCTCTATCTTATTTATAGTTTCAATCATAAACTATTACTATATCAATTATTATTATAATATTGATGATAACAAAAGGGGTAGTGAGGTTTTGATTTTGATGGTTGAGTAATAACCTTACATATTTTCAAGAATTTGATTTATGTTTCAACTGCAGTTTTATTTTTGCAATCATTTTGACCTTAAAATTATTTTGGCATTTAGGAATTTGTATATTGCACGCATATGTGAAGGGAAAGTCTAGTTGTAGGGGGAGTATTTAAATAGGGGGAGCTTGATCATAACACATCAAACACATTTGTTTGTCACAAAATCTTAATATACATTTGTTGTCATCAAAAGAGGGAGATTGTAGAATATAGCAGCTAATGATTTTTGTTTGATGATAAAAATATATGTATTTTCGATTGTGTTTTGTTGTAGTACCATTGCAATATCACAAAATGAAAGAAACAAATAAAATTTCATTTCGACAAATATTTTATTTCGATACGATTTTAATAGTACACATAGGAGCTTCCCTATATTCATACACTATTCAACAACTTCTACTCACTCATACAACACATTTTTTCAAATACAATATTTTTAGGTACATTTGACGCACATCCCTCGTAAGTTTTGAAAATACACAAAACATCCCTCCGTTTTTTCAATAAGTTTCATGTCCCTATTTTCAAATTCATGCGCGCATAAAGACCGAAATACCCTTTACGTTTTTTACCTTTTCAAACGCGTATAGCTTTCTGTAGAAACATCTGATCAGTATAACATTTTCATCAAAAAATCAAAAATTTATGTTCTTTAAAATGAGATCCATTTTTAATGCCAAAAAAAAAATCATATTTGCAGTAAATGTGCAACTATTTCATGTATTTGCAGTCAATTCTGCAAATTTTACACATCTTCGATTTACTTCAAATCTGCAACTATTGCATATAATTAGAGATATTTATTCAATTATATGGCACAATTCCAGACAAGTCTGCAATTATTGCATATAGTTGCAGAAATGTCTGCAACTATTGCATATAATTGTAGATATTTCTGCAATTATATAGTATAATTGCAGCGTATAGTTGCAGAAATGTTTGCAACTATTGCATATAATTGCAGACATTTCTGCAATTATATAGTATAATTGCAGACATGTTTGCAATTATTACATACAGTTGCAACTATTGTATATAATTGAATTATTGCATAAATTTGCAGAAATGTTTGCAACTATTGCATATATAATTGCAGACATTTCTGCAATTATATGGTATAATTGCGGACATTTCTATAATTATTGCACATAGTTGTTGCATTGTTTACAATCATACCATATAAATGTGGAATTTTGAAAAACACCAATTGGATCTGTGAATAGCTTGTTCTGCAGTTGTTTTTACATATGCACAATGCCACTTGTTAGAAAGATAATAAAATTTGTGATTTAATGGTGAAAACGATTTGTTAATCCGTCGTTTCTACAAGAAGTTATTGCATTTTAAAGATTGATAATTGATGGGGTGAAATTTTAATTATGGACACGAGAATAACATGCATATACATGAAGAATCAACATTGATTCAATAGAGAAGAGGGGTATTGTAGGAAAGAAAATTGCAGTATTTGAAAATAAAGATGTAATTTATATCTTTTTTATGAAGAGGATTTTTTGTGTATTAAATTTGATTTTAGGGACGTGTCCCTTATTTTCACATATATTTTTCCACATGCTCTACAATTTCTACTCGAATACAATGTTTATCTTCTTGCCACAGTTTATTGGTATTATTCTTTTCGTACTTTAAATAGACACCAAAAATAACGAATATGGACTGATACAACAGATATATACAGGGACCAGTGCAGCATGCTCATATGGAACAAACAATTTAAAATCAAGTCAATAATGCGCATGAATAACCCACGGCGTACACAGTGTATCATTGTACATGACATAAGGCCAAGCATATTAAATAGGCTATGCATATGTACATGTGCACAGATTCACACAAATCAAAATAGGGAGGTTAATCCCAAAAAATGCTTCAGGCTAGACATAGTGCATAGGTCAGAAATATGAAGAGCACAAAACAAGATGAACATGATGCACAATAGTAAGGCACGAGCAAGCTAGCCAAGTACATGCACAAGCCAGACCAGTAAAATGCACATAAAGCTTACACGGGCATGCACATGCCGTATAACAAAGCACGCAAGACAAGAGCAAGCTAGACCATGTAAAGGCACACAAGAGCATGTACAACGATACATGTGCAAACAGGATGTATGCAATGCAATGTGCATCAATTCGAGTACACAAGAATATATACTGATATGGCTGACTTATGTGTGTGTGTATATACATACATACATACATACATACATATATAAGTGTATGTGCAATATCGATCTATAAAGGAAATAGTAAAGTAAGATAAGAAGCAATCACATGAGGATTTTGTAATGGTTCGGACCTTTCGACTTGTCCAGTTTGAAGCTCCCCTTTGGATTTTCCACTAGCCAAAACACCCACAATAGCCTAGAGAAATAGGCGATACAATAGTTTGTTGACCCAACAATCTTGTGTTCTATCAACATGGAATTTCACTTGTAGTACAAAGCTTCCCACGATCTCTTTTAGATGATTCAATATGTGGGCATCGGATTAACGAATATTGAGTAATTATTGAGTGAATGAATAATATTGAGTTTGAGAGTAAATAGATTCAAGATAGCAAAGAATTCAAATCAAAGGTTGTTATCTAACTTCTAAACTTAGGTTCTATTTATAATAGTCAAATTTACTTTATAAAACTTATAATCATTTTCAAGAGCCATTACTCTTCGAAGAGAATCATCGAACGATCATAACTCTTCAAAGTGTTATTTAAGAGAATAGCCATTATAGATTATTTCGTCGATTGATGATGATAGTCGGTCTACTGAATAAGTGCACCAAAAATTGCAGAGAGGACGACAAAACTTAATTGATTGAGATGTAAAATTAGTAGGTTGGTTTAGTCGATTGAAAATGGATCCAATCTACTGAACTTTTTTAAACTAATTTTATAAATTCAGTCTTGTAAAACTTGTTTTGTAAGTACTTTGACTTTTGTATTTGGAATTCTTGTGTGTCAATGGTATGTTTATATGCATTTGAATCGTCTGGGAGATTTTACAATTTAAATCTAAGGGCGAGTACATACTCTTGACTTTGATTTATAGATAATTACACTTGCTTTTCTCCTTATCTTCTTTGAATCATCATCGTCTTCAAATACCTATATAAAATAGTACCCGAGATATGTATATAGATATAGCTGTCATTATTGAAGCATTCATACAAATAGAGTTATAACACAATTCAAGTACACAAGGAAGCACACAACATGCAACAACACAAAGTACGGCACAAGGCAAGTCAAAAGTGCTAGTGAACATACAGTCAAAAACAGCAAAACATACAAGCATGACTATAGTTCAGCAACATGAACAAACAATGTGCACAAAACAAGAAAAACAAGGTAGGATCGCAAGTTCAAGTGCAAAATCCCACAAACTAGACAACGTGCACGAATTAGAAATATAGATTTGCAACAAAGTGCACAAAACCTCAAGTTCAGGCTCAGTCCACCATAGAAAATTGAACAACTCAACACATACATATAGATAGGATAACATCTGTAGTAGTGGAAGTGGTTTAAGAAATTAATACGATTGGAGATGCATGTCCAAAAGAAGTTCGCAAGAAAAAAATAAAAAAAATCGTAAGTTGAACAATTCAAGCTGAAGCCAACATATCTCAAGAACGAATAAGTCAACACCGTAAGCCAAAAAGAATTGATCAAAAAATTAAAAGCCACGATTGGGTTGAAATATTCAAAACAAAATTTTAGAAATTTATGGAATAAGAGAAGATTTTTTCTTCTTCAAATCTTACCCTATATAAACCATTCATCGTCTTTAAATTTATTAATTAGTCAAATTCGATATCAAAAAATAGAGAATAAAAAATTATACCAAGTAACCAACAACACAAGCGCTCGACCGTGAAAGCAACCGAAACAGCAATGAAGAAATCATTGAAGGAATCAACCGTCAAAGGCATAGAGGAGAAATTTCAATGATCAATTTCCTTTTAATCGACAACTGTTAGAATTGATAAAGGAAACATTATAAGATAAAAAAGGGATCGGCTTTGGAAAGAAAAAGGCGAACAAGGGATATAAATTTAAAGAACACAGTTTTATTTGAGCCGAACTCTTTATTGTTGAATTAATATACTATAATTTAGAGTTTTTATTTTTTTAATTAATATATTTACCTTTTTACATTTTAACATATCTAACTTGGATTGAAATACGGTGTGTAGCATCAGAAATTATCAGAAATTCTTAACTCAAGGATGGAGGGGAGGTAAGATTTCTAGGCTTAAGAATAGAACAATCAGGTTAGCGATAGTCGCAATTTTATAAGGTTTTGTAAGTGGTTGATTATTTAATTTTAGTAGAAATTTTAGAAGTAGTAGAAGACAAATTTTTCCAAAGCTAGGTAAATTTGTATTTTTCTTTTATTTTCGCATTTGTTCTATTGTTATTTATGCTGCAATTTTTATTATTCTTGTGAATTTATAATAAATCCTATGCACCCCCTCTATAGTTAAATCGATCCTACAAGACCTTTTTATTCACATAACTGTTCTTGATCCAGATTCGAGTACATGATTTCAAGGTGATGATCTGAACAAAGATTTTTCACTCGATTCTTGATGATGAAAACTTGATACGGATTTTTGATACGATTCCAAAGTTTTCTATTATACTATATGGCTATGTAAGGACTATAGATGTCTCCAATCAAGGAATCTGATCAGAGTCCACACTAGGTAAGTCAACTGAGAAATACTAGTTCGGAAGGGAAGTTTATGTGATCAAGCAAGTGATCGAATTTGATATTGCATATGGATGGTCCACGTGAATTTTATAGATGATTTGATATGGCCTGTGTACGTGAGATGGTTGCTATATATGATTTAACAGGATTAGATTCATGATATGATCAATGAGTTGTTGTATCATTTCATTTGTCATGTTTAACTCTCTTTTTGAGTTCGTTAGTGGAATGCGGATATGTGGAAGCAAAGACTTGCTAGTTGCTTTTGGTTTCATTAGTAGAGTTAGCTTGCTCGCAAAATGATACATGTTTATGCTTAATGGATGTATTTGCTATGTAACATGCACACCCTATAAGGTATATCATGCATATATATTGTTATCGTGAAGTTCCCAAATATAGGCTTATATTATTATTGTGATTTTCTGGACCTAGCCACGCAAAGGAGGTGCTGTCGGAATTTTATGTAATATAGGGAAATTTATAAGACTAAGGGCGTGAATACATTTTTCTTCCATTGAGAATTTTGGGGACGAAATTCTTTAGAGGGAATTATGCAATGACCTAGAATTTTATCGTTTCGTTTCTGAATAGTTAATTCATTTTAAATATTTAAATAATTGATTTTAAAAGCTTAATAACTCCTTTTAATTAATAAACAATAATGGTGAACTTGATATACAAAAATATTAACATGAATAAATGGCTTAGATAAATATCGATAGTGTAACCAAAAATCATTTTAACGATAAATGGCCTCGTAAAATGTAAAATTATCATCCTAGGGCATTGTCTTTGATATTGACAAAACTATTACCATCGTAACTGGAATAGTGAAATGATGTATGTCGATGAGTTTCATGCGATTAGACGTGTTAAGTGATCGTACGAGCTCAAAACGTTCAACGTTTAAAAAGAGAAATTAAAATTATATATATATATATATATATATATATATATATATATATTGTTATATGATAAACCCTACCCCTCTCTTATCTCTCATTCTTTTTCCCTCTTTCCATTTTCATTTTTAATCTTCCAGTAAACATTTTAACCTAGCCGCCTCCTCCAAAAATTTAAATCGAGAGTTACCGGAGACGAAATCGAGAGATGTCAAATCCGTTGAGTTAGTACGACTAATGGCTTGAAATCCATGTAGTCAATGATGGGTGCGATTGACTTGGTGGTAATTGATGTCGTCTTGGCAGAGCTAAGGTTGGATTTTTCCAACGATGTAGGCGGCGATTGGCTAAAGCGAAGGTTGTATTATGCTTCTCGTGCGAAGGAGCATGGGTGGTAGCTATTTAGTGGAGCTCGGTTATGTTTTAGGGGTGCAATGTTCGCCGGTAGACAGTTTAGGGGATGGGTTGTGATGGTCTAGGGGGTGTTGAGCTGAAAGACGTCGAGTCTATGGTGGAGCATTTGTGAAGAGGAAGTCGTTTGTGAAGTTCATTTGTCGATTAATGGTCCAAATGTCCATATTAGAGTGTGTGTGTGTGCACGCATGTTTGGTGTCGGTTCATGTACTGGGAGGTGAAGTGCGAATAAGGGGGAAGAAGGATTAAGGTGATAAGTATATTAATTAGTTAATTTAATTATTTAATTAATTCAAAAAATTATAGAATTCATGTCTCCTACATACGAGTTCCAATCAAGACATGAACTTTTTGCTTGTGCTTGTAGAAGCATTATCTACGCATTGTAGTTAATTTCCTTAAGCTTGGAACAAGTGGAATTTTAAGCTCAAATCGAATGTCGTTCGATTTTAAATCTAGCAGGAATGCATAAGAATCATTTGGAATTTTGGTGAGTTCACTTACCTTTAGATAAACACTACATAATATATGATAGATATAAATTATTATTTGCATACTCAAACTATTTCTTAGGTTGTTTGGTTGAATTTTCGCTATGTAAAATGAATGGTATGTGAATGAAATACAGCGAACTCAGAGAATTTTGTCGAGGAATCAAGACTCCTCGCCACTGTTGATATAGTTTCATTTATATACTTATTGTATAAATTTTTGAATAATAAAATTTGATAACTAAGATATATTAGATATGACTTTGATATTTTGAAAAAGTTAAACTGTTTTAATTATAGCTCTATGGAAGCATTTGTTAAGCGCTATGGTAGCTCTAGGCCTCATTATAGTATTTTGAAATAAATTGTTTGCTTTCTGATTTGAAATAGGCTTTGATTCAGAGAATGGTTTTTTAATGTGACTTTTGGAATTTCTATGGTATTTTGTTTAGAAATGGTTTTTGAAATCCTCTATTTTAGTCCAACCTTTTTGTTAGTCTCTTCTAATTTATATGGAAATGTTTAAACGTATTTCAAAAAGTACTTATTTTATAGAAGCAAATTAATACAATAACAGAAGTTTCTTATAAAGAAAATGGTTTTATCTTTGATAATGAAGTGATTCTATTTTAAAAGAAGATATAAATATTTTGGGACAAATATTTGTGAAATGCTTTAATATAATATTTTATAGAAAGATAGATTTATAAAAGGTAAAAGAATAGAATTATAAATGATAATTTATAAAGGGAAATGATATCATTTTGATAAATTGGAATATTAAATCACATTTGTGAATTTATATTGATATATGGAATAATTGTTTTATGGAAAGTATTTAATCCTATCTTGATACTGACAATTTGTAATTAGTATATGAGGTTTAAAACAGGAGATCTATGAAAAGGAGTTTTGTAATTAGAAAGGAGATTTACAAAAGAAGCTTTATAAGTAGAAATGAGACTTATAAAAGTAGATTTGTAAATATAAAAGAAATATATAAAAATGAATTTTATACTAGGAAATATGATTTGATTTCTATAAATGATCGTTTTAAATTATGATGGTATGGGAAGTATTCTTTTCATACTTAACACCACATTTTGAGGTATATAAATTCATCACTATCTACGAGAGTTTA
This sequence comes from Allium cepa, assembly GCA_030765085.1. Lineage (NCBI taxonomy): Eukaryota > Viridiplantae > Streptophyta > Magnoliopsida > Asparagales > Amaryllidaceae > Allium > Allium cepa. Next base: position 967,814,482 of record CM060932.1, on the reverse strand, counting down.
AGAATGTACGTCGAGGCGAGGATAGTGCGCTAACTTATCCAGCTACATTGTAAATCGAGGGATAGTACATGTTTGAAATTGAAAAGTGGCGATCAGTATATATTTGGTCTAATTTCCCTACGATCCATTTACTTACACCAAAATGTTTTGGATTTATTGCTATTTATGTTTTAAATGACATCTGTTTTAACCCAAATAAGTATGGTTTTGGAAGTGAAATATTTCTTTAGATTTTGTTAATATACTTATATCTTTGAGATTAGTATATGGTTACATTTTCTAAACATTGAAAGCGTATGTTTTGCAAATATAGTTATACTATTGAGTAAGCATGCGGTTACATTTTCTAAGTATTGAACGTAAAATGATTTTTGAATAGTGAATATTAGACACGCATCCCTAAAATCAAACTCAATTCATTAAAACTCCTCCCGCAAGAAAACATAACTTGCAGGTCCCTTTTTTCATTTCGTCTATTTTTCCCTAAAATACCCCTCCACCTCTTGCACTATTGATTTTAATAACGAGTTTACCTTTCTTGATTTCTTCTTCTTCTTCATTGGCGAACTTATGTTTTTTTATTTTATTTTCTTCTTCAATGGCGAGCTCAGCTTTCTCGATTTCAATGGAAAACGACAATTATATATAATAATTACAGAAATGTCTGCAATTATATGCAATAGTCGCAGACAATTCATCAACTATATACAATAGTTGCAGACATTTCTGTAACTATACCATACAGTTGCAAAAATTTCTGCTACTATATGCAATAGTTGCAGAAATGTCTGCAACTATTGCATATAGTTGCAGACAATAGTTGCAGAAATGTCTGCAACTATATGCAATAGTTGCAGACATTTCTGCAACTATTGCATATTTGCATAAGTGCAGCTATTGCATTTAGTAGTAGAAATATATGCAACTATATGCAATAGTTGTAGACATTTCTGCAACTATACCATATAGTTACAAAAATTTCTGCAACTATATGCAATAGTTGCAGACATTTCTACAACTATACCATATAGTTGAAAAAATGTCTGCAATTATTTGCAAATGTTGTAAATTTAAAATAAAAAAATCAGTAGTGTTCAAAATTTGCTGAATTGTCTGCAAATATATGAAATAATTACACATTTACTACAAATATGAATTTTTGGTATCAACAATGGATCTCATTTTTAAGATCATAAAATTTATGATTTTTTGGTGAAAACGGTATGTTGATCCGATTTTTCTGCATAAAGTTATACGCGTTTGAAATGTTAAAAACATAAAAGGTGTTTGGGTCTTTTTGTGTGCACGAATTTGAAAATAGGGACTGGAAATGTAAGCATAGTTTGGGAAGGATGTTTTCTCTATTTTGAAATTATTAGGGATTTGAGCCAAACTTACCCTTGAATATACTTATATCATTGAGATTCGTACATAAATACTTTTCAAGTATTGTAAGGAGTAGAAAGGATTTATGGATATATCTTTGTAAAAATATTTTGATACAAGTATTTACAAAGTGATTTTAATTAATGAAAGGATTAATTAAAGAGGCTTAGTGGTTTCATATGTGCTTGACCATGTTTGGTTTCCATATGAAGTTAAAATTCTATTTGGATTGTTTGCTTATTTGATAGTTAAATAACCGACCATCAAATCTTAGCCTGTTTTGAAACCATCGATTGTTGGTTTGAAGAGATCGAGATTGGATAAGTATGAGTTGTCTGAAAACCACTTCGAAGTAGCATAAGCGTTCAAATTAAAGACATCTTAATGATGATGGAATCGAAGATGGGGTTCTTTGAAGCGCAAGGGCTACATGCTACTAATCCTGTGGATGATTCTAAAAAGGATGTATTAGAAGTAGTGCCTTCGGTTTTTTTATATCCAGAGCAACTTATATGGATGGATGCTAGTATTGCATTGTTGCCTAGAGGACAGTGTCAACATTCTAAATGGGATTTGCTAAAAAGGTAAAACATAGCCTTAAGCCTCACATCTGGTAATGATTAAAATATGGTATATGCCACAAGGCTGTGTGGTTCGCTACCATTAGGGTATGTTCATCCTTGATCTAAATCGATATTATTTTTGGATGTAAGTTTCGAGTCTAGCACGGTTATGGATTCAACTAAGGGATGATTATATCCAGTACTATCCAGGAAGTGTTAGGCCAGTCTTTCCATATAGAGGATCCATGTGAGACCCTCGGTAAATTTTTTAGAGATGTACTATGACAAGCGGCACCCCAGCAACCTTATCATTGATGTAATCCATTTTTCAATACATGCTTTATGGTATACTATATATGCTGGAATATGAGATGCGAGCATTTCAGCTATGTTATAAATTTATTTTAAACCCTAGACATTATTGTAGTATCATTGGATTTTTTGAATGAAAATGGTATAGTTAGTATAAGGTAAAAACCCATCCGTGTTTATGTGCGGTGTGGTTTTACGAGATACCTTTATTTCTGAAAGATTTTATAACATTAAAAATCCACATGATTTAAGTTTCTCACGCTAGTTTACCAAATTAATCCATATGTTATTTTCTTATAGTGCTCGCGTCAGACCAAGTATATTTCAATTTTAGTTAGGGATGATTTGGAGCTTTCGGAGATGGGCTGGATGCCTCCAAGATGCATTCACACATTTCATTTTCCGCTACATTTCTTGTTTGGTATTTATCAGCATTTGTGAGGATAAACTGTTATAACTATTCAGACTAATGATATGTTAGTTTACTCTAATTGATGTATGTATATTTTTGAAAAGACATGTTATATTATATATTACTCATCATGATGTGAAACTATGTTTTGTCTTTTCTTTTCTTTCACCTCAACAATCTGTCTTTCTGACACCTTGGATGCTCGGCAAATGAATACCGTGGATGTATTAGAATCGACTTTTGAGGGTCGAAAATGTAGTTGTTACGCTAATAGTTATGCAAATTTAGAAATTGCTTAATATTCTTTTTATGCAACTAGCAATCTCATTTAAATGTCTTAACGGTTATGGTTGGCTAGTAAGTGCTTAATATTTATTGTTTAATTTAAAAAAATTGTAAAACTTTAAAATTTTCCTTTACTAAAAAGAAAATACCACACTACTGTCCCTATATAAAATTCCTCCAAAAGCATAACCCAAACATCACTCTAAATTGAGATATGTGTCTAAAAATTAAAATAATATGATTTTTGTTTGATTGGTTGAAATTTTAATATATTTTTATTTTATATGTTTTATGTTTTCAATCAAAATCTATTACTATATCAAGTATTATTATAATTTTGATGTAACAAAATGGGGAGAGAGGTTAAGATTTCGGTGGTTGAGTAATAACCTTATAGATATTCAAGGGTAGGGTTTATTTTTCAACAGTTATTTTATTTTTGCAATCATTTTGACATCAAAGTTTTTTTGTCATTTAGGACTTCGTTTATTGCATGCATGTGTGAAGAATGAGTCTAGTCGTTGAAGGAATATTTAAATAGGGGAGCTTGATCACAACACACCAAACACATTTGTTTGTCACAAAATCTTAATGTATGTTGTTAGCATCGGAAAGGGAGAGATTGTAGAATATATTAGTTAATTATTTTTGTTTGATGATAATAAACATATATGTGTTTTCAAAGTGTTTGTTGTAATACTATTGCAATATCACAGAATGAAATAAACAAATAAAAATTTCATTTCAACAAATATTTAATTTTAATAGTACAATAAGAGTTTCCACAATGTTCATACACTATTCAACAACTTCTACTCACTCACGCAACACATCTTTCCAAATACAATATTTTTTCCATAGACACTACAATATCTACTCGAATACAATGTTTTTCTTCATGCTCCAGTTTCCCTTTAGACTTCTGCTTTGCCTATTAAATAATAATGCAACAAAAAGCAAAAAGAAGCAAGTTGAAACTACAAAAAATAAATATATTTGAACTCGGTATTGCCTCAGTTTATCGGTTTTGTTCTTTTCATATTTTAATTAAACACAAAAAATAACGAATATGGAGCTGTACAACAAGTATATACAAGGACGGTGCGACATGTTCGTTGGAACAAAATGTTTAAAATCAAGTCAATAATGCGCATGAATAACGTATGACATGCATAGTGTATCACTATACACGTCATAAGGTCAAGGACATTAAAAAGGCAATGCATATGCACATGTGCATAGATTCACAAAATAGCAAGGTCAAGCACAAAAGTATACTTTAGGCTCAACAAAATGCACAGGTTTGAAATATGAAGAGCACAAAACAAGATGAACATGATGACAATAGCAAGACAAGAACAAGCTAGCCAAGTACATGCACAATCCAGACCATGAAAATGCACACAAGGCTTAACACAGGCATACAAAGGCCAGTATAACAAGGCATGCAAGATCAGAGCAAGCCAAACCAAGAAAATGCACACGATGAGCATATACAATAATACATGTGCAAATAGGAAGTAGGCAATGCAATGTGCATCAATTCAAGTACACAAAAATCTATACAAATATGGCTAACTTATTTATATAAGTGTATGTGCAATATCAAGCTATACAATGGAAATTGTAAAGTAAGATAAAAAGCAATCTCCTTAGGATTTTTATACTGGTTCGGACCTTCCATCCTACACTCGGTCCCGAAGCTTCCCTTTGGATTTTCCACTATCCAAAACACCCCGAATAGTCTGGTGGAATAAACAATACAATAGTTTACTGATTTGACAATCTTGTGTGCAATCAACATGGATTTCAACTTGTAGCACAAAGCTTCCTACCGTCTCCTTTAGATGATTCAAGATGCGTGCATCGTGATTAAGGAAGTGTATAGCGTAATTCTTTAGTGTATGAATAATATTTAGAAAAGTTATAATCATTCAGAAAAACCATCACTCTTCAAAGAGAATCATCGAACAATCGGAACTCTTCGAAGTGTTGTTTAAGAAAATAGCTGTTATAGGTTGTCTACTCGATGATAATCAGTCTACTGAATATGAACACAAAAAATTATGGAGAGGAAGTCAAAATTTAGTAGACTGACATGTAAATTTGTAGGCTGGTTCAATCAATTGAACTCATTTTCAGTAGACTAAAAACGGAGCCAGTCGGCTGAACTTATATAAAATAATTTTTGTAATTACAGTCTTGTAAAACTAGTTTGTAAATACTTTGGCTTTTGTATTTGGAATTATTATGTATCAATGTATGTTTGTATGTATTTGAATCATCTAGGAGATTTTACAATTTAAATCTAAAGACAATACATATTCTTGACTACAATTCGTAGAGCATATTCTTGACTACAATTCGTAGAGGATCACCAATTGCTTTTCTCCTTGTCTTCTTTGGATCAGTACCGTCTTCAAATACCTATATAGTATAGTATACGAGATATGTACATAGATATAGTTGTCATCATTAAAAAATTCATATAAATAGGGTTCTAACACGATTCAAGCACATAAGGAAGCACACAACATATTGCAACAGAAAGTAATGGACAAGGCAGATTAAAAGTGCAAGTGATCATGCAGTCAGAAATAGCAAAACATACAAGCATGACTAGAGTTCAGCAACAGGCACAAACAATGTGCACAAAACAAGAAAATAAGGTTGGCTCACAAGTTCAAGAGAAAAATGCCACAAATTAAAGAATGTGCATGAATTAGAAATACAGAGATGCTACAAAGTGCAAAAAAAGGGCAAGTTCAAGCTCAATCGACCATAGAAAATTGAACAACTCAACACATAAATGTAGACAGGATAACAATTCTAGTATAAAAACGGTTGGAGATGCATGCCCAAAACAAGTTCGCAATAACAAAATAAAAGGATTAAAAAAAATTCGCAAGTTGAACAATTTAAGCCGAAGCCATCTTATCTCAAGAATGAACAAGTCAATACCGTAAGCCAAAAAAATTGATCAAAAAATCAACAACCATGATTAAAATCAAAAGGCAACGTTTTGGAATACTTGAAACAAATTTTTTGAAATTTATAGAATCAGAGATGATTTTTTTTTTTTCAAATGTTACCCTATATAAACCATTCATCATCTGCGACATTATTATTAAGTCGAGTCCGATACCAAAAATCAGAGAATCAACAATCATACCACGTTACCAACAGCAGAAGGGCTCAACCGTGAAAGCAACCACATCAGCAACCGAGAAATTATTGAAGAAATCAACCATCAATGGCATAGAAGAGAAAATTAAGCGACTAATTTTCTTTTATTTGGCAGCTTTTAGAGTTGAAAAAGGAAACCCAGGAAGACAAAAAAGGGATCGGCTTTGGAAAGAAAGAGGCGAACAAGGGAAAATAATTTGAAGTCCGCAGGCCGATCTTTTTATCGTTGAATTAGTATATTTTAATTTAGGGTTTTTATTTTTTTAATTATGTATTTACCTTTTTAATTTTTAAAATCTCTATCTTGGATTGAACTACGTTGTGTAACTTGGGAAATTCTTAACTCCAGGATGGAGAAGAGGAAGGGTTTTTAGGCGTAAGATTAGAACAATTAGTTTAACGATAGTCGTAAGTTTACAGGATTTTGTAAGCGGTTGATTGTTTATTCTTAGTAAAAATCTTGGGGGCAGAAACATGCAAGTTTAGCCAACGCCAGGTAAATTTTTATGCTGTTTTTATTTTTGCATTTACTCTATTATTATCCATGCTACAATTTTTATTATTCTTGTTAATTTATAATAAATCATATTCATTCCCTTTGTATGGTTAAATCGATCCTACAAGACCATCTCAAAGAAGCCACGTAGCACCTTTATAGCATGCCACATCATCATCTAATCATAATCGTCCAAAATTACTGCATGCATGTGTCAAGCATCGAAAGACAAAACTATGCTATAAATCAGCATGCACCTCCATGCAGAAATGGGTTTTTCTGAATCATCTTCTTCTTGAATCTCATTTGTAAGACAAGAAATTTGTACAAGCTTGGTGAATAGGTTAACGACCGATTAAATAAGGTTGTAATTATCAAAATATAATAAGGACTAATGCTAAATGATATTTACATATTCAATCATGGTTACTAATTTTGATTATATTTGTTTCTTAACATAATTCTTTAACTCTTGAAAGTTGGACCGAATTTTTTGGTTTACATTTTGGTGATATCACCAATAAATGAACTTAGGAAAATTTTCAACATCTGTTTTCCTATTTCCTTTATACCTTGAACCTTGCCTTCTACTCAGCAGTGATCATCTGAACCAGAAATGCTTTGATATTTACAAATATTTTATTACTCTTAAAACCTAACTATAGGAAAAGCAAGAATAATACCATCAATTCGATAAAGGACAAGTAAGAGATCTTAGGAAAACTTGGATCAAATCCATTTTTTTATATGAAATCGTAGAAGGGAAGGAACAAAATTGTAAGAAGAGAAAAAATAAAGTGAAGATTTATTAGTTTTATTTACTATGTTAGTTTATAAAATAAAGGGAAAAAATAAAGGGAAGGAACATTCGTTTATAAAATATTATCAAACACATGTTAGTTTTATTTACTATGTGACCTATATTATTATTGTGCATCAATTCAGATTTCTATTAATAATTAAATAATTATACTAGTTTCAAAGGTTGTTTCACAATATATATAGACCCCTTCTTTATTTGGACTGATGGTATTCCAAAAATTAAAACGTTCTTCTGCCCATTTTGTATCTAAGGATCATTTCTGAAAAGTCTTTTAAGTCTAAAAAGTTTGTAAAAAGGAAAGTGGAAAAAGAAAACGCAATAGGGTCTCCATCATCAGATCTGAGGAAACCATTGAAGATTAGTATTAACGTTTCCACCTAAGGATGACTTCACTTCCACACTATAAGATCTAAATTCCTTTGTTATTTTATTTAAGACTTATGGATTCTAGATTGATTGTGTTATAACTATAAAATATTACGATCTTGTTAAATCTCTTGCAGCATAATAAAGGAAAAATTGGATTAAGCATAAATTCTCTACCATTCGAAGATATTCTCGCTGAATAGTATGCCATTAATACAAAAGAATACTTAAAAAAATCAAAACATAGAATTGAAAGTTCAAATTATAGTATATTGAAACATGAAAACTATAGAACATACTAAAGTACTTGAAAATTAAAAGAGAGATGAATTAAAATATAATTAAATAGTTACCAAAAATGTAACATATTATATATATATATATATATATATATATATATATATAATGTTGAAAATATAACTTTTCGTTATCAGCTTTCACATTTCTTCTCAAGCCTATGTTCGATTCTCCTTTGTTTAATGTCCATTTTTCATTTTCACCCTTTAATTATTTATTTCTCTCTTAAAACATTAACTCAATGTATTAATAGCTTCCCCACAACTTACCATTTTCATATAAGCATCCTTCAATATATTTAGTTTTTAAGCTACTCACATTATTCATCTACTATTCAATTCCATAGCCGAATAATAGTTAAATCCTCATTTTCTTGCCACCCCCATTTTCAAGTTTGCTTTTAGTAATCATTCCTATTATCTCCATATTTTATTTCATGCTTTATTGTTATTACCGATGTAACAAGATAATGGATCTTTAAGAATTCAATTAAGTTCATCTTATTTGTTTTCTTCTTTACTTTAATTTCATAGAATTTGATTTCTGCTAATTGATTTGTCATTTCAATTTTTTTTCAACTACAACTTTTCACTATTAGGTATGATGGCTCAATATATAAGATATAAATCAATGATGCAAGTGAAAAAATGAGGAATTTAGTATTATTTTTATTAGAGGTTTTGTTTGATATATTGGCAAACAATTTCATTTTTTTGTCTATACTAATTTTTTATTAGGTTTGTATCTTAATTTGTGCAAGCCTTTAAATTCTAATTAATGAATGAATTAAAAGACTCTTTTTTGTTTAAAATTAATTTCCATTTTATGATCTTCTTCTCATATTTTCAAGTTTTCATATTTTAAAGCTAATGCATAATCTAAACATGTTTAGTAGTACATGCTTATGTAGTGCATGTATCATTTTGAATTTAATTACCTGCTTTTTTTTATGTTTCATAGTTCTTAATTCTTTCCTCTTCAATTATAAGAATAACAACAGTAGTTCAACCCCAAATTTTATACTTAATTTTGATTTATGCTTCCTTATATCAACATTCTTATTTACTTAATAATGATTAAACATACGTAATCATTATGTTAGTATGGATCTTGATGAGAATCATATAGTACATTCCAAAGTTGTTTGTGTTATCAAGGAAGACGCATTTGTTTTTCGGCCCTAGTAAAGATCATACAATCTAGATGTCTATTTAATAATTGTTTCTAGTAGTTTCATTATTTTAATTAATAGATTTAATTATGATGTTGTAATAATATCACTAACGTTTTTGGGATAAATCCATGGCTCAGGCATAATCTCAGTCTTGCTATTTCAGTTTTTTCTTTATAAATATTTTTTTAATGAAATGTATTTTACTAATACGTACTTTTCCTGTAGGTTGTTTCAAATGCATCTTAGGATCACATAGGCTCCGCAATTTTTGCAATAATTTTCTCTATAAATAAATGGTTCTCTTTTCAAAAACTTCCTTATAAGTAAGATATACATTTCACAACTTTTATTCATAAATCTTATTTACATATTAGCAAACTTAGTAGTTATTACTATCCATACTTTTAACTCATTCTCCCTAAAAATTCATTGTAAGAATGTACCTTTTTTTTTTTATTGAATTGCATCTGTTGGGATGTTTTTTATTAATCCATAGCGCATTACTAATTTCTTACGAGGTTGGTAAAGAATATGGGTTTCCGTTTAGTCTATATACTTATTATATAAAAAATATTGGTCACTTTATATTCTTATATCACATTAACTCTCATTAAAAATATTTTTCTTTCATCGATTTAAGGGAAAAAGCTCTTTCATCCTCATAAAATTAAACCTGCTCATTCAGAACCAAACTATTTCTGCCATAACTCAAATCTTAGTGATACCATAACTTCATCGTTTTATACATATGTTCATCTTCTCCAAGTCTATTCAATTTATTTATCATTTATAATATTGAATATACAACTTTTCGCCTCCTTTCTTCCTATTTAATTTCAACCCAAACCTATTCTTAGTTAAGTCAATATCTTATATTTTCCTTTCAATATTTACATCTTGATTAATCATTAATTTATTCATTCTATACCAGATCAAAAATATAAACTATTATGCTTTCACTTTTTCGCCCAATCTTATTTTTTTCTCTTTTCAATTCTCGCTTATCAAAAATTAAAATCTAGTGTCCTTCTGTCTGATTGGAACAAGAACTGGGCAAACCAATGTTTATACCATAGTTCTATTATTCGGCAAGTGTAAATCGAACAAATTCAAATTTCTCCTTTTCAGTAGCATCAATTTTTCATTTATATATATACACTAATTTTTTTTTGATTATTTTCGAGCTCTATTTTCTTATTATATCATCAAAATTGTAAAATCGGTGTGGATGGAACAAAGTTGAGATATAATAAACTTATAACTTAGAAGATGAACATTAACATATTTGGAAAGACATTGAACATTTTAGTGAAAGGTATACTTTAAACTTTGTCGTTTGAAGCCTTATTTTCATATCGTATTATATTTCTTTGATAAAATTTAACTTCCTTAATCAATAGATTACCCCAATCTATTCTGTTTGTTCTATTATATAGAATGCTGCGTAGGTACCTTTTTATCTTCTCTTTTTTTATTTAATTTCAACCCAAATACAGAACTATCCTTAATTTAAGTCAATATTATTTAGAGAAATTGTATTTGATTGATCAATTTAATAGTTTTAATTTTGTAATTTATCGATATACAAAAAATAGTTATATTTGTAATTGTTAGATGGAGAAATTGACTTCATCATAAACTGTATTTCGGAAGCGATTTTAACGTATCAAAATAGCTGAATTGTAACAATATTATCAACGTTATTTATAATATCAATAATTATTTTTTTAATCCAAGTCACTCTTTTGATTAATTTTTTTTATCAATATTATCTTCTCATATACTTAATTCGTATTAATATTTGGGTGATATTTCCATTTAGGCGCTCTTGATATTTTATTCACATAATGCATTAATTTTGGGCACAATGGTAGGTCACCCGCATAGTGATCTGGACACCCAGGTTCGAGTCCAAAAACGACCTCTTTGCAATGCGAGAGAAATATTGCGTACATTATGGACCTCCCCAGAGACCCCTATCATGCGGGAGCCTCGTGCACTTGGTTCCACCTTTATAGATTTAAATTTAATATATTACACATTACATAAAACATGCCATTTATTTATTTCCCCTTTGCTAATTTATCACATTTTTTTATCATATATAATTTTTTTTTGAAGACCTAGAGAACCAAGCTTTGCTTGTAAGATCTAAGAAAGTATGCACTAAGCCCACAACACGTACTTCAGGTAAATATCGTATATAATGTTGAATATATGCTTTTTGTGTCTCATTTCTCATTTAATTTCAACAAAAATGTTGAATCTCCAAAGATTAAGTCCATATTTGAAGTTTTCCACTCGGTTTTCACATCTTAATTAAGCACTAATCTATTCAACACACACTAAAAATGATAAGTAGCATTTATTCACATTCTTACTCCACCCAAAATTATCCATCTTCTTTTCAATTCTCACTTATCGAAACTTCAAATACAACATGCTTTTATGTGATCGAATAAGCCCTTGACAAATTAGTGCTCTTGCTGTAAATATAACCAATTTCAAATTTCTTTTTTTTTTAAACATTGATTTTTTCCTATATATTTTATAAAACTGTCTTTTATTATTATTTTTAACTCTAGTCTACTTATTATACCATTGAAGTTGCAAAATATTATGGATGGAACATACTAAAGATATAATAAAGTTCTTATAGTTTGGAAAATGAACAATGATAAATCTAGAAAGATGGAACATTTCAATAAAAGATATATTTTACACTTTAAAATTCAAAGTCTAATTTTCATGTTATATTTGTTATTGATATTTCTTTTCATTTTCTTTGTTCTCCTAATCTATTTATTAGTTCCTAACCTGTTTGTAGTTTATAGCCTAATTTCCATGTTGTATTTAATGTTAATATTTATTTGACAACATTTGACATGAATTTTATTTTGGAAGCTACATTGATGTATCAAAGTAGCTGAATTGCAGCATGATATCCATGTTATCATTTTTATCAAAGATATTTTATATCAATATTATCAAATTTTATTCTTAATTCATCTTAATCTTTGGGTAATTTTTGTAATTTAGGTGCTCCTATTTTATTGCTCACATAATGCATTAATTTTTATAAACTAATGGATTAAGTAACACGTGTCTTTACATCTTCAGCTTCAACCCAATTTTCACTTTTGTTTTCTTTTTCCATCTTTCAGTTTAATTTTCTCAAATACTTTTCTTATCAACAAAAGCAAAACAAAGAACTGATTCCAAAAGTATTTAATTTTTAGTTCACATGAAATCAGCAGATAAACAACAATACAAGGATGTTTATCTAATATTTTTTGCTAATGTTATCTCTTCAATAATGCCCAGTGCTCGCATACATTATGAAATACTAAAAATAGGGTCTTGATTAACTATTTCCAAATATATATGTTTTGATTAAATCTCCAAGAATGGTTGATTAGATTAAATATCTAATCATATAAGATATAGCTTCTTATCAACACAAATCATTTCTAATAATTTTTCACTGCGTGACTACCGTTATGCTTTTTGTAGTCTTAAGTTTACAAATGACTGATATTGGTAATCTGTGTATCAGCAATCATATTTTGATTTCTTTCTATTTTTTGATTACCGTGCTTTTTGTATCCTTACGTTGCACTTGATGGTCACATGGTGTAAATTATAGTGTTAATGGTGAAAATTTTCTCGGAATATCCATAAAAGATGTATTGTTTTACAATATAAATTTTCAGAAATAAATCCAATATATAAACCTTCTAGCGGTAATAGAGATTAGAATTCTCATAGATCATGCATTTATTTACCAATGAGGGAGAATATTTTTAGGATTAATGCTAAATGGAAGTTATTTTTAATAATAAAGGAGAGTTAGTTACAAAGTAAAATTTGTACAAAAATCGACAATGCTAATTACAAAAAATAACCTTTTCAAAGAGTAATAAAATATTATTTACCAAGCCGTTCTAATCATTCCTTCATCAACCTATTGATCATTTGATGAAACTTCCTCTATATGTAATTTATTCAGCATTAAATTTCCCTAATAATAACGAAGTTATATATTTTAATTGATTGATTAGTACAATTTCTACCATATATGTTTTAGTTATCTTATAATGGTTGTACTTTAGGTATTTGATTATTTACATATTTGATTTTAACTAATGATTATTACTGTAGTTGTTTGGTTATCATTTGATAAAAAAAAATCCTTTTCGTCTCTTTTATTTTAGTTACATAAAACGTATAATACATGTTTACTTATCTTTTATTTCTTAGGCATTGAAAAAAAAAATTATCCTTAATTTATGTTATGTATTTACATTTTAAACCTTTCAATTAGATAATTTTAATATTGTATCAAATTTTTTCTTGAGTTTAATTGTTATGGAAAAATAGTCGTATTTCACATTACCGTACGAAATTCTTATTCTCTTACCACTCATCTTTTATTTTATTTTAAATTATTTTAGGAATAAAATAGTCAAATCACCCTTCATAAAATTAAATTTTATATTGCCTAATGTTAAATTGTCTCATTCTCTTCTTTTCTTAATACCTTTGCCCATGATTATTCTCATCAACATCTTTTTAATTTATTTCCAATTGATTTATTTTGTTCACTATTTTACTTCTTAATTATCTTTATAAATTTCTTCCTTGATTATCTCATTCATTTATTTCCCAACTTTCATTTTAAGCATGTAGACGACGATGATATTATTTTTAACTCAAGGAAGTAACCTTTAATTGTATTTTAATTCCATGAATTGTTAAAGAGAAAATAGATTTAGATCAGGAAAACGAAAAACAATGGGCAAATTATAGCAAAATGATAAAATTTATAAGGAAAAATGTACTTGTGCTTACTCTAATATACAAAACTATAACCCATATTATTACACGCATCCTCTTATTCTCTCAATCCTCTTTTGAGAGAAACACATACTCATTGCTTTATCTCTCACGACTTCGTCCTACCAAACTCATTTCTTGTTATTGTTTATCTATTCTTCACTACTCTAAATTTCGCTAACTTCTTCTCGGTTCTTAGCCAATTTACAGCTTAACCAAAACTCTAATCTCCTTTGAACCCTAGTCTACTTAAATTTGCATCTTTCAAATTATAATTTGTTAAAATTATGCTTAGAACGAGAAACAATAAAATATAATAATCATGTTATATGATGCATATATGATTATATATACTTTTTTTTAATATTTATGTTTTATCTTTTATTTAAGTTTCCTATTTAAATATGATATTTAATATTTGAGAAGCATTATGTCAAGAAAACAGATTGGTAGTAACGATCTACAACAACGAAACATTACTTTTTATATATTACATTTATTTTAATCTATTAATGAATTTTAAATAATGTTGGAGAAATCAGTTAACGTTAAGGTCCATTCTTTTGGATGCATAACCCAAACTTTGTTTATTTTTCTCATGCTTCTGTATGCTGTAAAAAGGAATATAGAATTTAGTAGCATTCATCTTGCTCCGACTTAGATAGACAAGAAAATCATGTTATCAAATGAATTTTATGCACATAAATATATATATTGATATCAAATGAATTTTGCATATTCGAAATTTTCGGTGTTTTTGTTGAAGCATGTTATAAACAGTAAATACATTATCTTATTTCAACGTAAATATGTACCCATGCATATTATGTTAACTTTTATTCATGAAAAATTTACTCTATATAATTTGGTATATTTTTGTTATAATAAAGACATTACATTTGAACCTTAAAAATGATGTTCATTTTCTTATATTATGTTGAAAAAGAACTTTCTAACAGTATAAAAAAAAACTAACAATTTCGTCTCATATCCACCTTTAAAGTGGTATTGATCAGCAACAAAAATTGATTATGAAGCTTTATATTATATGAGTATACAACCACGTTATTGATTAAAAAAAATTCGCATTCAATGTGTTCGCAATGTTTATGAATATTGCCTCCATCATTATATAGTTATAGGAATTATTACAAAAAATGTTGTCAACTTAGCACTATGAAAGCTAATATTTATTCGTTATAAAACATATAATGTACATAAGATTGTTGTTGCTACAAGGTGTGCTGTATATTTTGCCCAGAATTAAATTAGTGTTTTACAAATAATATGTTTTATTAATATGCTTGTTCGTGTATATTATGTGGCATTTTATTTTTGTGCATGGTATAAACATTTTTCAACGTTGAAGCTAACAATCTCTGTTTTTTTTTTCAAATTTGTACCATTTTTTATTTTCACACAAATAAAGGTAGAACGTTTGCAAAAATTGTGAATTAATATTTTTCAGATATTTATTTTATTAATTTTATATAGAAATAAGTTTATACAAGATATTTTGATAGAATTTCATTTTTTAGGCCTAACATGAATGGGATATGGCATTCCGATACTTCATTTGAATAAGAAATGTGTTTGCCTGCTTCAGTTTGGAATGTTCTAGTAAGATACAAAAAAATTATAATGAAAATTTAAAACCATTTGAACAAGTTCGAAATTGATTTTTTTCAATGTTCTTATAACAAAAATGGTGTACACAACAAGGATAATGGACATGAAATATGGTAAACATACATATATGGATATAATATATACAAATTTATTTAATTATTTTATTACAACTATTTAATAATTGTGTGCATAGTATAGGTCCGCACTAGTTAGAATTGTTAGATAAACGGTACATTAAAATTATAAATCATAAAATAAATTAAAAGCATGTGCACTGCAATTACCATGAAGGTAAAATCAAAATCGCTTCTATTTCTTTACTTTGACATTTCAACAAACAATTTCCTACAACCAATGACATGCGATTGCAATAACTTTATAACAATATCTTTTAACTTGATTTTTCTAACCATAATTTTACAAAAATGGCCACATATTGAAAATTGAACAACGGTTTATTTTTACATAGTAATCTTTTTAAAGTAGCCAAACTTAATTCTTATAAACTCAACTAATAGAATACAACATTATTATATACTCAAAGCCATGGCGTATGCAATGAAAGAAGGATATGGAATTCTATGACTTTAGCCAAAGGTATAAGGAAACACAAATAACAAATGAAGTAAACTTTCCTAGGCCGGTTCTATTTATACATCATATTTTACTATACTTACATCTAAAATTTCCACAAAATAATATACACCATTTTTTACTTTACAACCACCATATAATCTACAAAACTTCCCATTCACCAACTTACCTTTTATCATTGTTAATTTTCTTTTGTTATTAAGGTTAAGATTCCTAGAAGAGTAACTATGAGGTAACAATACGAATCTATTAGAGCAACTACAAGGCAATAATATAAACATAGGGAAGTTACTATGTGATACATAATAATCCTAGTTGAGGTAATACACGGCAATGTTATTTATCACGTACTTCCTTTATGTGAGCGTGAATTTAACATTTTATGTTGTTGGTAGACAACGATATTATGATCCTAAATATTATATAAAAAAGATTGTTACTATTAAATCTACCTAAACGCTTACTAATGCCAATTAAACATCTAATAAAATTAAGTCATAAAAATTAGTTCAAAAACCCACCTTAAACAATTAACAAAATTAAATCATAAAAATTTCATATTAGAAGTTGTTAAGTTAAGGCATATAATTATATACAAAATATGCACGTAAATCAATATTCTTATGACCCTCCAATATTCTACAAAATAATGGTAAGTATATATGTTTGACCATATCATACTTCTTTCTACTACAATTGGTTCTATTGTTATTTTTCTTTTCTTATTGAAATAGCAACAAAAGTAATAATAAGTGGATGTTTTTGATTGAAGTAATAATGATTATTTTTACTATATTATACAATATCATCATATTTGAGCTGCAAATTATTTTTGCTATTTTAGTTGTTAATGAGATTTTTCATCCAAGAAACATCAAAGCATTTCTTTTGGAGTAATCACGACGCTGAATGCTTTCGTGATTAGAAATTAGAAAAATTAAGTAATGTTAAAATTGCCTTTAAAGAAAGTAATTATGCGCAATAATGTGAAAACAATTATGAGGTAAAATATCCAAAACTTAATGACAAGTCCTTATCAAGTTCATTAATCAATATACTCTAATTTTAGCATTTAAAACAGAAAAATGCGAAATAAAATACTGAAAATAATAAAATGACATAGAGAATTTACGTGGTTCGGATGTTAATGAGTCATACATCAACGGAAAAATGTCATTTTCTTCCTGTTTTGGTTCTTAATAAAAACAATGGCAAAGAATACAATTTTTTTATTTCAGTTTTGCTAAAAAGGAGAAAAGTCTAAAAGTCCCCCCACCCCTCTACTACAATATCTTCTGCTTTTGTAATACAGAGAATTACGAGAATTTCTTTCGTCATCTACACATATTCCTGATTCTAACCTTTACACTACACCATGTAATAGTAGTCTATCTTGCTTGTGCATAGATTATGGAAATGGCTTTCGGGTCTTTTGATTCTATCTTTAGATCATGCCACGTGTTGATCATTCACCTTGTTGATTTATTATACAAGGATTGCCAATGTGGTCTTCGGTGGAAAACTGTGATTTGAGTAGGTGAATTTTGAACTTAGACGGGAAGTTTAAAATTGAAGCAGGAAAACCCAATTTTCAATAAACCACGACTTTACAATTCTTCAAAGCAACAGGCTAGTGAACTGCACACATGTGTAGGACGAAGCCGGATGAGAAACTACCATCCATTTCAGGAAGAACTACATCATTATCAGTGCTTTAGAACCCAAAGCACTTTGCTTTAGTTTATTGGGAATTACACCTTCATTATGTTTGGGGTAGCAATATCGTATAGTATTTGAACTACATCAATATTTGTGAAATTGTATTGCATTGTTCAGTCTGAAACATCAACAAAGCATGGTGTTAGAGACAGTTGGAGTTGAGTTGTATGGCTTAGGAGAAGAGACGGTGTTTTTAGGAACGCGGTGTTGTTCTGTCACATCAAGATGGTGGGGCATCTTTGTTACTTTGATGTCTATATAAGATTGCAGCACAACCCTATAAAATTAAATGTTAGCTTAAGATTGCGGTGAATCCCTACTAATTGTTTTAAGGATGGTGCCGCAGTTCTATATCATTAGAGTTGCTTTTTCTAGGGCTATATCATAATCTTTTCACTTTGCTGTTATTTTAAGATTATGCTACAATTTTAACCCATGAAGGCTTACTTTCGAACCATAGTATAATCTTTATATATGGTATTTTGGAGCTGCACAATTAAAAGGTTATCCAGTGGTCCTGCCTTTGAGTGTTAAGGTAATAGATTAGATTTTGCATTTTTGTGGTTATCTCAGGTTACCAACGTAGTTCGTCGCTCCTATACTTGATCGAATGGTGCAGTTTTTATGTCTTGCTACCATCTTGAGGCTTTGGCATGGTCCTACCTAGGCTTTATTCCTGCTTTCTTTCCTTGTCTAGCTTCTTTCACAAGGCAGTTCTTTTAGCCTGACGCTTGCATCAGTTTATCTTAAATACAGTTTGGGAAATATGAGGTAACATTTGCCATCCAAGTCTATAGAAGTCATAGATTGGTGTGGACTTGTCTCTATGTTCACATTTTTCTGTACTACGTCACTTCTTTTCTCTTTCTTCTTTCCAGAAAGAAACATTACAGCCATTTCATCATTAATGTCTACACATGTCATTGCCTTATTGGCTAATTTTCAGGAAAGTTGTCATTTTAGTCTTTTCTACTCCTATGAAAATCTATATAGATCCTCCTGCTAACCTCCTCTGTTATTAATCAGCTGCCCTTTTTTTGAGTTCTTTCATCATTGTGATTGTGTGGCTAAGATTCTAATCAAGGTAAATATATATATCTTTCTCTGTTCTTTTTCTTCATTTATTTACCTGCTTTCGAAAACTATAATTGTCAACTCGTCTTCTCCAAGAACTGCCCGTTTTCCAAGTAAAAATAAGGTCACTCCCTTTTTTGTAGTTTCTTTTTCTTATATATCATAGTGGTAGCCGATATGACAACCTCTTCTTCTTCTTACGTGTCCTTGCCATCTAGTGTAACTGAATCAGGGGAAATAGAGGATATGCTTGAATCACTTTGGGTTTGAGGGTTATATGGGTAGGGTACCAGAGTCTCATGAACGTATTCATATGCTCCCAATTGGCTTCATTACTATTTCACATGAGCATATTCGGTGTGGACTTTACGTCCCTCCTAACTAAATTCTTCGTGAATGGCTAACTGCAATTAGTGTTGCCCTCATTCAACTTGCTCCCATTTTTATAACCTTCTAATCGATACATTCGTTCTTTATGCAGAGAAGTGCACGCCTCCTTCGTGTGAAGAAATCCAATTATAATTTGATATCCATAAGGGTCCTTCTACGGGTGGTTTTGGATTCTATTATGCCTAAGAGAAGGAATCGGTTCTTACATCTATTTCCCATAAGACCCAAAAATGGAATGATCAATACTTCTTCATTTCGAATGTTGATAACTTCCCTTCCTCTTTCCATCCACATCCCAATCTTCTTATCTTTTCCGATCAAGCTACCAGTACATACGAATCTCATAGAAAGAGCATCCTTAGCTTATGTGAAGATAAGAGGAAAACAAAATTATTTTTTACCAAGTCGTTACTGCTGAAGTACCAATTTTTGCATAAAAGACATGACTTTTCTCGCCTTATCTTTAAATTCTCTTCAACTACGAATAAACTTGGGGGTCAAATGAAATGGACGATGAATTTTTTCTTAGAGACAATTTTGATCCAATTTTTTTTACGCAGGAAAAATGAGTGATGCTCTTTTTAATTCATTTCTTAAGGATTCTCCATCCAAGAAGTTTAGGACATCTAAGAAGAGGAAGGGAGAAAAGTGCAAGAAAGACGGTGCTGAAGCCTCATATCTACCCTTCAAGAAACTGCATACACTTCCTCGTTCTTCTCTTTTTCCCTCAGAAGTACTGCCCATCTCAACTCTATAATCATTCCATGACCCAAGTATTCACTTTTTTCTTGTGCCAGAGGGTACCATCGCTGATCTTGCTCGGAGGCTATGATGCATCACCTTGGACCACCTATCTCACATTGTTTCTGCTTTGCAATCCTACACCATTTCTCTTCCATTTCATGTGTTCCTCTTCCTCGAGCTTACTATTGAATTTTAAAGGTCTTGATCCTACCTAAGTACCATCTTCTCCTTCTCTATTTCATTGTGATTTTCTTCATCAATTCTCATCTTATTTTCACTTGCTTCATACCAGGTACGGACCTGAGTAGTCGTGGTTTTGAAGAGGGGGGAGGATGACACGCCGCAACCATTTCCTGGATTGCTAAACTTGAGGTAGAAATTGATGTGGTTGTCTTCAAGAAAACTAGAATATATGCAGAGATCAAGGCTCAACGAGGGAAAGCTGAGAAGTAGAAGGGGGAGGAGGCGGTGAAGGTGGCTGGTGAGGCCTTGGTGTTGAAAGGTCAAGAGTTGGGAAGGAAGAAAAAATTTATCAAGGGAGAATAATAAAATATCAGGGGAGAAGTAGAAGGAGGTGGATAAATTTAAAGGTAATCTTGAGCGGATTACCTATCGAGTGCTTACAAGACATACGCCGTAGTTAAGCATCGATTTTTTATCGATCGCTTAAATGATACTTTCCTCGAGGTTAACCTCAGCTTCTTCGGGGACTCCACAAAGATTGAAAAGGCCCTTACCAATTGCATGGCTAAATGGGCTAAGGAGCTGGCCTTGGAGCATGCCTCCCCTTTTGCTTCCCTGATACTTCTTTATAAGAAGATGATGATGATGCGCGATCTGGGGGGTAGAGGCCACCTCTACTTCTCAAGTTCATGTAACTACCTAAACCCTTGTAAATGACCTCACCATTTCTTATGTAATAAAAAAAAATTGTTTCCAAGTTTTATTTTGGTCAGCTTCTTTTATTTGCTACTTGTTTCATTTCTGCATTACAAATACCCATGTTATTTACTTTCCTTTATCCTTTATAGTCTTCCAAGGAAGTAACATGTTACTAAACTCCTGAAGGAAAGCATGGAAAAACTCCAAACCCAGACCATAGATTGTCTTAGTCCTAGTGCAACGATGATTCGAAAGCATGAAAAGGAGTTAGATGAGTCGTTCACACAATTTAAAAAGGAAACCCAAGGGTTGCTTTCCAAAATTTAACAAATGGATACAGAAAAAACACTTAATGATTTTGTACTATGCCGATGGTGGTATACCTTAGAGAGTAGTTCCTTCCCATCTGATAGTCCTCACCTAGAATGGTTTAAGCTTGGGCATACTAACCTAAATAAGGAGTGAGCACAATGTATAATTATTACTTTAGAATGCAAATTCGTTACATTCTTCATATATATAATTGGTTTTCATGCGATATATTTTTCTAAACTTAGCTTCGTTTGACTTGAGTTCCTTTGAATTAAAGTCTAATTACTACCAACTAGTTTAACCCCTGTAGATCTCTTTCCAAGTCTACCGTAGCCTTTAAATCCAATGAACCTTCAGTTTCCACCATTTTTGGTCCAGGTGACACATATGTGCCTGAATTCGAGGTTGTGGCCACGAGTTCTACTGCGACCTTAGAAGAAGAGAATTTTCATTTGACGCTTACTAACAAAGGGATTGAAAAAGACTCGAGGAATACTCTTACTAAGATTAAAGAAGCTAAGGATACACTTGATCGCCAGCACCAATATGATATTAGTTTACGCATTGAGATGGATGTTGCAAACTCTAAAGTGACCGAAGACACTGAAGGTGAGTTAATCGGTTTATGGGATTGTTTATGAAGATAAGATTGAGAAATTGAAGAAGATTATATAAAACACCTTTAGGTCGCCCATCCATATAAAGAGAAGGAGGGTGCTGAACAAGTAGAGGCGATGATGGGGTTTAGCTTATGCGTAGCCCTTCTCCTCCTGCAAGCATGGACGTCTTGTTGGCTGATGAGTGAAAGAGGAAATTGGAATTACACTACCAACGTAAACATAAAGAGCTAGAAGCCCACAATAAGAAGTAGAAGGCGGATGCTCTTAAATATTTTTATCACTTTTCTAGAGACTTAAAAAAGACAAGGGCTGAGTTGATAAAGACTCTAGAAGAGATAAGGGAGGCCGCTATGATTAAGATTTATGAACTCAAAAATCAATTACAAGAAGCTCGGACTTCCCCCAGTGTTGCAGCTGCACCTCCTAATGTACTAGGGCAAGGTCAAATTACCGATCTTGAAGAGAAGCTTAAGAAAGAGAATATCAAATGTAAGATGGGGAAGATCTTTCAACAATGAGCCATACTTTAATTATTCACACCCTACACTTAACCTGATATTTCTCTGTAGTAATGAAGGCTTCATAGTGATCGTGGAGGATCCGACAGACCCATGGATGGGTGTGAATTACAACCCTAGGAAGACTTTTCATATCAGACGGACCATCCTTTGGCAAGCATCCCTTAGACACGGTATTTTATAGTTGTAGTAGTATTTTGGGACTTGTAATTTAGAACACTTTCGTAAAATTAAGTTGTAAAAAATTCTTTTTTCTTGGTATAAGTACTTGGTGATCTTTAGTGTTTTTGAACTTTCTTTTAATTTTGTTTGGATTTGCTTGTCCTCTAGCTTCACATCTACCTCATGTTCGT
The DNA here is from genome assembly GCA_030765085.1 of Allium cepa. Lineage (NCBI taxonomy): Eukaryota > Viridiplantae > Streptophyta > Magnoliopsida > Asparagales > Amaryllidaceae > Allium > Allium cepa. The sequence goes on along the minus strand of CM060932.1, from coordinate 967,791,511 downwards.
GTGTTTAGCACAATTTTCTATGCTATCTGGGGTAGGCCTTTGTTAGTGTACTTGGCATTGTCTGCTTCATTGTTTAGGGGCAGAATGTTTTTAACTGTGAAGTCAAGTTGGGTATTTACAACCTTCTGCACTCATGTGCATGATTTTTTTAAATTGATTCAGACCATTTAATATTCTTACATCCAATGTGATTGCTGAGAAGCTAAGTTGTGCGTGATATAACTTGATGTTGTCTATTATGCTAGCAAAATTAACACAGAGATATTTTTATACTGCTTCGGGCTACCTAATATCCGAGTTCACCGGTATTACTACTTTTCGTAATAATTACAATGTTTGTTATTTTGATATACAAATAACACTTCTTATACACGGTAAGGTTTGAGATGCTTCGAATTCCATGTTCTCGGAACTAGGTTTCCACCTGGCTCTGAGAGTTGGTAAGCCCCATTAGCTAAGCTTCTGCTATGACTAGGGGGCCTTCCCAATTTGGATCCAAGGCCCCATCTGCTCAGTCCATTGTGTTAGCTTCCACTTTCCTAGTACCATGTCTCCCGTATAGAAGTTTCATTCCTTGAGCCTAGCCTTATAATTTTTTTCCATCCTTTGTTGGTATACGACAGATCAAATTACTGCCTCACCTTGTACGATATTATTCTATCTGATCGAATTCTTGTTTCAACTGGGAGCATTGCTTCATAGCCGTAGATTAAGGAGAAAGGTGTGTAGCCAAGTGGGAGACCTAGATAAGGTTCTATATTCCTATAGTACTAGAGATAACTCTTATGCCCATTTCCCCTTTGCTTTTGCCATCTTTTCTTGATCAGTTTCTGGTTTTGTTTGCTACTTTGACCTATCCATTCACATGACAGAGGAGAAACCTTTTTTTATTTCATCACTTTCATAAAGCTCCATAAACTCCTTACTTTCAAATTAGGTTCCGTAGTATGAAATTATTTTATGAAGGATTCCAAATCTGGTAATTATGTTTCTCATGATAAAAGTAACTATCTTCTTCACAGTGATTGTTGCTAAGGGTTCTGCTTCGACCCACTTTGTGAAGTAATCTATTGCCACCACGTCGTACTTTGCCTCTTCTTTTGACATGAGAAGCGGTCCTTTCAAATATGTTCCCCATATGTCGAATGGTCGGGGGCTGGCTAATGGCATGAGAAAATAGGATTGTTGTTTATGGATATTAGCAAATCTTTAACTTGTATCACATCTCCATACGTACTCTTGTGCGTCCTGAATTTTGATGGGCCAGTAGTACCCATGCCTTAGAACTTTCTTTGCTAACTTAGCCTCTCCAAAGTGATCACTACATTGTCCTTCATGTACTTCACCTAAGAGTCATACTCTTTTAGAAACGCATCTAAAATAAGGGGTGGAGTATCCTCTCTTATATAATATTCTCCCAAAAGAGGAAAGGTACCAAGCCCGGTAACTTATTTTACGGGATCCGTTCTTGTTTAGAGGCATAACTCCATTTATTAAGAACTATTTGATATGCGTCATCTATGATTCCTCCTTTGTTTATTGAGGGATAAGCATGATTGGGGACTGCTCTTGACTTTTTATTATTGGTTGATCTTGGATTTCTCTGATGGTAGAATGTTGGGCTCTAATCAAGACCAGTATTTGATTGGCCTCGGTGATGCTTGGTTGAGCTTGATGCCCACTTGGAATGACTTCCATTTCATTCTCCACTTTAGCGCTTACAAGTTTGGCTAATGAGTCTATAAAATAATTGTTTTCATGTGGAATTTGCCCTATTTAAAATCGTTCAAGCTGCTCTAGTAACTTTTTAAACAATTCCACATATTTAGCTAGAGTTGGCTCTTTCGTTTGACAATTAGCATGCAATTGGTTCACAACTAATTAGGAATCACTATGAAATCTAATGTGGATCACCATCATTACCCGAGCCATCCTTAAGCCTGTGAGGGGAGCTTCAAATTCTGCAACATTGGTAGCTTTGAACCCAAGCTGCACCGTGTAGAAAATTTTCTACTTATCTGGGGTGATCGGTACATATCAAATTCCTACCTCTTTCTCTTTTGATGCTCCATGCACGAATAATTTCCAAAACTATAGAAAGGGTGATTCTTGCTCAGATTGTGGTTCAGTACGCAATTTGCATTCCACAATGAAATCTGTTAGTGCTTGTACTTTGATTATTTTTCTAGGGCAGTAGAAGATGTCAAATTGACTGAGCTCCATTGTCCATTTTAGTAAGCGACCCATGTCTCTTGCTTCTGCAGTATTTGCTTCAGTGGTTTATCAATGAGGACTTTGATGGGGTGCGCTTAAAAGTACAACCGCAGTTTCCTTGCTTTGAGAAGTAAGTTGTAAGCTTGCTTTTCGATAATTGAGTAGTCGAGCTCGACTCCTGATAGGAATTTGCTCATAAAATAGATGGGCCTTTGAGTCCCTTCATCTTCTCAAACCACTGCAATACTAACAGTTTTATCGGTTACAGCTAAATAAACATACAACTCAGCTACTGTTATTGGTTTTGATAGGATAGGGGTACTGATTAGATGGTTTTTAGATTCTGGAATGCAATTTTGCATTTCTCAATCCATACTAATTCCATTCCTTTTTCCCTTAGTCAAAGAGCGGTATACACTTGTATTTTTCTTTGGTAATGAATCTGCTTAGACATCAATCTCTTATGGATTTGCTTCGATGTCGCAGGAACTTACTAAATAGGTTAGAAAGATCCATGATTGGATGGCAAAAGTGCATTTCAAAAGGTTTAGCTTCATGTTGCATCATCTTAGGATTGCAAAGGTTATTTTCAAGTTATGGACATGACTTGGTGCTGCTCTTGACTTAACCAGCATATCCTATATTTTTTCTGATCTGATCTGAGAACATTATGTTAACTAAACTTTGGTTAGGTGCTCTAGCGTTTTTGAGTCCGAACAACATGACTTTGTAGCAATATGAGCCTTTATCCATCAAAAAGCTAGTATGCTTCTGATCCGGCTCAAACATGGCTATTTGCTTGTCATCAGAGTATGCATCCATGAAGATGAGCAGTTCATGGCCGCTAATTGCATCCATTAACTGATCGATTCTAGGCAAAGGAAAACTATCCTTTGAGTAGGCCATGTTGAGGTTGGCATAATCAACGTAAGTTCTCCATTTTCCATTAGATGTTTTTATAAGAATAGGGTTTGTAATCCACTTTGAGTAATACACTTCTCTGATGAACCAATTTTCCTTTAGTTTCTTAACTTCTTCATGTGGAGCATTCATTATATCTTTCCTGATCCAAGGTCTTGCACTTTTGCCTGACTGGGTAAGCATCATGATCGATGTTGAGTGCATGATGGATGGTGTCTGGGTCTATTTCTACCATATTTGAGTGCGTCCGAGCGAAACCATACGTTTATCTTTTGAGGAAGTTTGCTTTAATTTCCACGTTGAGGTTTTTCCTTATGTTGAGAACCTTCAAAGAATTTATCTATACATCCTCAAGGTCATCTAATGGCTTTAAATCCCTCCTTGCCTCCCTTGACCTTGGATCTATTTCACTTTCTTCTTTTTCAGGTTGGGATGTAGTGAAGAAGGCCTACTTCTGAGCTTTTTTCAAAAAAATATTGCACGTATACTGAGTTACATTCATCTGTGCCAACCATATACATATACTCCCTCTTTTTTTCTTTTTACCGATGTTGTTGTCATAGAATGACTTATTTCAACATAAGCCTTAGTACTTGGTATCGATGTAGTTCTCAGAACTGGCTCACTTTCCTTTTTATCATCATTATTAAAATTAGTGAGAAAACAACAAAATAATTTTGAATAATTTTATTGCTAGAATTGAGATTTACATTATATAATTCCCTAGCCAATAATTGTTCCCCTCTAGTTGACCCTATTCCAGTGGGGGCATGAAACTTCATAAGCAGATCATTTTGGGAAATTATAATCCCCATGTTAATTAGTGGAGGTCTTTAAAAAAAGCATTATAAGGCGACTATTGATCAATGATCAGGAAAGTTTTATAAAATGATTTGTAAAGAGGAGCAACCTCAACGGTAACTAGAAGATGTGCTGATCCTATAGAAACTGTTTCAATGTTGTTGAAGCCGTAAATTGATGCAAGGCCTGGCTTTAGTATTTTTGTTAAAAGCTTCAACTTGCCAAATGCAGATTTGAAAATGACATTAACGAAACTCCCAAAATTCACGAAGATTTTATTCATGGTACAGCGGCGTCAGCTGCAATGAAGACTATGTCCTACGCAGGCTTTTGTTTTACATGGAATATGGTCCTCTACTCTACTTTGGCCACTTGCACATACCGCTCCTGTGCTTTTTTACTTTTTCCTACAAGGTGTGGTCCTCCATTGAACGAGGCTATGAGATTCAGGGGTTTCTGGCTAGATTTTCATTTAGACCTAGAGTGAGGTTCCCAGTCCTTTCCCTAGTGTTTTCCTTCGGATAGCTACCTATGTACCTTTCCTGTATCAGTTTCTCAATCTTATTTATTAGGTGTGGGTAGTTATCTATGTAGTGGCCATTGGCCCAGTGGAAGCAGCAATAGGCTCCTCCTACTTTGTTATGGTTTCTTCCTTTGTTGGGTTATAAGCTAGCTCGGTTGTAGTAATCTCATCAATTTGAACAGCTGTGTGGATGGGTGGAATCTTTTCCATGAAGTTGAATTCTCTTTGCTGTTTTGCAGTTGGATGGTATCCTTCCGCTCCCTCTTCTTCTCATTGTGGGGAGCAGAAATTCAAAAATTCTTTTAAATGAATATGGTTCTATTTCTCTAGCTTCTTCCATTCTAATGTAGTCACTAGCCCTTTCGTAGAATGCCTTCATGCTGTGACACAACTTTCGGCTATTTTATCCCATATGGTCGTGTTTCTCCTGATCCTAGCGTGCGCTACCATCATCAGCGCCTCCACAAAAGTTACCCTAATCCAAAGTGCTTCGGACTTAAAGCATTTTATAAAGTTGCGCAACTCTCATTCTCACGCTGCTTCATGCAGGATATGGTATTCACATAAGGGGAAGCTTCTCTTCCAAAATTGAATTATCTTAAGAAATTTACGGTTAATTGCGGCCAAGAAGAACCTCCTTTGGTCCGTGCCTCCTAAACCATCTTTAAGTTGCACTACCCAAATATACTGGAAAGAGATTGCATGGGCCATCCTTCCCACCTTTAAGATACCTATCTAATACTCGAAAGTAGAAATATGGTCATCTGGGTTTGTGGTCCCATCAAAATTATCAATCGATGGGGATTTGAAATTGTCGAGAAAGAGTGCTTCTATAATGCTTTCACTAAATGGGGAAGAACCTTCGTCCCTTACTTCCTCTCTATTACTCTAATAGCAAAGTCTTACCAACTTCTCTATGCGAGCCTTCAACTGATGGATTTTATCCTCTTTGAGGCCAATTTTGGAATGAGCCATCTCTACTAAACGAAGTAACCTAATCATTGGGGGGGGGTGTGCAGTTTTTGCTTTTTCAGTAGTAAAAAACTAATGTTTGCAGGTTTCGATTTAATATGGAGGCTGATATGAAACTTGCCTTTAAGCTTGGCATATGATTTTCATTGGCTAGCTTCACCGTTCTCATTTATGAAATTTTCATTATCACTCATACGATGCATAGTTAGTGTAGTCAGCGAATGACGGCGGTGAGATACAGAAAGCCGAGGGAAGATCGGCTTAGGGACAAAATTATGGACCAAGGATCTCTCTATTCCGTGCATGCATTGGTTCAATTGGTCTGTAAAGGCATGAAAGGCTGCTAAGACAGGATCTAAGGTAGGCTCTATAGAGACACCAGCTTCAATTTGGGTTATAGAGGTGAGGAGTTGCTTCTTTGGCATTTTTAAGGCAAAACGAAGTTGCTCTTGATTAGGAGGAGTGTTGGACCTGGTAGGATTCATGGTGTTATAGTGGTACCTAAAAGGATTGAAGTAAACTTTGTTAGAGAGGGAATTTGAGCCTCTCTCTAGTGTCAAAAATATTAATGAGATTTTTCATCTCAAAAACACCCAAGTATTTTTTTTCGATATGATCACGACTCTAAATGCTTTTGTGGTTAGAAATCAACAAAATTAAGTAATGTTAATGTTGTGTTTAGTAATTATGCGCAAAAATGCTAACACAATTATGAGGTAAAATATCTACAACTTGGTACAAGTCCTTATCAAGTTTGTTAATCAGTATGTTCTAATTTTAGCACTTAAAACAGAAATAAGAAAAATAAAGTACCAAAAGCAATAAAATGACATAAAGAATATACGTGGTTCGGATGTTAATGAATCCCACGTCTGTAGAAAAATGTCATTTTTTTTCCTATTTTGGTTCTTAGTACAAACAAACAATGGCAGAGAGTATAATTTTTTTATTTCAGCTTTGCTGAAAAGAGAAAAGTCTAAAAGTTCCACCACCTCTGTGCTATAGTACCTTCTGCTTTTATAACGCGGAGAATTACCGTAATTGCTTCCTCAATTACACATGTTCCCGATTCTGACCCTTAGTTTATCCCATGTGTCAATCATCCACTTGCTTGTTTACTGTGCATGGATCGTGGAAGTGGCCCTCGGCTCTTTTGGTTTCTATCTTTGGATCTTGCCACGTATCGATCATCTATCTTGTTGATTTACTGAACAAGAATTGCCAACGCGGTCTTCGATGAGAAACTGTGATTTGAGTAGGTGAATTTTGAACTTTGGCTACAAGTTTGAAATTAAAGCGGAAAAATCCAATTTTGAATAGACAATAACTTTACGATTCTATAAAGCAATATGCTAGTGGATTGTACACATGTGTAGATGAAGCCACAATGAGAAATTTCCCTCCATTTCAAGAAGAACTACATTATTACCAGCGCTTTAGAACTTCGCTTTAGTTTATTGGAAATTGTGCCTTCATTATGTTTGAGATAGCGATGTCGTATAGTATTCAACTGCATCAATACTTTCGAAGTTGTATTGCACTATTCAATTTGAAACATCACCAAAGTGTAGTGTTAGAGACAATTGGAGTTGAGTTGTATGGCTCAGTAGAAGAGATTGCGCTGCTATTTTAAAGAATGATCACCTTGCATGAACTTGTTCCGAGCCGTTCTCATCAATTGAGGACAGTGCCACCGCCCTTGTCTTTGAGCTGGGTTTAATGACCTTAGGGATGGAGTTGGGATCTCTTTGTTTGCCTTTGAGGAATAAGACTTAACTCTTGGTTGTGAAGCAGCCTTACCCCATCGCATCATCCCTCGAGTCCTTATGTTTGTAGGCAGTGTTTTTAGGATTGCGGCGCTATTCTGTCACATTAAGATTGCGGCCTATCTTTATTACTTCGATGTTGATATAAGATTGTGGCACAGTCCTGCCACATTTAATGTTAGCTTAAGATTGTGGTGCATCACTACTACATGTAACTGCATTATGGATGATGCCTCAGTTCTATGTCATTAGGATTACTTTTTCTGGGGCTGTCGCATAATATTTTTTGTTTGCTATTATTTTTAGATTGTACCGTGGTTTGACCCATGAAGGTTTAGCTTTGGAACCACAACACCACCTTTTTATTTGGTATTTGGGAGTTACACAACTTGAAGATTGTGCCGCAGTCTCGCCCCTTGAGTTTTAGGGTTACAAATCAGATTTTGCACTTTTGTGGTTATCTCATGTCATTATGTCGTTACTCTATATTTGATCGAGTGGAGCGGTTTTAATGTTTTACTACCATTTTGAGGCTTTGGCATGGTTCTACCTGGGCTTTGTTCTTGCTTTCTTTTGCTGGTCCAGATTTTTTCATGAGGCAGTTCTTTTAGTCCAGCGCTTGCATCAGTTTATCTTAGATATAGTTTGAAAAATATGGGTGTAATATTATTCTTAGTTGGGATTAAACAATTTACAAAAAAAATGAGAATCTACTTAGAACTAAAGTGACAAATCATAGTCACAACCAAATCAATTGGATTCAAATGTATTAATGAAACATTAGATGGAAATTAAAGATTATACATGGAGAAATTGGATGAAAAATATAATTTCATTATTGAGAGAGAGAGAAGAGAGTGAGAGAGTGGGAGAGGCGGGAGAGAGAGGGGAGATTAAGTTATAATTATGCGAAACTTAAAAATAAGAAAAGGTGAGTGTAAGTTGATGAGTAAAGTATTTGATTGAGTGACAAAATAAATAGGTGAAAGAAGTGCTTAAGTAGATGTAGAAGCTACCACCTTAAAAAAAATAGTATGTATGAAAAAATTCGATGTACAAATAGAATTAGTCATTTCTTTATTCTTTCAAAAGAAAAAAGAGCATGAATAAATAATATATGAGTATTTAAATTTTGTTTTAGAAGAAGATTATGAGAAAATGAAAATGAAAAAGAAAATTTAAAATGGAAGATATACTACATGTGGTTATTACTTTACAATAAAAAATTTACCTTCATATAGAATATTATTATAGATTTTTATACAAAAGAAATTGATGATATGATACATTAATAACTTATTTGATTAGATAACTTACGCATGTAGGGAGAGATAAGAGTATATGAAATGACACCAGTTAGATATTTAATTTAAAATGAAAATAAAATCGATGGAGTATACTGTAAAAGTTCATTTAGAAATTGAAATAATTCAGTATTTGAAATGAAAACGAGTATCATGACAAATAAGCTAGAATTTTATGTTCACTTTCTTATTACGTAGAATACAAGACTGAATAAAAATTTCTAGCTAGGTCGGTCCTTAATCATTTGATATATCGACTTAAACGTATTTTATTTTTATTTATGAATTATTTTAACAGACCGATCCATTTTAGTATAAAGATAGTCGGACAAACGGTACAGCGAACATGCCTTCAATGTTCTGATAAGAGAAAACTTCATGTTTGCTTCTAGAAGATTTTAAAATAAAGCGTTGGCATTTGCGTACATAGCAAAGAAATTGTATCACATTTGAAAAATTCTAAAAATAAACCATATCCAGACGGTGATACCAAAATTTAGAAAAACTTACAAACATTTCTTTAACTTTTCATCAAGTTACAGTCCTAATCGTAAAACCTCATTGTAAAAGCAGAAAAATACATTCGAATACAATCAATAAACAAAGTTCCGTTTGGATAGCCTAAAACCTGATTCGCTGTGTATTTCAAACATATTATCTTAAGTTCAACCCGTCAATATTTAAAGCTCAGCACTTAAAATCTTTGTACTCAATCTAAAAAATTAATACAGAGTCATACTTTTAGTTTGTAATATCTAAAGAACCTATACACAAACAAAGTTTATAGAGGAGGTGGATAATGCTGAAGAACAAACAAAAGCATATTAAGAAATCATAGATAAACAAAATAGCAAACAAACACACACTAAATATTTGGTACTGCGGGCGGACGATTAAATATCAGATAATGAAAAAGCACTCAATCCTAATAATAGTTGGATCGGACCGAATCGGGCATAATTAAGGCAGATTCGTATTACGTACAATTGACAGAGCTAATCAACTGTGCACCAAACAATGTTAAAACATACAAACCAAAATTTCAAAAGACAGAAGAGTGCTCTCCCAGTTGAATCATGCAGGCAGATATACACAGCAATGAATAAACTGACAGCTGCACAATCGAAGTGATTCTTGCCACAAAAACTACACACTCCTCTCTGGCTTGTGCAAAAACATAATATATATCATGATGCAAATATTCTGCCAATCTATTTTCCATCGAATCAAGCCGCTTCTTTCAGCTCAAGTCCTTCGGGACATATGAACACGGAATCAACACAAAGTCCGCCTTTAATATGAGTGCAATCTATTTGCACCATTGAAAACTTGAGTTTCGTTATTTCATCACATTTGTTCACGGTAAAATCACCTACATGGTAAAGGATCCAGTATCCCTGCTCTTCTAAGTAGCACTTTGATTGGGATTTCTGACCATCGGATGTAGAAAGCTGAAATCTTACGGGTTTTAGGTCCCAACCATGGATGTGCTGAGTGTTGCAGATCCGACGGCCCAGGCGCTTTGTTGGAAGACCAAGATGAAGGCGGAAGTAGAGGCTATAACTTCCTTTTGGAAAGTGGAACTCGAGTTCGCCCTTTACTTCTAACCACCATATTTGTTGGAGGTAAGCAACCTTTCTGAATCTGAAGAATTAAATAGTGCATATCAGCATTTTATGACTTCCGTCCAATTTTGTAAGTTAGGGCCTATTGGAATTACAAGGACTTATATTTTAAAGCGACTTTCCATGGAAATGGTTTGGAATTTCATTGTTTTCAATGTTTTGAGAGTTTCACTGTGGCAAAATTGATGTCATTTGGAGGAGTGAGCAAATCACCTATATGTGACTTGTGTTCTGTAAAAAAGCCATTGCAATCGCAGAAAAACTAGGCCTATTAAAGGAACAAAAATAGAGGGTAAATAAAGATGTCATTGAACGGGTATCTCAATTTAATATTTATATCTTTAAAAGATAAAGATATCATAAGTATATAAGTGATATTATATTATATATCATTATTATAAATGGTATAAGTACTTAATAAATGCAAGAAATGAGTGCTGCATGAAAATTTAGTGTACCTATTCATCTTTCCACACAAATATGCATGATAACCCCCTTTAAGTTTAAGAATTTTTATGAATTCTCAAAACATGTACTAGTTTTCATCGATAGATTGATTCATTATGTTTAACAAGTATTTTATATTGAATGTATGAACCATTTTTCATATTTTCTCAATTTTTGAAGGAATATTTTGTAAATAAGTTGTTAGATATTCACATCATGCGTTTCATATATAACATTACACATTGAATTCAGATCTGATAACACATTATATATTTATTTAATAAGTTACTTGTTTTTCAAATATTTTACAGTAATTTAACTTATATTGTGTTTGTTTCCAATTAGAATTTTAATTGTTAATCAGCATTACCAAAAATTAATTGTTTGAAATCAGATTGTTTCCAATGCTGATTAGTTATAAATCATTATAAAATACCTGTCGTAATAAGAGCTTAATGTTTCAATCCAGAGTTAAACCTTTTTTAAATGCAAATAAAAAGCACATTTGAAGGTGTAAAAAGAACAGAAAGTTATTTAAAGCTGATATATGTCAGGACATAATATACAAGAAGATATATTTTGAAACTAATCCTAAATTGGAAGGCATGAAAGTTCAAATCACAGTTATGTGCACATAATTTAGGCTGACATCAATGGTCTTCATCACGTAATTTGGCTAATCTGGTGCTCTCCTTGACAATGAAGTTATAACCATATCGTAATGTCATGCGCGTGGAAGGAGAAAGAATATCTTATGATTAGACAATAAAAAAACAAAACAAAACAAAGAGCTGAACCTCGATTCTTCGGTAGCTACGCACTTCCAGTATCTTCGATCATCAATTCCAGTAATCAACAAAGCCTTTGAAGAGATCGACATGCAAATGCCTCCACTTTGTTTGTCAACCCAAAATTCCTGCGAATTCGATTTCAATATTCAAATTTAGATACGTGCAAATCATTTTCTTTACTGAACAATGTGAATCCCCAGTCTAAAATCAAAGTTAATTTCAATATATGCATTCGTTTTAAAACACAAGCTAAGAATTCATGATGTTTGAGTCCTATTTTTGTATATGTTAATTCCAAAATAAAAATGTGCTTTGATTGAAAACATAATACCATCTTTTATAGAAACAGCTACTTTTCAATTAAATGACATAGAAGCAGAAGTTAAATCAACTTTAGTACAAAAGCATTACCAAATCAGTCAAAGAGTACTCTCATCTAAGTGTACTTCCTAAATAGGAATAAGCTTAATTCTTCATTGTCTACAGTAAAAATAAAAAATAAACAAAAAACAAACTATATAACCAATCAACAATCTTATCAAATGCACGATAAAATAAAATGAAATAAGAAAGATTAATAAATTTTGATAAAGTTTAAGAGCATATTTTGATCACCAGATGAAAATAACTCACGATCTAATCACAATCCTTTTGTTGCTTTGTTTGATTATATAAGTTTTGTTAAGATAATATCAATTGGAACAGGATTATATTCAAGTACAAAGTGAAAACTACATCATATTTCTATTTTCTCCCTCTACAAATGTTATTTGCTCCCTCATTAAATTTGTTTATAGGAAAAAAATTCGATATAATTTTGTACTAAAGCTTATTGTCAAAATGTACTAGTTGTAAAACAAATTGTCAAACTAGACCGCTTTTAACTACATCTGATCTGACTAGGCATTTCTAGACAATGCATGACGACCTCTAAAACATCAACCTAAAGCGTCATATCATTTACCACTTGAGCTAGTGGTCCTTAACGTAAAAGCACATAGACTATTGTATACTTTAATATTGGAAATTAGGACGATTATCTCCACACTAGCATGATTCAAAATCAGACCAGTACACCGTAATACTGTATGCATTGAAAATTACTGGAAATACTTAAACTATCATATATTTGCGTCATGCTTGATTTATAAATCTAGTGTGCTCAATCTATTTATGTAAATAACATTAAATTGTTCTTGATTGTTTGGTACATTGTTCATATCACCAAAAATAACGTAATAGTCGTGGATATAAAGAGATATGTCACTAGCTTCATAAATCAAGTAAAGAAAAATAGAATGATTAGCTAGTCATATATTGCTTCAATTCCAATATGCACAGAGAACACTTGCATGAATTTTGACAATAAATATGAACGTTACGTTGGTAAATTCCAAAATCCCGTCAATGTCCACAACCATCCATAATTGGATGTAAATGTGAACAAATGCTTGAAAATCCAATCCAAGCTTGTGTAACCAAATCTAGTCTATTTTAACAGTTAGCTTGAAAAGTGATGCTTTATCTGAGTTGGTTAAATAACAGTATTTGTGTTCAATTACAAGTCCCCTGATATACTTATGTAACACAGTTCCAATAATTATCCTTCTAAGTTGGGATTTCAATTCATTTCATCTGAGCTTTCATAATCAAGAAAATATCCTCTTCCTATCATCCGACCGTCATTTTACTGAATGCCTAGAATCAATAAAAGATCAATTTATATTTGGTATGGTAATATTTTGTTTTGATAATAAGAGTGCTTCCATATACATAATTTTGTGTTCTTTGTTTCCTTTTGTAATCAGTTGGCTTTTTTTTCTTTTTCTTTTTTTCTGAGCACGGTTCATTAATGCAACAAGTGTCAACCTCAGGAAACCGTGACCTTTAATTTCATAGTCTAAACTATCATCCAACTGAGCCAACAATGTTGTTAATTAGTCAGCTCTCTTTGTTCTTTAAATTTGTGAATTATCTTTGTTTGCGTTCACCATAGTTTATGTAAAGCTAAATAATTAATGTCAGCGAAGAACATGAACATAAGCACCTATCCAAGGTTGAGGTTTGATTGTAAAAGAAAAAAGAAAAAAAAGAAAGAAGAGTAAACACACTGTTACTCGCTGTTAATAAAAATCCAACATCATTATACAAGAAACTAGAAAGATACAAGAGATTGACTTTGAATTCAAATGTAGAAATCAATATTTTAGCTATAATGTTCACAATCCAACAATATTGACAAAAACACCACAATTAATTTCCACATCGCTTTTTCATTGTCAAGTTATTCCACTATCTATGAAAAGTATAAATTAGTAAGGCATGGAAATATTGGAAGCATAAATTTAAAATTTCAAACAGATCAGACACACAACAAGGGAAACGAATATGAATTTCAAGCTTCTTATACTTTATCAAATTATAATTGAAAACATCATTGCTTCTGAATTATTATAAAACCGATAAAAAGAGATCTAATGTAATTTTGAGCCGTCGGCAGTTCTAGAACTTTTTTCAATTATGTTCTACATAAAAACATGTATTTTCATCTGTTGCCACATTAAATGACATACATACTCATCTCTATAAATATTGCAAGGCTGTTCAGTTGCTTACTCTCAGAGCCCAAACTTTTATCACAAAAATCAAATTTCCCCTCTTTAATAATTTTATAGATATAAAATTCAGACTAAATTGGAAATAAAATTTGTACTTTATAGAACAGCGTGACATGAGAATAAATAATGTTATACGACACAAGGATGCATTTACTTTACAAATCGATAGATGAATTTACTTTACAAATCGATAGCTTATGTGTCGATAGATTATAGAAACTAGATTTTCCATGGTCAAAAGCGATATCTCAAAACTCTTCATGAATTTCATCATAATGAATAAAATAAAACTTCCAAGTGGAGCCCGAAGAAAGCAAATGTCAAAAATTATACGTACATAGAAGTATTATAATATCCAAGACAACTTTACCCTGCAAAATTTTTAATTGGTCATTCGTTAACTCTAGCAAGCCGATTTTCATCATTTGTATACTTTATTAGTTTTAAACATCCAAAAATGACAAAATGCATGTGTGAAAAGACAATATAAAGCATGAATAACTAAAAAAAACATTTGCCTTTCTAGAAAGAAAAAATAAAATAAAACACTTTTTGCTTTATACCACGATTTTGAACATCTATTCAAAGAAAGAATGAAAATCGTCAAAATATAATAATTTTATACCTTGGTACCTCCATCAAAAAAATTATGTCGACAGAACCTGGAAAAAATTTCTTTTTTCATTTTAAATCCATTATCGAACTCACTACCAATCACTCTCTCAATGAACATGCTATAGTTCTCAGGCAACAACTTCTCCCATATAAAATCAGCATTCCCTGCCCTGCGAAAAGTCCGGTTTACCCTCGCTAGCTGACAAATCTCCATTGCCCCAAATCCCATCAAAATTCTCGCAACACAGTCGTCGGGTAAGTTTCTGAGACTCGTCTGGTCGGATCCGCTTTCGTGATCAACATCGAATAATCCAGAAACGCCATTACCCATATCCCAAAATCAGATCTTTAGTGCAAATATTATAAGCGCAAAACGATAATTCTGAAGGGTTTAGAAGTAGAGAGTGAGTGATTTGGAATAGAGGATGAGAGAGATGCGGGAAAAGGGAGGCAGATTTAGGAGAAGCTCACCATCCATGAAATATAATCCCTGCTTCGAATTATTTTTAACTACAATTTGTGCGAATTTTTGAATTGGAGCTGTTTAAAATGAACTGAGGCGACTAGTCAGAATTTATGAAGAAGACAACGCCGAAGTTACGGAAATGCCCCTGTGTTCGGTGAACTGAATCCAAAAAAATGGTGGGAAAACAAGGATAAGACAGGAAGAAGGAATGGATATAAGATTTTATGATTTAAAAATTTAAAGAGCCAAGATGAAGTTGAGATATTATTGCAACATAAATAATCAAGTCTGGGCAACTAGTTGAGCAATTGGAAAAATAATAATTAGAAATAAAACCAGATATCAATTTATAAATTATGGTTTATTGCAATAGTTAATTGTGATGTTGAATTAGTGGCATGTTTTAAACTTATAATAGGCACTAGCAACAACTAACGATTGAGATGATTTGAGATTTGATTGAAGAGATTGTGTGTTGCAGAAAGCAACTTAACAACTTGGGTATGAAAGCTCGTATGAAGATCTTCCATATGTACATAACACAATGCTTACACGACACCCTTTAATTACTTATTTTTTGTTTAAGATTGCTTGGTTGTTCTAATGTGGTAGGTTAGGTAGTTTTAATCACATTATTATTTTTGTCTTAGTTCATTGTGATAGGCAGTAGCTAGGTACGATTGCTTAGCTGTGTGAAAATAACACACTTATTTTTGCGAATTTTTTTGATATGATGTCTAAAATCACATGTTAAATAGGAAAAAAAACATTTTTTTTTGTGATATTGTTGGAGGGTCTATCAATAGCAAGTGATTACTTTCGACGTAAAGAGATCCGCGTTAGATATAAGAATGGTCTAAAATCAACCAATGATAGCAGAAAAACATAAATTTTCCCATTAGACCGACTATTATATTAATTAAAGTACTCGATATTTGTTACAAATATACATCAATTTTAGTATTCGCTTATATTACATCATACAAAAAAATGAAAGTCAATGGTCTTATGTTTAAAATCCAGGAAATAACAAAGAATTAAAAAGATGTCAACCATAAACCTTATATACGTACATACATATATACATATACACACGTATGTATGTATGTATATGTATATGTGCGTGTACATGATTTTTTTCCTACTTCTTCAAACAAAACAAAACATTGCATTTTCAATTTTTAGGAAAAAAATGGAGTTTGTCTCTTAAAAAAAAATCTGGATTGACCAAAATAAATCACAATTTCCTTGGATTAATCCATCCAACATTTTGTGAGGACTGCTTTAGAAAATTTTTAGTTTTTTTAAAAAAAGATTTACTTGTAACACTTATCCATATGCCCATGTTGATAAAGAGTTTTTACTGCCCAAAAGCATGGAGCATGAGACGATTGGTGAATGGTTCGATGTATTTATTACCTTGGGTCAACACTGAATATGATATAAAAATGCAACTTACCAAACTCGTATTTAGTTTCTATACAAAGCAATGGTTATGGATTTTCCTAGAACAAACCAGTACATAGAGATAAAACACAATAAATAAACTCATGTAACAACAGAATATTCATTACATCAAATGATATACAATACATACTATCAATTATAATACAATTCATTCATAACATCATATACATAAGACATACATAACACCATACATCGGTCTATGCGATAATGTATATGCCCATATCTAATGTACAACAAGGTTTAAAGTAAACAAATAATAAAATGAGTATATCATAATCAATATTCAATGTATCATCCAATTAGCTACTAAAGTAAATATCGACCTGTAAAAATCCTTTGATCGACACGAGAATTATAAATAAAATCAAACAAGCGTCAAACAAGTCTAGAGCGAGAGAAATCATAATGGTTTAATGATAAGAGTGCATGTACGAGACTTACATATACATGTCATAGGTGATGAAATGCTAAATCGAAGACAAGTATCATTTACATAAGTCAAAATACATATTGATGTGTATTTATCTTATTCACAAAAGCGATACAACTGAATGAACTGTTACATACGCACGCACGCACGCACGCACGTGCACGCATATGCACAAGCACACACACACACACACACACACACACACACACATATATATATATATTTGTACATATGTAAACACATATACTTTTTACAATTCATATAGAAATTCATATAATATACAAATAATTTTAACGATTAGGGTAAAGAAACAAAACTATAGGTCCAAATACCAGGATAAACAAAGAGAGTTACTTCATATGTTATAATACTAATATTTGATGTGTATTGAGTATCAATATTATAAGTTATTCAAAACTCCCAAAACGTGGACAACTCCACACGATCTATATGTTATCACTCCAAAAGCATATGTCGCTATCTCCATTAAAAGATGGAGAAACATCTCCGATTATGAAAAGACATATGCTCCCTTAATGCATTCCAAATAGGTACTAGCGTAGATCAAAGTGATGCTAGAAAACATCAGTAGCCTGGATAGCAAGTTGTTAACCTTTGATGATGGGCGTTATGTCGTCATCTCGGGAAGTTAATGATAGAGAATTGGTCCATTTGGTAAAAAAATCTCGTTTACCCTTAAAATAAAATAATTCTTCAATTTAATATATTTTAAAAATTGAAAATTAACGTTTTCCAAATAAGTGTGACTAGGAAATATCAACTTTATTTATTCCATAAATGCAATTCATCAAGATATCATGTAAAAATACAAATGGTATTAGAGAATACATTAAACAAAAATGCATGAATAAAGCATGATAGATATCATGTCAAATCGAATTGTGGGTCGTATGGAAATTCCCTGCTTTGTGCTTTAGTAATAAAATAATCCAATGATAGCTTTGATAAAGTTAATAGTATGCTATAAGAGAAACTACGTAATTTATTAAATATATATAATTATGTACTCAATCTTATTCGTAGTTAAGGTATTTGATTTATTTTATATATTTCATTATATTACGATATAAAATAATTTAGCAATTAATTTAGAGTATATATAATTAAGAAAACCTTGAAATAAAATATTGTGCTAATATTTTATTTTAAATATTTCTAGTTAAGATATTTCGAGAAAAGATATCGACTCATCCGCAAATGCAGTATGGGCCATCTCACCTATTTCCACTAACTCACATCTTGGCCCACATTCTGGCCCGCATGGTTTTAAAACCTCGCATCTTGGCCCACATCCTAACCTGCATTTTCCCAAATGCTCGCATATTGGCCTGCATGATTCTAGAAGACCGCATCCCATTCAAATTGCTTAGTTCCCTACAACAATTGGCCCGCTCGACACCAATGCATACACGATCCATGTAGAGCCCATGCGATTATCAACGGACGACTACGATAGTAGCAACCCAATGTAACACCCTACTCTATACCCATCCTACCAAAAAGTATTACTAAGCAATAATGTTTGATAATAGGGAGAATGAGGCGATATTGGACTGTCATACATGAATATTCCTTTAGACTAACAATGGTAAGTATTTCAAATTCATAAACTACTCACCTTTACGCACTTGGTATTGGCACAAATCAATAACCACGTGTGTTTTCAAGATAAAAAATACACAAAATAAACAAATAGAAAACACAGATTCATCTACGCAGCGAGAACATGTAATAGAAATTATACACAAGTCCAATTGGGTCTACAAAGTGAGTCAAATGCCCGCCAGCCATCAAATAAATTTAATACATTTGTCCAATATATACAACCTATCTCAAAGTCAATATATACATCCAAGAGGCTATACTAATACATGGATAATATCTAATTCAATCAATAACTAGCCTCCAACTATGCCCCACTACCATATGCTGGTCGCTTTGTACTTGATCTTGAAATGTCTTGGACCAACCCGAATACTACATGAATAACACACAGGTCGGACTATGTCTCGAATATGATGTAAATATATATATATATATATATATATATATATAGAAACTGGGTAAACATTTTTATTATGGGCTTTGCGGCCAAAGCATAAACATCGGTTGACTATAAGCAGCTACACGGAAATACTAACCAACATAAAAAACTTTACAACTCGAATATATATATATATATATATATATATATATATATATATAATAACAACATGCATCGTATACTCATGTGCAACTCAAAGTGGCATGCGAACAGCTCATATATAACAACATATCTCTAACCATAATCATATCATTAGCCATATCAAAGAAAAGTCAGGCAACAGATCAAATGGTCTATATATATACATATATATAAAATAAGTGAAACATCAAAACATTCAACCATCATCAATACATAAGAAAGCATCAAGTACTATACAACATGCACACATCAATACTAAAATTACCTCTCTAATAAACATAAAGTAGACATACCAATGTCCATCATGCTCATATAGATGAAACAAGCAATCATCCGTATAACCAAATATAAAACATCAACACACATCAACAAAGAATAAGCTGACACCCTAGCGTAGCTTAGGTTATCCTCCTTGATAGTCTTATAATAGAAAGGTACGGGGATTGACCATACATTGGACTCATAGTCTCAAGCATAGCCATCAACTTCTCATCATACAACATCAAACTATAAGAGGCGTTTAAATGTCATATGTCTATCTATCACACGTCATAACCAGATGTGAGACTAACAACCACTCACTTGCTCCAGGAGCCAACATACATGCCCACCTGGCAATGCTCTTAGGTCTTTAGTTACCTCGATGATCATTGTGACTCGGTTTCCATCGGAGGCAAGACTACGCTATGTAATGGTCACGACCCCATAAGTGCCCTATGGTAACAGACTTCTGGCCTATGTTACACTAGGGCAGTAACATACAACACTAACACAAACCTATATAACATAAGCGTGTTAGGGATGTAGGGCGCCACCCCGTAATCAGGCCCTTAGGGTGGATACTAGCCTAATTTGGTTCACTCCTCGATGGATAACAGGAGCACACAAAATGATAGACATCAATATTGATATATCTCTATAAGCGCATAGCCATAGACCTCCAACTATGCTCACTCTAGCGAGTTTCACCTCATATACACAAACATATACAATACCACAATACCATTATCCTTGTTCGAGGGTCATATACTTACAAAGAGTAGCCAACAAATATCAACTTTAGTGTCCCATCCCACCAAATGTTACTTGCTCATTTACGCAATGTTTATACACTACACTTGCTTTATCCAATAATGTTCAATACTATAAGTTAAAAGAATAATTGATTTTTTTACTGAACATCCCATAACATTCGGTATTTCTAATCTATTTGTTCAAAATCCTCATTGTATAGAAATAATCAATGTAATCATATATTCCATACTATGAGTCACATGAGTAATCGAAAAAGTATTATCGAATGTCCTATTCCCTTCAGTTGTACTAGTTCATTTACTCAAAATTCTCATTACATAGAACTTCACACCATTCAACAAATTATTGATCAAAAAGGGGTTTAGTTAAAAGTTACTCATTTCCAATGTCTTTATTTTAAATTTTAAACATTAATATAAAATTTCAAACATGTTTTAATTATAAAATTCTCATTCTATCCGGAAAAATCTTTATCTAATTCCAAACTTCAATATTTCAAAACTTCTTAATTACAAAGAACTTCTTCCTTTAAACCATCATTTAATTTCAAAATCACAAAACTCCATTACGAAATAATTCATACAATATGAAAAATATTTAGTACTTTAAAACATTGATAAAGGAGGTTTTTAACACAAAAATTCCTTTAAAACCCCAAATTCGGATTATATATTTTTCCCAAAATTGATTTTAATATAAAAACATTTCTAAAACACTAACATTCTCCTTCAAAATCAATATTTAAAATATTTATTTACTTCCAAACATTTTTAAACCACTTTTAGAAAATTAATTTATCATACTAACATCCTCCTTTCCATAATTTCAAATAATATAAAAAAGGATTTTCCATACAGAATTTCCTTACAATAACAAATTTCAACTTCTCATTTCCTTTTAAAATGGTTTATATTAATAAAATTCACTATAAAATAAATATATTACATCCGAAATTCTTTACTTTTCCCAAAAATACTATTTTACAAAGCTTCGCAGTTTTTATGTTCAATGAAATAATCTCATTACTTTAACATAAAAATATTTTAAATTCTCCTTAAAATAGAAAATCCTTTAAATTATTTATAATCAAAAATAAAATAAATATCCACCTATAAATTTAGCTTTGAATTTATTTCTCTTTTCTTTAGTTTAAGCCAAAACAACTTAACATCTTAAAAGAAATATTTATACAAATTATTATGTTTATAATTTTTCAAAAACTTCTTTTAAATATTTCCACTTTCAAAACTCCTTTACATGTTTAAATTCCAAAATCTCCTCTTTCAAAAATAACATATAGATTTAACAATTTATATAAATATTTCCAAAAATTTAAACAATTTCCCCAATTTATTCAATTTCAGATATAAATTCCAGTCTATATCATACCATAGAACAACTGGGATAAATATCAAAGTATTAACATCAATATACAACCAAACATTCAATCTAATAAACCATGGTATGCATCTGAGGTTCAATTAGATCAAACCATATCATAAAGTCATCCATACAATAATTAATTAAAAGCATGAAAAGTGAACTCTATTAGATCATAAATGTGAGTAAATAAATTTATTCACCTCATTTTCCAATCAAAAACAAATCTTCACTGGCACAATCCCTAGCTAGCACCAATAGCCATCTTCTTCACAATCTTTTCCTTTAACCAAGTATTGCCTCATACCGAGCCTGCGCCTCTTGCTGACATCATTCACGTGCAACCAGGGTTCCTGCTATCTCCATTGTCATGCGTCAATTAGTTCATCGCCACTCATCTGCCAATGTCACTCCCAAACCCAGGTCATGCATCTCTGGTTGCACGTGCATACATAGGCATGCCTTCTCCAAATCGATGCCCTCCATCTCATTGTGTTAATGTACCGGCTTCCCTATCTATCACCGTTGCCTCCTCCCGTAGAAACATGCGATATTTCATTTTTTTATTTATATTAAGATCCATGAGTTTTTTTCGTTTGATTCTTGTGTGGAAAATTAGGGCTAGGTGAAGAAGAAAAAGGGGAGAATAGGTCTTAGGCATTTTGCTGGGTCAAAGCATCAAGAGAAAGGTGGATCTTTCTAGAATAAAGGAGTGACTTATTTGCTATTATTATTACCTTCGTTTTTTTTCAATTAAGTCCCTCAAGTAAAATGAATTCCATTACAAACTAAATCTCTTTTTTTACATCTAAATAATTTTATGATACAGTTGTGAATATATTTACAATTCAATTTAAAACGATATTTTTACAAAATATATTTTAATATATTACACGAGATATTTAAATTCAATAATTATTTTATCTTTGTTAATACTATTAATATCGAATAAATTTATTTTCATCCATTTCAAAAATACAAAACTTATTTACATAATAATATTATATATTCATTATAAATGTTTTTTTTGAGTTCAACATATTTTTTAAAAAGAATTTAGTAATTTTTTCAACTTACTGGAACAAAATTCTTTATCAGATAAACTTCGGTTAATTAAATAACAATATACATTCAAAAATAAAAATTACTCAAAAATAGAATTCAAACATTTTATTTTAATTAAATTTGTTATAATGATGTAGAAAGTAAGTTGTTACACCCGACATGCAAAATGGCCTTCAATAATCGAGGGCCAAGACAGTGGCCTCGCCCATGCTTTGAACAACCCAGATAATGTCCTCGCCTGTTCCTTAATAAGGTCCCTCACTCGCTTTCCACCTCGACGTCCCGCAACTTCTAATACCCATTTGTCTTGACATATTAGGCTTTGGCTCTAGGCGCCTAACTTCCTTTAAAAAGAAGCTACAACTGCACAATTTCTCTAGAAAGATTGGCGCATATGACAATGTTCGTCTGACAAAAATAACAATATGCGATAATTACTCCTTATCCTTAGCTGTACCCTTGCAATGTGCCCTTACGCATCCACTCTCTAATCCTATGCCGGTTATCCCTGAATAAGACATGCTCCAATACAAACCACCAACTGGCGATCATCTAAGCCACACATGCCAGCTAGGATCCTAGCTTGCACCAATATCAACCGAATAACCAAAAAAATAGCTAAGAGGAAATTCTAGACTATGGCCGTGCAATCTCAACCGTCCAACCGATTTCTAGAAACTATAATACTACTAAC
The DNA here is from genome assembly GCA_030765085.1 of Allium cepa. Taxonomy (NCBI): domain Eukaryota; kingdom Viridiplantae; phylum Streptophyta; class Magnoliopsida; order Asparagales; family Amaryllidaceae; genus Allium; species Allium cepa. Next base: position 967,768,171 of record CM060932.1, on the reverse strand, counting down.
CATGCATTTTTTACAAGGGTTGAACATCTCAATCTCCTAAGTTTTTTATTTTCTTATTCTTATAATTGAAATTATTATAAGATAAGAAAAGTAATAAGAAAGCCCTCTTGATAGGCGTAGATCAACCTAGATTGAACTAATATAAATTTTGAGTCAGTTTACTTACTACTCATTATTTCATCTCTAATCAAGGTATTAGTGAGTAACCTTCAGTAAATCTATTCTTAGCTATAATTCTTAGGTTCTTCAAATTTTTAGTCAGTATTTTGGCATTAGAAGGAGGGCCTCCCCTAAAATCTCTCATTTTTATTCACTTCTCAGCTACAAAACTCCTCTCACATTCAAACCATATAGAACCATGGTAAGAATGAAGCTGAAGACTCCAATGGTCACAACGCCAACCGGGCCGCTGGTTTAGCGTAATATGTCACATAATAGGGTTGAACAATGACATGTGGCTTAGCATGATAAATGACTTGACCAGTATAGTGCAACTTGCTTGTGACAAGAATGACCTCAAGCCTAGGATGGACTCCCAGACAACTGTGAACTTTAGCCACATAGTTCCATTAGGGCCTAGTGAACCATAATTCAACTGGTTGTGTCCATCCAACCTATATTGGTCGACACATATAATATAATGCATGACGCTCATGAGAGGGTTATGTTGGAGACTCCCATCGAGGATGCTCCTGTTTGTAACAAAGATATACGTGCTGCACATAAGTAGAGGTAAGCTCGTAAAGTCCTAGAACTTAAACCGTTATGTATCAAGAGACCCAAGTAGATCATCATTCCCTTTCTACAGAAAAATTATCCACGTTTGATCACCTTCAAGCAAAAGATGGGGTGTGCAACCTACGTTTTGACTAACTAAGAAAATATGGCCGAGCTAGAAATCTTGAAAACAGGGAACCACCAGTCCACTCTCAGTCCTAAAAGGGGATATCCCAACCATCTCGCGAAAGGCAAGCCTTTCAGTCTGTGTCACCCTCACTCAACAAAAATAGATCCCCTACTGTAACGACCCGTAATTTTCGTTAGTTCAATTTAGTCATTTTAATAGGATTTAAATAATTTAAGTTAGAAAGAAATTAAGATCTGTGATTTTTTTTTTTTTTTGAAGCAAATGACTAAATGAAATGAAACCATGGGAATTTAAGTCTAAGAATTTCCAGTTGGAACAAAATGACGAGAAATTTAAGTGCTGTAAATTGTTATTTATAGGCTAAGAAATTAATATAAGAAAACAAATGGGAAGATTTCATTTATTTCATGGTTTTAATTCGTTTTTCTTTAATAAGTTGTAATTGAATTTAGTAGAAAATAATATGTATTAAACCTACTTATAGAATTCGAAGCTAATTCAAATGAATTTAAGTAGTGAAAAGGCTTTACCTGTATATATATTTAATATGAGAAATAAATGGGAATATTAAATTAATTTAATGCAGTAAAGGAATGAAAACGGAAATTAGAATAAATTAAGGAATTCGGTAACGCAAGTAATAAATCTGTACCTTGAATGAACGTTTCACTTTGATAAATTATTTAAATGAGATGACTTAATAAATAAATAATTAGGTCAATTGGTATGTGGTGAAATGTGATGTTGAAATATTTTGTAGATAAGGGTTTAGGTGGAATGAGTTAATTTATGAAGTAAAGGGTAGAAATCATATAAAACGTTAAGCAAGTTGATTAATGTTGTAACGTAAGGTGTAAATGTAAATTCCAGTGGAAACGTATCCTTATTTTAGGTAGAAATTTCAGGTATATTGATAAAGTGGAGTATATACACTTAGTAATAAATTTAGTACAGGAAAAAACGAAATGGAAATATTGAATTTATTTAATTCGTATATATATTACCTATTTATATGGCCTATTAAATTTAATCGGATATCAATGGCAATTAATTCCTTAAATTAGTGCAATCAATGTATGATTAATTGATAACGATGAAAAGGTTGATTTTATTCAGTGTGAACAACGTAAAATATTATCATAGCATGATACTTGGTTTGAATAGAAGGGTGAAATGGGGAATCAAATTTTTTTTTTTTTATGATAATAACGTTAGTATTGGTTAATAAATAGATTTCAATGCAGTAACCAAATAAATGGAATAAGATGAGTATATATTGCATAGAAATGAAATGTAAATTGTCACATTTGGTTGGAGCTAATTTTTAGAAACATATAAATGTTGAATCAGTAAATATTAAATTCCATTTAATATAAGAATTCAAAGGTGGAAGATTTACATTTGGATTGGAAATTGGATAGTTATTAATTAAAAGTGACCATTGAATAAATTTATGCAAACGTGATATAATGTAAATAGATGGGGATCAACTTTTATTTATGTGGTTAAGGGAATTTAATTTCTATAGTATGATAATCGAAATTAATGGAAGTTGGAATAGCTAATTTATATGTTAGTTGAAATTAGCTAGAATGTGTAGATATTGAATGATAGTAAAAAAAAAAAATTTAAGGGATATAAAAGTTTCAATTATACATGGAAATTCATACTCGCCATAAAAGGTTAATTGAGACCAAAGAAGTAGTATAGGAATCTAACCTTCTTTATAAATTTGGATTTATTGCAATAGTTAATTTCATAAAATAAAGGTAAAGCTATTTCAAATTTAACTGGACCATTGTTGGTATAACTTTAGAAGCAAGATTTATTTATGATTTGAGTATTTAATTCAACAAGTGGTATTTACGACAAATGAAATAGAATTGAACGTAAAATATTACGTTATTAAATGGAAATGGAATTTGTAAACATTGAGTGAAATCTTAAACTAATGTTAGTATTCGTCGTATTTACAACAAATACTTTGAATAATAGAAAGGAAGTGAATATAATAAATTAATCAAATTTATAGTGGTGAATTCAATTGGATTGGAATTAATAAATAGTTAAGAAAAATAAGGGTTATTAATAATTTGGAATTTAATTATGGTAAAAAGGGCTAATTGCAATCAAGATAATGAGTTGAAATGGAAATCCAATTATTTATTTAGTTAGATTTTGTTGAGAGTATAAGGGTATAAGTTTTAATAATTGGGTTTTAGAATAAAATTTTAAATTTCCTAATAATAAGAAAGTGCGGATATTAACGCTGCAAATTAATATACTTATACATTTTAATTCAAATCCAAGCGTGTTAAATCAATTGGAACTGATTGAATTATCTTAGTAATGAAATTTGGTCAATATTTAAAGTTGAAAGAAAATTTGGATTTTATGATTTATTTTAATTTATTTAATAAATATTAAAAATAGCCATGTTTGTCACGGACTCGGATTTCGACGAAACCAGTTTCATCGGATCCGTAACGGTGAATTATAATAATGTTTCAAGTTTCGTAGCGATCGGACTTGTCGTTTGATCGTACGGACTCGAAACGCCTTGAAATTTACGCATTTTGAAATCAATGTGAAATTTTTGTTTTTGGCATAACTTCTTCATACGATCGAATTTGGTCGCGAAACTTTTTCCATTGCGTTCAGAATATTTTAAAACACCTATTTGGATATATAGTTTTAACAAATCCGACTCCGGAGGCATAGCGGGCTTTTTGGACCATGGTTTGTCACGCACGTTCGCGTATCCAGTCTAGCTACCCTACCTCTAGCCTATCTATAAATATACATCTATAAACCCTAGCTCCTTTCTTTTTCATTTGCTGTACGTTCATTTCTTCACTCTTTTCTCTTCCCCAAATGTATACATCTCAGATCCAATTCCAGATCCATCCACAGTTCAAAATCAAAAGTCAAAACTCAAAAATTTCAGAAAATTCCAGAAAAAATATATGTTGAAGTATTCGATACGCGTAAAATACTGGTGAAATTCGTTTTTCAATTGGAGCTGTCGTTCATCCAGAATAAATTCAAACAGCCCCAAAACCGTTCATCATCGTCGCACAAAACTTTATCGGATCGAGATTCTGTTTCTGGGTATTGTAGTATGGACGATGGGAAGCACATCTATGTAATTTGTTTGGCGGTTCAACGGTTAGATTGGCGTCAAAACTCGACTAGGGTTTTACAGAGAGAGGCGGCGGCTGCGTGCATACGGGATGGACGATGGCGCAGTGGTCGCGTGGTGATGGTCAGAGGATGTGCAGAGGTTAGAGGCGCAGGGGGGGCGGTGGTCTGGGCGGTCGCGATGACCTGCGAGGTAGCGGCGTGTTCCAAAAATTTACGCATGTATGTGGGTTTCAGTCAGTAGCCGCGTGCCTGGAAGCAACGCGTGAGAGAGAATGATGCACAGTAAGTGATGACATGGCAATTTGCAAATGTGTTCCACTTTTCTTTTTTTATTTTCAATGTATTCAATCACAAATTTTGCTATTACTCTCGCATACGAACTCCGTTTTACGCGCGGTTTTTTTTGTTAGGTTCGTTTTTAAATTACGGATCTGATGACGCTGGTTTGGACGAATTCTGAGACGGGCGAATTTTTGAGTTTAAATTGAATTTAAATTCGATTTAAATTCAAAAGGTGAGTGTTTTGACCCACTCACAACTACTAGAAGCTTTTATGTTTGTTAAATAAAGTTTAGAAATGAATAGAAATTTATTTATGAGCTTTTGGCATGTTATTTCATTCATATCTGTTGAATTGCATTTTATTAAATTTAACTGTAAATTTAATTGATTTATTGCGTATTTATTTGGCTGTTAGAAATTATTGTTTGCATATGAACTGCTAGTTAACAGTTATATAAATTATCACTGAATATAAACTGTTAGATTAATAGTTGATAAATATAATTTGAGATAAAACTGCAAATTATTACCTGTTGTATATTACCAAACATATATGGTTATTGACTGATATTGATTGATGTTTGTGATTGGATGATGGATGTGTTGTTGAATGGATGTTTTATTTGGATATTATTAAACTGCAAGTTAGTATGCATTTTTCATTTTTCGGGATTGTGGTTTGAAATGATAAAACCGCAAAGTTTATTTTTAAATTGCGGATTGAAATGATAAATATCCGTATCACTTGACCATAAGATAGAAAATTATATACAGGCACCGCGGTCTATATATAACTATTTTAATGTGATTTCTATGGTTTGGATGGAATACGGTTTATAATAATCTTAAATTTTATACTGTATAAATATTTTTCTTCCGTATTTATGTACATGAAAAGTTGGAAATTTTGAAATAAAAAGGTGTATAAATTCCCTTAGTAAAATGGAAGAAAATTTAGAAAATGGAGTTGGATAAATTTATATCATATGTTTAAATGTTAAGTTTGGAAATTTAAGATATGATATTTATAATTGGATTTTTCCCAAGATAAATTGAAATGAATATTCTAATATGAATTTGAATTGGAAAAATATTCTAATATAATTGGAATCGAAAAATACATATGTTTTATTACTAGAAATTGGAGTTGTTTAAGGATTTATGTGAATATTCAAACTAAATAATAAAACATTTAATTTGTTGAAAGAATATATTCCAATTTTAGTTTTTGAATATTAATACTCCAATGGATTTATATATATGGAAATTGAAATGGTTTTGGAACTTAAGAGTGATATCTAAATTATGGTTTTAACTTTAGATAAAGAAATATTTCCATAAAGCCATATAACTGATTTCTTTACAAAGTGACAGTAAAGTTAAGCCTTTGAAATTCATATACCGTTGAATATCCAAACCATTTGAGTTTTAAAAGTTATGGTTTGAAATTATGGATTTCCAAAAATATTATGCTTTGAAAATATTCGATTTTCAGATATTATGAAGTTAAAGCCTTTTTATTATTGGAAAGGAATTATATTTGGGATAAGTGGTAAAATATGGTTTTGGGTTTTGGAATGATATCGTAATATTATGGTTTTGAAATGGATTATATTCTGGTTTTAAAAGTATAAACTGTTTTAAATAACCGCGGTGTTATAATAACGATGGGTTGGCAAAGAGACCGGGATCGGATATGGACATACTCTCTGTCGATACCGAAAACCACTTTGACTAACCGTGTACGCGGTGGAGTTCCATAATGAAGTAGGTGGTGGCGACGTTTCCTGTAAGGTAAATACGTGGACCCAACTCCCGTGAGTTGGCATAAGGTGGCTAAAACAGGAGCGATTCTCAGGCCAATGAGGTCATTCCTCTGATCGGACGCTCCTCTTCGATATTACAATTTGACTTGGATTTGATTCAGTGGCCGCTTCTATATTTTGATTTTGGGGAGTTAGTCCGAGGTGGGCGGTAACTGCGGCTACGCGTTTCCACCAGCCTGGATAGCAATTGGTATATCTACCCTGGCATTGCCTAGTTGTGCTGTGTCACCTACCATATCGCGCCTTGTACGAGTTTGGTTTTCTCCCGTAGCCCGTGTGGTATCCTCTAGTGGCTTCCCGATCAGGAGGGGCTATGATATTGGACGGACTACTGGGACTATTACGTGTTAAGGTGGAAAATGTAAAGCCTTAACGCTATTTAAAAGTAAGTTTATTTTATAAATAGACACTATTATAATAGCGCAATATACTACATAGTAAATAGTTTAACGGATCCTTAGGAGATGTAAATCCCGAACATCTCTTGAGTTACTGTACTCATATTTATATTCTGTTTATTTAACTCACATAAGATATTCTAGTCTGACTCGGGTGTTTTGTCTTTTCAAATTCGCTCGGGTCAGTCTGAGCGTTTCAGGATAACAGATTTTAGCTTTGGAGGACGAAGACGAAGAATCAGTATTATGTTATATATAGTATTACACCACACTCTTTCTATTACGCTGCATTGCTTGTATTGGTATGTGTAACTCTGATATTTATTGTAAAAGAAGAATCAAGCTTTTGTAAACTGTTTATGAACTGTATATTTGTTATTATATTTTATCCTTCCGCTGTGAGATTCTGTTTTTGTTTTTATTTCTTCTCTGTTTTTCTTATTTACCCCATAACAATCCGCCCTTGCGTATGCTTTGAATTGGCACGTGTGTCGGTTTAAAGTGTGCAAAAAGGCGGGATGTTACACCTACACTGGTCTGCCATCATTGTTCCTCTTCGCCTTACCATCACTACAGATTTCATTGCCTACTAGGTACTAGGGGAGTCTATCCCCAGCTAAGGCTAGCACTATCTGCTGCTCGTGGAGGCTGGCTTTCGAAAATAAATAGGAGCCTTATGCCAGTGAATGCACATGATCTAGCATGAAATAATGATGGTGAGGATCTATCGGACGACGAGAATGGTGGCCCTTCTCCAAAGAAGTTATAAGCATCCACATCCCCCAAAAGTATGCTTTGCCTCATACTGACAAGTACAATAGGAGTATAGGCCTGTCCAACCATATTAAAGCTTTTAGCTCAATAACCTATGTGTCGACCAAACTTTTTTGGCAATGCTAAGTGTTTTCATGTTTCCTTCCACCATAACCAGACAGGCCTCCCGTGTAGGATCTAGATTAACCCTAGAGGGGGGGTGAATAGGGTTATAGCAAATTTTCTCGATATAAACACAGAAACAAACTGCAGAAATACATATGCTGTAAAGTAAATCACACACAAAATTTACCCAGCTTCGGCAACCCCTGCCTACTGCTGCATTCACAGATTTCTATTAGAATTAAACAGTATCACGCTTACAAACACTCTACTAGACTCGCAGACATTTGCTCCCGCTCACAAACACTCTACTAGACTCGCACACCCTACTCGCAAACATTTGCTCCCGCTCACAAACACTCTACTAGACTCGCACACCCTGCTCCGCCTATAGAGTTTCGCTTACTTGCAAACTTTGCTTCCCGCCTATAGAGCTTCGCTTACTCGCAAACTCTGCTCCCGCCTATAGAGCTTTGCAAACTCGCACACCCTGCTCACTGAACTAATTCTAACTAGACAATCTGACACTATCTAAACCCTAGGTGGTGATTTACAAATTCTTTGATTCGAAAAATAAAAAACAACAATTAAAAGATAATTAAATAACCCTAAGAATAAAAAGGCCCTTAAAAAAATTCCCTTTAGAGAAAAATAGGCCGGCCCCTTTAATTAATTTGGCTTGTCTCCTTTGTTTGCTTCGTTCGGTGGCCGTTCCTCTTTCCAATTCATTTAGGGCTTCTGCGAATTTTGGAGCTTTTCTTCCTTGCGATTCAAACTAGGTTTCTTGCAAATTGAAGTCGCTGCTTGATACAGTTTGATCGTATGCTTCGATGCTTTTTGCTTTGCCCACGGCTCTTCAATTTGGATCGAGTTCGTTTTGTGATTTCGGTATGTAATTTATCCTTTTGCTTTTCTGATTTTGGCTTGCTCGAACTCGATGGAATAATTGCCGATGATGATTAGGGTTTTTATAGGATTTGATTTCCTATTTTTGCGTTCGTATATGTTGATTTGAATTTGTCATATGCCGTTCGATCTAGTATTGATGCTTGAGATTTGTTCTGACTTTGTCACTATCGTATTTTTGGTAGCTTGATTCACACGGTATTGATTTGATTTTGTGGTCAATTTTCTTTACTTGTTCAACTCCTTGATTGCCACGGCTTCAGCTCCGATCAATTTTCTGTTGACTTTATTCTCTGTGTTGCTTCTGGCTTGACACACCTGTAGCATGGTCGATTTGCTTGGCCACCAACTGTTTCGAATCTGCACTAATGAATTTTGTTTATCCACTGTTGCTTTTGACTTTACACAACATTGATTTTCTGGCACTGTTTTAATTCATTGTGATTTTTGTATCACTGCTTGATTCTCTGTGAATTTTTTCTGTTGGCTCGGCTTCAGTATGCTTTGATTCAAACCAGACTTTTGTTGACTTGATCACAACTGATATTAGCTTGTGAATTTCTGATGGACTTATTAGTTCGACCCTTGTGTTCTTCATATCTTCATTTGATCAGTGTGTTTGAGTCTGCATTTGCATACTTGCATTTGAGTTGTTGCTCTCTGTACTTGTAGTTGCACTTCTAGTTGGATATGTTGGCACTGGAACTAACTTGTATCTGGACTTGTTGTATTCATTCATACTATGTATTGCATTGATGATTTTGGTTACTCTGTTCATTGCTTCGTAGCTTGCATCACTGGTGCACTTTATCTGTTGCATACATGAGCTTGACACTGTAAAAATTATTTATCATTTGCTTTGACACTGCTTCGGCCCATCTTTGTGCTGTTGATGTTGTCTTAGTTGATGCCTCTGTTTGACTTCACTGTATCACTTGTTTATATTCTTGCAGTTGCTATACTTTTGACAGAAATGCTTCACTTGATTCTGTTGTATTTGTGCATTGCCTTACTGTTGCTGTGCACTTCTGTTTGCTGTCATGTTCTTGTGCTCGAGCTCTTTGCACTCTGATGCTTGTTGTTGTATATTTGTGACATTCATGTTGCTGCTGCTTAGTGTCTTGAAACTCGGCCTATTGTGTACTTCATATAGTTGGTTCATGTTGTTGCTTATGTTGGTGGCCATCTTCAAGTCAGTTTGCATAAGTGAATTGAGTCTTGATAGCTTGCATGATGTTATTTCCAGTTGCACTTGGTCATTTCGCCTGTTGCCTTGTATCACTGGTTCATTCCACTGTTTCATGCGTGCTCGACATTGTGACTTGTTTTGTTTGCATTTGGCCCTGTTGCTGTTGGTCTGGGGTTGTTTAATGAAGAGGTTGAACCTGTTAGTCGAGCTTGCATACTTCATGTAGCCTTGTGTTGAACCCAGTTTTAAAACTCGGGTTTGACCTTGTGCTGAAGTCGATATTTTATTTATATTGCACCTGAGTTGAACCCGTCTTTTTATTTGGGTTTGACCTGTGCTCACCTGTCCCTGTAGCATTATCAAGTGTATATCGGTGTGCACGGCCTTGTGGCATATACAGTGATACACTGTGTATGTCACAAGCTGTTCGTATAAGATGAATTCAAATTTAAATGATGACGAACAACCCAAATAGCTGAGGCAAATATTATTTTCAAAATCCATCTTTTAATTTATTTTTGAATTGCAAAAATATTTCTTTTTCAATTTTACTGCGTTAGTTTATATTTTTGCAGATCGCTCAGATGCTGGATTCAAACTGGAATGCAGTTGAAGACAAAATATGAGTGTGATTGATATGTAGTGAGGTGAACTGTAAATATGAAATGTGATGAAATTGTAATCAAAGTTGTATATGTATAGTGAGAGCTTGAAATTGTACTATTCAAAAATGTAACAAATATTTATTTGAATAAAATATCTGTTTGAATTCAAATTCTGTGTAATTTATTTTATTCAACAAATATTTATTTAAACTGTGAAAAATAGAATAGTATATTAACAAATACATTTAAACGAATGTATATATGTTTATTATCATCAAACAAAAATCATATAAGCGCAAAGCGCATATTCAACATCCCGTTGGTTCTTTCATATCTAGGCTGGCAGTACTACTCATGGGCCTAGTTATGTGCCGGGTTCAAAACTCTCTTATTCGCATCGAAAACTAGGATCATGATGGCAAGTGAGCTACGCAACATTAGACAAGGCCCGAGCGAGTCCCTCTGCTAGTATATGAACCACTTCAACAAATAGTTCACCCATGATAGAGGGTCATACAAAAATAGTGTGGAAGTCGTCCTGTGTTTAGGGGTAAGTACTGGTCCAAAATATGGAAAGAGTTGCAAAAACAATCGGCCTCTTCCTTAATCAAGTTTCTCTAAAGAGAAAATGAAATCATTTTGGTAAAAGAGGTTAACATCTCTGATGCGATGTGAAGAGGAAAACATATAGTATAGCTAGCCCAATGGTGGAGAATAACTGCTAAAGAAATTATCAATAGGAAAAATTAAGAAACACTTTGAGATATTTCACACTTCAAGCCCAAGTATACAAAATACACCACTTTGAAACATGACATAAAAACCTTCTATCTTTCCACATGAGTTATTTCAACGGCCACCTACCTCCTGGTTTAGGTGGAGGGAGAGCTCAAGGAAAATAGAACTAATATGAATTCCATCAATTCAATGGCCACTCCATTAATGAATTCCTACACCTCAAGGATGAAACGAAGTAGCTGATCCATGAAGGTATTTTAGTGCAATATGTAAGATAGCACGTTATGCAAAGAGCACCTTGAGAAAATTCACCTGTCCAGCTACAGCAGGTGGATGACAGAAACCTAAGATGTTATCAACATAGAAATATTGCCTATTTATAGAGGCCCGCACATGGCTGAGAGCAGTAGAGGATCCTAAGCCTACTACGAGAGAGAACTCGGTCCAAGCCATTAGACACACTTGATCGAGCTCCGAGCTCCAAAGGTGCCTAGGGTAGAAGAAGAAGAGATAAGCTTCACATTCACCACACAGGACAAGAGGGGAGTAGGCTTCTCCTATCACGGCCCAATTGTCATTTCAGCCAATGAGACCAAATGAGTGTGCACCAGGTCTTCATCGTTAGGGAGGGGGATCGCTTAATATACAATTCAAGTAGGTATTCGACAAAACAAAGCTCATTGCCTACAGCCTCACATCTTTAGCTTTTCCCATTAATGGGTTCAGGGGTCTTGGCAGAGAATCCTTAGGATGACCTTGCACATAGTCACATTTGGTGTAAGACCCTACCCCTATACCTATAAATAATCCCTTAGGCTAGTATTGGTACATATTTAAAAAAATCGTATACTACTCATCTAACATACTCAATATCGACACAAAAGCAATATTCCTGTGCATTTCTAGGGTAGAACAACACAATATAAAATAATTTACATAGAACACAGAGTCAAAATTGCAGTGATAACATATAATAATAAATATACACAAGTCCAAGTGGGTCTACAAAAATTGTCAAATTCCCACTATCATCAAACATATACATAACATGTCCAATTTATACATCTTAACAACACATGAATTCATATAGCTATAGTTATACAAAAGATATACAAATACTCTATCCTCCATCTATGCCCAATATTAACAAATTGGTCAACTTATCCATGAACCTGAAATGTTACGGACTAACCTGAGTATTATACAAATAACACATGAGTCAGACTATGTCTAGAATGTAGATTTAATATAAAATGACATCTGGCAAGGTATAAACAAGTGCAACACAAGTGGCACGTGCATATCTTACGTGTTAACACCCATCTCCAAGTAAAGTCGATCAACACATATAACGGGCATATAATCAAGTAAGTGAAACAATAATACATCTAACTAGCAACATGCATAAGAGGTCAAACATCATGTGGCATGCTCTCAGTGATGCCAAGATTATCTCTCAGATAATCGTACAGTAGACATCCCCAGGGTCCATCCTACTCGATATACATATGTACATACATAATCTATGTGTGTATTTGTTTATATATAACACATAACAACCAACCAAATAGAACATATATGAAATATAAATATGGCATACCTTTGGTAGTTAGGGTCATCTCTCAGATAACCATATAAAAGATAGTACAGGGTCCAACTTCATGCCTTTAGCATCTCTAGCTATCCTCGATAGCAGTATCATCGATGTGTATGGGGTTACATAACCTCATAGACTCTCAGTCTCATGAATAATCCAAGAGATCAATAACCACATAATAATCATTTAGACTTTCCACATCATAGTAATCGACTTGGCTCTCAGCCATGAAATAATCATATAGTCTCTCAGACCTGTACTAATTTGCTCAACTATCAGTATCGTGGATAGTCATCTGAACTCTCAGTCCTACATGCTATCAGCATTATAAATAAGAATTTCAGCATCAGTCTTGACAAATGATCAGATCGATTCTCATCCGTCAAAACAATGATCTCATATAGGTGAATAAGCATGTTTCTGTAGCATCTCGTGAGATAGAAGACTGATAGCTCTCAACCTGCTCCAAGAGTCTTCCTTACACACTCTCAGCCCTACTTCTATAGTATTTGCTTCCTCGAGGGCCATCGTGACCCAATATCCATCTAGTGCAAGACTACGATATGCAATGGTCGTGATTTTGCAAGTGCCCATAACAGCTATAGACTACTGGCCTATACATAGGGCTGGTGTGTCTCAGCCATATACAATAAAAAGTTGTCACATATTTTGGGAGCGACCTTGCAAACAGGCCGCTAGGATGAATTCTGGCCTAGTCTAGTTTACTCCACGTTGTATAATAAGAGTATACTCACAGTAGTAGACACACTTATGGCTCTCAACCTGCTCACTCTTAGTTCGCAACACCATAAATATAATGCACAACATACTCAACCCTATTAGAGTGACATCTACTTATAGAAAGTAATCAAACAATATTAGCTTAAGCGTTCCATACAACCTGGTGTTATTCGCTCATTTGTTTATTCGATGCTTGTAAATTACACTCGCATAATATTCTATACCATTAGACAAGAGAATAATCGAAATAATATTGTAGAATGTCACATACCAAATGGTATTACTATCCATTTGCTCATAGATTTCGCTTTTTAAAGTTTCACACAATATTATTCTATATAAAAAGTCCAAAGAATAACTGGAGGAATGTTACTGAAAGTCCCATATAAGATGGCACTATAACTCCATTTATTCTATTCCTCATTACATAGAAATATAAATCGTTCAAAACACACTATACAACTATTTATTGATTTAAAAGGGGTTTTAGAATATACTTTTCCTAAAATCTTCAATACAATTTCGAATATCGGTATTCAATTGGAGAAAAATTAAATTAAAAATTTTCATTCTTTCCTCAAAATCCACTTGCTGTTTCAAAATTAAATATTTGCAAACTTCTTATTTAATTAAAGGAAATCTATAAATTAAACTACATTCAATTTTCGAATCCTTTAAACTCCGTTTTAAAATAATTAATACTTTTTAAAATTCTTCTTCAATAGAAAATAATAATAATAATATCGTATAAGTTTTATAATTCATGATTTCCTAATGGTATAAACTAATATCCCATTTTAAGAAAATCCTTTTAAATATTTTTATAATCAATGATAAATTATATATATTAAAAAATTCACTTAATAAAATCACCGAATTCATCTTTTCCAATTCATTTCTATTCACAGAATCCTCAAAAACATTTCACTTAAACATTTTCTATCACTAATAATATTTTTAATTTTAAATAAAAATCATTCCAAAATCCAGTATTTATTTCCCAAATATTTCGTTTCTTTCATAACCTTCCATTCTAATTTATTCATTCCCTTTCAATCAGCTACTAGTTTCATCTCATCAAAAGAATAATCAATCAAAGATATGCAATTCAATTTTTATCCAATCAATCCATATCAACAAACAAGTACTCATCACCAAACAATCAACGAATAAATAAAAGTAGAGTCTGGATCAGTGTGGTTAGGTATTTAATACAACTCACTCAAACAATGCAAATAAACCCAATCAACCTTCCACTGTCATAGCATAATTCAAGCAATATCAGTCAACCAATAATGCATAAAGTATTAAACAATGGTTATAAGTAAAAAGAATTTTACACACCTAGACGATGCACGAGTTCCCAAAATAGCAACTACCATCAACGTACTTGCTTTTACCTACACCATATCCCCAACAAATCATTACCCAAAACCACATCGCTTTCCCATGCATGAACACCTTCGCCAACACCATGATGCCTTCACCATTATAGCCACCACAACCTAATGTTCACGTCCTGGCTCCTCCATCAATGACAGTAATTAACTTCACATCGTCGCTACTAGCTCAGGTTGAGCTGCTCATGAGTCGCCATCTACATGCGAAACCCTCATCATTGTCGCGACTAGCATGAGTTTGAATCAGGTATATGCCTTTACATTGCGAGTTCCAATTGTCGTTGCCATCCCTTGCCTACAGTCGCAAGCAACTACATCGCATCCCTCCCCCATGTCATCGCCATGCATCTCCAAGCTTCGACCGCCTACATGCGCAATTGTTTTTTCTTTGAATTATTATGACTGAACTTCGGGAATTAGGTAATGGAAGGAAAACGTGGGGTCCTGATTTGATAGCAGATGTCTAACAAGAAGGAGAGTAAAGAAATGGGTACTTGAATCTACATGGTCTTGGGCTTTTAAATTTCTCATTTTTCCCTTATATATATGTATTTCTTTATTTTCTTTCAAGTAACTTCTTCATTATTTATAAATAAGTTTCAATCCATTATGAATTGATTTGCACTTCATTTTACGAACTATATTTTGGTAACCACACTATTTTATTCAGTTCACTACTTATATATACTTATGTGACCATTCATTATACTACTTCAAAAATAAATTTATTTTTCGGCTATTTCAATCATCTCAAAAGTATTTGCACTTCAAAATATTTTATATTAATCAAAACATTTTTATCAAATTTCGATATATTGTTCAAAAGGAATTTATTAACCAATTCAATTTACTAAAAATATTTTATTAACTGGACTTCAATTAAATAAAATTTTATTTCAAAAATAAAAATTATCAAAAATCAAATTTAAATATTTCTATTTTAATTAATTTTGTTTATTTTAGAAAGCTGGATTGTTACATACTTCTCCCTCTTATGGAAATTATGTCATCGCAATTTTTTATAGGAAGACACCATATACAACTTATACCCTGAACTTCCTTCGTATCTACAACCTTGCATCAAAATTAGACTACTAAACCCTCTGTATGGCTCTTCCTCCAACTTATCCCATATATTTCGAAATATGGTAACGGTGTACATTTTTATTAGCGTTTAAGCAAGATATTTTGCTTTTATGCAAGAAAAAGCAAGATAAAACCGCCACTTAGTCCCACTAGGCTTTTCGAAGCACCCATATTTAACTCAACTTCAAATATTAGTCACATATAGAAATATGACAAGCATGCCTCCATTAATATATAAGCAATATGTATCTTTGTTCAAGCTGTAGGATCGATTTCACCCTAGAGGGGGGGTGAATAGGGTGATAGTGTTAATTATAAAAATTAATCGCGGAAGCTTATAAAATAATTTCAACACGGATCACAGAATATTACCAGCACAGAAATAAATAGCAGAATAAAATGCAGAACAGAACAACACAGAATTTACCCAGCTTCGGCAAAACCCTGCCTACGTGCTGCCCCCAAGGTTTCTACTAGAAATTAGAAAGTCCCTCGCTTACACACGTAAACTCGCTATACCCGCTATTGACTATTCTAACTCTACGCTCAAAACCTTGACCACAACTCAACTACCGAGTTGCAAATTCCCAAACTACACACCGTAGTTTGCACCCTAGTCACACGACTAGAAAATTAAAACGGTTTAAAAAGAAATACAAATTAAAACAATTAAAAAAAGAATAACCCTAATTAAAAAACCCTTATATAAAAAATATTCTCCCTTTAAAAATAATAGGCCGGCCCTTTCTTCACTTCTTCAACTCGTCCTCCTTTTTTTTTCGTTCGTGAAAAACATGGCCGCTCCTCTTTCAGTTCTAGGCTTCGTCCCTTCGATTCAATTAGGGCTTTTGTTTCTCTGATCCAAATTCAGGGTTATTGAAGCGCCGCTTCAGGTTGGTCGAATCGAAACTAATGATTTTTAGTTGCTTGCCTTTTCGATTCGTTGTTGCTTTGAATTGTGGACGGCTACTTCGAGTTCGGCTGAGTGATATGGTATGTGATTTCCTTTTTATTTGTTCTTCTTTGTTGTACTCGAACTCTCTGCAATGCCGATGATGATTATTGGGTTTTATATAGGATTCGAAATCCTATTTTTGCGTACGTCTGATGTTTTCCAAAATTGTGCTTTGGCCATACGATTTTGTTTGGATGATTGTGATAAATTTTTGGCTAATTCAAATGCGTATATATCACTGCTCCGATCATTTCTCTGTTGACTTGTTCAATTGTGACTTCGGCTTTGAATTTGACGCGTTCGAAGAAGTTTGATTCATTCACCTTCGGCCTTGACTTGACTTTGCACACTGACCTATACATATTGTTGCTTGATTCTGGTCTCTAATTTTATCTTGTTCGATATTGCTTTTGGTCAGTATGGTTGTTGATTTTGTGGCCGTTCTTTATATCAAAACTGCTACTTGATATTGTAATTGACATTCTTTCATGTTCGACCTGATGCTGCACTTGGTTGTATTCTTCTCTGTCCACTGTGATTTCACTGATGCATGGTTATTTTGTTCATAGCTACTTCATTTGAGACTGTGAATTGCATTCGTATCCTTGCTTTAGATGCTTGAGTACATGCTGTTTAGTCTTCATGTATGTGCATTTGCTAGTTCGAGCTTGCACTTGTATTGTAGCTGTTTCATATTGATTGTACACTTGAAGTTCTGATGGCTTTAAGTCTCTGTTTGATCATTGAAGTGTGCTCGAGTCTGCACTTTGTTATGCAACAGCTTGGTCATGCTTTTGTTTCTTTGCTGCCTCTATTATGTATGCATTTGCATACTGCTTGTTGTTTGAATATTTTTGGATGCCATCTTCATGATTATTGTATATGTTCTCTGATACATGTTTATGTTGTGGGCTTCGTGTAACTTCGACACTTTCATCTTGAGCTTGTGTAATTTGAACCTTGCTGTGCATTGCATTGATGATTTTGGCCTTGACCACTTTGATACTGTAACCATTTTGCAACAGTTTGGGCTTGCCTTCTGGTTTATATTATTGTTGCCTTGAGACTATTGACATGTGCACTTGGTCTTCATTTGTGTTGCATGTTAGTGTGCTTCTGTCTTTGGCTATCTTTCTTTCAGTGCTTAGTGTCTTGATGCATTGCTTGTTGCACTTACTTACTTGCTGTCGTAGACGTTTTGGACTGCATACTTCTTGTTGCAGTCTTGTAGTTTTCTTTGACATTTGCTGTGACATGAATTTGTTTATCTGCACTGTTGTATATTCGAACTGCACCTGTGTTGAATCCAGTTTTATTTGGATTTGACCTTGTGCTGAAGTCGTGATATATTGCATGTTGCACCTGAGTTGAATCCTGCTTTTTATTTGGATTTGACCTGTGCTCACCTGTCCGTGTAAATCAATCAAGTGTATATATCGGTGTGCACGGCCTTGTGGCATATACAGTGATACACTGTGTATGTCACAAGTTATTCGTGTATGATGAATTCAAATTTAAATTATGACGAACAACCCAAATAACTGAGGCAAATCATATTTTTAAAATCATCTTTTAATTTATATTGCAAAAATATTTTCTTTTCAATTTTACTGCGTTAGTGAATATTTTTGCAGATTGCTCAGA
Source organism: Allium cepa (assembly GCA_030765085.1). Lineage (NCBI taxonomy): Eukaryota > Viridiplantae > Streptophyta > Magnoliopsida > Asparagales > Amaryllidaceae > Allium > Allium cepa. The sequence continues at coordinate 967,749,916 of CM060932.1, read as the reverse complement.
TGCTGGATTCAAATTGGAATGCAGTTGAAGATAAATACGAGTGTGAGTGATATGTAGTGAGGTGAACTGTAAATATGAAATGTAATGAAATTTGTATCAAAATTGTATAGTGAATAGTGAGAGTTTGAAATTGTACTATCAAAGTTGTAATAAATATTTGTTTGAATAAAATATTCATTTGAATTCAAAAACTGTGTTATTTATTTTTATTCAGCAAATATTTATTTATTCTGTGAAAATTAAAATAGTACGTTAACAAATACATTTAAGTGAATGTATATATGTTTATTATCATCAAACAAAAATCATATAAGCGCATATTCAACAATCTCCCCCTTTTGATGATAACAAACATATATTTAAGATTTTGAATATATTAAATGTATTTGATAATTTCAATTGCTCCCTCTATTTGAATGCTTCCTTTCTATATGATACTCCCCCTACATATATGACTCCCCTACATATATGCATACAAATAAAAATGTGCAAATGAGTCTATATGCATATTGAAAACTTCTTTGACCTTTTCTCTTCCTTTTTACAAAATCTTAACTTTTCTCTCCCCCTTTTGTTATCAGCAAAAGAATAATAGTAATAGAAAAAGTAGAGTTATATTGATCGATATTAATTCAACATTAAAACTCAATTGAATATAAAAAATAAATTTCGATAAAAAATCAAACAAAAATCATAAATCCTTTAATTGACGCATATTCCACTTTAGAATGATATGAATGATTTCATCAAATAAAACCATATAGTCGTGTCTATTTGTGGTATATTTATTTCAGGAAATTTGAATATCTACTAACCATGCATAACCGTTAGGACTTTTAAATGAGATTAGTAGTATTCACAATTTTTATTTTTATTCTAAAAATGAATTCAAGTATCTTCTAACCACGCATAACCGTGAGGACTTTTAAATGGGATTAGAATCAACTTGTCTATTTAACCAATTAATTTTGATATGCGTTCCATACATGCATAACCGTGAGGACTTTTAAATGAGCATGGAAGCACATAATCAAAAATCCAAGTAATTCACCCATGCATAACCGTGAGGACTTTTAAATGAGAGTGAACACTTTGGATATTTATTTTATTGCTAAAAATATAATAAATTGAAGCACAAATGATTTCCTGTTTAAAATACCACATATTGACATACTATATAGAATTTTGATGAGTGATGGTCGATAGAAAAATGAAAGAATTAGAAATGGTCATGAAATATTTATCAACAGAAAGTTTTTATAACTCTCGTTTAAATTTCTAAAGAAATTTACTAATTATACCATCTTGAGTTATAATGTATGATTAATATCAACACTCATCTTATTTTCAATCACTATTCATCTTTTTGATAATTATTAGGGGGTTAGATTAGTTAATATAGTTATTTAAAATCGATTTCAAAAATAGTTATAAAATCAAGTTTTCTTAAATAACTAATCCGATACAAGGTCAAAAAATGTTTTTCTAGAAGGGGTTTTATAAGAAAATTTTCTGCTATTAAAAAAAATTATTTCAAATGAAAAATATGCAGACATTTTCTTTGAAAAAATGATGCAGCAAATGAATGTGTCAAAAATTAATCACGTTCCACTAGTAATTTTTCTATCAACTATATTACCAGCGTAATCTGCATCTGAATTTAAATTTCACTCAAAATTCACTCGTTGAATGTCAAGGACCAAATCATGAATTTTGCAAAAAAATTTCAACAAATTATCTCAGAATAAAGTTCTCTTGAATTTGAAATGAAGCCATGTTGACAATCAAACAGATATCAAAGTGTCAATTTTAGAAGCTATCCAACATCATTTTTATTTCAAAGCAATTTCTTGAAATCTAAAAAAAATTAAAATCCTTTTTACAATTTTTAAATAGAATTCATTAGGATTTTAAATCGAGGCCGTGTCAAACCATGAATAGAGATTTAGCCAAAAATATTATAACAAAAATATTATTATCCAATCAAAACACTATCTTTATCCCAAACTTATATATCAAGTAATTCTAGAGAAATTTATAGTGTTTTGGCATAAGAAAATAATTGGCTAACAATTTTGAATAAGTCAGAATCATCATCTTTTCATCATCTCAATATTGGCTGATTCAAAATACGGTGCAGATTATCACAATTAATATATCGTTCAAAGAAATATACCATTACCTATTTTACCTTTACGATATTTTTCGTCGTTGTCCATTGTGATTCTGTCACCTTTATACTAGGCTAAGGAACTTTGCTTTGTCGCCCGTTGTGTTTCTGGAACAGCCAAAATATCCAGATAACACCGTTGTTGTTCCTTAGCCTGCCACCACACCTACACGGGAGAAGTTTTATGTGACCTATTTGTTTTTATAGGTCCATGGTTGTTAGTGACAGAATAATTATACAAATAATTTTGTGGAGACCCAAAACTATTTATAATTGTTCCCTTTGGCACCCAAATTTGTTTAACTTTAAGAGATTTTATATTTGTGCCTTTTGGAACCCAAATCGGTATAGTTTTCACATGTTTGGGTCTATACCAACAATTATTGTGATCGTGTCCAAATTTTCTACAAATTGTGCACATAGAATTAACTTGATTAATCTTGTTTTCAACAATTTTCGAATTATTAAATCCAAGTCCTTGTCTTACCGTATTAACAATTTGCTTTCCTAATAGCATATTCAACGATTTTTCACTTTTTGAAAATTTATCTAAAGTCGTAGACAATTGTTGGACTTTTGATTTGAGAGATTCATTTTCGTTTAACAACTGTGTGCACTTTTTAATAGAATTCTCTCTCCTAGTATTTTCATTCTCCTTTAAAATCAGAATTTCATTTTCAAGCGATTTTATTTTAATTTCTGATTTTTTAATTTCCTCATCAAATGTTGGACACTTATCACACTTAGGGATCCTACTTTGATAGGTTTTAACTAATTGATCAAGTTGTTTATTACATTCTATCAAAGTATCTTTTTGAGATTCAAGTTTGGCGTATTTTTCCCTAAGTCGTTCAAAACAACCGTTTACTTCATGAAAATATATAAGCAACTCAGAATGGGTAAGTTTTGATACCTCACTTGGCTCGTCATCGTCACTGTCAGTTGTATCACCTCGAAGGCAAAATTCTGCCTTTTCGCTTTCACTGCAAGTGCTTTGATCATTCTCGTCTATTTCATCCCAAGTGGCTGCAAAACTTTTCTTTTTCTGTTTCTTTCCATGGCTGGATTTAATTTGTGGACAATCGGGCTTGATATGGCCGGGTTTGTTGCAATTATAACAAATAAACTTTTGTTCTTCTGAGTAGTCTAGTGCTTTGGCTATTCTGCTTTTTGCTTTTTGAATTCGAGCTGAATTTCCATGTTTTTGATTCCATTTTTTGAATTTCCTTATTAACAGCTCCAATTCTGCTGCTCCATTATCTTCATCGTTATCATCATCACTTTCGGTTGTTCCTTTGAGAGCTATTGATTTCTTTTGAGTGTCACCTCCTTCACGCTCTTCTTTGAATTTCATTTCAAGCTCATAAGTGGTGAGATTTCCGATGAGTTCCTCAACTTTAAGTTGTTTTAAATCTTTCGATTCTTGTATGGCAGTTACTTTTGCTTCAAAGCTTCGTGGAAGGACTCTGAGGATTTTCCGGACTATTTCTAATTCGGTGTATGTTTTTCCGAGAGCTTTTGATTTGTATACGATATTGGAGAGTCGTCCGTACATCTCTTTGACATTTTCTTCCTTCGCCATTTTGAAGTTCTCGTATTCGCTGCTTAGTATTGCAAGGCGAGATTCTTTGACTTGAGATGTTCCTTCGTGAGTCACTTCTAGTATGTGCCATATTTCCTGCGCAGTTAGACAATGTGAGACACGATTAAATTCAAATTGATCTAATGAACAGATAATAGAATTCATAGCTTTAGCATTAGTATTCTGTAATTTATTTTCTAATTCTGTCCATTGTTCCTTTGGTTTCTCTATTTCCTGATTATCTACAGTTATAGTTGGTATTCTATAACCTGTCTCAACAATATTCCAAGCGTCAATGGTTTTCAGAAAAATTTGCATTCTATTTTTCCAATAAGCATATTCACCATTGAACATTGGTGGTCTAACTATGGATTGACCTTCTGCAAAAGCATTATTAAAAGAAGCCATTTTAAAAATTCAAATTTTTAAAACAAAAACTGATTTTTTCAAAAAAATCGAATTTTTAAAACAGATGTTGACTTCTAAACCTCGCTCCGATACCACTTGTAGGATCGATTTCACCCTAGAGGGGGGGTGAATAGGGTGATAGTGTTAATTATAAAAATTAATCGCGGAAGCTTATAAAATAATTTCAACACGGATCACAGAATATTACCAGCACAGAAATAAATAGCAGAATAAAATGCAGAACAGAACAACACAGAATTTACCCAGCTTCGGCAAAACCCTGCCTACGTGCTGCCCCCAAGGTTTCTACTAGAAATTAGAAAGTCCCTCGCTTACACACGTAAACTCGCTATACCCGCTATTGACTATTCTAACTCTACGCTCAAAACCTTGACCACAACTCAACTACCGAGTTGCAAATTCCCAAACTACACACCGTAGTTTGCACCCTAGTCACACGACTAGAAAATTAAAACGGTTTAAAAAGAAATACAAATTAAAACAATTAAAAAAAGAATAACCCTAATTAAAAAACCCTTATATAAAAAATATTCTCCCTTTAAAAATAATAGGCCGGCCCTTTCTTCACTTCTTCAACTCGTCCTCCTTTTTTTTTTTTCGTTCGTGAAAAACATGGCCGCTCCTCTTTCAGTTCTAGGCTTCGTCCCTTCGATTCAATTAGGGCTTTTGTTTCTTTGATCCAAATTCAGGGTTATTGAAGCGCCGCTTCAGGTTGGTTGAATCGAAACTAATGATTTTTAGTTGCTTGCCTTTTCGATTCGTTGTTGCTTTGAATTGTGGACGGCTACTTCGAGTTCGGCTGAGTGATATGGTATGTGATTTCCTTTTTATTTGTTCTTCTTTGTTGTACTCGAACTCTCTGCAATGCCGATGATGATTATTGGGTTTTATATAGGATTCGAAATCCTATTTTTGCGTACGTCTGATGTTTTCCAAAATTGTGCTTTGGCCATACGATTTTGTTTGGATGATTGTGATAAATTTTTGGCTAATTCAAATGCGTATATATCACTGCTCCGATCATTTCTCTGTTGACTTGTTCAATTGTGACTTCGGCTTTGAATTTGACGCGTTCGAAGAAGTTTGATTCATTCACCTTCGGCCTTGACTTGACTTTGCACACTGACCTATACATATTGTTGCTTGATTCTGGTCTCTAATTTTATCTTGTTCGATATTGCTTTTGGTCAGTATGGTTGTTGATTTTGTGGCCGTTCTTTATATCAAAACTGCTACTTGATATTGTAATTGACATTCTTTCATGTTCGACCTGATGCTGCACTTGGTTGTATTCTTCTCTGTCCACTGTGATTTCACTGATGCATGGTTATTTTGTTCATAGCTACTTCATTTGAGACTGTGAATTGCATTCGTATCCTTGCTTTAGATGCTTGAGTACATGCTGTTTAGTCTTCATGTATGTGCATTTGCTAGTTCGAGCTTGCACTTGTATTGTAGCTGTTTCATATTGATTGTACACTTGAAGTTCTGATGGCTTTAAGTCTCTGTTTGATCATTGAAGTGTGCTCGAGTCTGCACTTTGTTATGCAACAGCTTGGTCATGCTTTTGTTTCTTTGCTGCCTCTATTATGTATGCATTTGCATACTGCTTGTTGTTTGAATATTTTTGGATGCCATCTTCATGATTATTGTATATGTTCTCTGATACATGTTTATGTTGTGGGCTTCGTGTAACTTCGACACTTTCATCTTGAGCTTGTGTAATTTGAACCTTGCTGTGCATTGCATTGATGATTTTGGCCTTGACCACTTTGATACTGTAACCATTTTGCAACAGTTTGGGCTTGCCTTCTGGTTTATATTATTGTTGCCTTGAGACTATTGACATGTGCACTTGGTCTTCATTTGTGTTGCATGTTAGTGTGCTTCTGTCTTTGGCTATCTTTCTTTCAGTGCTTAGTGTCTTGATGCATTGCTTGTTGCACTTACTTACTTGCTGTCGTAGACGTTTTGGACTGCATACTTCTTGTTGCAGTCTTGTAGTTTTCTTTGACATTTGCTGTGACATGAATTTGTTTATCTGCACTGTTGTATATTCGAACTGCACCTGTGTTGAATCCAGTTTTATTTGGATTTGACCTTGTGCTGAAGTCGTGATATATTGCATGTTGCACCTGAGTTGAATCCTGCTTTTTATTTGGATTTGACCTGTGCTCACCTGTCCGTGTAAATCAATCAAGTGTATATATCGGTGTGCACGGCCTTGTGGCATATACAGTGATACACTGTGTATGTCACAAGTTATTCGTGTATGATGAATTCAAATTTAAATTATGACGAACAACCCAAATAACTGAGGCAAATCATATTTTTAAAATCATCTTTTAATTTATATTGCAAAAATATTTTCTTTTCAATTTTACTGCGTTAGTGAATATTTTTGCAGATTGCTCAGATGCTGGATTCAAATTGGAATGCAGTTGAAGATAAATACGAGTGTGAGTGATATGTAGTGAGGTGAACTGTAAATATGAAATGTAATGAAATTTGTATCAAAATTGTATAGTGAATAGTGAGAGTTTGAAATTGTACTATCAAAGTTGTAATAAATATTTGTTTGAATAAAATATTCATTTGAATTCAAAAACTGTGTTATTTATTTTTATTCAGCAAATATTTATTTATTCTGTGAAAATTAAAATAGTACGTTAACAAATACATTTAAGTGAATGTATATATGTTTATTATCATCAAACAAAAATCATATAAGCGCATATTCAACACAAGCCACTTTTGAAAAAATTTCAAAGGTCAAAAATACCTAATCATGTCATAGTTTCAAAGGGTGAATTATTGCATAATGTGTTAACTACCCAAAACAACTCCTATATTGTAAAAATGTCAAGTACATCATGAGTAATAATGTTTTTCGTAAAGATGGTAAAATCTGGAACTATGATACAGGTGCAAGCCCACCTTAGAAAATGGCATTTTTAGCATAGAAAATGTCAAAATTTTGCAAAATACCCAAAACAAGAGTTGATGCTTATTTTATTAGCTTCAAATATAGGCAAGATTATCAAATTTAGACAAACTGTTTGAAAAATATGATCAAATGAAGTCAACTCTGTTATGTGGAGTTTGTATTTTTGGAACAACCAATATAGATCCATTCTAATTCATGTTGAATCATAGTTAACCTCAAAAATTTGAATTTCCTTTTAAAAAAAACTCTCTAATGACATAGGTTTCAAATAAAGTTAAACTCATCGCAAATGGATCAATAGTTCAAGATTTATAATCAAAACAAATCATTGCTTAACTTAAAAAACTTTTATATGTTGTTTAAAATCTTTTATATAATCTAAGCATACTTTCAATAACAAATTCCAAATTTGGTAAAAAAAATTCTTCTAAATAGGCTTATAAAATGTCTTCTAAATATTCCTTTAATTCCAAAACCTCAATTTCCAAAAATATTCTTTCACTTGCAAAAACTTAATCTTTCCACAAATCAAAATTATTACAACTCTCTAATAAAAGGTTTCAATATATATATATATATATATATATATATATATATATATATACAGGGGACGACATTTAGACAAAAAATTAGACAAAAATTGGGGACGCAAAAAAACACGGCCGTTGGATATTTTTGTCCTAATAGGGAAGGTGGAAATCAAGGGGCAATCCAATGGTGCAGACTCATTGTGTCACCAATTGTGTCTAAATAGACTTTTCTATATATATATATATATATATATATATATATATTATAACAGAGACAGTTACTATATTCTTGGAATAATTCTTTTAATTCAAAATGCTAAGCTCATATTATTTAGTCTCTCTTATTTTTCCAAAATAGTATTTATCTTGCTTCAACATAAAATTTTCCAATATATTTCATTAGCACCAAAAATCCATTTTCCCCCAAATCAACCCTTTACTTAAACTTCATATCATTGCGTTAATTTCAAAAATAATTTTTTCGTTAAAGGCTTATGTCTGTAAACTCTTATATCACAAAGCATCATATCACAAATATATTCACAACACCATCTAACTCACAATCAATCATATAACAAGGCAGCCAGACAATTGCAACATCACATACCCTACAAATTTCAAATATATATACAAATTGAGGGACGATGCCACGCCATAAATTTCTAATGGTTTACTTTTCTAATTAGTTGCAATGTTGACTATGTGGTCCACATTGCCTTGCAATCGACTTCAGTTATTCACTAATGCTTGATGGATGCAATCATCATATTAAATATCTAAACGTATGTACACACTTTATTATTTACAAAACAACTCATTACTTTACTATATTAATACTCACATGCACACACACACTCAAGTCGGAACAATGTCTAAAACTTTAAAATATTACATATATCTTTATATTACATACTTTACTAAATTACCATCTCAAAATAATATTTCCCTTATCATTTTTCTTTATTTCTTAAATCTTCATTTATATTCTTTTCAAAACAAGCTCAAAATTCTTGAAAATATTATTTTCTTTTCAAAACAATTTAAACATAACTCCATCAAAACATAAACTTCAGTGATAAATCGAAATATTTTACTTCTTTTCAAAGTATTACATTATTTTTTTCAAAACTTTATGCCCATAAGTCTCAACCTACTGTTTAGTAGTCCCTATCAATAATGTTGATCAGGCATACCAACCAGATGTCTTAAAACACTCAACGAATAAATTAACATAAAATCACTTTTAAAACTTCCAATAAATACATTTATATACTTTAAGATACTTTACATTTGAAATAATCATATGCAAAATTAATACATTTTCTAATATCATATATAAAAATTATATATATATATATATATATATATTCTTTTTATTGAAAAGCCTTTAGTTACAAAATATGCTTGCTTGTGTTAAAATACTTATAAATGATTTATAAGAATACAATCAAAATATTTGCTTATAAAAAATCTGAAAATCACTAATCAACCATCCATACAGATAAACAAACAAGCTTTTATATTCATGTTTATTTTAATCACATATTAAGTTCTACATATAAATACACAGTTTTACTTTAATTGAATATAATTTCAATTATCCCTTGTAGTAACTTCACTATCAATGACATCGCTAGATTTCATATATCAAGCTTAAATGGACACACACCTTGAGTGATAGCTCCTACCAAAATCATACTCAAGACAGATCCCTCAAACAAAGCATTCATCAACCGATGCAATCACCCAAAGAAATCCAAACATCAATCATTAGATCAAAACAGCCAATCAACCAAGATGCTCGGCGAAAAGCAATCTATATACTTCCGCTACGCCACGCTGATCATTATTGGATCTTCTTATTCAGTTCACGCTCGCATCATCACTGCTTATTTATATGACGTATCCAATGTGCAAAATGTAGATTAAGGCCTTCTAAAGCTTCCTAACTAGGTAATTCCATTCTTACTTCAATGCCACATAAATTCTAATATTCACCATCAATACTGATATTGCTAGACGGATTAACTACTTCTACCTTTACGACCTCCATCAATTTCTCTGCATCTCATATACGAACTTACACTTAGAAAAATGTAGAAGAATATATTGTTAAGAAAAATATAAAGACATTCCCAGATGATTACCCCAGTAATCATCGTATATTCCTACTATGACTTAAGTATAAATAATAATCTACCACACATCCACGGGAACATGGACTCTAAGTCTCATCTAAGACCAAAGTTCATGCCTTTTATACTCTATATAGTTCGAAAGCTGCTCTAATACCAAAATGCAACATCTCACCGCCATACCCATATACCAAAGAGTATTATTAGGTAATATCGTCAGATAATAAGGAGAATGAGGCGATATTAGACTCTCATGTGTAAATATTTCCTTAGGCTAATACTTGTGCATATTTAAAAAAATTATATACTACTCATCTATACGTACCCAGTATCAGCACAAAGAAATATTCATGTGCGTTTCTAGGATAGAATAAATAATATAAATAATTCACAGAGATGACAGAGTCTACAACGCAGCGATAACATATAACAATAAATATACACACGTCCAAATGGGTCTAGAAAAATAATCAAATGCCTCATAGCATCAAAAATATACATAACATGTCTAATATATACATATCAACAACATATGAACACATGTATCTATAATCATACAAAATAATATACAAATACTCTATCCTCCTAAAATGTCTCAGACTGACCTGGGTATTATATAAATAACATACGGTTCAGACTATGTCTAGAATGTAAATGTCAATATAAAATGACATTTGGCATGGTATAAACAAGTGCAACACAAGTGACACGTGCATATCTCAAGTGTTCACATATTTTAAAACCATGCACAAAAAAGATATCCCATCTCCAAGTAAAGTCGATCAAAACATCAAATAGGCATATAATCAAGTAGGTGGAACAACAATACATCTAATTAGCAACATGAATAAGAAGTCATCAAACATCATGTGTCATGCTCTTTTCAATGCCACGATTATCTCTCAGATAATCGTTAAGTAAGCATATCCGGGGTCTATCCTACTCTCTCTCTCTCTATATATATATATAACACATAACAATCACCCAAATGAAACATACATGAAATATAAATATGGCATACTCTTGGTAGCCAGGGTCGTCTCTCAGAAAACCATATCAAGGTACAAGGTCCAACTCCATGCTCTCAGCATCTCTAGCTATCCTCGTTAGCGTTATCATCAATGTGTATAGGATTACATAACTTTATTGACTCCCGGTCTAATGAATAATCCAAGAGATCGATAATCACATAATAATCATCTAAACTTTCAACCTCATAATAATCGACTTGGTTCTCAGCCAATGAAATAATTATACGGTCTTTCAGACCTCTACTAATCCACTCAACTCTCAATATCATGGATAGTCGCTTGAACTGTCAATCCTATGTGCTCTTAGCATCATAAATAACTATTTCGACATCGGTCTAGACAAACGATCAGATAGGCTCTCAGCCATTTACACAATGATCTCGCATAGACGAACAAGTATATGTTTATAGCATCTCATCAAAAATTACTAGACAAGAGACTAATAGCTCTCAGCCTACTCCATGAGCCTTCCTCACATGCTCTAAGAACTACTCATATTGTCTCAGTTACCCTAATGGCTATCGTGACTTAATATCCATCTAGTGCTAGATTATGCAATATAATTGTCATGACCCTACAAGTGCCCCTAATGGTAATAGGCTATTGGCCTATACGACTTAGGAACAATGGCTCTTAGCTATGGCTCTCAACCATATACATCAAAAAGGCGTCACAGATTCTAGGGCCCCATAATTAGGCCGTAGGATGGATTTTAGCCAAATCTGGTTTACTCCATGTTGTATTATAGGAGTATATTCATAATAGATAAACATATTTATAACTCTCAGCTTGCTCACTCTTAGATCGCATCACCTAAATATATTACCCAGTATAGTCGACCCTGTTAGAGTGACATCTACTAATAGATAGTAATCGAACAAATATCAGTCAAGCATCCATACCACCTGGTTAAAGTGACATTCACTTATTTACTCAATGCTCACAAATTTTACTCGCATAATACTCTATACCATGAGTAAAAAGAGAAATTAGAATAATATTATCGAATGTCCCATACCAAATGACACTACTAATCTGTTTACTCAAATTCCTCAGAATATAGAATTTCACATACTATATAACAAGTCCAAAGAATAACCGGAGGAAAATTACCGAAAGTCCCATATCAGACGGTAATATAACTCCATTTATTCTAATTCCTTATTGCACAGAAATATAAATCATTCAAAACACGCAATACTACTATTTATTAATTCGGAAGGGGTCAAAATACATTTTTCCCAAGATCTTCAATACAATTTCAAATATCAATATTTAATTGAAAGAAACTTAAATTATAAAATTTTCATTCATTCCACAAAATCCACTTACTATTTCAAAATTAAATATTTGCCAACCTTTTATTTAATTACAAGAAAATATAAATTAAGCTTCATTCCATTTTTAGATCCCTTAAACTACTTTTTAAAATAATTCATACGTTTTAAAATTCCTCTTCAATAATCGAAAATAATAATGATAATATCAAACTAATTTTGAATTCACGATTTCCAAACAGTGTAAAGTAATATCCCATTTTATCAAAATCCTTTAAATATTTTTTTAATCAACAGTAAATAAATAAAAGTAAAAATAGTAAAAAATTCACTTATATAATATAATCCTTAAATTTATCATTTTCCAAATAGTTTATATTCGCAGAATCCTCAAAAACATTTCACTTAAACATTTCTACCACTAATAATATTTCGATTTTAAATAAAAATCATTCCAAAATCTACTATTTAATTCCAATTTATTTCATTTTTTCAAAGCTTTCCATTTTAATATGTTCATTCCCTTCCGATCAACTACTAGTGTCATCTCATCAAAATCACAATCAACCAAAAGATATGCAATTCAATTTTTACCCAATTCAATCTACCAACAAACACCTCATTAACAATCAACGAAGTCATATAAATTAGAGTCTAGATCATTATGGTGAGTTATCTAAAATAACTCACTCAAACAATGCAAACAAACCCAATCAAGCTTCTAATGTCATAGCACAATTCAAGCAATATCAATCAACCAACAATGCTCAGAGTATTAAATAATAGTTGTGAGAAAAAAGAAATTAACTCACCTAAAAAGTGCTTGAGTTCCCAAAATAGCCACTACCATCAGCATACTTGCTTCAGCCTGCACCATGTTCCCAATAAATTGCTGCCCAAAATCATTTCGCCTACCTATGCTTCCCTGAGCACCTTTCCCAGCAACACAATGTCTTCAACATTACAGCCACTATGACATAATGCTCATGTCCTGGCTCCTTCATCACTGTCAACAGTTAACTTCACGTTGTCACTACTAGCTCAGGTCGAGCAACTCACGAGTCACCATCTAAACACGGAACCTTCATTGTTGCCATAGCCAGCACAAGTTCGAAGTAGGTCCGTGCCTCTACATCGTGATATCCAATTATCATTGTAGCCCTAGCCTTTAGTCATAATCAACTACATCACATTCCGCCCATGTCTCTATCTTGTATTGCCAAAATTCGAGCACCTAAATGTGTGATTATTTTTCTTTTTTCTACTTGTCATAATTGAATTTCGAGAATTAGGGAACGGTAGGAAAACACAAGGTTCAGATTTGATAAGAGAAGTCTTAAAAGAAGGAGAGTAGAGATATGGGTGCTTGAATCTGCATAGGCTTGGGCTTTTAAATTTCTCATTTTGCTATATATATTCTTTCTTTTCTTTCAACTAACTTCTTCATTTATTTATAAATAAATTTCAATCCAATACAAATTGATGTACGCATCATTCTATGAACTATATTTCTATAACTACACAATTTTATTCTATTCACTACTTGTATATTCTTATTTGATCATTCATTATACTATTTCAAAAATAAATTTATTTTTCAAATCTTTCAATCATATCAAAATTATTTGCACTTTAAAATATTCCATATTTATTAAAACATTTTTGCAATAGCCCGCACAATAATGGGCCTGAATTTCGACTAAATTGAAACCCAAGTCCACTAAGGTACGGATAGTTGGTTTTGGTAACCTACAATGAACACAAGCATATCATAGAGAAGTCTATATAAACCCACAACGGAATTGAAAAATATAATAGAACACGAATATTGACTAAGGATACTACCTTTGAATCAATATTACTCCTTGGTATCTGGTAGCCTTGTCAGCGCCGAGCATAAATGAGAATACTTCACCATCTACCATTTTCAACTTGCACCAGTAGCTTATCCCTCTAAATCTATTTTGTGGACTGTAATGAGGAAAAGAATCATAATAACTTTTTAGTGATTGGAAAAATGTAACGACCCGGAATTTTCGATCCCAAAAATTTCAGATAGTTAGAAAAAGAAGAAGAAAGAATAGAAGAATAGAAACACCAACATCTCACATTCGCAGCGGATAAAATATAAAAACAAATAATAACAGTTATATAAAGAAAAACTATACTTGTCAAATTTCACTTTATTACATCAGAGTTACAACATATATACATATACAATCAACATGACTCAGATATATACAATAATATAATACAGAGGGAACTCTCCATACGTTCCTATCATCCATCCCGTCTCCAAAGCTCCAGAACGTCCTTACCTAAAAACCATTAATACTCGGTCTGACCCGAGCATTACATCAAAGTAACACCCGGATCAGGCTGGAAACCAGCATGAGTAAACCCATCCAACACGGATTACAAAGCATACAACTTATATAAAATCCGGGTAACTCATATCAATTTACAAACTCACAATTTGACATAGGCATTACTTATTCCACGCATCCATTTTCTAAGTACTAAGATTTAGATTTGGATAGTCCAATTCCCTTTAAACCACTTCATTCCAACCTATAGATTTCACATATCAATCTATAAAAATTCGAAGTGGTTTCGGGTATTTCCTAATACCCGAACCCGGTCTCTTCGAGTCTCGTGTCATCCTAACCCAAGTTATCCAAATGAAATACACAACATTTCATATCAGGGATATCAACTCATTCAAAGCATTCTATACCATTCAATCATCCATAAGCAAAGCTTGATCGCTACCAAAATTAATTTAATTGATTCTAATTGAATTTCTAACCTCAATCACTTAGATTTATTCAATTGTCATTAATTAATTTCAAATTAATTAATCAATCATCCCTTCATTATTCTTCTTAATTAATTAACCTGGATTAATTATCCTTCAATTACATTCAAGTAATTATCTTTAATTAACTTCACAATATTAATTATCCTTAACCAAAAACAATAAGTAGTCTTAATTACTCCATGAATTAATTAACTATTTTAATTACATTAATCCTTAATTACTTATATTGATTAGCTTCTCATACGTCACTTAGTATTGATTAATTCATCTTAATTAATCAGTCTTTAATTACATCGTTAATTATATAAATTAATGATTTCCAATTATATTTCAATTTATCCTAATCTAAATTAATTACATTAAATAATTAATCATTAGTTAAACTGTAAATATTAATCATTCTTGATTTATCTCAACCTGTAATTATCTACCTTTTTATTTACTTTATTAAATAAACTAATTACTCCTTAATTAACTATCTTAATTAATCTCTTGATTAATTTCACAAAGTAATTATATTTTATTAATTAAATTAAGTAATTACCTACCAAACCATCCATTGATTATTCTAAATTAATTAAACTTAATAAATTAACTTAAACCTTAATTAATTCATTCATACCCTTAACTACTAAATTAATCAACCAAATCATTGATTAATTGAACTAATTAATTATCCATTTTAATTACCCTTCCAATTTGATGAATCACAAATCATTAAGCCCTTATTAACATTAAAATGACAACATTTTCTTATTTATGACTCGAGTTTAAAACAACTTAAAAACCGAATACTTCGAGCCAAGCCACAATTAACACGAGAACCAACCAAAACCAAAGTTACCGGACCATTAGTTCATAATGCACATTAAATCAATTCAATCATGCAACCAAATACTTAAATTTAACCATTTAAATTTAGATAAAAATCCAAAGGAGTGAGATTTACTCTCCTTTGCTTTTATTTGCAATCCACCTCAAATTGCCTTGGTTTCCTCGATTTTTGACCTTGTATAAATAATTAGGTAGTTTATTAATATTTGAAAAAATCGAAAAATCAATTACCATTTGATACTTTAATTAACTAATAAATTTATTTTAAAACAATAATTTCCTTCTTAAAAATCTTTTAGTGGCTAAATAAATTAAATAAGTTTATTAATCACTAAAATACATTATTTAAAATAACAGGTAGGTTTAAATAATTTGTCTATGTATTTTAATTTATTTTTTCTTCACTCCCAAACAGCATATAAAAATAATTTATATAGGCTTAAAATATAACTTTTATATAAACTTTTAACATTTAAAAAAATCATTAAATTTAAAATAAAAACAGCTTAACAGGTCAAGTTTACTTTACTATAAAACTCCTTTAATATACATAAATATATGAACCATAAGAACCTGATTTTTAAATTTCTTCTTTTGCTTACTGTAATCTGTGTATATATGCATTCACATACAAACTTAAATAAATAACTTGAAAATACCTTAACGAGTCGTCTACCCAAACTCTTGTTCGAGTACGAGCTTCCCTGATTGTCGCTGCCACCACGAACCCGAAGCTCTATCGGCCCATCCAAACCCTTCTTCCCAAATGATCACCTAGGCACGAACGAATAAGCTGCCATCTCGAATGCAAAGCCCTAACTGCTTCGATTAATACCCCATTCGATCGTTTTCTCCCGGGCATTCACGACCACCTGCTGCGATTTAATATTCGAACGAGACGTACGACTTGAGGATTTGGCTGAGCAAAGAACAGTGACTATGCGATTTGATCGATGAATCTCGGCTATGATATACCCTTTTTTCTTTCTTTTCGCAAACTGATATGAAGAGGGAAGAGGGAAACGTAGTTTTTAGTTTGGGAAGAAAGAACAGGAGTTCGCGATTGAACTGTTGTCGGCCATTTTTCTTTCGTTATGTTTTATATTCTTCGATTATTCGATTATTAAACTGAGGGAAGAAAAAGAAGTCGCGTGATAAGAAGAAATGAGGGGAGGCAAGATGTGATGTTGAACAGAAAGTGTCATGTACGGGAAGGTAAGCTACAGTGCTTTGGAAAGGACTGGAAAAAGTTTTGACGTGAAACGATTTTAACTGGTCAGAACATTATATTTAAATTTTAAATTTAAATTTAAATCGACTTGAATTCGCAACTTAAAATCTTGACATCCTACCGAGACATGCCGCCAGGCGTTTATAATGTTATGCCCCTATTTCGGACGCAATGGAAAAGGTTACGAAGGCTAATTCGATCATATGCGCAAGTTACGGAAATAAACGATCAATTTTAAATTAAATCGATTAAAATAGGTTCTATGCGTTTTGAGCTGCCAGGGTCAATTGAAAACTCCGATTGCTACGAAAATTGAAATCCGATAATAACTAACCATTATGGATTCAATGGAACTAGTTTCGTCAAATTCCGAGACTGTGCCTCGGAAGGCTATTTTTAAATATCGATTTAAACGTTAAATCTCAAAAATGAACAAAACACTTCCAAATTCAATTTTAACACTTTTAATATCTTCAGTATTATCAACATAAATTTTGAAAGCCCTTAAATTATTTTAAACAGGCTTAGAATTTCAGATTCAACAATTTACCCAATTTCAGTTTATTAAATCCAATAACTCAATTGCTAAATAATAATATTTGAATTCAAGTTAAAAATTAACTTTTAATTAATTAAACATTCCAATTTCAAATGCCTAAAATTCTAGGTCGTCACATTCCTTCCCTCTTAAAAGACTTTCGTCCCCGAAATTACTAGTTAGGAAGAATGGTCCAATACCCGTTTACTTTTCCCCCAAAACCAACAGTTTAACATCCGACCAACTATCTTTTATAAAAGACCCCTTATCATTTTACTAACTTCCCAAACTCTCCCACAGTTTCAAACAATACCTTTTGCTCAATCATTCAAATTTCAATTTAAAACCAAATTTTGAATTATCAAAATTTTCTCAAAATTATTATAACTCCCTAAATTTTTGAATTTTTTTGCCAACATCTCCTTTGCGCGGCTAGCTCGGTACAACTACAAAATGCCTCTACGGGCTCCCAAGTTCCAAAAGAAAACAAAAGGCCAAGTGGCTAGATCAAAAATCCAATCAAATTCCATACAGATATTTAGACACATACCTTTTTGTTGAGCAATTCAAATTTATCTTCTGAAATCAATACCAATTTTCCTTTCCCTTTCTAATACCTGCATATCTCACTTAGCAATAATATCCAATCGTAACTTTTCAAATCATTTTATACATTTCCTTACATAAGTTTCATACCTACTTCTATTCAAATTAGTTTTTCCCATTTTCATATGAATTTAATTTATCTTCAATTCTGAATATTGAATTTTATCTTCCATTTACAACTGATTCATATCAATATTTTAGATTAGTTTCATTCATAAATTTATTTCAATTTCCAATTTGACATCGTTTTGTCGCTAACAAAAATTATCCCAAAAATTTTCAAAAATTTTCTAACTCTCAAAATTTTCGGAAAATTTTGGCAGAGTCTCCTTTGTACAAAGAAGCTTTTGCAATTTGACAAGAGATATAAATATATATACATCGACCCACCCGGTCGGAAAATAAAAAACAGTTCATATTTCCTATTTTTATTGCGTAGGCATACCTTTATTTAGCATTTTAAGCAAGCGACTTA
Organism: Allium cepa; assembly: GCA_030765085.1. NCBI lineage: Eukaryota > Viridiplantae > Streptophyta > Magnoliopsida > Asparagales > Amaryllidaceae > Allium > Allium cepa. Next base: position 967,731,310 of record CM060932.1, on the reverse strand, counting down.
TTTATTTTAGCAATTAGCGCAACCAAAGCCAGCCAAACGGCCTGTACTTACTCAATTTAAATATTAAGTGCCATATATAGAAAATTTATTAGCATTTCACTTACTTTCAATAGCTAAACACATGCATTTCAAAAGCAACAAGCACCAAACGCTTCCCATAAGCGATTTATATGATTTAAAGCTAACCCAATTGCTTTCAACCCATTCATATGCCATTTCATTCAATTTTAATGGTTTACAACTCAATTTCTTACATTCAATTTATTTTAAATCCAAACAAGCTCATATTCACTTCAATTGATCGTAAAATCAATTTATCTGCTTCTATTAATTTATAGAATTTCTTTACCTTCTTTTACGTCAAACGACAACTATTTTTATGCAAATTCGACGATACTCGCTTAATAGAGTATCCATTTTAGTTCATATGTTATTTATTCACCAACCACACATTTGCATTTCATTTCATCTCCGCATTGGTTTCATTTTAAAACTATTTCATTTTATTTGTACATTATCTCCACTTATTTTAATTCATCGTCAAATCCAAGTCGATTTCTATTTATAATTCGAGTTCATTTCCGAACTCCATTATTAACTTACAATCCATTTATTTAACCGAGTTAAATTTTATTAATATATTCTGTCAAATAATTTATTTAGCTAATTAGCTACTTCCAACTTTTATTTCAATATTCGATTTTATTACAAAAAAATCACTTTATTAAATTTTCTCGAGTTCAATTTTATTTTATAATTCCAGTTTGGATTTTCTTTCATCTTCAAAATTCCAACACTTTTATCTTAAAATTTTAGAAATGCCTTTAAATTCAGATAATACTATTAAAAAAGCTTTTTATTAAAATACTTCTTATAACTCCATGTCTCAACCAGTCCATCCTTGTTCTCACAGAAATTCGGTCATACGTTGATCAGGCGTAGGACTGAAAATCTATAAGTGCTTGGCAGACCCATTTTCAACATCCAGGGAAAATATTTGAGAAAATAATTTTATTGAAAATATAGAAAAAAGTTTTTGAAAATAGAGGAAATATCTTTGGTGAGAATGCTCTGGCAATCATCACCCCCATCCATGGTCGTAGTTACATCCTGGGTTACGTTGCCATCGCAGCAAAAGTCCATGTAACTGTAGGCACTCCGCGCCCCTCGATTACGCCATGGAACCTATAACAGATCGCAGTTACATTGTAGGGTTGCGTTGCCATCGCAGCAAAATTCCATGTAACTGTAGGCATCAGCGTCATTGATTTTCACTGTCAAAATGAAACTTCTCCACTCCTACATAGGTCGCAGTCTACCGATATAAAATCAAACGCGGACTGTTGGCTCTCAGCGGCACACACGACTTTCGCTATGTTACCTTAGGTCGCAGTCTACCGATATAAAATCAAACACAGACTGTTGGCTCTCAGCGGCACACACGACTTTCGCTATGGTCTACAGTAGATCGCAGTGACATCGAGTTACACTTTCGTCACAGCATAACCCAAATGCCTCTGTAGGCATCAGCGCCCCTCGACCTACGCTACACAATACTCATAATCCTCAGGAACTAGCTTTGTCCGGACTCCTCACAGGATCAACTTTAGAACCCCTCTTAGGGTTCAAGGCAGCACCACCCGGTGGCACTCCTGAGAAGTTCATTTCAAGGGAGCGCCTTTTTCCAAAGAGCCATCATCAAAACACTTTATATTATACATATAGTATCTTTCAAATCATACCCCTAGTATGATCTCATACAAAGCTCCTTTACAAAAAATCGATTATCACAAAATCGATAATTCTCAAACTAGGCTTTTCAAATTCCAATATTGATTTTACCCAAAAATCAAAAGCCTTTCCAAATCCAAAGGTTCCCAAAACCTTTTTCTAAAATCCTCATAAGATCCTTTATATATATATATATAATCCTTGATAAAAATCTTTGGATCATTTCAAACTTGTATAAAACTCCTTTTATACTTCAAACACTTTCAAAATCCTTTCTTCCGGCAATAGATTCAACAAGGGAAGAAAGATATATAGCTTCGTTTATTCAAAATCAAATATTCAAATTTTATTACCCTTTCCAATATCAATTCCATTCAAATCTGCACGATGTACACATATCATCCATACGCTATACCAATCTGATCGCTCAGTTGATCACACAATTCCACTTTCGAACTAGTATCGTCCACCCGACTTCTTAATGCAGACTCAGATCTAGTTTCTTGATCAGAAACCATCAATCTCCTTGCATAGCCGTAACTATGACAGATAATATCCAAAATGAATCAACAATATCCAGGCTCCCCGTCGAAAATCGAGTGGAAAAATCCCTACTCGGATCGATAAACAATCTCGAAATTCTATGCTCGAATCTGGATCAAACCACTATGCGAATAGAATAATATACGTACATTCTACGTATTTCTTTTCATTGATTATTAGCCAAATCAATTTCCTTTCTATTCATCCTCACTTTGAACTCTATTCACTTAATCGAATTTGCCTTGATTCTCATTTGGATTATCGCTTCAATTCTTATCTCAGTTGGGTATTTAATCAATAACAGTTTGAACTCCAACCATTTATATTTAGAAAATAGCTTGAATATTTTAAAAATAGATAAATTGTTGAAAAATAATTATTAGTTTGCAAAATAGCTGTAAAATAGTTAACTAATTGTAAAATAGTTGGAAAATAGTTAAATAGTTATAGAAATTTTAGATAATTGCAAAATAGTTATAAAATAGTAATTAATTTGTAAAATAGTTGAAAAATAGTAATTCGTTTATAAAACAGTTGAAAAATTGTTAAATAGTTCTAAAAATAATTGAAAACAAGTATAAAATAATTTGGCTTTAAGAAAGAAGGTTGTATATATTAAATAGCTTAGAAAAAGAAGTTTATATTAAAATAATTTATATTAAAAATAGTCCAGAGTCAAAACTGTTCCTTCCCTATCAATTCAATTTAAATTTCCACTTCCATTTAAATCGACTCAATTCCAATTTAAATAATCTTCAATTTCCATTGAAATTGATTTAACCCCAATTCAAGTTGAATCAATCTTGATTTCATTCCACTTTCAAATCAAATTCCATTTGATTTTCAATCTACTCAACTTTAATTACAATTTTAAATTATTCCAATCAATTTGGACTAATATCAATTGAACCCACTTCAATTTCAAATCATTTCAATTTAATCCAATCCAAATTTTCCATTTAAATTTTTAAACTTATACATCTTCAATCTCAAATCCAATTAATTCAAATCAGATTTAATTTGAATGATTTCAATTCCAATTTCAAATTTAAACCATCCCGAATTATATAAATTCGAGTTAAATTTTTAAATGTTGACTTAATCCTTTAAATCAAGTCAACTTATCTACTTATACCATTTAATTCTGAATCCATTTCAAACTTGTTTTTATTTAATTTTAATTTGGCTGTATTTCTATTACCACTTAATTTAATTCCAATTCAAGATTTCAGTTTGGTTGTATTTATACTGCTACTTAATTTAATTCCAATAATTTAACAACCAACCACCTTAATATTTATTAGAAGGAAATATTGCTTTATATATCAAAAGATATTTTTATATAAAATCATTTAAAACCTTTATATAAGAAAATAACAAGTACGCTCTCATATATAAATATACATATATACACACACTCAACTCATCGTAGAGTACTACGGACTTTATTTAAGGAGTAACCCCCACCATAGCCAAGGTTCTCGCTTAACCTTTCAGCTCTGATACCAACTGTAACGACCCGGAATTTTCGATCCCGAAAATTACAGATAGTTAGGAAAAGAAGAAGAAAGAGATAGAAGAATAAGAAGAATAGAAACACTAACATCTCACATTCGCAGCGGATAAAATATAATAACAAATAATAATAGTTATACAAAGGAAAATGGTACTTATCAAATTTTACTTTATTACATCAGAGTTACAACATATATACATATACAATCAACATGACTCAGATATATACAACAATATAATACAGAGGGAACTCTCCATACGTTCCTATCATCCAGCCCGTCTTCGGAGATCCAGAACGTCCTTACCTGAAAACCAGTAATACTCGGTCTGACCCGAGCATTACATCGAAGTAACACCCGGGTCAGGCTGGAAACCAGCGTGAGTAAACCCATCCAACATGGAATACAAAGCATACAACTTATATAAAGCCCGGGTAACTCATATCAATTTACAAACTCATAATTTGTTATAGGCATTACTTATTCCACACATCCATTTTCTAAGTACCAAGATTTAGATTTAAATAGTCCAATCCCTTTAAATCACTTCATTCCAACCTATAGATTTCACATATCAATCTATAAAATTCAAACTGGTTTCGGGTATTTCCTAATACCCGAACCCGATCTCTTCGAATCTCATGTCATCTAACCCAAGTTATCCAAATGAAATACACAACATTTCATATCAGAGATATCAACTCATTCAAAGCATTCAATACGATTCAATCATCCATAAGCAAAGCTTGATCGCTACCAAAATTAATTTAATTGATTCTAATTGAATTTCTAACCTCAATCATTTAGATTTCTTCACCTGTCATTAATTAATTTCAAATCAATTAATCAATCATCCCATTATTATTCATCTTAATTAATCAACCTGGATTAATTATCCTTCAATTACATTCAAGTAATTATCTTTAATTAACTTCACAATATTAATTATTCTTAACCAAAAACAATAAGTAGTCTTAATTACTTCATGAATTAATTAACTATTTTAATTACATTAATCCTTAATTACTTATATTAATTAACTTCTCATAAGTCACTTATTATTGATTAATTCATCTTAATTAATCAATCTTTAATCACATCGTTAATTATATAAATTAATGATTTCCAATTATATTTCAATTTATCCTAATCTAAATTAATTACATTAAATAATTAATCATTAATTAAACTGCAAATATTAATCATTCTTGATTTATCTCAACCTGTAATTATCTACCTTTTTATTTACTTAATTAAATAAATTAATTACTCCTTAATTAACTATCTTAATTAATCTCTTGATTAATTTCACAAAGTAATTATATTTTATTAATTACATTAAGTAATTACCTATGAAACCATTCATTGATTATTCTAAAATAATTAAACTTAATAAATTAACTTAAACCTTAATTAATTAATTCAAACCCTTAATTACTAAATTAATCAACCCAAATCATTGATTAATTGAATTAATTAATTATCCATTTTAATTACCCTTCTAATTTGATGAATCATAAATCATTAAGCCCTTATTAACATTATAATGAAAACATTTTCTTATTTATGACTTGAGTTTAAAACAACTTAAAACCCGAATACTTCGAGTCAAGCCACAATTAATACGAGAACCAACCAAAACCAAAGTTACCCGATCATCAGTTCACAGTGCACATCAAATCAATTCAATCATGCAACCAAATATTTAAATTTAACCATTTAAATTTAGATAAAAATCCAAAGGAGTGAGATTTACTCACCTTTGCTTTTATTTGCAATGCACCTCAAAATTGCCTTTGTTTCCTCGATTTTTGACATTGTATAAATAATTAGGTAGTTTATTAATATTTGAACAAATTGAAAAATCAATTACCATTTTAAACTTTAATTAACTAATAAATTTATTTTAAAACAATAATTTCCTTCTTAAAAATCTTTTAGTGGCTAAATAAATTAAATAAGTTTATTAATCAAATTAATCACTAAAATACATTATTTAAAATAACTAGTAGGTTTAAATAATGTGTCTATGTATTTTAATTTATTTTTTCTTCATTCCCAAACTGCATATAAAAATAATTTATATAGGCTTAAAATCTAACTTTTATATATACTTTTAATATTTTAAAAAATCATTAACTTTAAAATAAAAACAGATTAACAGGTCAAGTTTACTTTACTGTAAAACTCCTTTAATATATATAAATATATGAACCATAAGAACCTGATTTTTAAATTTCTTCTTCTTCTTACTGTAATATGTGAATATATGCATTCACATACAAACTTAAATAAATAACTCGAAAATACCTTAACGAGTCGTCTACCCAAACTCTCGTTCGAGTACGAGCCTCCTTGATTGTCGCTGCCACCACGAACCCGAAGCTCTTTTGGCCCATCCAAACCCTTCTTCCCAAATGATCACCTAGGAACGAACGAATCAGCAGCCACCTCGAATGCGAAGCCCTAACTGCTTCGATTAATACCCCATTCGATTGTTTTCTCCCCCTCAGCATTCGCGAACGCCTGCCGCAATTTAATATTCGAACGAGACGTGCGACTTCAGGATCTGGCCGAGCAAAGAACATCGACGATGCGATTTGATCGAGGAATCTTGGCTATGATATACCCCTTTTTTTTTCCTTTTCACAAACTGATATAAAGAGGGAAGAGGGAAATGCAGTTTTTAGTTTGGGAAGAAAGAACAGGAGTTCGCTATTGAACTGTTGTTCGGCCATTTTTCTTTCATTATGTTTTATATTCTTCGACTATTCGATTATTAAGCTGAAGGAAGAAAAAAAGTCGCGTGATAAGAAGAAATGAGGGGAGGTAAGATGTGATGTTGAACAGCAAGTGTCGTGCACGAGAAGGTAAGCTACAATGCTTTGGAAAGAACTGGAAAAAGTTTTGACGTGAAAGGATTTTAACTGGTCAGAACATTATATTTAAATTTTAAATTTAAATTAAATCGACTTGAATTCGCTACTTAAAATCTTGACATCCTACCGAGGCATGCCGCCAGGCGTTTATAATGTTGTGCCCCTATTTCAGACGCAATGGAAAAGTTTTCGAAGTTACGGAAAGAAATGATCAATTTTAAATTAAATGGATTAAAATAGCTTCAATGCGTTTTGAGCTGGCAGGGTCAAACGACAACTCTGATTGCTACGAAAATTGAAATCCGATAATAATTAACCATTACGGATCCAATGGAACTGGTTTCGTCAACTTATGAGACTGTGCCTCGGAAGGCTATTTTTAAATATCGATTTAAACGATAAATCTCAAAACTAAACAAAACACTTCCAAATTCAATTTTAACACTTTTACTATCTTCATTATTATCAGTATAAATTTTGCAAGCCCTTAAATTATTTTAAACAGGCTTAGAATTTCAGATTCAACAATTTACCCAATTTCAGTTTATTAAATCCAATAACTCAATTGCTAAATAATAATATTTGAATTCAAGTTAAAAATTAACTTTTAAATGTTTAAAATTAATTAAATATTCCAATTTCAAATGCCTAAAATTCTGGGTTGTCACAAAAAATACATACTCTATCCATACCATTAATTTGTGCCATTGATTTCCATTTAAGTGTTATGTCTATTACTTACGGTTAATCCATTCAATTCTATGTAAGGTATGATATGCCAACCTCCTCCAAGGTACTATATATATGCCTATATATATATATATATATATATATATATATATATATATATATATAAACATAAATTACCCAAAAACCATGACCACTTAATACTTCTTGGATAGGAAGAAGGCAAATCTAACAGCCATTTAATACCTCAATCCTTGAAGCGGGTCCTCCGCAATGTAAATGCTAGTCAATTTCTCGTAGTTATAGAGACCGATGACCCATATATGCGACTTTATAGTTTATAATTTAATTTATGTACTACAAATCTATTTCAAAGACTCGTCTAAGGGTTAACTAGCCCACCTTCGATAAACAAAAATCTAACCAACTAACTTTGAGATCCGTGCGTATCCCATATGGATTCCACACTATTAGAATGCGAAAAACTTTAGGGCATAACTTAAGCCTTTGCGACTGACCACTCGTATCGTTGGTGATCATAGCTTATATGAAAGCCCTACTGCAAAATACCGGTCCAACAAAAATCCTAACATAGCCCGACGACCTTCCTCAACTGATATCTCGTTAGACTAAACTAATATAAGTCAAGGAAAATGCCCTTTTAGTTACCTAGTACCTCTTATTAGAAATGAAGCAGATCCTATTTCCTTAAAAGCACTGGGCTATCCGATACTTCAAATCTGAGGTGAATCCTTGGTATGTTTTCTCTTACCTATTCACAAACGCATATCCCTTCTCTATGAGTCCTATGGTTGGAGATGTCCTACTTTAGTAGTAGGTATACACAACTGCTAGTAGCTTTAGGTAAAGGACAGACTTCTATTGTGTAATTTTACCGACCTCGCATCCCAACCTTCTAAACCAACGTATTATTCTAGACCAAAATATTAGGCTAGGCCCACTAATTCGTGCTTCTCCTAAACGTATAATTAAGGCTATATAAAATTCCATTATGAAACTTATGCCGCCTTCTAGAATTTATTCTTTATTTACTACATTCCATAAATGTCAATTGTCCATAATAAATGGTTGCTCTTATTCTAACTGGACAATCTCTATTAATATTTATTTATTCATTCTAATTCAACATGTTATGCCTATTTGTTTCCTATAAATGCCATAGTAAACTCCTAATCAATACCTATTTAATTTCTTTAACTCTCTATTAACTACAAATTTATTGCCATTAAATTTGTAGTTATTGTCCATAACTTTGGAATTATTATTTCTTCCTTTTCCAACCTCCTAGTCTTATAATTACTATGTTGTTAATAACTAATATGAATATAGTCGTAAATTACTCTATATATATTAATTTATTTTTAATCGGCAAGCGTGGTTATACGTATATATTTATTATTCTATTTCTAACTATTAATTCCTAAACTAGAACATTCCTTTCCAAATTTAAATTTATCAAAGCTATCCTTTCAAAAAGGATTACCGTTATAACTTTTCATTAATTAAAAAAGTGGGACCTTTGCTTTATTTGAAATTACAAAGAATTTTCTCTTTTCTTTTATTGAAATAGAAAGTGCAAACTATGGGAAAGAACATCTGTATTTTACACACCTATTTCATTTTTGGTATATTCTTTATTATTTCAAATGACACACTTTTTGACATTTGTGGAATTAGATAATTTATGGAAATTACGTGGAAATAGATGCAATTAAATTATATCCCGCTTCTAACAAATTAAAACATAGAAATTCACATTCCAAGTCAAATTGAGGCAATCTAAACTAATACTAATATTTTACAACCCAATTATATATCTGGAATAAACATTACAACTTAAAATAATTCGGGAGTCGTTCCAAATTTAAAGATTATGGTGTATTCCACTTCTCTATTTTACAATATATGGAGGCGATATTCCTATACATTTGTTTTAAGCCTACAACTCATCAAATCTTATATAGGCATAATAATTAAACAAAATTCGACAATATAAATTTCAATGTTATAAATAAATTATATAATCTCCCACTTACCTTTCAAGCTTTTCAAATTTCCCGAATTTGATCCATTCCTTTAATTAATTCCTTTTCCTTTCCAATCCAAAAGAATATGTATAACAAGGTATATATACTAATAGAATTATAGATCTTAGAAGGTATTTGAGGTTAAGGGGAATGCTGATTTATAATTATAAATTCTTAAATTTTTCTATAGTATTGATTTTCTCCTTCTCTTCTTCTCTTTTATTTTCCACCCTTCTCAAATTATATATATATATATATATATAGTATTTTATAATTGATAGAATTATGGGAGAAGGGAAAATTGCAGAGCTTCACTGCTTAGATTAGAAAATATGTGAAGAGAAGTGAAGGGTTAGGCCTGTACTTATAGGCTTTTGAATCAATCGTATACACTAGATTAAAATATTTAAATCTGGGATGTTTGGCCAAAGGTTCAAACCCTAGCTGCTACCCCTCGATCGGCCGACCGCCTTTATAAGCTGTTGATCATTAGTGGTCGACCAGCCCAAGTAAGAGGGTTGACCTTAGGGTCCTACATTTAATAATATTTATTTCTTTTCTCGTTTTTAATTATTTTCGTTCTGAAAACTTTAAATGTTGATAACTTCTTCGTTTGAGCTCTGATCGCAAAACTCTAAATACGAAAGTTGCTCAGCAAATCGTCATGAATACAGTGGTGCAAGTTTGATGGCCAAATTCAAAAGTTTGCTCAAATTCCATTTTTCGAGCCTAAATAATTATTATTAATTATCGTTAATTTTACGGGTGTTATATTCTTCCTCCTTAAAAGAATTTCGTACCTGAAATTCCTTAAGGGTCGAATTATGTCATATAATGCACAACCAATCTAAACTATCCAACCAATTATTGTACAACCAATTTTGCTATCAAATGTTTCCAAGTGCTTGGCATGCCATAACATATAGGACATGCATGCAGAATAATTCTAAATTGGCACCTCCTATTTGAATGCATTCTTTTTAAAAAAAATTGAAAATATGATGAAAACAACCTATATATATTGCTAGTTCTATATGTATGCAAAATTTAAAAAATCCAAAATCCTTTTTTGCATAACAAATTCACACTCCTACATGTAGGAGTATGGTTGGACGAATTTTATATCCAATACCTATCATACAACAACTAACACACACATTTTTAACATCAAAAATTTGAAATAGTTAGATTATTATATATATACTCCTATGTCGAAAAAGGAATTTAGGTGGAAAATTTCACATTTCCATCCTCTTTTGGTACCTATTCCGCTATACTTTGGAATGTACTCCTTTGCCTCCAAAACTTTTCCAACCTTTTCAAGTTCAATTTGTACAAGGAATTTACTTTTGGATGTTAAAACGTAACTATCCTAAGCGTAAGTTTTGTTTTACTATCAACAAGGCACGGCAATAGAAATTCCAAAGCTAAAACTGCCTTTTCCCTTGTTATGATCTATATTGTATACTATCACCCTTATTAGACAGAAAAAACTCATATTTACTAACATATCCATGCTCCTTGCACAAAGCATGTGGCATTTGAAATCAGAATTTTTCTCATTTCTAAGGGAAACCTTTCTCTCATTAAACAAATTTGGGAAATATTTTAAAAAATTGAATTTCCAAAATAATTTAAACGCAATTATTTTAAGAGCACTTGAACAAAATATTTCCAAAATCATTTGAATAGAATTTTTCAAAACATTTGTTGCCATCCTTAAAAATAAATTAAGCCACATCTTAATGTAATCAAGATTCAGTCTATGAGTTAATGCATATGCGGTACCATAATATTGTTCTGTTAATCCTACATCTGGAGAACCCTTCCTTTTATTCCTAAACAACGTTACACAATCCTATTTATAAATTTGGGGTCTTAAGGCATAAGGATAATGGCCCATGATTTTGCAATAACCTTTCCCTATCCTCCGTTTGGTAAAATTTATTTTTCCTAAACTTCTAATTTTTTTGGGAGTCGAGCATTTAAGTTGCTAATTTGATTTCCTAACATATTTTGTAAACTTCCTTCTTTACCTAAATTTTATCGCCGGTTATTTATCCTTATGAGATTTCTTTATTTACATTGTTTCCTAATATATATGGCGGTCAAAGTTGACCAAAACCATCAATACGGTAATAAAATAGGAACATATCTCATTTCATATAGTACTTTTTTTCAATATTCGAAGGGAGACAATTAGCGGTTACAACCAAAAAAACCTAAAAGAAGTAATTGTTGGAAGCAACCCTTTATCATTAACTAGTGTTAATGGTGATGTGGCTCTATCACTCCTTATCCAATTAACATGGACATTTCTAAAGTGCTATTCGACTATAATTCACTTGTCTTAACATACCTCCTTGGCTCCCAATAAATAAGGTACATCCATTACTTCAATCATTACACCCAACTGTGGGATAAATTGTGCTTTCCTGCACCACAATGGTTAACAAGTATAAATTATGCAAATTAGAATAACTTATTAGAAAATTGGCTTGGCAGAATAACTTTCCTACCACCTATCTCGCCTTTATTAACCTTAAGACAACCATCATTCTCTATAAGTGTTTACCACCTCACTCCTCTCTCCTTTAATCATACTACTATCTTCTTTCAACCAAAGTCTCTTGATAATAGCCCCACTATGGAAGTTACTTTATTTATCCTTGATCTTCTATGCGAGTGTACCCTAGGACTCGCAAAATTGTATTTGATACTATTCCCATTCCTTTCGAGAGTTCTTCTCATGACTTCCACACATGTTTAAACAACATTCCTAGGTTTATACTAATATTACTTAAATTTAACAGGGATTCTTGTTTGGGTAGCGACAAAGAATAAAACTAATACTTCATAGTCGTAAAATACCTAATCCAAAACCTTTATTTTTAAAATATAAACTTAGAAACCTTTTTATCAAATTCAAAAATTGCTTGGTTTCCAAAAAGAAGCCATGAATTCTTTCCATTCTAACCAACTTTTCCTTTTTAAAGATTTTCTACAACAGAAATTTACTTCTGTTTTAAAAGTAGAACTTTTGATTCAAAACATTTATCACATTTAAACCCAATTATCATGTCAGATTATTTTTCAAATAATCTTTTATAATTGAAATCAATGAAAACCAGTGTAGATAAGGACAACTTCATCCTATTATTTTCTTACTACTTATGCTATTTCCGCGTTCAATCTTAGCGGAGATTTTAATAGCATATGATAAGGACTTCTAAAAGATACGTGTAATTGGTGCATCTATCTAGCTAAGTGCCTATCTGAAATATGTGTGTTATTATTAGATATCTATGGAATTTATCTATTCTTCCTATCCTATTCTTATAGCTTTTATCCTATATTATTTCTAGCTAGATTATTAATCTTATTTTTATATAAATTATTACTGTTATTTCTATCTAATTATCGAGTGTTCTTAACCTTCTTTTCTTTTTACCCTATTTTAATCAAGTACCATTTTCATTTATCCGCCCTTTACAAAGAAATTTAAAAGGAAACTTTCAAATTTATAAAAATAGGAAAAATCGTTGAGCTAAACCTATACTGTTTTTTCCATTTATTTTAAAAACAAAAAATCTCTTTATTAAAATTATTTAAAACAAAACCTTTGACTCAATTAATTTTTAACTAAGAATTTCTAATTTTCCTTGTCTTTCGAAACAATCACTTTCTAATAAATCCTTCAAAAAACCCATTCTAAACATTTCAAGGAATTTTCAAAACAAAACTTTTTGTCAAATTCTTTCACAGAGTGTCGGGCTCCGAAATGGACTTTGTTTGTCCTCTCTTTTGGACATTTCTCTTTTTACTCACTTTCATAAAAATCCAGTTATCTTCTTATGGCGATTAATGTACACCTTCTTGGGGGAATTTTCTCCTCTCCTGTTATACCTTATTTATGGATATTTGCAACATATAGTTTCTTACTTCCCATTTGGTTGGATGAAATATGCAACTTCAATTAGCAATCAATCAAAATCCATGGTTATAAGGCAGCCCGGGCCTAACATTCAAGTACCATACTTCCATTGGGATTTTTCTATATGTCGTGCTTATTCTCTTCTTGATCAACGCCTTACAGTATAGTTAACACTCCCTGGGGTAATTGGAGTGGTGTATGAATTTAACCCTATTTATTTTCCAACTAATAGTTGCCTTGTCCATCCTTTCAAAATTTGGTCGCAACTACTTCTATAGTTGGAATTTATCGTGTTTGGTAGATATAATATATATATATATATATATAATCATATATAAAAATACAGATATGTTCTCTTAGCGTATTCTAATTCATATGATCGAATAATCTAAGCTTTGATACCAAATACAACAACCTATATCTTAATGTGTCTGAATTTCAACTAAATCAAAACCCAAGTCCATTTGGGAATGGATCGTTGGTTTTGTAACCTATAACGAACACAAGCATATCAGAGAACGATCAGTTAAACTCACAACGGAATCGAAAAATATGATAGAACACATATATTGACTAAGGCTTCTACATTGGAATCAGTATTGTTCCTTAGATATTTACTTGTCATGTCAGTGCTGGGCATGAATGAGAAGACTTCACCATCTACCGTTCCCGACTTGCACCAACAACATGTCCCTCTAAATCTATCATGTGGGTTGTAATAAGGAGGGGGCCCAAACAACATTCTAGTGATTGAAAAATTGCATATTTCAACCATACTATTAATTTATGCCGATTGATTTTCATTTAAATGTCATGTTAATTACCTACGAGCAATCAATTCAATTTTATATGCTCTAACCACCTCTAAGGTATATATATGCCCATACACATACACACACACACATACACACACACACATGTCTAAACATAAACTACCAAAAGTCCTACCTACCTAATACTTCATGGGTAGAGAGGAAGCAGACACAATCGCCATTTAATACCTCAATCCCCAAAGCAGGCCTTCTGCAATGTAAACGCTGGTCAATCGGTCCTAGCTACAAAGATCGATGACCCCTATATACGACTTTATAATTTATAATTTGATTTTCGTACTACTAACGCATCTCAAAGACACATCTAGGGGTTAACTAGCCCACCTTCGATAAACAAACATCTGACTGACTTTAAAGTCTTTGTGTATCCCACATAGATTCCGCACAAATAGAAAACAAAATCTGTCAACGCATAATCCGAGCCTTTGCTACCAACTGCTCGGGACCGTTGGTGGTAATAGCCTATATGCCAGTTCTACTATAAAATACTGATCCAACAAAAATACTGACAAAGCCCATCGACCTTCCTCAGTTGATATCCTATTTAGACTAATCTAATGTAAGTTAAGGAAAATGCCCCTTCTAGTTACTTAATATCTCTTATTAGAAATGAAGCAAACCCCATTTCCTTAAAAGTAACGGGCCATGTAAAACTTTAAATCCAAGGCAAATTCTTGGTATCGTTCCCCTACCTATCTACAAACGCATATCTCTTCCTTACGGGTCATATGGTTGGAGATGTCCTACATCATTAGTAAGTATACACAATTATTGGTAGCCTTTAAGTGAAGGGCAGACTTCTATTGTGTAACTCTACCGACCTCACATCCCAAATTACTAAACCGAACCAATTATCATAGGCCTAAATATTAGGCTAGACCCACTAATTCATGCTTTTTTCTAAACGTATAATTAAGGCAATATAATTTCCCATTATGAATATTATACTGCCTTCTAGAATTTAATTCTTATTTTATTTGCAAATTTACCGCATTCCACAAATGTCAATTGTCCGTAATAAATGATCATTATTGTTCTAATTGGACAATCTTTAATAACATTTATTCATTCATTCTAATTCAATCTATTATGCCTATTTATTTCTCCATAAATGTCATATTAACCAATTAATCAGTCCCATTTAATTCCTTTAGCTCTTTATCAAATACAAATTTATTATCGATTAAATTTGGAGTGGTTGTCCATAAATTTTGAAATTACCATTCCTTACTTTTTCAACCTCCTAGTCTTATAATTACTACGTTAAATATAAATATCGTCATAAATTACACTATTTATATTTTAATTTAAATCAGCAAGCATGATTATACACACACACACGCATAAACTTCTATTTTTAACTATTAATTCCTAAACTAGAACATTCCTTTCCATATCTTAATTTATCAAAGCTATCCTTCCAAAAAGATACTGTTATAACTTTTCATAAATTGGCCAAAGTAAGACCTTTGCTTCATTTGAAATTACAAAGAATTTACGCTTTTCATTTAGACAGTGCAAACTATGGGAAAGAACATCCGTACTATACACATCTCTTTAATTTTTTGTATATTCTTCATTATTTCAAATGTTGCACTTTATACATTTATGGGGTTAGATAATTTATGGAAATTACATCGAAATATATATAATTAAATTATACCCCGCTTCCAATATATTAATATATAGAGATTCTTATTTCAAGTCAAATTAGGGCAACTAAACTAATACTAATAATTACAAACCCATTATAAATATGAAATCAACTTTCTGACTTTAACATATTTTATGGATTGATTTTCAAATTTCCAGATTAGGGTATAAATAACATTTCTATTCTAATTACTTATTTAAAAAAAATATTTAGACGATATTCCTATAGTTATTTTTAGCCTATAACTTCTAACATCCTACCTATATAACCATATTACCCAAGAATACTACAAGTAATATTGTCGAGTAATATGGAAAATAAGGCTGGATAGGAGCGACCATCCATGTCTATTTCATGGACTAACACTATAATGTCAAATTTTACCTCAAAGCTCCACATATAGATGTGAATAATCTTGGCACAAAGTAATAAACACGTTGGCTCAATTAGAATAGAACAATATATCAAATAATATATAACACAGAATCACATGTCGAACGGAAATAGAAAACTCCAAATATCTGTAACACCCCTAATTTTTAATAACATTTTTCAGGAGATTTAATTAGAATAAATTAAATAGAATAATGTAGATAAGGAGATTGAGATTGATTAATAAATATGTAATGGCCATGCTTATTAAATTAGATGAATTTATAAATGATTAAGTGTAAGCTAATTAAATATAAGGGAATTAGGGTAAATAGCCGCCCATATTTCCACCCTTATACCAATTCCCTTATCTCTACACGTTCATTTTTATCACAAGCAAAATCGTAAACGTAAGAAAGAGCAAGGCCAGCCATTAGAAATAAAGAAGAGAAATTCAAGTAAAGCTTAGGATTCAAGCTAGAAGAAATCAATTTTCAATTTCCTTATCCAATCTAAAGTGAATAATAAGCACTATATCTCTATTTTTGGTTTTATAATCATATAGTTTCGGACTTAATGGATAAATTCATTTTATGATTTATTGAATGATGATAAGCTTGATTTATGATTTATATGGTTTAAACAAGATGTTTAAATGGAGATATGCATAGTTTTAGAGTAAACCGAAGTTAAATCATTTTTATGCCATGGAAAAATTATATATTATGGAAAATATGATTTTGGAGTTGGATTTCAATTTTTATAATTTTCCAATCCATATAGAATTAATTATAAATTATCAAAGGAAAATATGGTTATTTGGGTTTATAAATTTTTTTTGGAAAATATATTAGGAATTTGGGTCTGAAATTTTGATTTGTTAGATAACATGATTAAAATGAATTTATGGAATTTTTAGGGATTTTTACTAAGTGATTTAGTATGGAAATTAAATTATTTTAAAAGGAGAACCTAAATGATTTAATTGTTTTGTTAATAGGAAGGGCTTATGTGTTAATGTTGTTTAGTTTTAGATCAGAGAAAATGCGGAAAAATCTTAGTAAAATAATTTGAAAGTTTAATGTAAACAATCGTGTGCTTACAAGTGGGCAAGTTAGTTATAAAAAGTTTGATTTATTTGGTAAAATAGCCTTTTTACTCAGAAAAAGGGGATTCGCCTTTTTTAGAAGAACCCTTCAACTCAAACCTTCCGCCTCCAACCTAGTCGAAACCTTCTAGGTCGAAACCAGTAAACCAATAAACATGGTATCATTTAAATGGTACGTAGTGGATTGGATAAAGGCGAGAGATAGTGTGTCGATAGGTAGCTTCCGAAGGGGTTGGTTGCTTTGTTTTAAAAGAAAAGCGATTGCCTATTTCTAAATGGGTTTCGAAGTAGTCGAAACTAATGGTTTCAAAAGAGTATTTCGAAGAGGCTTTCGAAAGCGAGCTGTCACCCATGTTTGAAAGAAGTAGCCTCCGAAGGAGTTACTTTGATTGTGTTTAAAGCTAATGGAAGGGGTAGTTTCGACTAAGTCAAAACCCTTCTGTCAATTGATGACCTTCCGATGGCACTGAAGACATCAATGTTGTTGAAAGGTTCGGTTGTTTTGACAAGTACAAGCCACTTCCTAATTATTTTGAAAGGGGTTAGGGGTTTCGAAGGTAATGGTTTCAAAGGGGTTTTGAAGCAACCTTTAATTATTTTACCTAGATGTCTTAATGCTTTCGAAAGGATGGTTTCGACACCATCAAGCTTGTTTAATACTTTTTGAAATAAAGAAGGTTTTGAAAGAGATGTTTTGGCCTATTTTCACTTTGACCCAAAATGATGTTTTAAGTATAAACCCAATGTTTTCGAAAGAGTGGACTTTCAATGGTTTCGAAAGGGTATCCTTCATTGGTTTTGAAAGATTACTTTAAAATGGTTTTGAAGTTATGCTTCTACACTTATGATAATACTTTAACATGGTCGAAAGGTTTCGAAAGGGAAGTTTTAAAGTATTCGAAGGGCATGTTCCTAATGTTTTAAAGATGGATTTTTATGCTTTCAAAGGAAGTCGTTCTATGCCGTCGAAAGCAAAGGTTTCGAAGGTGTCAAAAGGTTTTATAAACCCAAACTCAAACTTATAAAGGAAAACCCATGGCTTATATAAAGGAGTTTTGTAACTACTTTAAGTATGTATATTTGAAGAAGTATTATCTTGATAAAAATAAGTTAAAGGGATTAACTTTGTTTTATATGTAAAGTATTTCAAGGATCTTAAATCCACAAGAGTGGTATTATTAGATTATTATATTTGCTTCTTCAAATATGAATATATTACATGATAAAGGGTCCATAACAGTATTTTGGGGACAAAGGGTTAAAAGAACCAGGTTGGTTAATCCAGTAGTGAAAATAAATTGATTAAACTCCCGAATGAGTAGAATTGCATCCAGGGAGCCAGGGAGACCAAAATATAGGATGCTTATACTTTGAAGTTGTCCAGGAGATAGGTTTATAGTAAACGCATGAAAACTAGGATAAGGTAGTTATTGGAGATAACCAACGGGTTGATAGTAGACCCATGAAAACTATGTATTAAGGACAGTTGGCAGGGGCTAATTGGTTTGTAGTGAATCCATGAAGACTATATCCGGATTAAGAATTGGCATCAGTAAATATATTCTCGGTCAACCTATGAAAACTAGGATAAGACAAAGATTAGTGAAAGTATCAATAGGTTCCTAGTCAACCCATGAAAACTAGGATAAGAAGTGAGTTATTGGATCAGTCCATACGTCCTAGTCAACCCATGAAAACTAGGAAAATGGGATTAGTTATTGGAGTGACTAATAGGTTCAGAAAGACCCACGAATTAACTAAGTTAAATGGTAGAAGCCTAAGATTCTTAGTGATCCCATGAAAATTATGAGTTAGGACAAGATGTTCATGTGGAATGGAAAAGTTTGTTAGTAAACCTAATAAAACTAATAGGTTAATAGTGACCTAAACCTATGATTTATGACAAGATGTCTACTTAAACTGGGATGGGAAATCCTAAATGTATTAATATATGCATATCATCATAATATTTTGAAGTGTATGTTTGAACCGTTGTGGAAGTAGAAGCACGGTATATGGTTTATAAAGGTTTTAGGATACCAGTGAGGGGAAAACCCGTTCCACTAAGTTGCATAGTCTCACTAGATATCTAAAAGGATTGAGATATTAGATTATTATTCATACTAAGCTTTATGTTTAACTCGAAGTTTTTATTTTCCTCTCAAACTCTTGGGTACTAAATTGATTTTGAGTAGTTTGAGATTTAAGTTTTTCAGGTTCTCTTCTTTGATGAATAAAGCTTCCAAAGGCATGCAAGAGGCAGTTAGTTATTTAGAGTTAACTTTTTCTGCTGTGTATTTGAATGTAAAGGCAGATTTATTAGCCTTATTATATACTTTGATCAACCAAGTAGGCATATTCATATGTCGCTCTTGGCGTATGAGTAACAATTATATTTTGCTGGACGTGGTTAACATTTTGGGATTAAATAATGAACATGAATTGTTTTGAATGGAATGTGGAAATATGCTTTTTAATTTTTAATTTTTTTCCATATTCTTGTGTTCTCTGTATGAATCTACCACCGCTATATTGGTCATCGAGGATTAATAACTATGGATGACTACAACATCCGTGCCACTAGTTTTGGGCCTCCAAGTAGGGGGATGTTACAAGTTGGTTTCAGATCATAGGTTTACGAAACTTTAAAAGAAAAGTAAAACCCAAAAGCTTTATGAAACAAAATCCAAAGAATTTGAAAATATGTTCGGGGTTTGGGCTAATGCTATAGTAATGTACTTGTATATGATATATAGGTATATATCTATGCATGTAATCCCCTCTCTCTTAGACCGTTCTTCTATATCTTACTAAGGCTCGTATGAAGATTTACGAGTAAAAAGATATGGAAGTAGGAAACGGAAGAGGAAATCTTGGTGGAGGAAGCACCACAACTAATGGAAATGCTCGACCTAATACCCGAAGAAACCATGGTCGACAAGCTAATGCTAACCAAAATGCTAAAGCCAATGTAGTTGTTGAAAATCCACCAGTGAATGCAGGGTTGGTATATCAGTTGTTTTCTAATGTTTTGCTAGCAGGAGCTGCTGGTAATGTTGGAGGAGCTAACCTTGTAGCTCTAGCTGGATATAATTGTGCTACGCCGAGCAGGGATTACACCAGTCTAGATGGAAAGCCATTTATGGGAACGGTGGATGCTGTTGAGGTTGAGAATTGGCTTTTGAACTATGAGAGGTTTTTTATTGATTTAGACTTGGATGAAGGAGAAAAGAGAAGACCAGCCTCTAGACAGTTGCAAGGGTTAGTGCTTCACTAGTGGAACAGTGTGACAGCTGGAGTTTCGAAGGAAGAACTAACATGAGCTAATTTTAGAAGAAGGTTTGAGTAGAGGTTCTTATATGAGGTTGCCAAGTCAGCGTTGATGAGGAAGTTCATGGATCTTGTTCAGGGAGAGATGTCAGTGCTCGAGTATGCTGCTAAGTTTGATGAGCTGTCTCGATATGGAAATGCTTTAGTAGACACCGATATCAGGAATGAGAGATTTATTCGTGGACTAAGGCCTGAGCTAGGTAGAATGACTACGACTCATGTTAGAGAGCCTTGAAATGTGGTGTTGGAGATGGCCATCCGCCATGGGGAGATGCTTGCTGTGTCAGTTAGAGAGAAGCCAGTTGAATCCCCGAGTCCTCAGGGAAAGAAAAGGAAATTCTTTAATAAGAAGGGAGCCCAAAAAATGGAGGCTGCCAAAAAGGCAAAGGCTGATTTGGTGTGCTTTAAGTGTGATAAGAAGCGTTATTATGTCCATGAGTGTCGGATAGGCAAGGGAAAGAAGCCTGCAGAGAAGAAGAATGTGAAATGCTTCAAGTGCAACCAAGTTGGGCAATATAAGAACCAGTGTCCAGAGCCAGTCAGGGTGGACAGAGCAAAGGTGTTTGCTATTGGACCACCATCTTCTTCAAAGCCTACTACAACAAAGAAAGGAAAGACCGTGATGGGAGGTACGCTTTTGATTCAGAGTATACTAGTTAGGATACTATTTGATACTAGTGCATCACACTCATTTAAATTACAACATTTGGTTGATAGGTTATGCATAGAACCCACATACCTTGTTACCCCCTTAAGGGCTGTGAATCCAATAAGAGGGTATGCAACTCTAGGGATGAGATGTGACCAGTTGAAACTTGATTTTTACTAGACCAAGCAGTTCGCCTTGGGGAGCGGCTGCGGTATTCGTGAAGAAACCAGATGGATCGTTAAGAATGTGCATCGACTATCGTCAGTTAAACGAAAGGACGATCAAGAATATGTACTCTCTACTGAGGATTGATGATCTATTTGATCAGTTGCGTGGAGCCAAATTATTCTCCCAATTGGATTTTGCGATGGGTTTCCATCAGTTGAGAGTGGCGGAGGATAGTATTCCTTTGACAGCATTTCAAACTAGGTATGGTTCGTATAGGTGGTTGGTGAAGCCATTTGCATTGACAAATGCACCTGCTTTCTTCATTGATTTGATGAACTGGGTTTTTCGAGGGCACATGGATAGGTTTATGTTCATAGATGACATTTTAGTGTACTCGAAAGATGAAAGAGAGCATGAGATTCATCTTAGGGTGGTGTTGGAGACGCTGGGGAAGAATCGGTTGAAGGCGAAGTTTTCGAGTACCATTTTTGGAAGAAAGAGGTTAAGTTTCTTGATCATGTGGTTTCAGAGGAAGGGTTGTCAGTTGACCCAGTTAAGATCGAAGCTGTCAACAATTGAAAGAGGCCACAGATAATAACCAAGATCAGGAGTTTTCTCGGACTTGCTGGCTATTACCGGAGATTCATTAAGAATTTCTCACGGAAAGCAGCACCTTTGACAAAGTTGACCAATAAAGATGTGAAGTTTGTTGGTCCGACAAATTTGAGGAATGGTTCCTTAAGTTAAAGCATATGTTGACCAATGCACCAGTGTTAATAGTTCCAGATGGAATTCAAGGATCGGTAGTATACACCGATGCATGTGAGACTGGATTGGGAGCAGTGTTGATGCATAAGGGCAAAGTCATTGCTTATGCATCCAGACAGCTTAGATCACATGAAGTAAGATATCTACTCATGACATAGAGTTGGCTGTGGTAATCTTTGCCTTGAATATTTGGAGGCATTATCTCTTAGAAGAGAGATTTGAGTTGTATACCGATCATAAGTCATTAAAATATTCATTCTCCCAGAAGGAGTTGAATATGAGATAGCAGAGGTGGCTGGAATTTTTGGCAGCTTATGATTTTTATATCGAGTATACTCCTAGAAAAGGAAACAAGATTGTCGATTCTCTTAGTAGAAAACTTCAGAATGTGGTGTTAGCAATGTTGGCAAAATGGAATGATCTAGAAGCCTTGGCCAGTTGTGGTGTGCAGTTGAGATCTACTGCTAGTTTTAGTCAGGATACTGCCATGTTATTTTATTTAGAAGTTCGACCTGTGCTAATCGAGAGGATATCTTCTATGCAGAGAGAGGATCCAGATTTAGTTGAGAGGATAAGAAGGCTTGAGCTAGGATCAGAGATCGATGATCCAAAGGGCTTTAGTTTGACCAAAGAGGGTGGTCGAGAAAGAAGGGATGATTATGTGTTCCGAGTGTAGAGAACTTAAGAAGGGAAGTTTGGAGGAATGACGTCAGTCGAAGTTTACGATTCGTCCGAGAGGGACCAAGATGTATCAAGATATGAAGAGAAGCTTCTATTGGAAAGCGTGAAGAGGAATGTTGGCTTGTGGGTTTGGCAGTGTGTAAACTGGCAACAAGTGAAGGCCAAACATCAGAAGCCGAGTAGGTTACTTCGGCCTCTAGATATTCCAATTTGGAATTTGATTCGATATCGATTAACTTTATAGACGGGTTGCCAAGGCCAAACTGGGGAAATGAGAGTATATGGTTATTGTGGATAGGTTGACCAAGAGTGCCCATTTCATTCCAGTGAAGTCGACCAGGAATGCACCAGTTTTGGTGAAGTTTCTCATGAAGAACATAGTTAGACTTCAAGGAGTTCCAAGTAGCATATGTAAAGACTGATACCGAATGAAAATGCTTTGATACCAAATGAAAAGGCAGTGCGGATCGTGCTATATGGAATTATACTATACTAGTGCGGAAATAAACTAAGATACTATAGCAATGTGAATAAGTAAAATAAAATAAGCACACCAGGAATTTTTATACTGGTTCCAACTTCTCGTTCTACGTCTAGTCCCAGACTCCTTCTGGAATTTCAACTAAAACATCAACCCTCACTTAACCCGGAGGAACAAATCTATACAACCCTTGAACAGCCGAACAAGGGACCTGAATAGTAGAACATGATTTTGCCTCAACAGCCGAAGAGGACTTCACTCGCCTAAACAACAGAACATGACTTCAACTTATACAGAGAGTATTTGACACAGTGTGTTCTTGATAACACGGATTTGTCTCTTGATAGTACAACCTTCCTATAATCTTCTACTTTTGATATATATATATATATCTTTGTATGTATGTATGTATGTATGTGTGTGCGTGTATGTGAAGAATATGGAAGTAAATGAATGATTTTGTATGAATTTGAATGCAGAAGAGTGTTAGAATCAAAGTAGATTAAGAATAGAAAGAGCTAGATCGACTTTCATTGATTAAAAGAATGATTCTATTGTGTTTATATAGATTATAAATAGGTGCATTTGTTCGTGAAGAGTTATCATGAAGAGATATGGTCATATCTATTGAAATGAAGGATGCGTCTCTTCACGAATGAAAGTGCCTATTTGAAAAAATATAGGCGTTATAGATATTCAGACTTCTGAATCGAAAAATTCAGACTTTTGAACCCGCACAAACTCAAACCAGAAAGAAAATAGGCTAAAAATGATTATTTTCACACGTCTGAATTGAATAATTTAGACTTTTGAAATTGCACTAAACAATATTCAGACTTCTGAATTAAATAATTCAGACTTCTGAATTTGCACTAATCGATATTCAAACTTTTGAATTGAATAATTCAGACTTCTGAAATTGCACGAGCTCAAACCAGAAAGAAAATAGGAAAAAAATAACTATTTTCAGACATCTGAAATTACCAAGTCAGACATCTAAATATTATACTAACAATATCCGTTTTTCAGATTCAGACGTCTGATTTGATACATTCAGACGTCTAAATATAACTAAAAAATACCATAGCTCAAATGGCTAGAACACTTGCCTTCTGAACTGGTGACCTAGGTTCGAGTCTCGCTCAATGCAATTTTTTGAAAACTCAATTTTTCATTTAAAATATGAATGTATGCGTGTGTATAACATTTTTAGAATATTTTAACATTTGTAAACTCTAGACACGACACTTTATGACTAATAATACTTTGTTTGTCACCTTTATCTTATCTCTATCGTATATATCTCTTCTTGTATCTCCATATAAATTCTTTCATACTTTTATACTATGTATCTTCATTTTGAACGTATTTGATTCTCTTTTTGATGCTTATGGACATGTAAATTAGCTTAGAAATTTTTTGACATAATTGTATAGTTGTTGTCATTAAAATTGTAATAACCCGGATTTTGGGCGTTAGATAATTGGATAATTATCTGATTTAACTATTGAAATCACTAATTTATAAACTGAACAATTAAAAGTGATAATCTCCTTTATTAATTATTTAAAAATTAATTAAATTGTGATTTTCAAATAATAATAATAATAATGTGATGTTTTTAAATATAGTTATAAATAGATAAATAAATTTTATATAGAATTATTTATCACAAACTGAATATGGGTTTGTTTAGAATATACATATATATATTCGTTTGAGTTGATTTTTAACCGGATTTCAAATTGAATTTGAATTTGAATTTGGATTTAAATTCGAAATTTCAAAGATATGTATATTAAATATATTTTGTATTTAAAAATATATTATATGTGACTTTATTTGGAATATAATAGGTTTTACATTATTTTCTTTAAAAGATTTTATAAAAGATATATTAAACTAGTATAATTATTTTTAAGAGTATAATTGGAATTTTTATCATTTTCTTTTTAATTGTATATTGGTGAATAAAAGAGGTAGTTTAATATTAATACACTTAAGATATTTTTTAAGTATAAAGCTAAATTTTAAATGTAATATAAATATAATATAAATATATATATATATAAAAAGATATATAACATATTAATACAACATAAAAGACACATGTAAACTAATTCTTCATGCTTTATGACATGTATAAACAAATTATAGAATGTAATTACAAGTGTAAATAATTTCAACAAGTGTCATCTTTATATTTTCATTTTCTTTAAATTTTTAATAAATCACAAATTAATCTATATAAACATCTATCTCCTTTCTTCACTTCCTTTTGCTATCATCTCATTTTAAAGGTAACAAAATTCGAAGAACAAACACTGTAAAAAAAATTCTCAAACCCGAAGCTAGTTCAAAACTAAAGGCCTGTAACACAAATTCCCAAACCAGTAATCAATCAAGCGAATCAAAACTGAAATCACCAAAACATTAGCAAGCTTGAACCTGTAATCAAAGCCTTGATCATCTTTGTTTCCAAAGTTAAATCAATCTCAACAACAATAGATTTTCAACAACAAGTTTCCAGTAACGAGACATTTCAAAATTTTAAATTTCAAACTGTTCAAGCTCTGTTCAACCGGTTTCCAGGTGAGTAGACAGTTTTATTTAAAGGTTTAAACCTGTTTAAATTTAGATGCACACAGTATTTATTTGAAGTGAAGTATGATATGTGTTTGTATGATTGTTTAAAACAAGAATGCATGAGTATATGTATGTGAATGTGGTTCTGTATGTCTGAAAAAAATTGCTCTGTTCATTTGTTCCCAGTTTTTTTTTTAAAATCAACTGCCCTTTTCTCGGATCTGTTATATGATATGACATGTAAACAAATATTGTTAGAAACAACAGGATTTAAGTTGTATAAATATTTTAAGTCGAAATTAATGACAGTTTTAACTAAAATATAAGAAATTGTAGTTAAAACTTAAATATATCAAATTTTTGACTTAAATAATTCGCGAATTCATGTATATAGCCTGATGTACCATCACAAACTAGGATTTTTAGTAAAAGAATCATGATTTTTTGGATGGTATTTCGGGAGAAATTTAAGATAAACGTGATTTGGGTTTTTGCCTTTTTCTGGCGATCGTGATGCTTTGGGTTGTCGGGGTTAATACTAGAGGATGTTCGTTGACAACTGATCGTGGGAAAATTATTTAGAAGAATTTTATATCACCAGAGTGGTCAGGCTCAGGTGAATTTGGGTTAAGTATGGTTTTGGGTAGGGTTGATTTAGCGGCCAAGGCGGCATCGACACTGCATCGAGTTGGATCAGATATGGGGGAAATGGAGCATGGGGCACTGTCAAGGGTGTGGGTTCAATGGCGAGTTCTCTTGCGATCGGAGATCGGTGATGCAAGGTAGGTTTGGCGACTGAGTTATTCTAGGTAGTGCTCCTCAATCCTCATTTTTTATTTTGGTGTTCGACGTGGTTTCTGGGTGGTCGATTGAGTCGAGGTGATCTACGAAGACTTGTGGGTGGCAACGGTGTTGGTCGGCGATGGCCAGAGATGTTGTGCATGTGCACGTCGAAGTCAGGTGTGTCAATGTTTGTGAAGAGGCCTGTGACTCGGGGTGCGTCTCGGGGAGATAGCGTTGTGGCATGGGTTGGACTTCGAGGCATCACATGTGAGTGTGTTATGTTTCCAGAGTTATGTTTTAAAACAAAACTACAGAAGAAGAAGATGGGGTGGATTGGTTTATTTCATTTCCATTGTTTGGTCTGGGCTTCGGCCCAGTTTGGGGATGCGTTAATAATGGAATCGGGGTTGATTTGTGTTGGGTTTCGAATTTCATCCCAACAACAATTTTGTAAATAAAAGAATTTGGTTTTAAAATTAAAGAAATCCTTAATCCAATATCTTTCCAAAGTTAAAGAAAAAAATGTTGTTTAATATAAATCTTTCAACCAATCTTCTTTTCAATTTTAAATGATTATTTATAGTTATATAAGCTAAGGGAAGTAATTGAGGATTTATTTATTTAATAATTAAGGGTTATAAATTAATTAGAGATTAAATTACTTAAATGATAGTTAATAAAAGTAATTAAAGGATTAATTTCTGTTGAAGGTTAATTAATTTAATTAGAAATTAAAGGTTAAATTAATTAATGATCATAATTGAGGGTAACTAACCAATGTGATAATTACTTGATGAAAGTAATTAAAGGTAAACTACATAAGGGAAGTAATAAGGATTAATTATTTAGTGTAATTAACTAAAGGATTGATTAATGAAGGAAATTAATTACGGGTTAGTAAATTAATGAGTATGATTAATTAAAGGATAATTAATCAATATGAATGATTATAGAATAATTAATTTGAGTAATTAATTAACGGGTAATTACTTAATATAATTAAAGGATAATTAATCAAGGGTGATTAATTAAGATGGATAATTAATTGATTTGTAATAATGATGTTTAGTAAAGGTAATCTAAGTGATTAAAGTTGGCAATTAATTTAATTCGAGATAATTAAATTAATTGGGAAGTGATCAAATTTTGCTTCTGAATGAATGAATGATATTAAATGACTTAAAATGGTTGATATCTCTTATAGGTAATGTTTTGTGATATGATATGATTAGGCGGACAGTGATAATGTAGTTATTTATCGATGATAATTGCTGTGAATAAGTGACATCCTGTATTTAAAGTTGAATTGTATTTAATGGAATAACTTGGGTTAAGATGACATGAGATTCGAAGAGACCGGAGTCGGGTATTAGCAAATACTCGAAACCACTTCGATTCTTTATAGATTGTTATGTTAAGTCAATAAGCTGGAGTAGAATGATTTAAGTGAATTGGACCATAAATCTTAGTTTGGATACTTAGAAATTAATGTGTGAAATACGTGATATCTTAACTAATTGTGAATTTGTAAATTGATACAAGTTACCCTGGGTTTTATATAAGTTGAATTCTTTTGTAATCCATGTTAGATGAGTTTATGCACACTGGTTTCCAGCCTGACTCGGATGTTACTTTGATGTAATGCTCCGATCAGACCGAGTATTACAGATTTTCAGGTAGGGACGTTCTGGAGCTCAAGAGGCGAGCTGAATGGTAAGAACGTATGGAGTGTTTCCGCTGTGATATGTTGTTGTGTATCTGGGACATGTGATTTTAACTGTCCAGTGTTTGTGTAAATGTTGTAACTCTGATGATATGTATGTAATTTAACTGATACAGCTTCTTGTAATTATATTTTATCCGCATCGAATGTGAGATTCTGAGTTTGGTTTTCTGTCTCTTCTTTTTCTATCTCTTCCTTCTTTTCCTAACTATCTGGAATTTTTGGGATCGAAAATTTCGGGTCGTTAAAGTTGGTATTAGAGCTGAAGGTTAAGTGAGAACCTTGGCTCTGTTGGGATTACTCATTAAGGATAGGGTCAATGGTACCCTAGAATGAGTTGAGTGTATGTGTGTGTGTGTGTATGAGAGCGTACTTGTTATTTTCTTATATAAAATTTTTAAATGATTTTATATAAGAATATATTTTGATATATAAAGAAATATTTCTTTCTAATAAATATTTAGGTAATTGGTTGTTAAATTATTGGAATTAAATTAAGTGGTAATAGAAATACAACCAAATTGAAATTAAATAAAGATAAGTTTGAAATGGATTCAAGCTGAAATTAAAATCTTGAATTTGGGTAAGGGTTTCAGAATAAAATAATAATGAATTGGTTTTCAGATATGATAATCTTGGTTATTATCATAAATGATTGTTGTATTTAATAATGAAAATTTTTAAATATTTAAAACATTTAGGTAAGTATGACTTATAAATTGAAACTGAAGATGATCTAAATTGTGAAGTTTTAGGTCCAGAAATTTGAAAATTGTTTCAAAGTGATAAAGAAATAATATTATTTAATGTATTTGAAAGAAAGGGTCCTATTTCAAACAAGAGTTGTTTGAAAATTTAAAGAAATTTGTTTTGAATTAAAAACCAAAGGTGGTCTAAAATTTAAGGATAACTTGGTGTGTAAAGGAAATAATATGTATATATGAGGAATATACATAATATCAAAGATGGTTTGAAATAAACTCTAAATGTTGAGTTTTAAATTTGTAATGAGATGTGATACCCAAAGTGATAAGTTTTTGAACTTATAAGTGGGAAGATTATTAATGTAAAGTTTAAAATTTGAAATGGGAATTCGAATTGGGTAAGGTTGGCTGGATTAAGTAAATTGAATTTAACTTTGGAAAAGTTAATTAACTCAACAAACAACCTGAATTGGAAATTTCATGGTGAAAATGGGATTTAACTTGGGAAGTTAAATGGTTAATTTGAATTGGGAGTTTGTGTGATCTCAAAATAGGTTTGAGATCTGGAAATTGGAAATGGATGGATGTTTTAAAATAATTTGAATGATACCATCCTGTTATTATTAATAATCTTTAAGCTGAAACTGGATTTGTTTAAATGAATGAAGAAACGGGGTTTGGTAATATATCCATTATTAAGATAAAATGGAATCATTTTGGACTTAAGATTTGAATGTTTAAGATAAAACTTCAAAGGTTTGGTTTCAAAATTGAAATTTGGTGATAAATTGAATTTCAAAGATTTAGTTGTTTAAAAAGGATTTGAATTATTATTTGAACTTTGAAATGGGTTAAAAATGGAATTTGGATTCAGAATTAAATGGTTTGAAGATATAAGTTGATTTAATTTAAAGGATTAAATCAACATTTAAAAATTTAACTCGAATTTATATAATTCGAGGTGGTTTAAATTTGAAATTTGAATTGAGTTAGTTCAATTTAGTTTGATTTGAATTAATTGGAATTGTGATTGAAGATGGATAAGTTAAAAATTCAAATGGGAAATGGAGATTGGGAATTGAACAGTTTGGCTTTGGACTATTTTTAAATAAATTATTTTAATATAAACTATTTTTAAATCTATTTTTTCAAACTATTTACTATACAACTTTTCTTTATAAACTTAAAACTATCTTATACTTGTTTTTACAATAATTTTTGAAACTATTTAGCAATTTTTCAACTGTTTTATAAACTAATTACTGTTTTTCAACTACTTTATAACTAATTATTATTTTACAATTATTTAAAATTTATATAACTATTTGACTATTGTATACTATTTTACAGTTATTTCACAATTAATAATTATTTTTCAATTACTTATCTATCTTAGACTTTTTAAATTATTTTACAAATTTAAGCTGGTCAGAGTACAAACTGATTATCATTTAATGCCAATTGAGATAAGGATTAAAGTGATAATCCAAATGGAATTGCAACAATTGTGAACAAGTGGGTAGAAATTAAAGTGAATGTAAATAGAAAAGGAGAT
This sequence comes from Allium cepa, assembly GCA_030765085.1. NCBI lineage: Eukaryota > Viridiplantae > Streptophyta > Magnoliopsida > Asparagales > Amaryllidaceae > Allium > Allium cepa. The sequence goes on along the minus strand of CM060932.1, from coordinate 967,700,579 downwards.
TGATTTGGCTAATAATCAACAAAGATAAATGCATAGGATGTACATATATTATTCTATTCGCATAGTGATTTGATGCAGATTCGAGCACAGAATTTCGAGATAGTATATCGATCCGAGTTGAAATTTTTCACCCGATTTTCGACGGCGAACCTGGATATGGATTGTTTATTAGTTTTGGATATTCTCTATCATAGTTATGGCTATATAAGGAGAATGACGGTTTCTGATCAAGAAACCAGATCTGAGTCCGCACTAGGATATCGGGTGGACGATACTAGTTTGGAAGTGAAATTGTGTGATCGAGTGAGCGATAAGATTGATATAGCGTACGGATGATATGTGTACAGCGTACTAGTTTGAATGAAATACTGGGAATTTGTGGATAAGAAATGTAAAATGGTTTTTGAAATGAAAAGTATAGTTGTGAGATATATGATAAAATAAAGTGGAAATTGGATATTTCTATGGTAGAAAATTTCTTTATGGAATCAAGTAATATGGTAAATGACTTTTTTTTTAAAATAATCAAATTTGAACATTTGATTTGAAATAAATAAAGTCATATATATATCTTATATTAATAAACTCCCCTTTTTGAATCTATTGCCAGAAAAGGGTTTTTGAAAAGTATTTGAAGTATAAAAAGGGGAATTTATACAAGTTTGAAGTGAACCAAAGATTTTCAAAGTTACATACATACATACATACATACATGCATGTGCGTGTGTGTGTGTGTGTATATCTGTAAGATAAAACTTCAAAGGTTTGGTTTCAAAATTGAAATTTGGTGATAAATTGAATTTCAAAGATTTAGTTGTTTAAAAAGGATTTGAATTATTATTTGAACTTTGAAATGGGTTAAAAATGGAATTTGGATTCAGAATTAAATGGTTTGAAGATATAAGTTGATTTAATTTAAAGGATTAAATCAACATTTAAAAATTTAACTCGAATTTATATAATTCGAGGTGGTTTAAATTTGAAATTTGAATTGAGTTAGTTCAAATTTAGTTTGATTTGAATTAATTGGAATTGTGATTGAAGATGGATAAGTTAAAAATTCAAATGGGAAATGGAGATTGGGAATTGAACAGTTTGGCTTTGGACTATTTTTAAATAAATTATTTTAATATAAACTATTTTTAAATCTATTTTTTCAAACTATTTACTATACAACTTTTCTTTATAAACATAAAACTATCTTATACTTGTTTTTACAATAATTTTTGAAACTATTTAGCAATTTTTCAACTGTTTTATAAACTAATTACTGTTTTTCAACTACTTTATAACTAATTATTATTTTACAATTATTTAAAATTTATATAACTATTTGACTATTGTATACTATTTTACAGTTATTTCACAATTAATAATTATTTTTCAATTACTTATCTATCTTAAACTTTTTAAATTATTTTACAAATTTAAGCTGGTCAGAGTACAAACTGATTATCATTTAATGCCAATTGAGATAAGGATTAAAGTGATAATCCAAATGGAATTGAAACAATTGTGAACAAGTGGGTAGAAATTAAAGTGAATGTAAATAGAAAAGGAGATTGATTTGGCTAATAATCAACAAAGATAAATGCATAGGATGTACATATATTATTCTATTCGCATAGTGATTTGATGCAGATTCGAGCACAAAATTTCGAGATAGTATATCGATCCGAGTTGAAATTTTTCACCCGATTTTCGACGGCGAACCTGGATATGGATTGTTTATTAGTTCTGGATATTCTCTATCATTGTTATGGCTATATAAGGAGAATGACGGTTTCTGATCAAGAAACCAGATCTGAGTCCGCACTAGGATATCGGGTGGACGATACTAGTTTGGAAGTGAAATTGTGTGATCGAGTGAGCGATCAGATTGATATAGCGTACGGATGATATGTGTACAGCGTACTAGTTTGAATGAAATACTGGGAATTTGTGGATAAGAAATGTAAAATGGTTTTTGAAATGAAAAGTATAGTTGTGAGATATATGATAAAATAAAGTGGAAATTGGATATTTCTATGCTAGAAAATTTCTTTATGGAATCAAGTAATATGGTAAATGACTTTTTTTTTAAATAATCAAATTTGAACATTTGATTTGAAATAAATAAAGTCATATATATATCTTATATTAATAAACTCCCCTTTTTGAATCTATTGTCAGAAAAGGGTTTTTGAAAAGTATTTGAAGTATAAAAAGGGGAATTTATACAAGTTTGAAGTGAACCAAAGATTTTCAAAGTTACATACATACATACATACATACATACATGCATGTGTGTGTGTGTGTGTGTGTGTGTGTATATATCTGAAGGATCTTATGAGAATGATTTTGAGGAAAGGTTTTTGGAACCTATGGATTTGGAAAGGCTTTTGATTTTTGTGGAAAAAATCAATTTTGGAAATTTAAAAAGCCTAGTTTGAGGATTATCGATTTTGGGATAATCGATTTTGAGAAAGGAGATTTATGTGGGATTCATACTAGGTGTATGATTTGGAAGATACTATATGTGTATAGTATAAAGTGTTTTGAAAATGGCACTGGAGAAAAAGGCGCTCCCTTGGAATGAACTTCTCAGGAGTGCCGTAGGTTGGTACCGCCTTGAGCCTCAAAGAGGCAGAGCCTCTAAAGTTGATCCTGTGAGGAGTCCGGACAAACTAGTTCCTGAGGATTATTGGGCAGCGAAAGTCGAGGGCGCTGATGCCTTCAGGGGCATTTGGGTTATGTTGTGATGACAGTGTACCTCGATGTCGTTGCGATCTACTATGGACCATAGCAGAAATCGTGTGGAGGTTAGTGTCAACGGTCAACGCTTGATTTTGCTGGGAAGGCAATGTAACATTAGTAGACTGCGATCTATGGTCGAGTGGAGTGGAGAAGTTTCATTCTTTTGGCAGCGGAATTCGAGGGCGCTGAGGCCTACAGGTGTATGGGTTTTTGCTGTGATAGCAACGTAACCCCGGTTGTAGCTGCGATCTGTAGCGGGTTCCATGGCGTAATAGAGGGGCGCGGATGCCTACAGTTATCTACGGATTTTCCGGGATGGCAACGTAATCATCGGGTTAACTGCGACCGTGGATGGGGGTGATGATTTCCATAGCATTCTCACTAAAGATATTTCCTTTATTTTAAAAAAATTTCTATATCTTTATAAAGTTTTCGAAAATGTTTTCCAAGTATCTTTCACTTGGTGTTGGAAACGGGTCTGCTATGTACTTATAGACTTTCCGTCCTACGCCTGATCAACACATGACAGAATTTCTATGAGAACAAGGATGGACTGGTAGAGACATCGAATTTTAAAAAGTATCTTTATAAAACTATTCTATAATATTTTAAAATGTTTTAAAATTTATTAAAGAATAGTTTTCTTGATAACAAGTATTTTAATAAGTGCTGGCTTCGTTTCTTTTCGAGGAAGAAAAGATTCAAAGGGGGAAGGAATGTAATAACCCGGATTTTTGGGCGTTAGGTAATTGGATAATTATCTGATTTAACTATTGAAACTACTAATTTATAAATTGAATAATTAAATGTGATAATCTCCTTTATTAATTATTTAAAAATTGATAAAATTGTTATTTTCAAATAATAATAATTATGTGATGTTTTTAAATATAGTTATAAATAGATAAATAAATTTTAAATAGAATTATTTATCACAAATTGAATATGGGTTTGTTTAGAATATATATATATATATATATATATATATATATATATATATATATTCGTTTAAGTTGATTTTTAACCGGATTTTAAATTGAATTTGAATTTGAATTTGGATTTAAATTTAAAATTTGAAAGATATGTATATTAAATATATTTTGGATTTAAAAATATATTATATGTGATTTTATTTTAGAATATAATAGGTTTTATATTATTTTATTTAAAAGATTTTATAAAAGATATATTAAACTAGTATAATTATTTTTAAGAGTATAATTGGAATTTTTATCATTTTCTTTTTAATTGTATATTGGTGAATAAAAGAGGTAGTTTAAATATTAATACACTTAAGATATTTTTAAGTATAAAGCTAAATTTTAAATGTAATATAAATATATAAATATATATATATATATATAACATATTAATACAACATAAAGGACACATGTAAACTAATTCTTCATGCTTTATAAAATGTGTAAACAAATTATAGAATGTAATTACAAGTGTAAATAATTTCAACAAGTGTCATCTTTATATTTTCATTTTCTTCAAATTTTTAATAAATCACATTAATCTATATAAACATCTATCTCCTTTCTTCACTTCTTTTTGCTATCTTCTCATTTTAAAGGTAACAAAATCCAAAGAGCAAACATCATAAAAAAAATTCTTAAACCAAGAGCTAGTTCAAAACTAAAGGCCTGTAACACAAATTCCCAAACCAGTAATCAATCAAGCAAATCAAAACTTGAAATCACCAAAATATTAGCAAGCTTGAACCTGTAATCAAAGCCTTGATCATCTCTGTTTCCAAAGTTAAATCAATCTCAACAACAATAGATTTTCAGCAACAAGTTTCCAGTAACGAGACATTTCAAGTTTTTAAATTTCAAACTGTTCAAGCTCTATTCAATCGGTTTCCAAGTGAGTAGACAGTTTTATTTAAAGATTTAAACCTGTTTAAATTTAGATGCATGCAGTATTTATTTGAAGTGAAATATGATATGTGTTTGTATGATTGTTTAAAACAAGAATGCACGAGTATATGTATGTGAATGTGGTTCTGTATGTCTGAAACAAAAAAAAATTGCTCTGTTCATTTGTTCCCAGGTTTTAATTTTTTTTTTTTAAAATCAGCTGCCCTTTTCTCTGATCTGTTATATGATATGATGTGTAAACAAATATTGTTAGAAACAACAGGATTTAAGTTGTATAAATATTTTAAGTAGAAATTAACGACGGTTTTAACTAGAATATAAGAAATTGTAGTTAAAACTTAAATATATCAAAATTTTGGCTTAAATAATTCGCGAATTCATGTATATAGCCTGATGTACCATCACAAACTAGGATTTTTAGTAAAAGAATCATGATTTTTTGGATGGTATTTCGGGAGAAATTTAAGATAACCGTGATTTGGCTTTTTGCCTTTTTCTGGCGATCGTGATGCTTTGGGTTGTCGGGGTTAATACTAGAGGATGTTCGTTGACAGCTGATCGTGGGAAAATTATTTAGAAGAATTTTAGATCACCAGAGTGGTCGGGCTCAGGCGAATTAGGGTTAAGTATGGTTTTGGGCAGGGTTGATTTAGTGGCCAAGGCGGCATCGACACTGTATCGAGTTGGATCAGATATGAGGGAAATGGAGCGTGGGGATCTGGCAAGGGTGTGGGTTCAATGGCGAGTTCTCTGGCGATCATAGATCGGTCATACAAGGTAGGTTTGGCGACTAAGTTATTCTAGGTAGTGCTCGTCAATCCTCATTTTTTATTTTGGTGTTCGACGTGGTTTTTGGGTGGTCGATTGAGTCGAGGTGATCGACGAAGACTTGTGGGTGGCAACGGTGTTGGTCGGCGATGGCCAGAGATGTTGTGCATGTGCACGTCGAAGTCAGGTGTGTCAATGTTTGTGAAGAGGCCTGTGACTCGGGGTACATCTCGGGGAGATAGCGTTGTGGCATGGGTTGGACTTCGAGGCATCGCATGTGAGTGTGTTATGTTTCCAGAGTTATGTTTTAAAACTAAACCTTAGAAGAAGAAGATGGGGTGGATTGGTTTATTTCATTTTCGTTGTTTGGTCTGGGCTTCGGCCCAGTTTAAGCTTGCGTTAATAATGGCATCGGGGTTGATTTGTGTTGGGTTTCGAATTTCATCCCAACAACAATTTTGTAAATAAAAGAATTTGGTTTTAAAATTAAAGAAATCCTTAATCCAATATCTTTCCAAAGTTATAGGAAACATGTTGTTTAATATAAATCTTTCAACCAATCTTCTTTTCAATTTTAAATGATTATTTATAGTTATATAAGCTAAGGGAAGTAATTAAGGATTTATTTATTTAATAATCATAGGTTATAAATTAATTAGAGATTAAATTACTTAAATGATAGTTAATAAGGGTAATTAAAGGATTAATTTCTGTTGAAGGTTAATTAATTTAATTAGCAATTAAAGGTTAAATTAATTAATGATCAAGGTTAATTAATTGAGGGTAACTAACCAATGTGATAATTACTTGATGAAAGTAATTAAAGGTAAACTACATAAGGGAAGTAATAAGGATTAATTATTTAGTGTAATTAACTAAAGGATTGATTAATGAAGGAAATTAATTACGGGTTAGTAAATTAATGAGTATGATTAATTAAAGGATAATTAATAAATATGAATGATTATAGAATAATTAATTTGAGTAATTAATTAACGGGTAATTACTTAATATAATTAAAGGATAATTAATCATGGGTGATTAATTAAGATGGATAATTAAAATATGATTAATTAATTGATTTGTAATTAATGAATGTTTAGTAAAGGTAATCTAAGTGATTAAAGTTAGCAATTAATTTAATTCGAGATAATTAAATTAATTGGGAAGTGATCAAATTTTGCTTCTGAATGAATGAATGATAATAAATGACTTAAAATGGTTGATATCTCTTATAGGAAATGTTTAGTGATATGATATGATTAGGCGGACAGTGATAATGTAGTTATTTAACGATGATAATTGCTGTGAATAAGTGACATCCTGTATTTAAAGTTGAATTGTATTTAATGGAATAATTTGGGTTAAGATGACATGAGATTCGAAGAGACCGGAGTCGGGTATTAGCAAATACCCGAAACCACTTCAATTCTTTATAGATTGTTATGTGAAGTCAATAAGCTGGAATAGAATGATTTAAGTGAATTGGACCATAAATCTTAGTTTGGATACTTAGAAATTAATGTGTGAAATACGTGATGTCTTAACAAATTGTGAATTTGTAAATTGATACAAGTTACCCTGGTTTTATATAAGTTGAATGCTTTTGTAATCCATGTTATATGAGTTTGCGCACGCTGGTTTCCAGCCTGACCCGGATGTTACTTTGACGTAATGCTCCGATCAGACCGAGTATTACAGATTTTCAGGTAGGGACGTTCTGGAGCTCAGGAGGCGAGCTGGATGGTAGGAAAGTATGGAGTGTTTCCGCTGTGATATGTTGTTGTGTATCTGGGATATGTGATTTTAACTGTCCAGTGTTTGTGTAAATGTTGTAACTCTGATGTTATGTATGTAATTTAACTAATACAGTTTCTTGTATAAATGTTATTATTTGATATTATATTTTATCCGCATCGAATGTGAGATTCTGAGTTTGGTTTTCTGTCTCTTCTTCTTCTATCTCTTCCTTCTTTTCCTAACTATCTGGAATTTTCGAGATCGAAAATTTTGGGTCGTTACAAATATCGAACAATTGAGGTTCTAACATTCTCTCCCTTTTTAATAATGAAAACTATACAATTTAAAAAAATATTAAATCTTTCTAAAAAATATATGTTAATATGTTTAAAGCTCCCCCTAAGTATAACATCTTCCCCTAAGTATAATATCTCCCTCTATTAATATGCATATGAATTTCTCCCCCTTTGTCATTATCAAAAAGAATGAGGGAATATAATAAATTATATAAAATATCTTGTAAATAACGAGATAAACTCATTATGAATTATGAAGGAAAAATAAAATAGATTTTACCATATTTGCTGAAGACCATATTTCGTTGTAAGCATATAATTCTATTAAACATATGGAACATTCTTTAAAATTCCAAAATCTATCCTTTTCCTTTTGTTTCTTTGACTACCTACAAAAAATAATAATCATTTTCAATACCCACTTATTATGTTAGGGTTTAGGGGGTTAGGTCTTAAGAAACCATACCCATTTGGGTATGGTTGAACCTTTATAAATATAATTTTCATTATTAACTACCATATCAAAATAACCATCAATGTATTTTTCTCCATTTTTATAATTAATAGGAACCCAAATACTTAGATAATTTTTATTCATATTTTTGGTCAATAATTTTGTACTTCTAAAGAAATTATAAACATTATTGATCATAGCAGCATTTGAATTTCTATAAAAAATGGATTTAGACTTTACTCGAAATTTAGTACTAGTACTATCATTTTTACCATACATGAAAGCATATCTAGTGATATTTCTACGATCAGTTTTATTATATCCAAAACCACTTTTTCATTGTGAGCTTTTGAATTCTTAACAAAACCTAATCCCTTTTTATTTGAAGAAGGTTGAGAATTTTCAATAATCCTGGATAAATTTTCTTACCCTTTATTAAAATTGAAAATATTTTTAGTAATGTCATCAAGCTTAGTTTTGAGACTAGTGTTATCTAACTCAACAATTTTAATTTTAATTTTTAACTCATGATTCTCAAAAGCTAGAGCATTATTCTTTTCTTTTTGAGCTTCTATTTCTTGACTTAATAGAGCGAGTTGAGAATTGTCTAAATCTTGAATTTTCTTAAGTTCTTCTTCTAATGTTTTCTTCTCGTCTTTAAGTATATCTCTTTCGAACTCTGCTTTCTTCTGATTTTCGAGAGCTTCGTTATATTTTTTTGAGACCTTTTAAAGTGTCTAGAAGTTCTGAATTTATTTCTATCATATCATCAAAAGTTAGATCACTAACCTCAATATCTTTTGCCGTGAAGCATTTGTTCGTTTGCTCCTTTGATTTTTCTTTATTGCTCTTCCTCTTCTTATTGCCTTGATTAGATCTCTTTATGGCCATTTATTCTAGGATGTTGTTACGATCTCTAGAATACCAGGCTCTAATACCAAATGAAAAGACTGACACCAAATGAAAATGCTTTGATACCAAATGAAAAGACAGCGCGGATCGTGCTATATGGAATTATACTATACTAATGTGGAAATAAACTAAGATACTACAGCAATGTGAATAAGTAAAATAAAACAAGCACATTAGGAATTTTTATACTGGTTCGAACTTCCCGTTCTACGTCCAGTCCAGAATCCTTCTAGAATTTCAACTAAAACAACAACCCTCACTTAACCCGGAGGAATAGGTCTATACAACCCTTGAACAGCCGAACAAGGGACCTAAGCAGCAGAATAGGATTTCGCCTCAACAACCGAAGAGGACTTCACTCGCCTGAGCAGCAGAACATGACTTCAACTTATACAGAGAGTATTTGACGTAGTGTCTTCTTGATAATACGGACTTGTCTCTTGATAGTACAATCTTGCTATAATCTTCTTCTTTCGATATATATGTGTATGTCAAGAATATGGAAGTAAATTAATGATTTTGTATGAACTTGAATTCACAAGAGTGTTAGAATCAAAGTAGATTAAGAATAGAAAGAGTTAGATCAATTTTCGTTGATAAAAAGAATGATTCTATAGATTATAAATAGGTGCATTTGTTCATGAAGAGTTATCATGAAGAGATATGGTCATATCTATTGAAATGAAGGACATGTCTCTTCACGAATGAAAGTGCCTATTTGAAAAAATATAGCCGTTATAGTTATTCAAACTTCTGAATGCAAAAATTCAGACTTCTGAATTCGCACGAGCTCAAACCAGAAAGAAAATAGGCTAAAAATGACTATTTTCATACTTCTGAATTGAATAATTCAAACATCTAAAATTGCACTAAACAATATTCAGACTTCTGAATTTGCACTAATCAATATTCAGACTTCTGAATTGAATAATTTAAACTTCTGAAATTGCACGAGCTCAAACCAGAAAGAAAATAGGCAAAAAATAACTATTTTCAGACGTTTGAAATTACCAAGTCTGACGTCTGAATATTGTACTAACAATATTCATTTTTCCAGATTCAAACATCTGATTTGATACATTCAGACGTCAAATTATAACTAAAAAATACCCTAGCTTAAATGGTTAGAACACTTTGCTTCTGAACTAGTGATCTGGGTTCGAGTCTTGCTCTACGCAATTTTTTGAAAACTTAATTTTTCATTTAAAATATGAATGTATATATGTGTATATCATTTTGAGAAGATTTTAACATTTGTAACTCTAGACATGACAGTCTATGACTAATAATACTTGGTTAGTCACCTTCGTCTTGTCTCTATCATATATATCTCTTCTTGTATCTCCATATACATTCTTTCATACTTTTGTACTATGTTTCTTCATTTTGAACGTATTTTGTAAAGCTGGTTTAGTTTGGAAATAAATTCGGAGATTGATTTAATTGTGTAAAACAAAGTATTATAGGATACATGATATGATGCTATGGAGCTCAGGAGGCGAGCTGGATGGCGATACGTACTCCCATACTTGTTTATTATTCCGCTGTGTATCCAGTTGAATGTTATTGATGTGAAACCATGATGATGTACTCTGATGATGTATGCATAAACAGATATAGTATTTTTTTGTGTGTTAAGATCATTGAATATCTATTATATTTTATTCTGCTGCGTTGGTTAGGTTCTGTTGTCGTTTTCTGTTTTCTCTTCTTCTACCTCTCTTCTTCTTTAACCCTAATGGTTCGTATTTCTGTTCAACTTGAGTCGATTGATGTAGAATAGTGTTGACTCAAGGGGTACGGATTTGCGGCATTTGAATATGAGTGTCGTATTCGGTGCCATTTTCGAAGGTCGAGTTAGAGCCGTTACGTATTTGATTATCTCTTTTTGATGCTCATGTACCTGTAAATTAGCTTAGAGATTTTTTTTGACATAATTGTATAGTTGTTGTCATTAAAATTGAACAATTGAGGTTCTAACAGCATAGTCAGCGACGAAATGCTTTATCACTTGCGAATATTGGAGGAGTCTACAAGGGGAGTTGGATACCAAGCTCGAGATGAGTATAGCATATCACCCACAAATAGATGGCAAACAAAGAGAGTTAACAAGGTATTCGAGGATTTATTGAGAGCTTGCATATTGGACTTTGGTGGATCTTGGAAAGATCACATACATTTGATTGAGTTTTCCTATAATAATAGTTATCAGACTGGTATAGGAATGGCGCCTTTTGAAGCTTTGTATGGAAAGCCATTTAAATCGCCAGTATGTTGGTTGGAAATAGGAGACAGATTGGTCTTAGGTCCGGATTTGATTTTTGAGGCATCAGAAAAGAATGAGTTAATCCAAGGACGGATGAAGGAAGTTCAATCCAGACAGAAGAGTTACACGGATAAGAGGCGTAAATACCTAGAGTTCTCAGTGGGAGATAGTGTTTTTGTTAAAGTATCACCGATAAAGTGTGGTAAGATTTGGAAAGTCGAGAAAGTTGGCCCTGAGATATGTTGGACCATTCCAGATTATAGAAAGGATTGGAAAGCTCGCTTGCAGAGTAGAGTTGCTCGAGCAATTTGGCAGGTGTCCATGATTTATTCCATGTATCCTATCTTCGCAAGTATGTGCATGATCCAGAGATTACTATCCCTCAGACAAAGTTGGAGAATTTGGTAGTAGAGCCTGATTTGACTTTTATTAGACAACCAGTTCGGGTTGTAGCAAGAGATGAGAAAAGAATGAGTACCAAGACAGTCAAGTTGGTGAAAGTTCAGTGGAGCGATGACAAGTAGGATTGTACTTAGGAGACAAAGGACATAATTCGAGATGCTTATCCTGATCTACCCTGATGGTATGTCTATATTAGATTTATATAGATTAGTTGCTAGTTGGGTAGACTAGTACGGATGCTAGGAGTTCTTACAAATGATTGCTAGTTAGTCCTTATAGAATTTCGAGGGCGAAATTCTTTAAGGAGGGTGCCTGTAGCACCCCTAATTTTTAATAATATTATTTAGGATATTTAATTAGAATAAATTAAATAGAATAATCAAATAAGGAGATTGAGATTGATTAATAAACATGCAATGGTCGTGCTTATTAAATTAGATGAACTTATAAATGGTTAAGTGTTAGCTAATTAAATATAAAGGCATTAGGATAAATAGTCGCCCATATTCCCACCCTTATACCATTTCCCTTATCCACATGTATATTCATTTTTATCACAAGCAAAATTGTAAACGTAAGAAAGAGCAAAACCGGCCATTAGAAAGAAAGAAGAGAAATTCAAGTAAAGCTTAGGATTCAAGCTAGAAGAAATCAATCATTAATTTTCTTGTCCAATCTAAAGTGAATAATAAACACTGCATCTCTATTTTTGGTTTTATAATCATGTGGTTTCGGATTTAAGGGATAAATTCATTTTATGATTTATTGAATGATGATATGCTTGGTTATTATTTATGTGGTTTAAACAAGATGGTTTAAATGGAGGTATGCACGGTTTTAGAGTAAAACCGAAGTTAAATGATTTTTAAATGCCATGGAAAAATTATATGTTATGGAAAATGTTATTTTGGAATTGAGTTTCAATTTTTATAATTTTCCAAGCCGTGGAGAATTAATTATAAATTCTCAAAGAAAAATATGGTTATTGGGCTTATAAATTTATTTTGGAAAATACATTAAGAATTTTGGTCTGCAATTTGATATGTTAGATAACATGATTAAAGTGAATTTCTGGAATTTTTGGGGATTCTTACTAAGTGATTTTCTATGGAAATTGAATTATTTTAAAAAGAGGACCTAAATGATTTAATTGTTTTGTTAATGGGAAGGGCTTATGTGTTAATGTTGTTTAGTTTTAGCTCTGACAAAATGCAGCAAAATCTTAGTAAAATAATTTGAAAGTTTAATATAACCAATCATGTGCTTAAAAGTGGGAAAATTAGTTACAAAAAGTTTACTTTATTTAGTAAAAGCAGCTTTTTGCTCAGGAAAAGGGGTTCCGCCTTCTTTAGAAGGACCCTCCGAGTCGGACCTTCCACCTCCAACCTAGTCAAAACCTTCTAGGTTGAAACCCATAAACCAATACACATGGTATCATTTAAATGGTACGTAGTGGATTGGAGAAAGGCGAAAGGTAGGGTTTCGAAAGGTAGCTTTCGAAGGGGTTGGTTCCTTTGTTTTATTTTGTTTATAAGAAAAGCCATTTCCTGTTTCTAAATAGGTTTCGAAGTAGTCGAAACTAATGGTTTCGAAAGAGTATTTCAAAGAGGCTTTCGAAATGGTGTTGTTGCCTATGTTTGAAAGAAGTAGCCTCTGAAAGAATTACTTAGATTGTGTTTAAGGCTTTTGGAAGGGGTAGTTTCGACCAGGTCGAAACCCTTTCGTGAATTGATGACCTTCCGATGGCATTAAAGACATCAATGTTGTCAAAAGGTTCAATTGTCTCTATAAGTATAAGCCACTTCCTAATGCTTTCAAAAGGGGTTGAGGGTTTCAAAGGCAATGGTTTCGAAGCAATCTTCAATTGTTTTATCCAAATGTTTTAATGCTTTCGTAAGGATGGTTTTAACACCATCAAGCTTTCCTAATACTTTTTGGAATAAAGAATGGTTTTGAAAGAGATGTTTTCGCCTATTTTCAATTTGACCCAAAATGATGCTTTTAGTATAAATTCAATGCTTTCGAAAGACTAGACTTTCAATGGTTTCGAAGGGTAGCCTTCATTGGTTTCGAAAGAGTACTTTCAAATGGTTACAAAGCTATGCTTCTATACTTATATGATAATACTTTAACATGGTCGAAAGGTTTCGAAAGGGATATTTTAAAGCATTTGAAAGGCAGGAGCCTAATGCTTTAAAAATGGATTTTTATGCTTTCGAAAGAGGTAATGCTATAAGGTCAAAAGCAAAGGTTTCAAAGGTGTCGAAAGGTTTCAAAAAACCCAAACTCAAATTTTTAAAGGAAAAAACCCATGGTTTATATAAAGGAGTATTGTATTGACTTTAAGTATGTATATTTGAAAAAGTATTGCCTTGATAAAAATAAGTTAAAGGAATAACTAAGTTTTATATGTAAAGTATTTCCAGGATCTTAAATCCACAAGAGTGGTATTGTTAAATTGTTATGTTAGCTTCTTCATATGAATATATTCACATGATAAAGGACCCATAACTATATTTCAGGGATAAGGAGTAGAAGCACCAACTAGGTTAACTCGGTAGTGAATATAAACTGATTAAATTCTTGAATGAGTAGAATTGCATCTAGGGAGCCAGGGAGACCAAAATATAAGATGCTTAAATTTGAAGTTGTCCAGGAGATAGGTTCATAGTAAACCCATGAAAACTATGAAAAGGTAGTTATTAGAGGTAACCAACAGGTTCATAGTAAACCCAAGAAAACTATGTATTAAGGACAGTTGGCAGAGGCTAATTGGTTTGTAGTAAACCCATGAAAACTATATTTGGATTAAGAACTGACATATGTCGATAGATTCCTGGTGAACCCATGAAAACTAGGATAAGAAAAAGATTAATGGAAGTATCAGTAAGTTCAGTCAACCCATGAAAACTAGGATGAGACGTGAGTTACTGGATAAGTCCGTAGGTTCTATTCAACCCTTGAAAACTAGGAAAATGGGATTAGTTATCGAAATGACTAATATGTTTAAGGGGAGCCACAAATTAACTAAGTTAAATGACAGGAGCCTAAAGGTGCTTAGTGATCCCATGAAAACTATGAATTAGGACAAGATGTTCATGTGTAATGGAAAAGGTTACTAGTAAACTCATAAAACTAATAGGTTAATAGTGATCCTAAAACTATGATTTAAGACAAGATATCAACTTAAACTGGGACGGGGAATCTTATATATGCATATCATTATAATATATTGAAGTGTATATTTTAGCCATTGTGGATGTAAGAGCACAGTATATGGTTTATACAGGCTTTAAGATACTAGTGAGGGGAAAACCTGTCCCACTAAGCGGCTTAGTCTCACTAGATATCTAAAAGGATTGAGATGTTAGATTATTATTCATACCAAGATTTATGTCTAACTTGAAGTTTTTATTTTCCCCTTAAACTCTTGGGTACTCAATTTATTTTTCTCAGTTTGAGATTTAAGGTTTTCAGATTCTCTTCTTAGATGAATAAAGCTTCCAGAGGCTTTCAGAAGGTAGTTAATTATTTAGAGTTATCATTTTCACTATGTATTTTGATATAAAGGCAGATTTATTAGCCTTATTATATACTCTGATCAACCAAAGTGGCATCTTTATATGTCGCTCTTGGCGTATGGGTAACAATTATATTTTGCGGAACGTGGTTAAAATTTTGGGATTATGTAATGAAGTTGAATTGTTTTGAATGGAATGTAGAAAATTTTTTTTTGAATTTTTTTTTCATATTCTTGTGATCTGTGTATCAATGAATCTAGCACCGTCGTATTTAATGATCGAGGATTAATAACCATGGATGACTGCAGCATCCGTAGCCGTTAGCTTTGGACCTCAAAGTAAGCGGATGTTGCAATATCATAGTCTAGTATGAGTCTACAAAAGAGAAGTACTAGACTCACATAAATCAACATATACAAATATAAAGAATGGGAGGTCAAAATAATATACATGACGACTTAAGCTAATACTGCAACCAAATATACAACAAGTAAACAAATAAGGCTAGCATCTCAAAATAAAACACTATCACATAGGTAACATAGAGTATATCTACTCTAGCTAACCCTCATCCAAAGTCACCGAGTGCCTATACCTGTCAAGCTCGATCTAACTTGAGTATTATAAAAATAATAAACGGCTCAGACTATCCCTAAACATCCAAAATGCCGAGATCATAATGATAAGCATGCACAAATATCGAAGATATAGAAATTGGTATACTGTATTACACTAAACATCATAAGGTCTCACCAAGAAATCATCCACTAACAGACTTACATAATACATAAGGCGTAATAAGAACTATATAATATGCTATATGAAAATAAAAGACATCAATACCTAATCACCATATCCCCAAATCTACTTATGCCCATTAATGACCATCATCTCAAATATGGTGATAAGGAAACTCACTCCAAAATCACAAGAACAAAAGAGGCTGCATAAAAGAAAGTCAAATTCCAAAAATTATAAGACTGCTTAAAAGCGAGTCAAACCCAAAAGACTAGCATAAAAGCGAGTCGCAAATCACAAAATCATAAAGCTAAGCACATCGCAAGTCAAAATAAATGCAAGAGCTTCATAAGCTATAATAATGGACGCGCACTTTGTGATCCAAGACAAAAGACGAGCGCTTTATAAGTTACAAGAATAGACATGCACTTTGCGAGTCAACATAGAGGAAAAGCAATGCGTAAGTCAATACAAAAACAAGCATTTCGTAAGCTATAATAAGAGACGTTATGAGTTGTGTTCACATAAATGTGCATATTTTTACTTTCATATTCAATCTAATTTAATCCAATAAGTGAGCATATATGGTGTTTTAACATGTTTAAACCCAAATTTCAATTGTTTTCAAATTATCATATCTTCATCTTCATATAGAGGAAAAATGGTCATTTTTGTGCATATATTAATTTGAGAATTTTAATTGAATATTTTTATGTTATTTTATAGTAATTTGGATTCAAATGGAAGAGGTTTTCATGGAAAATACGTATGCACAAGAGAAAGCAAAGTAATAAAAATGGAAATAATTCAAATCATGTATTATGGAGGACCCCACATATCCACTACCTGATGTACAATTAGAAGCTAATGCACATGCTAATGAGAATAAAGCTATATGCACATATAAGTGGAGAATTAATTCATGTCCATGATAACTTAGTGGCCACATTCCTCAAGGGTAGTTTCCAAAAATATGATTAGGGTTTCAAAACTTATATAAATACCCCATATGTTCATGTAATTATCCTCTTACGCTCTTAGACTCCTTAACCTTCATTTTAGTTAGTTTAGTTTGAGGCTCAAAAATAAACAAAGCTCTTTTTTCTTTTTCATGGCTACTTAGGCATTTTTCTTATATAATTTTCCTATATACAATTTTAATTCAGTCTATTTTATTTCATGTTCTTTCCTTTTATGTTAGCAGTGTAGTTTATTTTTTATGCATGTAGATTAGCTTTTATTTTATGTTAATTAGCTCTCCTCTTACTTAGCTTGCATTTTCCTTTTATTTTTGTTTCATCTTGCAATCTACAATTGTTGAATTGATAACAAATATGATAGGCTAAACTCCTTCAATTTAGAGGTAATGAAGCTCTCTTAATCATGTTGATTCAACATTTTGCTAATTAGTGGTCTCTTTTTGTGCTTAATGAAATTGGTGAATGTGGTTAAATTTTGTTATTTAGCTATGAATTTAATAGCCAATTCTGTTGACACCAAATAGGTTATGCTTAAACAAACAAAACACAAATTACCTCTTTATCTACATATGATTATGGTAGTAAGTCATTTTAAAATTAAAATTTGAAGCTCTATATTTCTAATCGGTGGTTAATAGGTCATGCTAAGAATAGATTTTATTTTAATTTCATTGTGAGTTTTATCAGAGTTAAGAAGTGGTTTAATGGGTGTTTTATAGTTTGATGGTTTAAACTGGCTAATTAATAGAACAAATATTCCATACTTATGATAAACACATCAATTAAATTCAATAATGACCAAAAAAGAGAGATCATAATTTCATATATGTTGATTTATGTGATCAAGAGAGTGGATTTATCTCTAAATTCCCTTCAAACTCTCATACTTTTATCCATGTTCTTTTGTTAGTTTATTCACATTTTCATTTTTGCTTAGCAACACCCTCAACTTTGGTTATTTGATTGAATAGAAATTTTAAAATCTAAATAGTTCCCTACGTTCGACCTGTACTCGCCATGTACTAGAATTGTACGCCGTGCGCTTGCGGTTATTTTAATTTAAAATTTGATCGGCTTTTTTCTAACTCGATAGCAATTTGCCTATCGAACAATGAGCCAACACATGAGACAAGCATTTCGCTTGTCAAAACTAATGGTAAGCACTTCGCAAGCCAACACAAGAGATGAGCACTTCGCACGCCAAAGAGATTATATCTGATCAATAAGTGTAATATATTTTCAAGTAGTAATTAAATTAGTTTAACTTAATGTCCTATAACCACTTGGCGATACTTAAATATTTACTAAAAGAATGTAAATCCCACTCGACACAAGAGATGGGCACTTCGCATGTCAAAGCGATCATTTTTGATGGATAAATGTAACATACTCTTAATTAGTAATTAAATGAATATCGCACAATGCCCCATATCCACTTGTCGATACTTAAATATTTACTAAAATATTGTAAATTCCACTTAACTAAAATATTCAATTGAATGAGTATAAGAATTAACCGATAAAGTAATACAAATGTTCCATACCACTTGTATTGCTAAATTGTTTAACTAGATTCCTCATTTAAGTGAAGGCGGAAATTGCAAGAAAGTAATAATTGCAGAAGTCACATAATAAATTCCAAAATAGCATATAATGCCAAAGGCTAAGCACAATAAAAGCTAAGAATAGTTTATAGTTTGAATTTAATTATTTCAAATTCATTACAAATGAAATGACTTCTAATATACATTATATAAATATATTCTCAAACTTCACCTTTTAAAATTCATGGACTCATTAATTGCTCAACTATATATATTTGTTTTATACCAGATGAAATAAACTATAAATCCGAATTAATATCAAATTATATATATATATATATAATTGTTTTGAAATCTCATTAAAAAGATATGTAATTCTACAAACAATATTCCAAAAGCCACGTAGATATACAAACGTTTGCTTAGAAATAACATAGGCTTATATTTTAAAATCATATTTTCAAAACTAAAAAAAATTTCTACTTAACTATATTTAATATAAAGTTACATATTATAATCACTTGAAAATGAATAAAATTGATTTTGGAATAAGTTTGAAATCAGTAAATTATAAACAACTTTGGATTGCAAATTGCATATTTTAAACTATATATATAATAAGAAAATGTTCATAAAAATTCATGAAACTTATATCAAACTAAACCTCCTAATTATAGTAGTGAAACTAAAGAAATCAGAGCCGAAACGGAAGCTCAAATCTCAAAGAAAACAAGGCATCAAAAAGGGTGAGAACAAAAGCATGGAGGAGAGACAGGTACCTAGAGCTCATGCTCTAGGTATGGACCGGTCGACCGGTCATTTACCACTGGTTGACCAATGGGGACCTAGAATGTGAGATCCATGCTTCATTCTCTCCCCACTGTTGATCGACGATTATATCGATGGGATTCTAATGCTTTTTAGCAACATGAATTGCAACATGGATTGAGAAAAAAGCATGCATTCAAAAAGGATTCACTTAGCAATTAAAACATTGAATAATGGTGAAGTAGGAAACACAATAACTGATTTACATAAAGGAGATTTGACAAAGCATGATCTATAGGTTTGCAACTATAGAAACTCAAATCACTAATCCAATTCTCAAATATTTAACATAAAATTGTCAGAAATTGTTTACTGTTCGATCTTTCATGATTAATGATGAACAATTCAAGTAATGGCCCAAGGATCACCAATACCGAATATTTCACAAACAAATCTTAATATGATTTTTTTTTGTTTTTTTAAGATGACGTATCTTGATTAACAGCGGAAGAATTAATGGCTATCATCTTCTTCTTCCGACTTCTAATAATTACTCTTCTTCTCAGAATTCGGTTCTCTCTCTAACCCTATTTCTTTATGTGTTTCTTGATGGAGAAGAATGCATCTATATCCCAGGAGAGAGAGGACCCAATCCTTTATATAACATTTAACTCTAAATCCGGTACGTCCATCATATACCAATCCAACGCTTAAGATCAATCACAGACCTAATGTTCTAATTATAGAACGGTCTATTTATGACTTAATTAATCGGTTCACATTAAGATTAGAAACTGCATAACGTTAAAGGTAAATGAAACGTTCTATTTATGACCTAACTAATAGGGTCATATTAAGATTAGAAACTGCATAACGTTAAAAGTAAATGAAACGATTGCAGTTTCTAATAGCAGTTTTCTAACATTCTCCCACTTGACTCGATTATTCATAATATCAAGTGTTGAACATCATACTATGATAAATTGCTGAGAGTTATGGCGGTTGTGCATTATTAATTCAATGCATTTTCTTCCATATACTATAATACCAGCAATCCATCATTTTATACTCATAATTTATATAAAACAGCATAATGGTCCACATAATGTCTTATATCATAAAAGATTAAACATAATATCTTTATAAGACTCTTTCTTGTTCAAAATTACATAAAGTACGTACTACCATATTAAAATAAGAGACACATAATTGTATATCAGAAACACACAAAGAAGCTTAGAATGTCACACATCAATTATTATTAATACAACCAAGACCCATTCTTTGAACATGTTCCTTAAATTGTCTTGGCTGTAACCCTTTCGTCAAAGAGTCTGCAATCATAAGTTCTGTCCTGATGTGCATGATTGATACTCCTTATTTCTGAACCTCATCTTTCATATGTTTGGCACCTTTAGAGTACTTGTCGTTTTTTGAGAAAAACACCGCTGCAGACTTATCACAATAAATTTTCAGCGACTTGCTAATGGTGTCGACATCCACAAGTCCTGAAATAAAGTTCCGCAATCATAATGCATGAATTGTGGCTTCGTAACATTCCATAAATTCTGCCTCCATAGTAGATGAAGCAACGATAGTTTGTTTCACACTTTTCCATGATATGGCTCCTTGAGCAAATATAAACAGGTAGTCAAAAGTCAATTTTCTAGTATCGATGCATCCACCAAAATCTGAATCGCTATATCCAATCACCTCCAATTCATTGGATCTACTATACATGAGCATGTAATCTTTCGTTCCTTGTAAGTACCTTAACACTTTCTTTGCGGCTTGCCAATGTTCTCTTCCTGGATTACTTTGATACTTCCCTAACATACCGACCGCAAAACTGGTATCCGGTCTAGTACATGTTTGAGCATACATTAGGCTACCAACTACATATGCATATGGAATTGATTCCATTTCCTTTCGTTCAACATCATTCTTAGGACATTGCATGGGATTGAATTTATCACCTTTCTGTACAGAAACTTTCCCAGGTGAACACTTACATATTCCAAATCTCTCTAGAACCCTTTCGATATATCCTTTCTGAGACAATCCCAATATTCATTGTGATCAATCATGAAATATTTCTATTCCAATCACATAGGACACCTCTCCTATATCTTTAATTTCAAAGTTCGTTGAGAGAAATTCCTTAGTCTCATGCAATATGCTTAAATTATTTGCAGCAAGCAAGATGTCATCAACATAAAGGACTAGATAAATAAACTTGCTCCCACTGATCTTTTGGTATAAACAGTGATCAACCATATTTTCCTTAAAACCAAAAGATGTAATAATGGTATTGAACTTTATATACCATTGCCGGGATGCTTGTTTAAGCCCATATATTGACTTCTTAAGTTTACACACCAATTGTTCTTTACCTTTTACAGAAAAACCCTCAGGTTGATCCATATAAACATCCCCATCAAGATCTCCATTCAGAAAGGCTGTTTTCACATCCATTGATGCAATTCCAAATCATAATGTGCTACTAATGCCATTATTATTCTTAGTGAGTCCTTTTTTCAAAACAGGAGAAAATGTCTCCTTGTAATCAACACCATCTTTCTGAGTGTAACCCTTAGCAACAAGTCTAGCTTTATACCGTTCAACATTACCACTAGATTCGTGTTTGGTTTTAAAACCCCATTTGCATCCGACTCTTTTACAACCATATGGTAACTTAATGAGATCCCAAACTTCATTCTATTGCATGGTTTATTTCTTCTTTCATGGCATTAATCCATTCCTTTGACTCTTTACTTTCTACAGCATGTGAAAATGAAACTGGTTCCTTATTGATTCCTATATCATAATCTGATTCTTGCATATAAACCATATAATCATTAGAAATAGCTGACCTACGATCCTTTTGAGATCTTCTTAATGCTACTTGTTATGGTTCATGCATATCAGCATTATGTAAGTCATTTCCTTCCGGAAGTACTTCTTCATTTATATTTTGTTCAATCACCATGCTGTTCTCCAACAGTTGGAACAACATTTGGAGTAATAGTAGATGGAGGAACTATTCTAGGCAATGTAACATTTATCCTTGTTTCCTTTATTTTCACTATTTCTCTTCTAGCACTTCCACTGACTTCACCAATCTCAATGAATCTTGCATTACCAGTTTCTATAATTCTTGGACTATGATTAGGACAGTAAAACACATATCCTTTAGATTTTTCAGGGTAACCTAAAAAATACCCATTAATCGTTTGAGAATCTAATTTTTTTTCATATGGATTATAAATTCTCGCTTCCGCTGGACAACCCCAAACATGCAGGTGTCATAAGCTACGTTTCCTGTTAGTCCATAATTCAAAAGGAGTCTTTTGAACAGCTTTACTAGGAACCCTATTCAACAAATAATTAGCGGTTTTGAGAGCATATGACCAGAAATTCTTAGGTAGTGTAGAATCTGACATCATACTCCTAATCATATCTATTAATGTCCTATTGCGCCTTTCTACTACACCATTTCACTGTGGTGTACCTGGCATTGTGTATTGCGCACATATGCCATGACTTTCGAGGAATTTTGCAAATGGACCTGGACACTGGCCTGACTCATTATATTTGCCATAATATTCACCACATCTATCAGACCTTATGATTTTCACCTTTTTATCTAATTGCCTCTCAACTTCCTTTACAAACATCTCAAGGACATTCACAGATTGAGATTTTTCATGAAGCAAATTGACATAACCACAGCGGGAAGAATCGTCAATAAAAGTGACGAAATATTTTTCTCCATTAAAGGCTGGAGTGTCCACAGGTTCGCAAATATCAGTGTGTATTATTTCAAGAAGCTGGCTGCTTCTAGTGGCTTCGTTCTTATTATATTTGGTTTGTTTACCTTTAATACAATCCACACATAATTCTAGATCACTAAAGTTCAAATTTGACAAAATTTCATTACTTACTAATCTCATCCTTCTTTCTTTGGATATGTGACCTAGTCTTTTATGCCATAAGAAAGCGGAATTTTCATTCAACATGCTACGTTTTCATCCAACATTATTTATTACATTCAACAAGGAATTCGCATAAGTGTCATTTAGTTTCAATTTATATAAACCATCAATTAGAATACCAGAACCAACATTATCAGTATTCTTATATAAATCAAAACAACCAAATCCAAAAATACATCTAAAACCATAAATATCCAACTTACTTACGGAAATAAGATTTCTAGATGATGAAGGTACATAAAGGGTACTATATAAGTCTAATACATATCCACTTTCTAGAATTAGACGATAAGTCTCAATGCCTTTTATTGTGGATTTCATTCCGTTTTCCATAAAGAGAAAACGATCTTCATTTGGATTTATGGTTCGGGTCATAAAGAAATCCCTTTCTTTTTGAACCAAGCTATCTTTTCGGATAGTCATTTTGATAATGTCCTTTCCTTTTACAAAAATGACATCGAACATCCTTTAGTTCCTTCTTTTCCTTATCCTGCCCATTCTTAGCAAGTGCCTTTTTCTTCTTGAAATGACTTGATTTTCCATTCTTTTCTTTACCAGCTTTATTACTCACAAAACTTATTGAGTGATTCACTTGATTTTTCAAACGTCTTTCTTCCTGAACAAGTCCATTGGCCAATTCAGTAACATTCCACTTATCCTTTATAGTGTTATAGTTAATTTGAAAAGGTCCATATTTAGAAGGTAGCGAGTTCAGGATAAACTGGACAAGAAAAGAATCCTCTACTGTAAGTCCAAGGGAGCTTAACCTTGCTGCAAGATTAGTCCTCTCTATAATGTGCTCTTTCATAGTTCGCGACCCATCAAACTTCATGGTCATGAGTTCTGCCATAAGAGTACCAACGAGTGACTTATCAGCTGAACGAAAACACTCTTCCACAAACTACATATATTCCTTAGCACTATCTGTTTGCAGAATTGTTGACTTGATGTTGTTAGCAATAGTCATCTTAATAAACATAAGGCTCAATCTGTTATTGCATTCCCATGCTTTATGGTGTGATTTTTCTGTCTCAGTACTAGCTGTTGTAAGAGCAACAGGTTTATCCTCAAGGAGTGCCAAGTCAAGATCCTGAACACCTAAATGGAAATTGACTTTTTCTCTCCATTCAAAAAAATTAACACCAGTGAACAATGTAACAGATGAAGCATGTGTATTCATGAGAACTACTGCAAACTAAATTAAAAAAATTGAAATAACTATAAGCTCGTAGCTAACGCGATTCAGATATGTACATAATAGCATAATATAGCACTCCTTTGGGTAGATACTATCTTATACTTAACATAATTAAATACCAAAACATAAGTAAGTAATAAATATATTCAATTAAATAAAACCGACATCTTTGGATGATCAATATTTATTTAATCAAGATATCTATTAAACCTCATCATGTCAACTAGTTATAGAACAAGACTTTCCTTTGGGTAAGTTCTCAGGTTCTACCATTAGTGACGCCAGTTTTTTTTTTCTTTTTTGGTATTATTATAACTGGCAATTTCTATCAATAATCATTATGTCACTTATGTACTAAATGATTATTCTGATTTTGACCACTTTGGCGATTAACAAAATCATAAATCTCATGTGCATAATTAACTTATAACACATACTTGATTAAACATCATGAGTAAAGCATAGAACAGATCAATTGCAATCATAGGAAATATTCAGTTATTGATTGGTGGCTCTATACCAAATGTCAGAAATTCTTTACTGTTTGATCTTTCATGATTAATGATGAACAATTCAAGTAATAGCCCAAGGATCACCAATACCTAATATTTCACAAACAAAGCTTAATATGATTTTTGTTTTTGTTTAAGTTGACGTACCTTGATTAACAGCGGAAGATGTAATGGCTGTCATCTTCTTCTTCTGACTTCTAATAACTACTCTTCTTCTCAGAATTCGGTTTCTCTCTCTAACCATATTTCTTTATATGTTTCTTGATGGAGAAGAATACATCTATATCCCAGAAGAAAGAGGACTCAATCCTTTATATAACATTTAATTCTAATTCTGGTACGCCCATCATATACCAATTCAACGCTTAAGATTAATCACAGACCTAATGTTCTAATTATAGAACGGTCTATTTATGACTTAATTAATCGGGTCACATTAAGATTTGAAACTGCATAACGTTAAAGGTAAATGAAACATTCTATTTATGACCTAATTAATATGGTCATATTAAGATTAGAAACTACATAACGTTAAAAGTAAATGAAACGATTGCAGTTTCTAATAGCAGTTTTCTAACAAAAATTTCTAAGCATGTAGTTAGATATTCAAAACAGATTGTGTGAGGATTAACTCACCTTAATTACTTTGATTCCAAGCCAAAACAACCCAAGATTATAACAACACTCTTAAAATCAGCCAAGCCTTAAAACTCAATTTATTACCGACAATACGAAAGATTTATACACAGCAATTATCTAAAATTGATGAGTCAAACTGATAGAATGGGGGTAAGAAAACACTACCTTGGATTTTACTAGAGTTTCTAGGAATTTTCCTAATTTGATTTTGAGGTTTCTATCCAGGTTTTGAAAGAGCTTATGCCATTTTCTTTCATTTTTGTTTTCCGGGTTTTATTTTCTGAAGTGTATGTATAGTACATAGAAAAGAGAAACTTTGTCTTTTGTTAAATTTACTAATGGGCTTGATTATTATTAAACCCAATAAGAAACTAATTGCATTTCACCTAAGCAACAAGGTCAATTTCCCATTATTTAACCAAAAGCCTTACATTATATTTTAAAGCTTTAAACTCTTTTTGCCATGGACTTAAAGACAAAACTGACACAACAATTTATAAAATGCACTCTTTTAGTTTATACTCCCATTTAGTCACTTGTTAAATTATTAGATACCATATTCAAAATAAAATACTAATAATAATTTAAAAGAGATTTCTACATCTAAAATTTCTATTATTCTTTACAAAAGATTTTACAATCTAAAAGTCTATACTTTCCCATCAAAGAATATCAAATTCAAACTTCTTGTTTAATTCTCAAATTTCAGTACTTACGAAATCAAAATTTTCATTTAAATCATTAATTTAAATCATCAATTATTTTATTTAAACGATTCAAAATTCAGGTTGTTATAAACTTCTATCCCTTAGCAAATGGGTCCAAGCTATTCCATTCAAGAGAGAGTCTATAGTATATGTTTCAAAAAATAACGGTCTCTCCATTGAGGAGAGAACAAATAGGCAATTTACGCTTGAATTTAATTTTCTCAAGAAAAGCCTGAAAATCGTTTCTGCATTTCATTAAATCATAAGTCGATACTATCTACCCTGTATCAAGATTGATAAGGAAGGAGCGTCATCCACCGATTTGGTCTCCGCCTACAATTATGTTTGGGGATCTGGCAACCGGGCGATTTTGAGGTCACGGTCTACAACCAAATGCCTACAACATGATTTGGGTACGATTAATGTAATCGAATGTTGATATTGGTTTAATGACTATTGGTTTATCTGCCCGTAAGGATTCACAGCAACAATCTAAGGGCGAGCACGGCTGAGATTCAAATTAATATACTTTAGGGCATGTTAGACGTTGGTGGGCACAACAACGTCTAATCTTTCAGTGCCTAATATATAGATTATATTTATGGTTGTTCTGGCATCTGTAATCTTGGTTTGATCAGTAAATTTTGCAACAATTTTCAAAACAATCCATGGGATCTGCATTTGTTTTATACCTCTGAGTTACATGCCAACAATTTGGAGAAGGTGATAAGCAAAACAAATAGAGCTCGATAATTTCCCAATTTGGCTTGCATCTAGATTACTGGTGCAACTTGTTGTTTTCTGCGATGGTTTCAAGATTAATTTATGGGATGTACAATTTTGCATTAACCCGCACTCGTTATGCTTGAATTGGGTTCTTCTTCATTGGAATGTACCAGGTCTGTACAGGATGACAATGGCCCATTTGAGTTTCAATGATATATTTCTTTTTTTGGGCGTTTTACATTTTGATTTGGGATTTGGAATTATGGTTCGATTGAGATACATGTGATGATGTTCATTTTGAGAAGACGATTGAAACTAAAGTATGATGCGGCTCAAGTCATTTCTTTTTCAATCGAAATTGAATTGAGGGATCTGGAAAATATTAATATTATCATATTTTAGAAATTGAGTAATGGCGGAACCGAATCTTTTTTTTCAAATCAAATGCCGATTGAATGATTTTATTGGGGTTTGCCTGTAATTGGTTCAATTTTTTTTCATGTTCTTCAGCTTATTCAAGCCACGAAATCTGAGAACTTTAGTCAATTTTTGTTGGTTGAGTATCAGTTAGAATATGGTAAATCTTTGGCCATAATTTCATGGCTCTTGGACCTGGCGAGTATCAAGGCCAACCATATTTAGGGCTGTGTAAGTCTTATATCATTGAGTCGATTTGATGTTCTACTCGACTTAAAGGAGATTTATGGTTCTTTCAGATTTTGTTTTTGTTTGGAATGAGTTGCTAAGGTACGTGTGATGACAGTTTCCTTTGTGAATTGTGCATGAGAAACATTGAAGTTCACCGTACAAGCACTAAGGTCCGAGCTGAAGATCGTATTACTTTTTAGTACCTTGTTTTAAGATTTTTCTTGTTATTGCTGCAATGAAATGTGTGTTCTTTTTTCTTTTTGGGCTAGATCGGGTCTTCGTAAGTGGGCCAGATTGGGTAGATTGGTGGATAAAGAGTTTGTGATTTTAAGCGTCGTGTATTATTGTTTGATGCATTGTATTGTACGTGTACTATATTTGTTATTAATATATGAACCCATTTTCCAAAAAAAATTGGTTTCCGAAAATTCATTTTCTACCTCCTTCTTCATTCTTTATATTTTAACTAGACTTCATTAATATAAAACATCAATTTAACTTAACATATTAAGTTAAAAAAGAAAAATATCATTCTTTCTTATTTTCTATCTTAAAAATAAGTTAAAACAAATATTTCACACCCTTTAAAATAATGTAACACATCTTTCTATAGTTTAGAACACTAAATATCTAAGGTGTTTAAAAAGATATTCCACTTATTTAATTTCTCAGAATAAGGACGTGAAGTAATTTAAAGACTTCCTTTATTTTAAATATTAAACCAACACAATTTAATTCATTTTATTGAAAAGAAATAATTTCCCCAAGAATTATTTTTCCATAGCGTGAAAGTTACAATTATTCAACCGATACTCAACTTTTTAATTCCTTTCAGTTAAAATTTCCATATTTTAAATTTATGAATTTGGAAAACCAACTTCTAATAATGTAACATCCCCAATTCTGACGCCCGAAGCTAAGCGTTATAAATGCTGCAGTCATCCATAGTATTAACTTCAGTGATAAAATATGGTAATGTTAATGGTATCCTCAACTTTTTCGATTACATTTCAAATCCATATTTTCATATTCAGTTATATAATCCCAAAACCAATCCCAGGTTTTGATCAAATATAAATATTACAAATTACGCCAAGAGCAACTTATGAAGATGCCTCCTTGAATGATCAGACTACTGGATAGATATATCAGTCATAAATACATCACAACGGAAATAAAACTAAATAGCTCATACATAGCTAATTTTGCCTCCTGTACGTCTTTAGAAGTTTATTCGTCCAACCTACTAACCTGAAAAACCTTAACTCTCAATCTACTCAAATTAAATTTTGAGCCGAGAGTTTAAGGGGAAAACAAAACTTCGAGTTAGACATAAAGTCTGGTGTGAATAATACTATTACATCTCAATTTACTGATATTAAGTGAGACCACGTCGCTTAGCGAAAATGGTTTCTCCTCACTAATATCCTTTTAAAAGTATATCTTTTGCAAATCAGAATCCTACAATCAAACTAATTATACCAATAACAGCAAATACATATATGCATAAAAACTAGGAAATTAATGGACCATTTATTCACACTATAATTTTACTAGCTAACTATTAACCATTGACTGACTTGGGCCTACCAGACATAAACAAGAATCCAGCTTCTGTTAGACACAATACTGGGTTGACTGTCCTTTGCTTTTTTCCTAGGGTCAACTAAACCTAATGGTTTTACGGGCTCACCAATAACCTATCTTTATTCTGCATATTCCCTTCTGTGCATTGCCTCAATTTATTCCCACCCGTGACAAGCCTAACATACTGGAATTTTGGACTTATTTTAGCTAGAGGCTAATAGCTAAAGTATAGGGCATGACCTACACCAGTCCCATCTAGTCTCCTAATATCTGATTTATAAACTTAGGGTTAACTACCCTATTTATGTTTCATTTTCTGCCTTAGTGTTAGCTACCCTGTTAAAATTTCATTTCTTTTATATGGTCTTTACTAATGATTTACCCCTGAAATCATACCCTTATAAAACAAGAAAATCATATACTTTTCTTTACTCAAAATACTTATGCCATGATATATATTTTACACAAAAAATGATAATGAAACCTTATCAATGGGATTATCTGTCCGTTCAAATTAAGTTAAAACCCTTTTTAATTAAAAGATTTTAGGCCATGAAGCCATGGTAAAACCATTGAACCCTTGTTTAAAAACTTTAAACAATACCTTTCAAATCATTAAGAACAACCCTTTCAAAATCTTTACTAAAATCTTAGACATCCTCTTTTAAAATCATTTAAACTTGTCTTTCGAAAGCATTGAAAACCCTCCATTCAAATACTCAAAAATAAGCTTTTCGAAAGCATTAGGGATCTCCCCTTCGAAACACATATTATATACCTTTCAAAAGCATTGGGTTCAAGTACATAATCATGGAAACATTGCTTCGAAATCTTTAATAATTATTCCTTTCAAAACCGTTGCGTTTAACTTTTAATATAACTAAGGGTCATAAAGAACTAGTGCGAAAGCATTACTTTCGAAAGCATTTATCCCACGTAAAAGAAAGAGGATATTTTTGAAACCAACCCTTTTGAAACCATTGCCTCCGAAACCATTCAAATGCGGCTATGTGACCCTTCCGTAAACATTAAGAAGGCAGCTTCAAAGAAAAAGGAAAAAGCACCCTTTTGAATGCATTGATTTGAAAGGTATGAATGCGACAGCTAGGTTTTGAATAAGTTTGAAAGCAGCTATCCCTTCGTAGGCTTCCTTTTTAATCATAAGTAAGAAGAAACTCATTCGAAAGCTCTTTTATATAAAAAAAAAGCAAGTTGCTTAAGTAGAATCCTAATTCCAACCACTTCGAAAGCATCGTTTATAAACAAAAGTAGTTCAAAGTTAATAAGAATAGCTTTTACCTCTTCGAAAGCAAGGTTCCGACACTATACCTTCCGCCTTTCTCCACTGTACTACGTATCAATTGCTTGGTACCATTTGCTTTGGTTTCCTATATAGGTTAACAAAGGTATGGTGTTCGAAAGCTAGTATATTGAAGTGGCAAAGTAGTAACTCCAAGCAACACAGATTTTTTTTCTTTTACAAGTAATTTCTTGCCACCTAACTAGCCCTATTTTTCAAAACATAATTGGTTGCCATTTGTTTATAAAAATCTTTTCCTAAAAGTGCTGCTGAACCCAAAATTATTAATTAAAAACGTTTAACAAATAATCCCTTCTCCTTGATAAAATACATAAAACATCTAAGCCCCTTAGCTTAAATAATTTTATCATCAAGGTAAAATACTTAGAAAAATTCTCTAAAAATTACCAGAATTCACTTCTAATATATTTTCCAACATATTTAAGTTTCAGACCTAAAATCAATATACAATTGAGATAATTAATTTAAATCCAATATTAGCTATTTTCTTTCATAGGATATTCAAAATAAACCCATAATTGCTTAGAAAATTATGAAACTTAAAACTCACTTCTAAAATAATGTTTTCGACCATATATCAAAAGCAAGTCATTTGGATGTCATTTAGTAGGTTTTCCAATCTAAACTTATCATAAATTTTATATGAAACACCATAAATCATTAACAAGCATATATCCTTTCAAACAAACATAACATATCATATTATTTGCAAAATTAACTTAGGTTAAACCTTGAAATCAAAATTATCTATAAAATTGAGATGTAAATCAAATTATTCATCTTAGCTTGGTGTTAAGAGGTTGTGATTTTTTCTTTGATTAATCCCTTCAAGCTTTTACTGTTTCCTAGATCATCTTCCTTTTGATTCCTCTTAATGGTGGCCGATCGAGCTTATAAGTGTTTTGGTTTTGTTCGTAAATGTTGAAATGAGTAAGAAATGAAGGTAAGAAGGAATCCTATTCCTATTTTTCCATTATCATATTCCTCCTACTTACTTCTTTTAATTCTCTTTTTTATACATTAATTAAGGCATGAACCTCCTTATTGATTAACAAATATTAATCCTTAACCATCTATATCGTTTCATTTAATTTATCTAATTAAATTACCTAAATAATGTTAGTAAAAATTAGGGTCAATACCGACTCCTCTCTTTAAAGAACTTCGTCCTCGAAATTATGATAAGGTACTCATAACAATCAAACATAAAGGTAAAACATACCATAAAACAAGTCATAGTATCTCTAATCATGTTCTCAGTTTCCTAAGTACAGTCTCTCTCGTCATCACTCCACTGGACTTTGACTAATCTGACTATCTTGTTTCTTAGTCACTTCTCATCTCAACTATACGAATTGGTTTTCTAATTATAGTCATATCCGGTTCCACTACTAAATCATCTCACACAGTTGGTGCAACAATAGTTTTTGGATCTCGAATACACTTCCTTTGATGAGAAATATGAAAAATATTATGCACTCCTGCTAAACTATTAGGTAACTCTACTCTATACGTGAGTTTCCTAATCCTTTCTATAATAGCAAAAGGTCTAACAAATCTCAATGCCATTTTTTCTGATTTTCCAAATCGGATTAAACCTTTCATTGGTTGTATCTTGATGAAAACATGATCTCCAACTGAGAACTCTAAGTCTTCCGTCTCTTATCAGCATAATTCTTCTACTTAGATCGAGCTTCCATCATTTTAGCTCGAATTAACTCAATCTTTTTGCAGCTTCTCTAATCAAATCTTGACCAAGAACTAACCAATCCCCGGTCTCTAACCAACAAACGAGAGATTTGCATGGCCTTCTATACAAAGCTTCAAACGGTGTCATCCCTGTACTAGTTTGATAACTGTTGTTATATAAAAAGTCGACTAAGTGTAGGTGATCTTCCCATGATCTTAACAAATCTTCTAAGACTTCGTTAACTATTTCTGTTTGTCCATTTATCTGCGAATGTTAAGTGGTACTTGTAGAACACAATAGCCTATAATATATTTTTGATGATAATAACATATGTATATATTCATTTAAATGTATCTGTTATTGTTCTATTTTATTTTTCCCATAATTAAGTAAATATTTGATGAATAAAATAAATAAAACAGAATTTATATTCAAATAAATATTTTATAACAAATTCAAATAGTACAAATTTGAACTCTCACTACATATATACATTTTCAATTACATTACAATTTCAATTGCATAAAAAATTTCAATTTACAATTTTGACCTCACTACATATTCACTCATCACTCATATTTTGATGTTCAACTCTATTCTAGCTTGTATCCCGCATCTGAATTATCTGCAAAAAAGAAACTAACGCTGTAAAATTAAAAAAGAAATATTTTGCAGTTCAAAATGAAGTGTGTGTTTTCTTTAAAAATGTTTTCTGCCTCAGTTATTTGGGTTGTTCATCATCGTTTATTTTTAATCCATCATACACGAACAAATTACGATATGCACAGTGTATTCAGTGTACATGCCATAAGGCCGTGCACACCGATAAACACTTATGCGTTAAAACTACAAGGACAGATGAGCATAAGGTCAAACCCAACCAAATGGTGGATTCAACTCAGGTGCAAAACAACATACAACACTTCAATATACACATGGTCAAACCAGATTTCAAGAGGTGACAACAGAGCATCGAAGTGAAGCCTCAATCAAGACTAACCAGAAATACACAAGATTGAAGTGAAAACTTATGAACTCAAATCAGTAATAAGTGCACAAGACAAGTGTGTCAACACAACCAAACTTAGAGTGAAGCCAGTGGAACAAAATCAATGCAGATCAAAGGCCAGAATACACACCAGCCTTACAACATACAACATGACAAAGTGGTAAACCAACAAGTGAACCCAGATCAGACATGCACAAACAAAGTCTCAAAGCTTCAAAAATGCTCATATGAACATAAACACCACAAACACAAGACCAGATTCTTAAAGCATATGTGAACACAAGTGGAACCACAGAGCATACCCGATAGACCAAGTTTATTCAACTCAATGTATTCAGACACAAGTATTAACCAGACCACTTCAACGAGACCATGATAACAAAACAACCAGTGGAATACAACATCAGCTACAAACTACAACAAGAACAAGGGATGCAATAAGGACCGACTCAAGTGGAACCATCAGTTTAACATGCAACAAGACTTCAGGTATATATGGTGGTCAAGGAAAAAAAGAACAGATCCAACAAACCAATCCAAGTTCAAACCGCAAATGTAACTATCCAGACATAGCAAAGCGACATATGTATGCACATATGCATATAAGTACATACACATATATCAGGTCAGAGGCATGAACAACCAGAGTGCAGACTCAAAGCAACACGAAGACAAGACCAGTGATGACTACAGTTCAGATTTCCATTAAACGAAGCAAGCCAGAGAATGCAAGTTACAATGCAACAGTAAACATACATGAAGATTTACACATGTATTCATATATATGCATATATACATACACTTGTCAGCCTCCAAATGAACTACAGACCATACTCAACCAACAAACAGCAAGCAGTTCTACATGAATTGATACAAGTGTTCAAAAATAATAAAACAATGCAGCAGTAACATGAGTCACAATACAACATGATGAACAAGGCAACAGTTCAAATAAAAATCAAGGTAGCAGAACAAGTTTGAACTTAAAAAGTCAAGTTTCGAAAATCCAGTAGTGTGGTTCGAACAAAAAATCAAGGCAGCAGCTTGAATGAAGTCGAGGTCAATTTTATCTAAAAAAATTCAAATATCAAAGTCACAGAGGTATGAATGAGAAACAAATTCAAATGTCGTAATCATTGGAGAGATGACGCAAAGCAGTTCGAATTAATCCAACTGAGTATGAAATGAACAAGTTAAAAGTAAATCACATCATTCAAGTAATAATCATATGGCCGAGCAAAAATGATAAACGAATTAAAAAGAAATATACGAACAAAAATTAAGGGGTTCGAACCCTATAAATTTCGCACATCATCATCGGCAAATTTGTGTGATTCAAGTTTAAGAAAAACCAGAGCAAGATTCAAACTCAATCACAAATCAATAACTCGAATCGAGTTCGAATACAAGCAACTGCAACGAAGAAATTAAACAGCGAAAATCACATACCATTCAAACTCGAAGCAGCCGCAAGCATAATCACACTGATTGATGAAGCATCGAATCGTACTAGTGAATTGAGAGCATACCAGTAATTGATTCGAGCCCAAATTGTTCAAGGCGGCGACTTCAATCATAAAGCCCTAATTTTTGAAGAGGAACAAAGAACGGTCAAAAATACTACAAAAGAGAAGGGAGCGTTCTTCTTTATTATTGAGTTGAGTCGGTATACAATTTTTTATTAGGCTACAATTTATTAAATTGGGCTTTGTTTAATTTTGTGTTTATTTTGTAATTTCTATTTTAAATTGTATAACTTTCTAGTCGTGTGACTCGGTTATGAACTACGGTGGTGTAGTTCGAGAATTCGCAACTCAATTGTTGAGTTGTGGCAGTGTTTTGAGCGTAGAGTTAGGTTAGTCAATGGTGGGCATCGTAATTTTACGTGCGTAAGCGTCTGGCTACTTAATTTCTAATAGAAACCTTGGGTGCAGAACGTAGGCAGAGTTTTGCCGAAGCTGGGTAAATTTTTGTGTGATCTCTTCTGCATTATTATCTGCTATTGATTTTTTATTTCCGCAATAATTTTTATTATTAGCAGTATCACCCTATTCAACCCCCATAGAGTGAAAATGATCCTATAAGTGGTGTCAGAGCTAGGAACAAATACCATTTTTTTTCAATTTGATTTTCAAATAATAATTTTTGTTTTAAAAATTTGATTTTTTAAATGGCTTCTTTTAATAATGCTTTTGCTGAGGGTTAGTCTATAGTTAGACCACCCATATTCAATGGTGGATATGCTTATTGGAAAAATAGAACGAATTTTTTTTTGAAAACTATAGATGCATGGAATACCGTTGAGACGGGATATAGGACACTAACTATAGTGGTAGATAATCAAGAAATTGAAAAACCAATGGATCAATGGACAAATCTTGAAAATAAACTATAGAATGCTAACACTAAAGCTATAAATTCTATTATTTGTTCATTATATCAAACTGAATTTAATCTTATCTCACATTGTCTAACTAAGCAGGAATTTGGTACACACTTGAAGCGACTCATGAAGAAACCTCCCAAGTCAAAGAATCTTGCTTGCCATGCTTAGTAGCGAATATGATAACTTCACAATAGCTAAGGATGAAAATATCAAAGATGTATGGACGACTTTCTAATCTGTATACAAATCAAAAGCTCTCGAAAAACCATATACAGAATTGGAAATAGTTCGAAAAATCCTTAGAGTCCTTCCATGAAATTTTGTAGCGAAAGTTACTGTCATTCAAAAATCAAAGGATTTGAAACAAGTTAAAGCTGAAGAACTCATTGGAAATCTTACCACTTATGTGCTAGAAATAAAATTCAAGGAAGAACGTGAAGGAGGTGATACTCGTAAGAAATCAATAGCTCTCAAAGGAACAACTGAAAGTGAAGATGATGATGATGGTGCAGCAGAACTGGCGCTGATAATAAAGAAATTCGAAAGATGGAATCATAAGTATAGAAATCCAGGCTCTAAATCAACAATTGAAAAACAGAATAGTCAAAGCTTTAAACAACGCAGAAGAGCAATAGATCATCTGTCATAACTGCAATAAGCCCGGTCATATCAAGCATATTGTCCTCAAAATCGACTCAACTAAGGAAAGAAACCGAAAAGGAGAAGTTTTGCAGCTACTTGGGATGAAACTATTGAAGCTGATAAAAGCGTTGGCAATGAGAGTGAAATTTTTTTTTGTGTCTTCAAGGAGAAACAATTGACAGTGATGATGATGAGCCAAGCGAGATATCAAAACTTACTCATTCTAAATTACTTATATATTTTTATGAAGTAAATGACTGTTTTGAAAGACTTAGGGAGAAGTATGCTAAAATTAAATCACAAAGAGATAGTTTGATAGAATTAAATAAACAGCTTAATCAATTGGTTAAAAACTATCGAAATAAGAGCCCTAAGTGTGATAAGTGTCCATCACTTGAAGAAGAAATTAAAAAATCAGAAATTAATTAAATCACTTGAAAATGAAATTCTGATTTTGAAAGAAAGTGAAAACACTAGGAGATAAAATTCTATTAAAAAGTGCAATTTGTCATTGAGTGAAAATGAATCTCTCAAAATACAAGGCCAACTACTGTCTACAACTTTAGGAAAGTTCTCCAAAGGAGAAAAATCACTAAATATGCTATTAGAAAAACAAACCGTTGATACTGTTAGACGAGGACTTGGGTATACTCAATCTGAAAAAGGTAGAAGAGAAATTAATCATGTTAACTCCAAGTGCACGATTTATGAAAATATTGGAAACAATCACAATAATTTCTTGCATAAGCCCAAATACGTGAAAACCATACCAATTTGGGTTCCAAAAGGCATGAATATAAAATTCCTTAAAGTCAAACAAATATGGGTGCCGAAAGGAACAAATACAAATTGTCTTGGGTCTACACAAACATATTTTTCAATATCTTTTGTCACTAACAACCATGGACCTATAAAAACAAATAGATCACAAAAATCTTTTCTCGTGTAGGTGTGGTGGCAGGCTAAGGAATAACAACAGTATTACCTGAATTCTGGCTGTTCCAAGCATGCGACGGACGACACATCAAAGTTACTTAGCCCAGTACAAAGGTGGTAGAGTCACAATGGGTAACAACGAAAAATTATCGGTAAAGGTAAATTAGGTAACATTACATTTATCTTGATGATATATTACATGTTGAATATCTGCACCATAATCTTATTTCAATCAGCCGGTTATGTGATAAGGAAATAAATGTTGACTTTGATTCTAATTTGCGCAAAATTGTTGAACGATCATCAAAAGAAATATTTTTTTAAGTAAAAGGAAAGGCAATATATATTCTCTATCTTTTGTTGATCTCACTCTTCCAAAAAGTTTGATAGCAAAGGTTGTAAAAGTAAACTTATAGCATAGACGGTTAGGACGTGCTAGAGTGAATCTGTTAAACAGATTGAAAAGAAAAGACTTGGTAAGAGGTTAAAAGAAATATTGTTTTTAAGTAAAAGGAAAGGCAATATATATTCTCTATCTTTTGATGATCTCACTCTTCCAAAAAGTTTGATAGCAAAGGTTGTAAAAGTAAACTTATAGCATAGACGGTTAAGACGTGCTAGAGTGAATCTGTCAAACAGATTGAAAAGAAAAGACTTGGTAAGAGGTTTACCATCTCATGGTTTCAATACAGAAAATCTATGTAAAGCATATACTATGGGAAAACTTAAAAATCATCTTTTCATGCCAAGAACACTATAAGTACTTCTAGAGTCCTAGAACTATTTCATATGGATCTATTTAGACCTAACGATATTGCAAGTTTAGGCGGTAAGAAATATTATTTTGTATTGGTCGATGATTACTCAAGATACACGTGGGTATACTTCTTAGCTAAAAATTCAAAAACTTTCTCAGACTTCACTAAGTTCACAAAATTAGTTTAAAATGAAAAGGTAGTTTTTATTGTTTCACTATGAAGTGATCATGGTGGAGAATTTGAAAATTATAAATTTGAAATTTTTTGTGATGAAAATGGATTTAAACATGAATTCTCTGCCCCACGTACTCCACAACAAAATGGGGTAGTCAAGTGAAAGAATCGAACATTACAAGAGTTGGCTAGATCTATGATAAATGAGTATAAACTACCCTTGTTCTTTTGGGCAGAGGCGGTGAATACAGCCTGTTATGTAATGAATAGAGTCATGATTAGACCAATTCTTAAGGAAACACCATACGAGCCATGGTTCAACAATAAGCTAAACATTGCATATTTCACAGTTTTTGGATGTTCGTGTTTTATTTTCAATACAGGTGACCAATTGGGAAAATTTGAGCCAAAAGCCGATGAAGGCATGTTCATGGGATACTCTTCCAAAAGCAAGCTTATAGAGTATACAACAAAAGGGCGAGAACAATCATGGAGTCAATCAATACGAAATTTGATGAAGGCATTGATGATGGAAGCAAGAAAACAATCAGAAGTAATGTCGTAGAGGAGAATGAAAAAGATGAAAGTGAAAATCCAAAAGAAATTCCAACCACGAAAGAAGTCCAAAGGAATCTAGAACCATGGAGATTGAGATTCAAAGCAGATCATCCTCCAGTATTGGTAATAGGTAACCCTACCGTAGGAATTCCAACTCATTCCTCCTTTAGAAATTTATATGATTTGTGCCTATACAGTGGATTTATTTCAAAAATTAAACCCAAAGACATAGACACAGCTCTCAATGATGAAAGTTGGTTTATGGCTGTGCAAGAAGAGCTAAATCAATTTAAATGAAACAATGTTTGGATTCTAGCACGTAGACCTAATGATTATCCACTTGTAGGAACCAAATGGATTTCTAAAACTAAATTTGATGAATCTGGTAGTGTGATTAGGAAAAAAGCTAGGTAGTTGCTAAAGGTTATAATTAAATTGAAGGAATTGACTTTGATGAAACTTTTGCACTGGTAGCCAGATTAGAACCCATTACAATATTATTAGTTTTTGCTTGTTATAAAGGATTTAAACCAAGACAAATGGATATTATAAACGCTTTTCTGAATGGAATTTTGAAAGAAGATGTATTCATTGAATTATCTGAAGGATTTGAAAGTCATGAATACCCTAACCATATATATAAACTTAAGTAAGCTCTATATGGATTAAAACAAGCCCCTAGGGCCTTGTATGAATGTCTTATCACCTGTCTCCTTAAAAATAGGTTCAAAAAGGGCTATGTAGACACCATATTATTTCTAATGCATGAAAATGATGACCTTCTGATTGTTCAAATATACGTTGATGATATTGTTTATTGTGTCACTAACAAGCTTTTGTATGATAAATTTTAAAAAGTCATGCATGAAAATTTTGAAATAAGCTTGGTAGGAGAGTTGGGATTCTTTTTGGACTTCAAATCAAACAAAGCGAAAAAGGTATGTTTATCTCCCAAACAAAATATATCAGAGAGCTTGCCAGCGAATTTGGATTGACAGATGCTAAACCTACAAAAAATCCCATGACCACAACAATTAAACTTGATAAGGATGAAAAAGATAAGGTTGTTGATCAAAAGAAATATCGAGGTACTTCTTTATATTACTGCTTCCATACCCGACATTATATTCTCTGTTTGTTTATGTGCACAATTTCATTCAAATCCAAAAGAATCTCATTTAAAAGCTGTCAAAAGGATTATATGATATCTGTTGCAAACCCCACGCTTTAGTCTATGGTGTCCAAATAATGGTAACTTTGAGTTAAAAGGGTAGTAAAATGTAGACTATGCTGGAAGTCTAGTTGATAGAAAAAGTACTAGCGGAATGTGGTTTATGTTAGGACATTCATTAGTTGCATGGTCAAGTCGAAAACAGAATTGTATTGCATTATCTACCACCGAGGCAGAATATATTGCTCTAAGTGGTTGCTCTAACCAAATTTTATGGATGATACAAACTTTGTAAGACTATGGTCTAATTTTAAATGAGTTCCACTTATATGTGATAGCAAAAGTGCAACTGATCTCATAAATAATCTTGTACATCATTCTCGCACCAAGCATATAGATGTTAGACATCATATCATTAGAGATCACATTTCCAAAGAAAATATATGCACAAATTTCATTCCAACTGATTCTCAATTGGTAGACAATTTTCAAAATCCCTTCTAGAAAATATTTTTTGTCAACTTCATCTTAGTTTAGGCATTTTAGAAATTTGATTTGATCTTAAATGCCTATGTTGACTAATCTGGCTCCCTATCGATTATCAAAAAAGATAAATAGTGACTGAAAAAGTGATGAGTGTTGATATTAATCATATATTATGATTTGAGACAGTATATTTAGTAAATTTCTTTAAATATTTAAACAAATTTGCAATAACTTTGATTGGTAAAAATTCCATGACCATCTCAATTTTATCACATTTCTAACGACCATCACTCATCAAAATCCAATATAGCATGTGAAAATATGGTATTTTCAACAGGAATTTAGTTATTTTTCAATTAATTAGCAATAAAAATATCCAAATTATTCACTCTTCCTCACAGTTATGCATGGGTCAATTACTTGGAATATTCAATTATATGCTTTCATGCTCATTTAAAAGTCCTCACGGTTATGCATGTAAGGAACACATATCAAAATTAATTGTTAAACAGATGAGTTGATTCTAATCCCATTTAAAAGTCCTCATGGTTATGCGTGGTTAGAAGATGTTGAAATTCATTTTTTAAAAGAAAAATTAGGAATACTACTAATCTCATTTAAAAGTCCTAATGGTTATGCATGGTTAATAAGTATTCAGATTCTTGATATGAATATACCACAAATAGATACAACTATATGGTTTTATACACCGACATCACCCCTATCACTCTAAAGTGGAATATGCGCCTAACAGAGTATTTATGATTTTTGTTTCAATATTTATTGAAATTTAATATTTATACCCGATCGGGTATTATTGTTGTATTAATGTCTATCACTTGAACTCTATTTTTCTAACACTGTTACTCTTTTGCTGATAACAAAAAGGGGAGAGAGAAGTTAAGATTTTGGC
Organism: Allium cepa; assembly: GCA_030765085.1. Lineage (NCBI taxonomy): Eukaryota > Viridiplantae > Streptophyta > Magnoliopsida > Asparagales > Amaryllidaceae > Allium > Allium cepa. The sequence goes on along the minus strand of CM060932.1, from coordinate 967,659,512 downwards.
TAATAAATTCAAATGTTTTATTTTGCATATTCTCATCTATTTGCATAGCATATTCTTATATAGGCTCGTTGCAATTGTTTTTTATTTGCATATTTTTCATGCATATGCGAAGGGGAGCCTGGTTGTAGTGGGAGCATTCAAGTAAGGGGAGCTCATGAAATTCGTCAAGAACAAAAACATTTAATAGAGTCAAAATCTTAATATATGTTTATTATCATCAAAATGGGGAGATTGTAAATACAATAGCCTATGATTTTTGTTTGATGATAATAAACATATATATATATATTCATTTAAATGTATCTGTTATGTACTATTTTATTTTTCACACAATTAAATAAATATTTGATGAATAAAATAAATAAATAAAATTCATATTCAAATAAATATTTTATTACAAATTCAAATAGTACATATTTGAGCTCTCACTACATATATACATTTTCAATTACATTACAATTTCAATTACATCGCAAATTTCAATTTACAATTTTGACCTCACTACATATTCACTCATCACTCGTATTTTGATCTTCAACTCTATTCTAGCTTCTACCCCGCATCTGAATTATCTGCAAAATAAAATCTGGCTCGACAAAATTGAAAAAAATATTTTGCAGTTCAAAATGAAGTGAGTGTGTTTTTTTGAAAATGTTATTTTCCTCGGTTATTTGGGTTATTCGTCATCATTTATTTTTAATCCATCATAAACGAATAACTTTGACATGCACAGTGTATCACTGCACATGCCACAATGCTGTGCATATCGATAAACACTTGTGTGTTAAAACTATAGGGACAGATGAGGACAAGGTCAAACCCAACCAAATGGTGGATTCAACTCAGGCGCAAACAACATACAACACTTCAAATATACAAATGGTCAAACCAGATTTCAAGAGGTGACAACAAAGCATGGAAGTGAAGCCTCAATCAAGACTAACCGAAAATTCACAAGATTAAAGTGAACACATATGAACTCAAATCAATAACAACTGCACAAGATAAGTGTGTCAACACAACCAGAGTTAGAGTGAAGCCAGTGGAACAAAATCAATGCAGATCAAAGGCCAGAACACATAGCAGCCTTACAACATACAACATGACAAAGTGGTAAACCAACAAGTGAACCCAGATTAGACATGCACAAACAAAGTCTCAAAGCTTCAAAAATGCTCATATAAACATATACACCACAAATACAAAACTAGATTCATAAGCATGTGTGAACACAAGTGGAACCACATACCAAACCCAATAAACCAGGTTTATTCGACTCAATGCACTCAGACACAAGTATCAACCAGACCACACTTCAACGAGACCATGATAACAAAGCAACCAGACCTCACACACCAATGGAATACAACATCAGCTACAAACTGCAACAAGAACAAGGGATGCAGTAAGGACCGACTCAAGTGGAACCAGCAGTGTAACATGTAACAAGACTTCAAGTATATATGGTGGTCAAGGAAAACAGTGAACATACCCAACAAACCAGTCCAAGTTCACACTGCAAATTCAACTATCCAAACATAGCAATGTGACATATGTATGCACATATGCATATAAGTACATACACACATATCAGGTCAGAGGCATGAACAACCAGAATGCAGACTCAAAGCAACATGAAGACAAGACCAATGATGACAATAGTTTAGGTTTCCAATGAACCAAGCAAGCCAGAGAATGCAAGTTACAATGCAATAGTAAACATACATGAGATACACATGTATGTATATATATATATATATGCATATATACGTATACGTGTCAGCCTCAAAATCAACTACAGATCAGACTCAACCAACAAACAGCAAGCATTCCTACGTGAATTGATACAAGTGATCAAAATCATAAAAATGAAGCAGTTACATGAGTCATAATACAACATGATGAACAAGGCAACAGTTAAACAAAAATTAAGCTAGCAGAACAAGTTTGAACTTAAAACGTCAAGTTTCGAAAATCCAGTGGTGCAGTTCAAACAAAAAATCAAGGTAGCAATTTGAATGAAGTCGATGTCAATTTTATCTAAAAAAATTCAAATGTCGAAGTCATAGAGGTCATGAACAAGAAACAAATACAAAAGCCGTAGTCATAGGAGAAATAACGCCAAGCAGTTCAAATTTATCCAACTGAGTATGAAATGAACAAGTCAAAAATAAATCATACTATTCAAGTAATAATCGTATTGCCGAGCAAAATTAATAGACGAATTCAAATGAAATTTACGAACGAAAATTAAGGGGTTCCAACCCTATAAATTTCCCACATCATCATCGAATTTTTTTTGTGATTCGAGTTCAAGCAAAACTAGAGCAAGATATAAATTCAATCACAAATCAATAACTCAAATCGAGTTCGAATACAAGAAAATACAACGGAGAAATTAAACGGAAAAAATCACAAACCATTTGAGCTCCAAGCAGCTGCAAGCATAATCACACTAATTGAAGAAGCATCGAATCGTATTAGTGAATTGAGAGCATACCAACAATTGATTCGAGGTCAAATTATTCAAGGTGGTGACTTCAAGCACAAAGTCCTAATTTTTGAAGAGGAACAGAGAACAACCAAAAATGTTACAAAAGAAAAGGGAGCGTTCTTATTTATTATTGAGTTGGGTCGGTCTTCAATTTTTATTAGGCTGTAATTTATTAGATTGGGTTTTGTTTAATTTTGTTTTTATTTGTAGTTTCTATTTTAAATTGTAACTTTCTAGTCGTGTGACTAGGTTACGAACTACGGTGGTGTAGTTCTAGAATTCGCAACTTAGTGGCTGAGTTGTGACAGGATTTTGAGTGTAGAGTTAGGTTAGTCATTAGCGGATGTCGCAAGTTTACGTGCATAAGCATATGACTACTTAATTTTTAGTAAAAATCTTGGAGGAAGCACGTAGGCAGGGTTTTGCTAAAGCTGGGTAAATTTGTGTCTGATCACTTCTGCATTATTATCTGCTTTTGATTTTTATTTCCGCGGTAATTTTTTTTATTATTAGTATCACCCTATTCACCCCCTCTATGGTGAAAACGATCCTACAGTACTCTTCTTGAGCTTGATACCCAAAGTTTCCTTTAGACTCTTCCAGAACTCGCTAGTGAAAAAGAAATCTTTGTTAGTTACTATACTATTAGGAATTCCATGAAGAAAATTAGATTCTTCATGAATAATTTAGCTAAAATAGGTGCCGTCCTAGTTGACTTAACTAAAATGAAATGGGTACTCTTGGTCAACCTGTCCACTATGACCGATATACTTTCATTTCTTCGATTTGACCTTGGAAACCCATCTATAAAGTCCATTAAGATAGAATCTCATTTCCAAACTAGAACATCCAAAATCTGAAGTAGCTCACTTGGTTTTTGATGTTCAGCTTTTACCAGTTGACAGTCAAACACTTCTTCACCTATAAGCCTACATCTCTCTTCATACCCTCCCAAAAGAAACTCCTTTTCATCTCCTGATACATATTATTTCCTCCAAGATGAATGGTGAAATTTGAACGATGACATTCTCTAAAAATTTCCTTCCTAATGTTTCCCACATTCGGAAAATACAGTCTTCCTTTCTTCCTTAACCACCCATTTTGGTCAAGATAGAAATCTTTCAAGTCATTACACTCTATTTCATTCCTTAGTTTTCTGATCCGTTCATCTAATAATGGATCTTCCTCTTGCTAAGAAGCAATCCTTTTGATCGTCACTGGTCGAACTTCTAAACACGACAACGTAGCTGTTTCCTTACTAGAACTAGCTTCAGATCTCCACTGTATTCTACAAGTAGTCAATGCTTCTAAATCTTTCCACTCAGCTATCATTTCCAACACTGCATTTGCTGTCTCATATTCAAATCCTTCTGAGAGAATAAATACCTTGGTGACTTATGATCCATATGCAATGCGAATCTTTCTCCAAAAGGTAATGTCTCCACATCTTCAATGCAAAAATTACTATACCTAATTCCAAATTACGAGTTGGATATCTAACTTCATGCGGTCTAAGCTATCATGAAGCATAAGAAACCACTTTACCTTTTTGCATTAACACAGCTCCTAATCCTGTTCCACATGCATCCATATACAACATTAAATCCTGATTCCTCTTTGGAACACCTAATAAAGGTGGATTAGTCAATTAATGTTCCAATTTCTGGAATGCCTCCTTACACTTTTCAGTCTAAAAAAACTTCACATCTTTCCGAGTTAGCTTAGTCATCGGTGCCGCTATCCGCGAAAAATCCTTAATGAATCTCCGATAATAACCAGCTAATTCAAGAAATCTCTTTATCTCGGTCATTATCTTGGGTCTCTTCTAGTTATTCGCTGCCTCAATCTTAGCACGTTCTATGGACAACCTTTTCCTTAAGACTACATGACTAAGAAATTGTACTTCCTTCTTCCAGAAATGACATTTCAAAAATTTCTCTTTTACTTGATGATGCCTCAACGTTCCAAGCACTACTCTAAGATAAACTTCTTGCTCTCTTTCATCTTTAGAGTATATCAAAATGTCGTCTATGAACTCTAACACAAATCTGTCTAAATGCTCTCGAAAGATTTTATTCATCAAGTCCATGAAAAATACTACTTCATTGGTTAGTCCGAAAGGTATTACTAGCCATTTGTATGATTCATATCTTGTTCTAAACGCCATCAAAGGAATACTATCCTTTGCTACTCTAAACTAGTGGAACCCTGTTACTAAATCCAACTGGGAAAATACTCCGGCTCCACTCAACTGGTCGAACAAATCATCAATTCTTGGTAGCGGATATCGATTCTTTATCGTCTTCTCATTCAACTTATGATACTCGATGCATAACCTTAACAATTCGTCTGCTTTATTGGAAAACACTACGACTGCTCCCCAAGCGAACTACTTGGTCTGATAAAGTTCTTACCTTCTAATCCCACCAACTACACCTTTAGCTCCTTTATCTTGGTAGGTGACATCCTACTTGGTGGTCTACTCACCGGTTCTGCTCTGGGTACTAAATCAATCCGAAACTTAATGACTCGTTTTGGCGGTAGTCCTACTTCGGGCTCAAAGATGTCTGTGAACTCTCTAATAACAAAAGCTCGGTTCAACTCGTCTTCTTCCTCCATAACACCTAACAAAGCATTTAACCCAAAAATATGATTTTCTACGGACTATATAATCCGATCACTACAACTAAGGTGTTTAAGTGATGTTTTCCTATTATGGAAAAATATCGTAGCATCATTCTTACTTAACCAATCCATACCTAATATAATTCCGAGCCCACAATTCAAACCCTAAGTGGTTACATCCCATCCCAAGGGTCGCATGCCCTCCTATCGAATTCGCAACCCTTACGGAAGTAACTAGGTATGAGGGTTCTAGGTTAAGCTTATCTACCAAACAATGAGATATAAAGAAAGCGATGCCCCGGTATCAAATAAAACTCTGACTGATACAACAAGAATCAGAAGTCTATCTCCCAACACAACTTTTCCTTTCTCCTCAGCTAATGGTCTTAAGGCAGCTGGTACCAATGCAAACATCTTGTCTTTATTGTCCATGGTCGGTTCCTCACACTGGTTCTTATAATGTCCAATCTGATCACAATTAAAGCACCTTACCTCTTTCTTATAAGTAGTTTTCTTCCCTTTGCCTATTCGACGCTCGTGAGCATAATGTCCCTTCTTATCGCACTTATAGCAAACTACTTTAGCCTTCTTCTTGGCTGCTTCTCCTTTCTGAGCGCTTTTCTTATGAAAACCTTTTCTCTTCTGTTTGTGCCCACTTTGAGATTCCCTTGCTATGTTACCATCATGAAAAGTGTAACGACCCGTAAATTTTGATAACAATAAGTATTAAATTAAATAAGATTTTGGAATTTAATATTGGAAGAAAGTAGAATTTATTATTTATTAATGAGAAAAATAACTAGAATGTAATTTAATAATGTTGATTTAATGTAACTGATAACTATTTAAATGTAATTTAAATCAATTGAAATAATTATAAAGTTAATTTGGTGATAATTGTAAATAAGGAAATAAATTAAATTTGTATTAAATGGTGAGATTGTATGTAATCAATTGAAATTGAATATGAAATCAGCTCTGCTATGAATGACATGTGCAAATGGATCGTTGATATTTGTAGGATTTGATGTGCACTCATAAAGCAAGGGTAGTACGTGGGCGCCCTCTTAGGCCAGGACGGGTCGTGATCTCCATAATGGACAATCTCTTACCCTGGATCAGCTCGGATAAGCATTCTAGTATCCTAGCGTACTGAGTGCCATGGACTCGAATATCGAGAAACTAGGACGTTGACTAGTCCTTATCTCTATGGGGTTGGTCATACGAGTGTTATATATCCAACGCAGTGAGTGAGTAAATGTGAGGATGGATGATGGATGCCATATTTGTTTAACTATTTTTATCACCTTAGGTATGTCACATGATGTAGATATTACCGATGCCGATATATAGACATCCTTAGAGCATCTCCAATAGTTCAAAGTGTGGATATATGATTTTCCACACTATGAATTATTGGAGAGCAATATTCTCCGATGGAAATCAGGTCGTACGCCTATTCAACAACCACCTGAACCTTGGAGGAGAAATTGAGGCACCTATTTAATAGGGGTTTGGGAACCAATCGCATGTTCAACAAGCGCCTCAAATTGAGGCGCCTCAATAAATCTCATATTCCAAAACTCTTGCCTCTTATTTCTACACTATATCCGTACTCTGTTGCAACTAAAATTGGGTGCAGAAATCTGATTATCTGATATATACACCGCCGTTAGAGATGCTCTTAGTACTTTGATGTGTAGTACCTCCATGATCACTATCATAGAGTAGCATATATTCGATGTTATGTGCTAACCCTGTGGATGCATGGGCAGGTCACGTATGATTCTCCTTACCATTTGTTCCATATACTATATCAACTTTTATAGTGTTTTGAGATTATTTATCGCTCACACCAGAATATTGTCTGCCTTGGAGTTTTATACTTTGCTTCTTATTATTTAAGGTGCGCTTAAATGAGTAGACTAGATAGCAGGTGTAAGCAGCACTCCTAGTTGGGAAAATGGATTAGGATATAGTGACTAGCAGGTGTAAACAACACTTTGAGTTATGTAGATGGATTATCACATAGTGACGTTTTCTCATATTTATATTTTGAGTTGACAATTTTCACTTACTATTATTAGAGACAGCTTGTCATTTGATTTTATTTAGCTGTATATAATTGTAAGAGCCTATGTACTCTGATTCTGCGATTTATGTGGTTATTATTGTCTTTCCTGTTTTATATCTATGATGACTATTATATTTTATCTGATATGCTATGAGATATACGACAAGTTATGTGATTGTGTGATATTGTATTTATTTCTCTTCTCTTCTATTCCATTCTCTTCTTTTTTTCCTCATCTTTACTTCATTTTCTTTCCTTGACAGTCTTCCTACATCAATCGGGTGCTCGAACAGCACACTGTTCGATTGTATGAGCATCGGTAATGTAAGGTGGTAGTCACATTTGGTTATGAGCTTAGGTTACGTAATTAACCTGAGTTGATACCATGATCCAGTAGAGATAAGATAAGAGTTGTCACCTTAGACTGGATTGAGGATTTCCCTATATGCGAGAGAGTACGTATTTATATATAATTTGATCTTCAAAACTATATAGTAGTATATATAGTATATAAGCTGTATTGCACACACAAGCAATGTCATTGCAATTTTCTCTATAAGAGACTGATCATCCTGATTATAAATTAAGAATGATGGCATGCAAGAAAAGTTGATATTGAGTCCATCTTCGAAGTTGAGGAGTGGATAGGATAGGGGACCACTAACCCCAATTTACGAAATATGTTCATAGAGATGACATGAAACATTATTCTGGAATGCCAAAGTTGCTCTAAATGATTATGGTTCTCAAGTGCAAATGCCTAGATCCTACTTTGCCGAGCTGTATACAGAATACATGAGTCTAGGAGCCAGACCGTTACCTCGAACAGAGTCAACTATTTAGGTGCAAGACAGGACAATATTTATGAAAGGATCTTCGATGACTTAGAGTAAGATGATACAGCGAGGTAGAAGTTAACCTCTAGATAATTCCAGAATAAAGTGGTAGAGTGCCCTTACAACTTTAATTCTTGAGGATCCTTTACTTGAGGTTAGTTCATAGTTCGCATGAACAGAAATTTATCTTGACTTTTCACAGTTCGACGTTGTTTAGGAAGTTTGCCGATTTGATGTAAAATGATATGATCGTGTTAAAGTATGTGACCGAATTTGATGTACTATCGAAGTACAGTCTATCTCTCATTGATACTCCACACAGTAAGAGTAGAATTTATCATTAGAAGTTATTGATTGTTATATCGAATAGAGCTTCCGAAAGTTGATAGAAAAGGCTTTATGATGTGAGAGCCTGAACCTAGTGTGAAGGATTGTCCCATATAGGTTGAGTAGGGGCAAAAGATGGAAGCATATGCGTCGAATGCCATTTTGATTTCGTCGAGTGCTCCGTCTATTGAAGAGAAGGGAAACAACATTACCATTTGAGGTAGTCTTTCCATTTATGGCATTTCCATATATGTATTATTTGACATTGAGGTTTCACATTCCTTCACATCTAGTGATTCGTAGATAAATTGGAATTCAGACCTGAAATTGTTAATTGACCCTCAAATTATAATGGACCTTGTTGAGGGCTCCGTCAGACTGTACATGTCTAACATCCCATATTTTGTCATCAAAAATTAATACTAGGGATAACTACAGCATCTGTAGCACTTAGTTTCGGGATTCAAAATGGAGGAGTTTTGCAACATTGTTTGTCTACACTTAGTTTATACATGGTTTGTCGAAACTCTACCTTATCGCATCATGGACGTCGATTTATTTGTTTGTTTTCTATTGATTGCTCTAGTTCTAATTAGGCTTAGTATTATAGTCTAGGAATTGACTGACTAGAGGGGTATGGAATGCTGGTGGATTGCGAGAGGCTGTTCATGATGATAGGGACTAGATGAGAAGACGGTAGTGTTTGGCTACCCATCTGATGATGAGGAAATGGTAAGCTTTCTATATTTGCTTGATATCCCACATGATGAGTTGTCATCAGTGCTTGTATCTAGCGGGTGTCCAAACGCATTCGATTAAGTGATCAGATTACTAGCATGCAGAGATTGTATTCGATATCGATCTAGTTAGACGTGCTAGAACAATAGTTATTCCTTTAAAGTAAATGATGCCCAAAGAGCAGAGAAGACTAAAGGTGCAAGTAGATAACCTATTGATGCGAGGGTCACTCATGGAAGCACATTTGAGTGAGGTGCACCTATAGTGGTCGCCGCTAGGGCGGATGGCTCTTCGAGGTTGTACATCGATTATCGTGAGTTGAGTGAGGTGACGAACAAGTATTCATTCCCACTTATTGATGGCTTATTCGATCAACTCTATAGCATGAACGTGTTCCCTCAGTTGGACCTTGCGATGGCATTTCATCCACTGAGAGTAACTTGAGACGGTGTGCCAATCACACCATCTTATACGCTACTTTGATTTTTGATTGGTTGGTTGGCTATGCCATTTGGGTTAACCATTGCATAGCCAATACATTGAAACACTTTGTTGATTTATTAAACCGTATTTTGAGGAATCACTTAAGTGAGTTTGTACTTGTTCTCGTTGACGATACTTTCGTCTACCCATGGACAAAAGAGGATCAGAAGACAAGATGGATGATTATGTTGGAGGTGTTGAGAAAACACGGACTGATGATGATGAGAAGTTCCCTTGGATTGGCAAGACGTTATATACATTTTATCAAGGCCTTCTCAAAGGTAGCAGCACCATTAACTGATTTGATAAGAAGAATCAGACTTTTATTTGAGATACGAGGTGTAGCTACGCATTAGTGAGTCTGATAGAGAGGTTGACGAGTGCACCGATGTTACTCATTCCAAGTAGACAAGAGGAGTTGATCGTACACATATGCCTATGGAAATTAACTATACACTATTGATACATGAAGGTAAGGTTGTCGCATGTGCTAGTCGAAAATTGAAACCATTTGAAAGAAAGTATCCGACTCTTGATTAAGAGTCGATGGAGATAGTGTTCGCTGTGGAGATCTGGAGGCATTATCTATTAGAAGGGGAGTTCTAGTTGTTCAGTTATCCCACTTTGTTGAAGTACCTCTTCTTTGAGAAGGATCTTAACTTTCACCAATCACGTTGGTTGGAATTCTTGGTCTCCTATGACTTCGATATTTCCTTGATGTTCATAAGGGAAATGTGGTCTTCGATGTTTTGAGTTGGAAACATACTAGTTTAGAAAAGATATTCTTAGAGTGGGCATTGCTCGAGTTTATCACTGGTTATGACGCCAAATCTCGATGTGAGCTAGTGCCAAAGATGTTGGCGAGCTTTACTATCTAACCTACTTTGATTTAGCAGATTGGTACTGGTCGGAGGCGTGAAGATTGATCATTGTAGATTATGGCTAAATTAGAGGAATGGGTAGGCTATGTAGAGGTGATGTAATGCAGACTCAATTGTCTTTAGCTTATAGACAAGATCATGAAAATTTTCATACATAAATAAAGTAAGTTGTTCTACAAATACATTCTCTTTTATAAAGCTATTTAAAATTGCACTTTTAACGTCCATTTGATATAATTTGAAGTTATGGTGACAAGAGAAAGTTAAAAAAGTACATGTTGCTTCTAATCTAGAAAAATGAGCACATATTTCTTCATAATCTATATACCTTCTTCTTGATTATATCCCTATGCAACAAGCCTGGCTTTATTTCTAGTTATATCTCAACTTTCACTAATTTATTTTTGAAAACCAATTTCATTCCAATTGTATTTTGGTTATTTGGTCTTGGACCCAATTCCTAAATATCATTACGGTCAAATTGAATTAATTCTTCTTGTATTGAAAGAATCCAAAAATCATCGTTCGATGTTCCTTTATAATTTTTGGGTTTAATATTTGGTATAAAAGCTACATGACCCATTTGATTTCATTGTCTTCTAGTTTTAATATTATTATTTACTTCACCAATTATATTTCCTATATGATGATCTTTTAATGAACATAGAGGACATTTAAGTTCATTTTGAGTTTCTTGTTGTAACAACCCTGAATTTTGAATAATTTAAATTGAAAATATTTAATTAATTTTAAATATTTGAATGATGGTTTGACTTAAATTTCAAATTATCAGAATGAATTTGGCGACTAAATTTTAGAATTTAATCTATTGAAAGTTGAATAAAAATTTGAATCTTCAATTTTAAGCCGATTAAAAATATTTTAAAAGCTTAGAAAATTCACATTGATAGTACTGAAGATAATAGAAGCTTCAGAATTGAATTTGAAAGTGATTCGTACAGTTTTGAAATTTTATCGTTTAAATTGAATTTAAAAATAGCCTTCCGAGGCACAGTCTCGGAATTTGACGAAACCAGTTCCATTGGGTCCGTAATGTTGAATTATTACCGGATTTCAAATTTCGTATTTATTTGAGTTGTTTTGTGAGCATACGATGTATAAACGCGTTGATAAAAATTGATGTTGAGAAAAACAAATTGAATTCAAAATGAAAATAATAATAATAAAATAATATGATATCTTTTCACCAGCATCCCAAAAATAACGCCGTTACATACGCCTTTAACTACGCAGAGAATCACGAAGAAAATCGTGTAAAGTATGTCTCTTTCTATTTTAAGTACCCCGATACCCCTTCCTTCATCACTTCAGAATCAAACGAAAAAAAAATTAATGGCGGCTTTGTCCTTCGATCCAAATTAGGGCTTGCTCGATTCCTCCTTTCCAAGCTAGGGCTTGATTGAATTCGAAGGCGCTGGCTTGCTCGTTCGATTCTTCGCCTCGTTCGCGGCCGCGTCAGGCAAAGGTGAGTGATTCTATCACTCGCATCTAATTCAAATTAGTAAAATTTTTGTTACTCGATTTTTAGCTTGTTCAAAACTGTGATTTTCGTTGTTTGAATGATTGATACCCTTGGTTTTGATTTCTGAGTTTGATGATTTTTGAACTGTGACTTTGGTCTTGTTTTTGAGTATGGGGTTTCATGACTTTGGCCATCACCATTGCTTTGATATCGAGTTGTACTCTGTGGATTTGGCCTTACTGCCCACTGTTCGACCTTGTTCGATTCCACTTGGTTATGCTTTTGGTCTCTCAGCTATGAATTATATTGTGATATCTTCGTCACTGTTTTGCATTTTGGGTTTAAATCATGACTTGATGGAGTTGTTGCCATTACTGTTGGTCTCGACTTCATCTTGTCTGCACCTAGTTGATCAGGTTGCATACTCCCTGACGCCTTTACGTGCTTTGTTTATCTGCTGGCATGTGATTCAGAGTGCTTTACATTTCTCTGTGAAAATTCGTGGTTCATGTAGCCTTGCATTGTGTTGAGTCCTGTAACAGTGACTTGACCTCTGTATTTGGTTAATGAGTTCGATCATTGGTTCAAGTACTATGCGTGCTTGTTTGTCTTGGTTCGATTTCTATTATCTACTGTTTTGATATGCTTTTGCGATCATGTTTTGGCTTTGTTGGCATGTTTGATTTCGTTTTGGCCTTGGTTATCACGGCTCTGAGTTGATTTTGAGATAGTTTGATTTAAGTTGCATTTTATGTTGGCATCAGCATTGACCTTTAATTGTTGTGTGCTGTGGTGCCATATCTATGGTGCCCTCACCTTCATACTGCTGTGTTCATATAGTTGTATCCTTTTGTTGGCGATGCTTGAGATTTATCTGACTTAGTTTTGAATTTTTGTTCCTCGGCTCAAGCATTGATATTTGATAGTTTTCATTACCCTGTAGCAAACTGTTTCAATTGTGCATTCGACAATTCTCTTCATTTTGAGCTTGTCTCTATTGTCACCCTGATCTAGCGCCTGTAGTGTTGTTGTCATTGACTTGAGTTCGAGTTGTACTTCATGCTAGCATTTTTTTCCTCTGCCTTTACTTAGTTTTGGGACTGACTTCGAGTCTGTTGTGATGCTGAGGCATTTAACTTGTTAAATGTTGTGCCTGTTACACTGCCTATTTTCATATTTTGTTCGTTGAGATGTTTGCATATAGCCTCGGGTAACTCGAGAATTTACTTAGGGATTTGAAGTATTTGGCCCGAAGTTTTTCTGTTGCTAGTTATGTGATGCTATGTAGTTCAAACCTGAACTGTTATTTTTGGAAACTGAAAGCAAAATGTAAGTCTCAGGTCAATGTTAACTAAGTTTAACCAATGATTAAAAATGAATTCAAGTTAGCTTTGAAAAAAACCAGGTTTTGGGATAAACATGTTTTAAATTGAATTTGTTTTAAATAACTCAGAAATGATAAGTAAAAGAAGTGGTTTTTGAATTGAATTTAAATGAAACCTGTAATTGTTTCAGATTTCTAAAATAAAATGTAAAAGTTGAAATCAAGTTTGGAAAACAGGTATCTAAATCGAAGATTTAAGTTTGAATTCAAATAAATTTTTGAATCCTAAATTTAAAAAAAATGGATTTTGAAATTTAAAGCAAGACTTAAACTAAGAAAAAAAATCATTATCTACTGATATGCTGATCTGTTTGAGCTTAGTGTAAGACAATATTGGTTGTTATATCCTAAACTGAAGATTTAACATATGGTAAGTTAAAAACAGTTAGTTAACAACTCTAAAAAATTTTAGAACTGTTTTAAAATTTTTAAACCCAGGTTTCAAATATAAATACAAGGCACTGTTGTGCTAAAGTCACTGCTCTTCTGAACCATTGCCTAGTTTGAAGTCTGATCAGTTTGGGTGTGAAGTTGATCATCCTGACTTGTTTCATTTTCCTGCATTGCTTGAGCATTAGGGTGGTAGCTTGTGTTTGTGAATTTGATGAAGGGGTTTTGCCTTGTGGTCTACCCATTTGAAGTGGTCACTGACCTGAGTCTTGTTGCATTGGTTATCTCACTTGATTTTTGTTTGAGCTTGTACACTTTTACTGCACCTGTGTTGAAACCAGTTTTAAACTCGGGTTTGACCTTGTGCTTGGGTGAGAACTTTCATTGTGCATTTCCTGATCTTTTGCATGTTTCACATGCTGTAGTGGCGAGGCAGTACACGCGTGCGTATACTGCAGCCCTACTCGAGTTGACGTTTTAATTGATTTTTCAATTGTTTGAACTGTTTCGTTTATTCAATTCAATATATTTTGAATCGCATTTTGATTTGGTTAAATTTGATGATTTTGTTGTTATTTGTTGTTTACGCAAATTCTGATGTTTTAGAAATTATCTTCATTGAAAATCCCTTCATCTGTCTTCGTTGATAATTTGAATTTGCTGATTTATTGTTTAACACTGTTAAGTGTCATATTTACCGTTATCCGATTTCTTTGTTAAAGGATCAGATAGGTGAATTTATATTTGACTGTCGTCTAATTGTTATTTGATTATTATTGCCTCTATGCACTAATAACTGAGTTTGAATTAGACTGACCCGTGTATTATTTTCTTTTGAATGTAATACACGGGTCAGACCGAGTATTTTACAGCTTGAAGATTTTCAGGCAGCGAAGTTAGAGAGAGTTTGGGAAAACGCTTCACTTTAGCTTTTCGGGGATTTATTTTGTACTTAAAGAAATATTCCGCTGTATAAATTTAATTCATTGTATAAACTCTGATATATGTACAAAAATTCATTTATGTGAAATATAATTATTCTGTGTTTCTGTGGCTGATTCTGTTTAAACTCTATAAACTGAATAACAATCTGTCATTTTGAACATTTCAAGTTGGTTTAATTACCGACTAGGGGCGGTCAGAAGGGCGGGTCGTTACACTTTTGACAACCCATACCTTAATGGGTCCAAAATTTCACTAAACTGAAAACCCAATTCCATCAAAGTACGAATCATTGGTTTGGTATCCTACAAATAAATAAATGCATATCAGAGCACTATTGATATAAACTCATAGCGTAATAGTAAAGTATAATGAAATATATAATTACTGACCATGGTTGACACTTTTGAGATCAAATGTCCTTATCAATGTTTAGAATGCATAAAGGAATATGTCTCTTCACCATTCTCTCCTTCCACCAATACCTATCCCTCTAAAGCTATTCTATGGGTTGTAATGAGGAGGGATTAAAACAATATTCTAGTGACCGGTGAGTTACACACTTGATAAATAACACTGTCTTATGTCGATTTCCTTCCATCATATGTAATGTATTTTATTTTACTTAGTCATCGTGATTCCATGTACACGTATGATATGCCCTGTCTACCCTAAGTAGACAACAACTACATACATATGTGTATATATTTATATAAGTACCACAATCCTCCTTTGGACCAAGATACTATCCTCTCTAGTATCCATAACTCAACATGATCCATCATCAAGTCCCCATCGTCGTGCATATCTAGGAACTCTTATAGTGCTTAATAACGACGTCACAATAGCTTAGCCATACCATATTTTGTCCTGGGGATTCACCTAGCCGCTTCATATTGTGTACTCAACTCTATGAGTTATTAAGGACTCCACTCTTTGGACTACCCCAATTGTTTGGAAGATCACTCTTGAGGGTTATCTCTATCCTTGCTCCATAACAAACAAACTAGCAAATAATTGTGGTGGTGCATGACCTAAAGTAATCTACACAAGTACAAGGTGTAGCCCACTAGGTGTATCTTTGATATCTTTCCGTTGATCGCTTAGGACCAATGACATTCTCGACCCATGTACTACTCCTATTCCCTAATGTGGTACCAAACACGCTAACATAGTTCCAAGCCTTGCTCATCATCCCATTTAGATTGCCTAATGCAATCAAGGTAATGCCTACTAAAAGATTGAAACAGGCTCTTCTTGGGTATTCCTTTACCTATATGCAAACGTATATAATTCCTTAAGCCCTACATTTGGATATGTCCCACATCAGTATAATATATACACAACTATAAGTAGCCCGTTACAGTAGGCAGAATTCTATTGCGTAACAATACTAATCTCGTATTCCAGCCTATTTTTAATGACTATGTCACTCTTAACTAAGCTAAGATATAGCTAAACTTAATCATTCACATCTGTATAAACGTGTGCTTCAGGCCACACATGAATATGTATAAGTATATTCATTCTTATTTCATTATTATGCCTCCAACGTTCAACTACTTATTCAGTAATTTTATCTAACTGATCTTAGTTTCATTAATCTTTGTTTAATATCATTTATCACTTTCCTTGAACTTAAATGATTTAAGTATCTTTTACTATTTACTTTCATCTCTTATTATTGAATCTTATTTCTTTCCATTTTAACTCTTACTATCCTTCCTTGTTTAGTGGACTTCTCATATTTGTATATTTCATATACTTCTTGCTTTATTCATTTTGTGACTTACCAACCTTTTCATTGTTTACCATTTGATTTCTACCTTGTCCTTGTTGCGTATACATACATTCATACATACATACATGTTACTATAAATATACACGTTAAGCTTTTGAAGAGAATATGTCGAGTTTGACAATAATAAGGGGTATTGAGCCAGAAGAGAGTCAGATCATCAAGCATTCAACAATTAGTAAAGGACATCAAGCTTTAAATACTTACAAAGAGATGTCGAACATCTAAAAGCAAAGGATTTTCGAATCTCTATGATAAGAAAAATGTTGCATACTCAAGTAATTAACAAATATAAAAAATTTGTCGGACCTCTATAGATGCCGATCTCCAAGTGTTTAACAAATATAAGAGTTGTCGAGCTTGAACAAATTAAAGAGAAGGTGTCAAGCCTCAATAATAGGGCTGTCAACGAGTACCCGAAAAATCTGAAATCCGTCCGTATCCGTATCCAAAATATGAAAAATTATCCGATATTCGAAAAAGGGATACGAATACAGATATGGCCATATTCGTATCTGATAATTATCTGTTCGATTTTTATCAAGATTATAGTATTTTTTATGTATTTTAATACATAAAATGATTGTCGTTTACTATTATATCCTGGTAAAAAAATTAATATGTATATAAAAATCAATTTTTTACTGCTTATCTTAGTGTATTTATTATTTCTATATATTTAGTACAAAAACAAGTTTATAATAAATCAAAATTTTCTATTTATTTATTTAGCTTTATCGGTTATGAATTGGTTGAAGAATATCCGATATATGTCCGCATCCGCGGATACGGATATCCGATATCCAAAATCGATTTCGGGTATGAATATAGCACTATCCATATCCGAAAGTATCCGTTTACAGGCCTACTCAACAACCATAAGGTTGTCGAGTATGTAAGGCAGAAAAGGTGTCAAGTCTCAATGACAATATGGAATGTCAAGCACATAAAAAACTAAAGTAATGTCAAACATTAACAACAAATCAAGGTGTCAAGTTTACAAGATAACGAAGGTCTGAATCAACAAACACACACACACACACACACACACACACACACACATATATATATATATATCAAGCTTCTATAATGCAAAGGCCACCGAGCCTAGAGATAACCAGATTGATAAAGATGAAAGGGAAGGTTCAAACCACTACAACAAGGAGCATTGCAGAACAAGCAAAAAGGAAGATGTCGAGTAATTAGTCTCAAAATGAAGATGTCGAGCTTCTAGAGATAATTAGTTTATGATACACTAGTTATCATAGAGATACTACCACGATAACCATTGTCGTGTACCTACCATAATAAAGGCTATTGAGTAGCTACCAAAGGATGATAGTATTGTTGAACTTATAAGAGAAAGCGATGCTAAGCTTCATCCATGTAGAGAGGATGCCAAATCTCTAAGAAGGAGGGGATACCGAATAGTAATGGTTTGAACATATAACATATATCAAGCCGAGCGGACACTTGCCAACCAACTCGCCTGCCATATCTTTATAAATGGGCCCCTTCTGCTACTTGCGAGAGCATTCCTTCTTACCCATTTCTTAAATTTTAAAAGTTATAAGCCCTAAATTGATTTGGGGATTTTAGAGCCGATTGTATTTTGTGAACTTTTACACATAAGGCCTTAAACAATAAACTTTTTGCATAGCATGCTTCTATTGAATGACTGTCTTTTGGAATTGAGTTTGAATAACGAACATTTATATTACTTCACTTGGACTCGAACTGGACTTGCATATTATCCCAAGCTTGCATAAGTCTACTTAATCCCTTATCCAAATTAGTCTTAGCTTGCCTTGCATATTTGGTTAACAAAGAAATTTGTTAAAATTTTGGTGCTAGAAGGAGGGCCTGAACCTTCGGTTTCCTTCATATCTTAACAAAGGACTTTAGGGACATTCAGTTTCCTACATATCTCTACAGAGGACTTTAAATACTCTTTATATCCAGTTATTCCTATTGAGGACTTTCTATATCCTGCATAACTTATCAAACCGTATAATGACTACCTCCGAACAAGGATACTCCAAGCCTTACTTTCCCAAGTTAACTTACTAAGTGATCCATGGTCTTCAATTCCATAAGGAATAAGTGTTAAGAGAATCGGCATTGATGGCTTTAACTATAAAGAGACGAGTAATTCCTTACGACATAGATAATTATAGTATAAATCCATTCCATCTGGGATCTACCCGAATCTTCACTTATTATCTTGCTTTAAGAAAAGAAACTAGAAAAGGAGCGATCTGTTCTCGAAAACGAAAAAAACTATACAGTTCCAAGGTGAAGGAATTATCCTGGAAAATAAAATAACAAAAGATTTCGATAAGTTTGCTTAAAAATGGAAGGGATTAATCAATCGCACTCCCACATCAATCAGACTTCGAAATTTTTTTAAGAGAAAACTTTCCATTCGAACTGAAGAGGCTACCCAATGTTATAAGAAAGCCAAATGGGGACCAAAGGCACAATCCTCTAGGAATTTTTGATCTACAAGGTCCCGTTCCCTTACCACCTCCTACGAAAACATCTATCTTCTAACCAAAGAGAGGTTGGACTGTTGGCCTTCAAAGAAGAAGTGATAAGGAAATGAAAGAAATCTTAAAAGCACTTATTGCCAATATCACCGAACGAACGGACACAAAACTAATCAGTGCCAAGCCCTTAAAAGGATGATTGAGAATTTCTTGAGAAAAGGAGAACTCCGAGAATTTGTTACTAAAATTTGAGAAAAAGATCGAATATATTGACAAAGATAAAGATCTTAATAGAGGGAAATAATTCAAGGAAAGGACCTATAAAATAAAGGAAAGCCTTTGATCCCTCCATAAGGGCCTGGTCGAAGCACTTCCTAGAGGGAAGTCAGAGTAGAACTTTGGTCCTGCCTATAAGGCCTGGCTAGAGCATTACAAATCTTCGGTCCCATCATATATAGCCTGGCCAGAGCATCTCCTAGAGGAAGGTCAGAGTAAGCCTTTAGTCTCGCCTAAGATGGCCTGGCCAAAGCACTGCAAGCCTTCGGTCCTGCCTACATATCTTAACCGAAGCGCCTCCTAGAGGGAGAACGGATTAAGCCTTTGATCTGTCCTAAGATGGTCAGGCCAATGCATTGACCAGCCTTCGGTTCCGCCAATAAGGCCAGTACGGAGCACCTTTAAGGAGAAGGATAAGTAAGACTTTGGTTTGGTTCTAAGATGACTATCTAAACACACCGGCCAGCCTAAACATTACCTAAGGTAATAATGGCTCATTTAAGCCTAAATCATTACTTATAAGTTATAATGCGCAAACGAGACCAATCGAGCAAGTGTAATTTCATCTTGAGAATGGATCAAAGTAATTTTTAAAAGGAAGTGTAATTAAACACAACTAATTTGGCTCCAAGCTAAAATTAAAGCAGCTTTCGAAGGAAATGTCAAGAACTATCTATTACCCAAACCAAGGGTCTCAGTGTCAAATATGGGTACCAAAGAAATTTTCAATTTCTTTATTAGGATTACTGTATCGAATAGCGGATCTCCATTATTGATCGAATTTCCAATCTCCTATTAGTTGAATTGCGAATCTTATAAGCTAGATTTCTAATCTTCTTATCAATTGAGTTTATAGCCTTCTTATCGAGTGGATTTCTGGTCTTCTATTAAACCGACAAGTAACTTTTCATGCTTATAAATCTCATAAAACAGAGAAAAGCCATCTAACAGCCATCCAAGAAACCCAGACATAGAGAAGGAAATTTAAGCAACGAGGATCTATTTATGAAATCATTCAATCAAGAAATATGAGTAGAGAGACTAATCCAATTCGTCTAAAATTCTACTAATTCAATAATTATTCCAAAAGATAAATTTCAAAATCAAGTTCTTAAATTTTTTGAGATCAATAAGAAAACTTTTTCACAAATTTCTTTGGTATTTACAAAATGAAACGATTGATTTGAGAAATAAGCAATTTCTCGAAACTATGGAAATCATAATTATTTACTTTGTGTTTTTCCATAAGAAGAGTTAAAGTCTATCCAAGGAAGGTAGCAAACAAGTAATATAACACCCAATTAGCAACTCTCGAATCAAAGCCTATCTAAAATCATTCTTTGGAGAAGAAAAAAAGCAAATGAATCTAACAAAGACCATAATCATATAGAATCAAAGTTACCAATTTCAAACAAGCTCAATGAGTTCAAATGCGAGTCTAGAATAAGTAAGAGAAACACAAGGTTTATTCAAAACATCAACTATTCAGGTACAAAGTTATTTACTAAATCTACATAAAAAATCACAAATATTGAGAAAAACCATCCTAATCTTCCTTAGGAGGAGGTTGAGGGAGCGGATAATATTAGTATGCTTTTTTCCTTCCCTTTCCACTCAACCTCGAGAAGACATGGGTGATTTTTACTTAGGGCAAGGGAATCTCGAAGCAAAAAGGGTGGGCCCCCAATATTTTTGAGATGGTTATAAAACCCATATAAAAAGAAGTGTTAATAGTGTCTGTATCCTGCTTCTGCTACTCTACTCAGCCTTTAGTTTATTTCTATACCTAAGAAAAAATAATTGATTTTTAAACCTAAAGCAACTATTATTTCAAGCAAATAATATATGAGGGAGTCCAATAAGGAATTTTCAAGCGACCACCATGGTTATTTTCAGTTAAGACTCGAGGTTTTTCGCTTTTTCTTTCAAAGCTTCAACGGTAGAAGAAGGTTCGGGGATATGACTAATCACTGCATCTAGTAATTCATTAGGTTTCTTCTCCTTCTTTTGGATGATGTTTGAATCATCATTGAACCTAATCTGAATTTTCAATGCATGATCAAGCGTCTTATTTGCTATATTGGGATTCTTGACCTTTTGCCTGAGAGTATATTTCGCACCTCCCAACTCCTCTACTCAACTTTGATACTTGTTAACATGTTCCAAAAAAAAATTCATACCATTTTACTTTTAGAAATTATGTAATTACATATTTATATTATTAGAACCATCTAGCAATCTCTCCATCATCCAAACTCAGAGGCAGATTTTCAGAGAAAGAATTCCATTTTGCCAGTTGAGGATTTAGGCCGAGTTATTCTTGTAGGAGTAGGAGCGGGAAGGTTGGTTTGCCTCCACTTGTAATAGGTTCCACAGACTAACATGATACATATCTTTTCAACAGATCAACTTCAAGATTCTTAATTCTATAATATAGATGAGCAATTTCTACATTAATTTTGATTCATTGGTCTTGGGGTCTGGATCGACCTACTGCTCCTATATTCTTTCTTAGTTCATCGATCTCTTTGTCCTTTTCTTTGATTTTTCTCCTCTAAACTCAAGGACATTCTATTTACACCGCTCAATGTGGATCTCAACTTGTAGTATTCATTATACCATTTACATGCTTATGGGTTGTTCGAAAATGGTGTAGCTGAAGCATCTTGAGAGGAATGTTTCCTAATATCTAATATCAGTATGGCCTTAAGTCTATCCAATTGAAAAGGGAGGTCAAGGTCACTAGATGTAAGCATGATTTGAAATTCCTACTAAGAATAAATAAAAGGAAAAATTAACATGCGAGGAAAGTATATTCTTTTACTCATAACAACAAGGCCTACAAGCATGAAGAAGCTTAAATTACATTAACTATTCAATTTTATACACTCAATTCTTAGTTTAGAAGCACATTTTGAGCTTTTTTGAGTGAACCCATAGACATAGGGAAAGTAGAATCAAAGGAGATATTAAGCCTAGGAGGATTTATAACTAGGGGATACTGATGATAATCTATCTCTCAATAGGGGGACTAGAATTACCGCATATCAGTTTAGTGTAATTGGACCGAATTTCTGTAAGTAAACTATCTTTTTGATTACCTAAGAAATCAAAATACAACAAAGGAAGTTGTGTGTAAACTTCTTTAAGGTCCCTAAGAAATTAGCATTTTGTTGATCGAGATGTTTTGGGGGTTAATGTTTTCTCCTTAAAACCTCTTTTTAGCTTGAAAATTTTACTTAAGCGTACTTTGGAAATGGGAGGGCCCAATGATTCCTTAACTTGTGCATTCCACGAAAAACAAACTAAGTAGCAAGGAAATGGGAATTTCCATACTTATAAAGATTGTTTGTATTACATAATACAACAACAAAATCATTCGAGTTCATACAATATAGACCCTTTGTAAAATTCAGAGTTAAATTTCTCTTTGTTAAACTTTATTTTTTAAGGACGATGAGCGCACGAGGAAAGTGGAAAAGCCTAAACCCTAGGAAGATTCCAGCATTCCCCAAGATGAGGATCAGACCCATGATCATTCAAATATTTATTATGCAAATCTTAAGTAACGCCCACTCTCTTTCCCCAAAGAAGAAAAATGAGTAAAATGGTTCCTAGAATAAACTATATAAAGGAACTCTACTGAAGTGTCTGTATCTTCAATAGCATGCAAAAGAGCATAGTCAACTCTGTTCTTTTTTACAACTCTTTCCCAATGAAGGCTGGATCTTTTCAAGAGCCTAACTACTCGTTTTTCTTTAAAATCTTTCAATCGACCAGCATAAATGAGAAGATGCCGATACTTGTCAAATAAACTATTATTCTCTTCAATCAGCTTCTTAATTTCTCTACTTAATCATAACACATCCCTTTCACCTTTCTCACGTAAAATCTCAAAATTATATTTGTTTCTTTTCCTTAACTAAAATAGCAAATTTATTAGTTAAAGCTAATAGGTAATCATGGGAATTTAAGAAATGATAATTTTCATATCTGTGCTGTGGAAGCTTGAGAAATAGAGAACTCAGTTTTCTCTTTTACTTGTTGTCCAAGGGGAGGGACGTCTTTCGATGCGATATCTTCCCAAGGAATGTTCTGGTATTTAGGAAGATCAAGAAAGCATGTATCACAAGCAAATGAGCCTAAATCATGGTCAATCATCTATTACTGCCATTTCCTAGACCTTCAGGGTCCTTATTGCCATCACCCCTACCTTCATTGTCATTATCATCATCCTCGTCATTCTCGTCTTCATCCCTATTATGATCATCCCCCTCATCATTATCATCGTCTTTATCAAGCGGGGATGTAACAACCCATATTTTCATAACATTATTTAGGATATTTAATTGGTTAAATTAAATAAAATAATGTGGAGATTAATGGATAGAGATTTGTTTTAGCTAAGGAAGCCTTGCCATGTTAATGTGCAAAGTAAAATTAAATAATCTAAGCTAATATGTTAGGATGTGAGAAGGGAAATATGAGAAACATGTGGAGCATATACCATAAATCTTTAAGAAATAGATTGCTCACGTTCATTTTAAGGTCGGTTAGCATTATCATGATCAAGAGGAAGATTAAAGCTAGGAATTAAGAGAAGGAAGATAATCAACATAATCAACATCCAATCTCACATCTTATATCTCAAAGCTAAGTTGAATAATCACTATATCCCATTTTATTTTAGTTTTTGATTTTAAGATAAGATCCGAAATGTTTTTTCAAGTATATGCCATGTTTTGATGATTAAAGTTATATATATATGCTTGTTAATGAATTATATATGTTAGTGTTAAATTTCTATGATATGTTTGACATGAAAACCCTATTTAACGACGTCCAAATGCCTTGAAAATTTAAATATAGGTCGAAAATGATATTTTAGGATGTGTGTTCGACTCTCACAATTTTCTGAATCAATATGGATTTTATATTAATTTTCTTGTAAATGAAATTGTTTATTGGGTTATAAATTATTTTCGGCTAAAATAATAGTTATTTGGGGTTGAAATTTTTATATGTTAGGCAACATATTAAAATAGATTTTCTAGGATTTTTCCTAAGTGTTTTGATGAATATATAAAATTATTTAAGGTATAGAACTTAAATGTTTTATATATTTAATTAAGGAGAAGGGGTATTTTGTAAAACAAAATAATTATTTAAATTTGAAAATAGTGGCAGCACATTTCTGAAAAGAATTTGTTAACCAATGAGGATTTGATGAACAAAGGCTAGTTGGTTGAAAAGTTAACCTTTTTAATTCAAAAATAAAGAAATCATACTTTTAGCATGTTTCAGCCTATTATGGCAGCAAAACTTCCGGCCCAGACCTTCCGACAAGGTTGAGAGGTTCAAAGTTTTCGATGAGGTCAAACCAATGCATATGGTATCAAGTTACTTGGTATACAATGAATTGGACAAGGTCGAGAGGTTCTTAGTCGAAAGGTTAATGGCCAAATAAGTTAGGGTATGTTTGATTTATAAATAAAATTTTTCATCAGCTATGCTTTTGAATATGAGCTTTCAACTTGGTTGCTTCCGATCAGTTAAACAAAGATTTTTAAAACCTTTCGACACAGTCGAAAGGTTACTGCCAACCTTTCGACAAAGGCGAAACGTTTACTTGCTTTAAAACCAGCCGCTTCTCCCAATGCTTTCGAAAGGAAGCTTTCGACATTGGTAACTTATCCTTGTTTTGTAAATTGAAGAATAACCCAAAGATTTTGACAGAGTTTTTTTTAAAGGATATGTTTAAAGCTTTTGAAGCAGAGCTTTTGACTTAGTCGAAAGGTTGCTTCCAATGACTTCGAAAGGTTTTAAAAGAAGGTTTTCCATTTGTTTTGAATTGAAACTAGTAAGCCTTCGAAAGGTTTAAGTAACTAATTTCAAAAGGTTTTAGTTGAATGATTTCAAAAGGTTTAATTCAATGATTTTGGAAGGTTTTGACTGAATGATTTAGAAAGGTTTAATTCAATGATTTTGAAAGGTTTTGATTGAATGATTTCTAAAGTTTAATTAATTGGTTTCGAAAGGTTTTGACTGAATGATTTCAAAAGGTTTGATGATTAACTACAAAAGGTTCAATGGTTTCGAAAGATTTAAATGAGTGATTGCAAAAGGTTTAAGCGAATGATTTCGAAAAGTTTAAGCGAATGATTTCGAAAGATTTGAGATGGAAGGTTTTTTAAGGTTTTCTAAGGCAATGTTTTAAAGAGATTTTAAAGAAGGATGTCCAATGTTTTATTGTTTTTGAAAGGTTTGATTTCGAAAGCTTTGATATTTGAATTTGAAATAGATGATTTCAAAAGTGTAGAAGAGGTTCTTTCAAATGGCTAAGCGTTTTCATCAACTATAGTTTGAGTAAAGAGGATATATAACATGGGGATATGATTTTGAGTAAAGTATATAGATTATATACTATTTCTTGTCTAAATTTGATTTAAAGGTTTAAATCGGTTTGGAAATGTTTTCAAGGAAAATTATGGAAGGGAATCCTTAGGTAAAAATGACTCGGATATTAGAAAACCAGAAGGGACTAGTATGGGGTTGCACCCTATACATTAGCTATTAGCCCCAGCTAATTATTGTCCAAAATTCTAGTTTGTAAGGCCTGGTCACAAGTAGGCTAAAATTATGATTACACACCGAAAGGAATATATGTTGTATATAGATAGGTTATTGGTGAGCTAGAAAAACCATTAGGATCGGAAAGACCTGGGAGATGATTAAGTTAGGGACAAACCATCCAGAAATGAAGTATTTAACAGGTAGTTAAGGATAGATAATCCAAAAGAAGAATACATAACAGGTGTTAGGTTAATTTTGATTATATCGTCTGGTAGGTCCGAGTCAGCCAAATGTCAAAAGTTATCCAAACAAAACTAATGTATTTGAACAGATAGTTCAGTATTATCTGAGATTTATGTATGTTTACATAATGATTACTTTACAGTATTTAACCATTATGGATGTAGGAGAACGGTATATGGTTTTATAAAAGGTTTTGCAAAGATATGTTTTAAAAAATGGATGTTAGTGAGGGGAAACCCGTTCTGCTAAGCGGCAAGGTCTCACTTAACATGTTTAACTAGGATGTATCGTATTATTCATAACATCTTTATGTCTGACTCGAACTTTATGTTTTCCCCTTAAACCCTCGTGTACTCAAAATTAATTTGAGTAGGATGAGGGAATAAGGTCTTTTTTAGGTTTAGTAGGATGACGAATAAGGCTACCGGAGGCAAACGGATAGCTATTTAGGATTTGCAGTTCTTATTATGTTTTGATGTATTTCCGTCGTGATTACATTAGGTCTATTATGACCATATGACTCTGATCAACCAAGGGGTATCATCATATACCGCTCTTGGCGTATTTTATAATAACTATATTTTATCTAAGCCTGAGTACGATTTGGAATTATGTGTTGCCAATGTGAAACATTTGGTTTTGAAATGTAATGAAGTAAAGGTGGTTTTTGAAATATGTGCTTTGTTTCATATTCAAGTCCATCTGATACTATTGGTACCATTATCATAGCCGTGTATAGTCGTCGAATGCTAATATTGTAGATGACTCCAACATCTATAGCGCTTAGTTTTGGGCCTTTAGATATGGGATGTTATAGGGTATCATCAAAAAATAGTAGTTCCTGAGGGTTGATAGGCTCCTCTTTTGGGAATTCACCTTGAAGTGACCTAGGAACTCTTCCTAGCTTAAGGTCGAACTTCCTTCTAAGTTTATCATTTTAATCCAAGAGGGAAGGAAAGTCTAAGGCTAGATACTTTTCTGTCTGATCATAATATGTGATGAAAAGAGCTCCTCATAACATTTCTCTCTTATTTCGAGGTGGGCATGGTCGATGAAGAAGGAAGCTTTCTTTTTAGCATTCTTAATGAGATTATATTTGCATAGATAAGAGAAAGATCCTCACCTTCTAGACTATCCTTCAAAATTATAACATGCACATCCATCTAAGTATTATCAGTTTTTCATGTTCAAGTTCCTTTTTCAGCAACTTCACTCTCTCTTCAGCTGCTTGCCTAGCTTTTCTTTCTCCATCAAAGTCGGAGGCAAGTTTGTTCTTTTAAGAAATAGCCTTATTTCCCTCTACCGCCACATCAAATGGCACTCGGGAGACCTAACTTTATTTGTCAACGTTGTAATATGTTATTTGAAATGTAGGACTTAGCTAACAGATTCATGAGAAGCTTGCTTTAGGAAAAACATGTGCTTCGCCACCTGAAATATATAAAATTTATGATAAAGAAAATATAGGGAACCCTTATTTTATGTTAGACGAACATATAAATAAGTATACCACAAGAAGCTGTTGAAACATGATATGGAGATGATCATTAGAAAAGACAAAAGCTGTAATGGCATTATAGAAACCACAGTAGGAGATTGGATGATTGAGCAATTAAAAAATCATTGAAGTTTTAAGGAATGAGTTAAGATGGAGCTTCATAATTTTGAGATTCAAGAGGAGGAAGAGTCAGGTCCAACTCCTAGTACAAACGTTGGAAAATAGTTGTAAATGAAGGACTCAGGATGTCTGCAATAGGGCTGGAGGTATGTGCAATTTCAGTCTGGACCTAAGAATCCTAGATACCAAGCTTAAATCAACCAAAATGGAATCTTGATTGATTGTGGCGAAAGCAGTGTTCAATTCCGCAATAATAATAGTCATTATTGATCATCTTCGAGTTTGGCCTTTTTACTTGTTGGAGGAATTGAAGTATTAGGTAAATAGATAAAATCACTCTTTCTCTTATGATCCTCAATAGCCTAAGAGCATTAGTAATAGAACCTGCAATAGGGGCAACTTTAGTGGTTATGTTGAGGAGGAGGTGGAAGTCTAATTTTTTTAAGCTTTGCACCAGGGATGGAACAGGTCGAACCTAAGTTAGAGAACGAGCCATAAATAATGGTATAGACAATTCTGCCAAATCGTAGCAAGAAATTACCAAAGGAATCGTATTGGACAAGAGGAGGAAAGACATTTTGGTTGCCGACGACGAAGGCTTATTTCCTATGAGCATCTTTCTTAATCATCAGAGGCTCCCCAAGCATTCTATGATTCTCCAAAATTTAAGAGTGCTTTATAAGTCAAGATTTCACATCTGTCTCCAATAGTTTGAGATGTCAGGCTCAAAGTACCAATTGTATTAGCAATGGAAGGATTCACTCCCTTTGTAGTTTTTGGAAAGAACTATTATAAGAAAACAACATAATATTGCATAAACGGTAGAGGGAAAGCAGCGAGTCTTACTAGGGGAATAAAAGGACCCTTTATTCTAGGGGTATGACTCTTAAAATAAAAGAGTTGGTTTTCCCAGCCCTTAGCTCTGTTGATCAAGTTAGTGATCATGCTCTTTTGAGGAAGAAAATGATATACGGTGCCAATCGGTTGTTTCCCTGCTCTAACAAGAATTACCAACGAATGAAGAGTTTCAACATCAAGAGAGGGGAGCTCAACCTCCCTAGCTAGAATTTCAAGATAGCGTAGGTAAGTATAGGAGTTGAGCAGCAATTGAATTGAGGCAATGCCTAGATGATCCAACAAACGATGAAGTCTGAAAGGGGAAGGTAGCTCGAGTTCCAAATGTGGATCAGGGTGGAAGAAAAGAAACCTTTTAATTGATTGTCTATCCTTCTGAATGGGCCTGACATCCCAGCCTCTACATTGGTAATCCCACATTGTTGAAGAATGGTGTTGACTTCATCCTAAGAAGTTATAAGGGATAGAACAAGGCTATAGTCTCCTTTCTTTGAAGTAGGAGAAGACCTAGAACACTTATTAGCTTTTTTGCCAGCCATTTATCTACCAAATGATATTACACAAGATCAGGGAAGTATTACATATTCTATAAAGGATTAAAATATTTTAGAAAAATGTTAAGGAAAAGTTAAGACATTAAATATAAATAAACAATTAGGCATCGAGGCAACAAATTGTTAATAAGTCCATAATTAATTGAAAACCATTTAGCTAGTTATTGAGCTTATAATGATACACAAAACCCATAAATAGTTATCAAATTTATGTTTACTTAGTAATTTACTAAGCAATTATTAAGACCATTGCTAGATATTGAAACCCATAATGAGATGTTGAGTTCATAGATGGTCAGTGCAGTCATAACTAATTGAAAGCTCATTGATAATTATTGAATTTATAGCTAAGTATCAAGCTTATACCTAGTCATTTTGGTTCTTAACAAGGGTATTTGTTCATAAATGGTCAATGAGTTTGAAATTATTTGAAAGTGCTTTAGCTAATTGTTGAGTTTGTAATAAGATATCGAATATATAAATAGTTGTTGAATTCATAGCTAGATGGAAATGATAACCACTTAAAAATGTTTCCCAACCTATAGAGGGTTAGCAACTCGTTAAAAGGATATTGAGCTTATAACTAGATAGCAATTCTTTAAATAGTTGTCAGATTCACAACTTGTTCCTAAGTCTCTGCTGGTTGCTAATTTATTATCAAATTTATAACTAGTTAGCAATATCCTAATAGGGTACCGCATCTCTAAATAGTTATTGAGTTTTAAGATGGTTAATGAAATTTGAGAACCATCAACTAATTAGCAAACCTTCAATCGATTGTCGAGTTTTTTTTGGTGGATATTGAATTTTTAACAATAAACTAAACCTCCAATTAAGTGTTGAGTGTCTGATTAGATGTCCAACTTTACAGTTATCAAAAATCTAACAAATCAACCAATTTCTAGAAGGAAACTGAGTAAGTAGTAGTTATCGAAATCCATAAATCATTGAGTTTCCGTTAATCAATGAAGCAAAATATTGCAATCAGCATTTAAATCCGAGCACAAAGTTCTCAAGATCATAAGAAGTATACAAAATCCAGCTGCTAGTCATATCCTAATTAAAAACCACATGGCTTCCACTTAAATTGATTAGAAATAGAAGCCACACCTTAAATCATGCTTGAATGTTGTGGAAATCAAAATATTTTAATTGAAGTAAGAAAGTAGAAGTTATAGTTTTGAGCTTAGTTTGACGTAAAGCTTCAAGAAAGAAGGGAAACATGTATTTATAGAAGAAAGGAAAGCAACATGGAACGTTGATTTCAATTCAAGTAAATGAATGAGATTAAAGTCGGATACCAATAGACAGCAACACTTGTATCAAGAGGCAGCAATGTGAAAAGTCAAAAATATACTACATGGTGGGGGGTAAATGTTACTTTAAATATATATGACGAGGTTCTAAAGAGAACGTATCAAGTTAGACAAAAATAAAGGGGTCTCGAGCCAGAAGAGAGTATTGCCATCAAGCAATCAACATTTAACAACAGATAGCAAGCTTCAAGTACTTACAAAGAGATGTCAAATGCCTAAAAGTAAAGGATTGTCGAATCTCTATGATCAGAAGGATGTCTCATACTCAAGTAATTAACATATATAAAAATGTCAACGAACCTCTAAAGATGTTGAGCTCCAAGTGTTTGACAAATATAATAGCTGTCGAGCTTGAATGAAAAAAAGAAGGTGTCGAGACTCAACAACCATAAAGGTTGTCGAGCATGTAAGGTGGAAAAAGTGTTGAGTCTCAACCACTACTGGGAAATGCTGAGAAAATAACAAGTAGAAGTAATGTCAAATATCAACAGCAAATCAAAGTATCGAGTTTACAAGATAATGAAGGAGCCAAATTAACAAACACTTATAGATATCGAGTTTCTATAATGCAAAGGCCACCAAACCTAGAGACAGCCAAATTGATAAAGATGATGGGAAATGTATCAAAAAACTACAATAAGAAGTGCGATGGAATAATAAAAATGGAAGATGTCGAGCATTTAGTATCAGATTGAAGATGTTGAGCTTTTAGAAATAATGAGTATGTGCTACACCAACTGTCATCGAGCACTACCACGATAACCGTTGTGGAGTACCTACCATAATAAAGGCTGTTAGTAGCTACCAAAGGAAGATAGTATTGCCAAACTTATAAGAGTAAGTGATATTGAGCTTTATCCATGTAGACAGGATGACGAATCTCCAAGAAGGAGGGGATATCGAATATCATCGATTAGAACAGATAACATACCTCAATCCGAGTGGACACGTAGTAGCCAACCCGCCTGCCACTATCTCTATAGATAGGCACCCCTCTTCTACTTGGGAGGGGAATTCTTTCTTTTCCATTTCTAAAGTTTTAAAAAAATTAAACCCTAAATTGATTTAGGGATTTTTATAGCCGATTGTAATTTGTGAACTTTTTACACGCAAGGACTTAAACAATACACATTTTGCATAGCATACTTCTTTTAAATGACTAAATTTGACTACTATTGAACTATGGACAAGCAAATGACTATCTTTCAGACTTGATTTTGAATAAGAATATGTATATGGCTTCGCTTGGACTCAAACAGGACTTGCATATTTTCCTAAGCTTGCAAAGGCTACTTAAGCCCTTATCTAAACTAGTCTTAGCACGTGTTACATATTTGGTTAGCAAATAATTTTTTTAATAATATATATTAATTTTACAATTTAACCACTATTATTATCACAACTATAATCCTTTAGTTCATACTGAAGTTTTTTTGCATTTTAGGGAATTAGAGTTACATCTTCCTCAAAGGAAATGTTAACACTGTAAATCTCTATATCTTATCCGAAAAGGTAGTTTGTGTTATGTTTGAAATAATAAGGAATTATATTTTTGTATTTATTGAAATACACGGTACAAAATACTATAAATGTGCCAATTTTAAACATCTCTTTCTTTTAGGCTTATTCCTTGTTATTTTAAATGATGCACTTTTATTCACGAATCTGAACTTTATACTATATAGAAATTTACATTACAACACCCAACATTCCAACGAATTAAAATAATACTTAAAATCCCAATAAGTAATTATGATAACTTCTTACTTGCCTAACCCATTTAATCAAAAAAATCTAGAATATCAATCTAATTTATCAAGTTCAACAACTACTGCTACCAAATACTAAATTTAGGGACTACTGCTACTCAATACTTTCCAAATTCAAGTACAGGCATTATAAAATCCAAGTTATCAATCATGGAATATGTAGGGAAGGTTTGTAAATTCAATTTACATATATAATTAGGCCTATAACTACGACCCTGCATTTAGGCACACTGGAACAGATTTACAATGATATAAATCCAATATTATATAGAAATATATAATTTCACACTCACCATTCAACTTTTCAATCTCCAGAACTAATTCCTATTATTCCAGTTTGACTCCCCTTATTCTCCCTATTTGAATACATATACCGCAAGCATATACATATATATCTATAAGAAATCTAGATTTGACAAGAGATTTGGATTTGATTTAAATTTGGATCTGGATTTATAACTTAGCTTGGCTTTGACAATTTGATTCAACCCTATTCTTCTTCTTAATTATCCTCTACTATTCTCCACTTGTGTATACGTATATTTTGACAACCCAAATTCCAATGGGTTTGGATTTTTCGCAAAAATGCTAGAACCCAAGCACATTGAAGCCCGAGTTGAGTTTTTGGTACCTGCAAATAGGCAAAGACAAATATATCAGAGCTCAGATAAATATCTCATAGCGTATCTGACTAAAATCTAATAGTAATTAAATACTCACCAAAATGAAAATACTTTCTAACGAGTGTCTCAAAGCTGAAAAGCCTTTGCCATCTACCTAACCTGTAGGATGTTATGAGGAAGGGGGCCAAAACTAAAGTTTTGGTGAATGGACAAATTATATACTTCTAAGTTTAATTCTACATATAACGTCTTATTTCCATTACTATTATATTAGATTTACTGGGTTCATAATGCTCTTGCCTCTGTGCATGAATCGTACCCTTCTACTCCCTATTAGATTAAAACCTAATAACTA
The DNA here is from genome assembly GCA_030765085.1 of Allium cepa. NCBI lineage: Eukaryota > Viridiplantae > Streptophyta > Magnoliopsida > Asparagales > Amaryllidaceae > Allium > Allium cepa. Next base: position 967,626,386 of record CM060932.1, on the reverse strand, counting down.
ATATATATGTAGCTATATTTCCAAAGACCGCATCGGTCCAAGGTACTACCCCTAGCACCCTCCGTATTCTCCTCACAAAGTGCTCCATCGTCTTGCTCCTATAGCATTCTATGACTTCATCTATAAGGACTGCCTCGTATGGCCTACAATATAAATGTTATGTCATCTATTATAAAAACGTAAAACTACGTCTGCACTAACCTATACTAATGTTCGGACATCCACAATGTACCACCCCGTGCGTATCTTGAGGACTATACGTAATCGTTTTGTCTACTCCCTGAATCCCGCTTAACAAGGTCTACCTCGTACGGAACTCGGTCAGGGATTTTCTATTTCTACAAAGGACTGCCATGTTAGGCCAACAATACATATATTCTATTTGGTTTGTCTCTTTCCTTACGCGGTTATGGCCCCATGGAGCCACCCCCAACTAATCGAAAGACCTCTAAAGAGATAAGTGGTTGTGCCTTACTGCAAACAATCTAAACATCCCATTGGCGGTGCTCCTCATCCAATGTCTCGATAGTGAAAGGTTCATTGGACTGTTGGTTTAACTCTAGTCTTTCCCAAACTCACTTCTTGGTTTTGATGCTGGCCCGATATCCTTGTGTGACCATCCTTTTGGGTCCTTTCTACTAAAACTTACTTGCAAGTACGGGGACATACGAATACCATACTCCAAACATCAACCCCTTTTGACTGCCTACAATGATCCTGCCATGCAAATAGCAGTCAAGGCATATTTTTTTGATGTAACACCTACAGACCTGCCTCTGCGGGATTGCTCCATTATGCCTACCCAAGAGGGCCTAACTAGAGTACCCTCGCGTCCCGTTGAAGTCTCGTACTTCCTCTAGTCCAAAATATCAAAGTTGGATGTGCTCCTTCTGTGCTGAAATTTGTGATGAACTGCTTCGTTATGCTCTTCATCCATTGGGCTGCTCCTGTTTTATTAGACCCTATGTCTAATCTTTTATTATGCGTTTAGTTTACTTTTCTTATTCTATTGGCTGCTTATTTACCCTAATTAGCATAATCTTGTCCTAGCCTCACCAAAATTATTGTGAGATCATCAGTTCCTGACTGAACGGGAATGTTGTTGGTATGGGCCACTTCTATTATCTTGCTTATTAACTTAATCCAAGTTCTAAGTTTATTGAAATAAGCCTCTTCTATTATTTCTGCTCTATTTACTTATTAACTTCATTTAAGTCTTAAAATAAGCATTTTCTGTTCTTTCTACTTAATTATAACCTATGTTATAATTTTACTTGTAATTGTCTCTTTTATAATTTACATATTATAAATATAATTACAAGTTTATTATAGTCTGTCTTCTTTTATTATGATATTGAATTCTCTTTAATTCTCTTATGTTATATGACAATCTTGACTTTGGACTACATTCGAATGTCACAAATGTACTTATCATAATAACTGCTTTACTTTTACTCTATTATCTGCGCAGTAAATGCAGAGCTTTTAGTCTTGTCTAATAATTAACTTGATTCCTTTTTTAATTCTTTTAATTCTTCATTTTAACTTCTTATATTTAGGAAGTTATTCCATTCTATTTGGTTGGTTACAAAAACTGTGTTAAAAGTCCATTTCCATATTTTAATACCAAATAATGCTATAAAAAGTAACCCGTAACTGCAAGATATCGCTTTTATTGTTGCTTTACTTTTTTTTGGATAGTGTAATATATAGTAATTTCTCTATTTTACACTAATTCCCTTTTTCATTCTTTTATTTTTGCAATTACGTTTATCGTTATCTTATAAATATTAAACTATAGAAATGTATTTTATTTTTTAAACCAACCAGTTAATCTATCACTTACTTCCAAATCAAGTTATTAGATTTTTCTATAATTTTTTACTTTCGTTTTAGCATAATTTACTGCAAATTTCTATTTTTCTCATTTTATTTCAGCTTTTCTTATTTTATACCTAATTTTTGTAAATCTAGCGCTCTTTCAGTTTTAGTCTGTAGTTGCGAATTTTCCTCTTTAACTAATTTATTCGCGTAAATAGGAATAAAACGAAGCTAACGTTTACAGGTTAAATTTCAACTATTAGAATAGATGTAAATAACTGTAAATTTCTTACTTTTACGCTTATGCCTTTCTGTAACTATCAAGCCTAATATTAATAAAATATACGCTTTCTTATAAAATTTACAGTCTCAGCATAACTAACTAACAGAACTAATTACTGAAATAAATACTGAATAAAATTATTTAACGGAAATCTAACGTTAATATATCATAAACGTAAAAGATATATAATTAAATCCACTCACCTGTTGTCCTTAGCTTTAAATCTCTATCTTCAAAAATTACTCCGTCGTTCTATAACTTCTCTCCTTCAATTTGTTGCACTTCCTCTATTTTGTTCACATGTATTTTATTTGGATTTATTTGGTGAAGATTTATGAGAAATAGGAGAAAGGAATGAAGAAAGAAGCCATTATTTACTGTAAGAGAGGGATGAAGAAAGTGACGGCTGATGGAACGAATTACATTATGTTCTCTCTTAAATAGATGCATCCCACCAATTATCTAATTAATTCTCGACTTAATTGATCCTTCAATTAATTTTTATGTGCAGCAATATACTGCATATATGTACACATTCAAATCTAGGTCAACTATTATTTCTTTTCCATATTAATTAACATTTTCTACTGACCATGTTACAACCCTAATTAATAGCAACATTAATAGATTAGCATGTCACCTCTATTATAATTTCCTTAATTAATATTTTTCACATTGTAACGTTTCATTAATTGGCATGCCAATGCTAATTCCACCATTCAATTAACATACATTTTTAATATATATATATATATATATATATCCAGATTTGAATTTGAAAATTTATTTGTTACATTTATATGCGAACCTCTTTAAATTGAGGGATCTGATACACACACACACATATATACATACATGTTATATATTAATTCACATATTAATTAATTGCACTTTTTAGCCGATCCTGTTTGCAATGTTAATTATTTCCTTTATTTTTCCCTCTTACATCTAATTCTTTTAATAATTTACTTTCATTATAAACATAATAAATTTGTTACTACTTTTATAAATATCCTATGAATTAATTGCAAATATTTATAATTGATAAAATTTCCATGTTTGCATATGTAATTGTTTCTGATGCTAAAATTTCAAACGGCTATAACTTCTTCGTTTGAAGTCCATTCAGAAAACATTGTATATGGAAGTTGATCAAAAAATTGCCACGAACACAATAGTATAAGTTTTGTGGTCAATTTCCAATATTGGAAAGAAAAAAAAAATCATTTTTCACTGTTTTCATAGTTATCAATTAAATTTATTTTTAATTATATAAAAATGCAGGGTGTTACATATATAAATATAATTTTTATTTAGAATTAAGAATTTGTAAAGAAGAGAAAATGATAGAGCTTTGCAATGATTCAGAAAATATGAGAAGAAAAGTGAGGGGTTAGGCCCGTGTTTATAAGGGTTTGAATCAACACCAGCCGTTAGATTAAATTATTTTAGATTTAGGCCGTTCGGCCATGTTAGAAAATATTTTATGTCCTTACATAACCCGATGAAGATAATTTGTTTCTACTTTGATCATGTTAATTTACTTAAGCGTTAAGTAATCGTTAATGTTAATTTATTTCGTAAAGTACATTTCATTTCACTAATTACATATATAATTACTAAAATATTCAAACATCGATAACTTTTTCATTTAAACTCCGATCGGAAAACGTTATATATAAAGATTGATCAAAAATTCGCGCCGAAGCCAACGGTGCAAGTTTTACAGCCAAATTATGACATTTGTAAAACTTCTGTTATTAGCGTTACTTTTGACTAATTAGTTTCTTTTTAATTAATTATCGTTAAATTATGGGGTGTTACATTTCTTAAGGACGATTATCTAATATAGGAGAATTATTAATTATGATTTCTTGAGGAGAATTGTCTAATGTTAGTGAATTATTATATGATTTCTTCCTCATCATCCTTGGTATTTCTAGGGTTTTCATCAAAAGGTACGTGTATATTTTCTTCTATTATTTTTGTTCTTTTGTTAAAAAATTTGTATGTTTTACTTCGTTTCAAATATCCAATAAATTTTCCTTCATCGGATTTTGGATCGAATTTTTTAATTGATTTTGTATTTAAGATAAAACATTTTGAATTAAAAATTCTAAAATAGGAAGTATTTGGTTTTCCACCATTAATTTTTTTGTATGTTGTGTGTTTTATTAGATGCATATCATAGCACGATTTAGAACATAACAAAAAGCAAACACACCTTCTGCCCAAAAGTTCTTTGGTAGTGGCTACAACTTAGTAAAGATATTGCGAATTCCTAAGGTGTTATATTTTTTCTTTCTACAATTCTATGTTGTTGTGGTGTTCTAAGAAAGGAGAAATTATGGCTTATGTCCTTTTTTAAACAAATGTTATAAATAGTTCATTTTCAAAATTCACGACCATTATCACTTCTAACATTTTTAATTTTTAAACTTTTTATATTTTATATTCTTTTTGCAAAGATTTTAAAAGTTTCAAAAGTGTCACTTTTAGGTTTTAAAAATAATTCCAAGCGTATCTAGAAAAATCATATACCATAATAAAAATGCATTTTTTGTGATTTATAAAAAAATCATTATATTTATCCATTAAAATATATCAATATTATGATTTATTTCATATTTAAAACATAAATATATCTTTTTGCTAATTTCTTCTAAGATTAAATTATTATTTTGGTCAAAAATATACATTTATCTTTTACAAAAAAAATACTAAAACCATTATCACAAAGCTAACAAATTCCAAGTAAATTGTGCTTTAAGTTCTAAACTAATAATATATTTGTAATAAAAGTGATTTAGATATACCATCATTGCTTACATCGCCTTTTCTAATGACGTATCCTTGGGAATTATCTCCAAAAGTGATGGTTCCTCCCTCAAAGTAGATAATGTTTAATAATATTTCTTTGCTTCTTATCGTATGCTTAGAGCTATCGTTTTCGAGTATCTGTTTGCCTCTTTTTTTATTTGGTACATGCAAAAGGTTTTAATTCGATTTAATATCCACTTCCTACATTAGGGTCCTAAGAATTAAGTCGTAGGAAACCATACCCAAGATGGCTTGATGTTCTCTCTAAAAATAAAATCAAACTTTTTATGTATATTAGATGTAAATATTTCCATATACTTATTTCAAATGAAATGACTGTTAATTTTTGGGACCCATATCCTAATGGATTTGTTACTTTTCATAATAGGTTTTGATTGACTAAGTTTTCTTTCTTTCTTGGAAATAGTATATAGTGAGCTACGGTGTTTAAGAGTAGATTTTAACTTATTTAAGTTTTTAAATCCTATACCATTTTCATTAGTGGAAAATTGTTAGCTATTTGCTAGATAAATTCTCTCTTCCTTTTTTGAAATTTAATATATTTTTAGATAAATTTTCAAAATGATTTCTAAGATCTTTTATCTTTATACTAAATGAATCAATATTAGAACTTAAATTGCAATTTTCTTTGCTAATTTAACATTCTCGGTTTTATAAATATTAACTTCACTACATAAGATAGTGTTTTGAGATGTTAAATTATCACAAGATTCTTGTGATTTAACTAGTTCTTCTTCCAAAATTGTCTTTTCATCTTTTAATAAGTCTACTTCTAATTCTATCCTATTTAATTTTCCTAAAGCAAACATTTGCTTGTTCTGAATTGATTTCCCTTTCTAAGGATAATTACAAGTCTGAATCATCCCATGTGGCTTAAAAAGCATGCTTCTTCTTTTGAAAAATCTTTCGTTTCTCTTCTTGAACCCATTTTTTCGCATTTTGAGATTTGGATGGTCATTCTTTATGTGGCCAAATTTGTCGCATTCGTAGCATTTGAGTGATGAAGATAATGTGTTGTTCTTATTATTCTTCCCAAAATTCCTATTCATCTTCATTTTTTGGAATTTCCTGAAATTTTTGGCTAAAATTGCAAAACATCACCATCAACATTAGATTCTGCGTTTTCTACTTGAAATGCTATTATTCTCCTTTCGTGAGCTTGACCTCTTTTGGCCTACAAATTCACTTCGTATGATATGAGATTTCCTGTTAGCTCTTTGGGTTTTATGTTTACACTGTAAACATGATTATATTAACGGACTATTTATTAGAAACCTTACCTACTACTTTTGGAAAAGTTAGTAAGCATAGAAATTGATTTGGGATTAATTCAACAATGGTGTGTAATGTTTTTATTCATTAGAGGCTAACTAAGTGACATGGTTATGTACATATAACTTATTAGCATTAGTTCATCCAATTAAATTGATTTAGAAAAGTTTGTAGTTGATTATAATTATAAATAGTTGCTTAGTGAACAATGTGCAATGATTTGAACTTATAATTATGTGGTAAACATGGTTATACTAACGAATTAGTCATTAAAGACCTTTAAGAGGACTTTTAGAGAACTTAGTAAGATAATTAAGTGAGTTTTGAGCTCATAAGCAGATGTACACACACTAATTCTATTGAATTCGTTTTTGTCCAAAGATCAAAATAGCAAGTTCATAGCTTTAACATTACCGGTAGCATCTAGTTTTTGGGTGTTTGACTGTTAAGCATAATAGTGGTAGGAACAGTGTGTTCTTGTTGCGTAATATTCCAAGCGACATACCCATTAGCCTACTTAAATATTCTCATCCTAGTTGACCAATCGATATAGTTTAATCCATTAAATAGTAATGATCGTGCAATAGATTGTCCTTTAACGAAAGTAGAAGTAGTGCTTTTCATATTACTTGAATAATATTCTATAAACTTTGTTACAATGGTATGAATGTATCACTTTGATACCAAACGAAAGTCACTATGGGATGAGTAATATGAATTGTTCTACAAAATTAAAAATTGTATGTAATAGCAGCGGAAATAAAAATGCTCTAAAGCAAAGTGCACTAGAGATTTTTATAATGGTTCCGACTTCCCATCCTACACCCAGTCCCAGTCTCTTTCCGGGTTTAAACAATAACATTCACTTAACCCAAAGGAATAGGTATTTTACAAAACCTACTTGAGCAGCCGAATAGGACTTCACGCCAAAAGATCTCCAATGGGACTTCAACTATAAAAGTAGTAAATAGTTGACTTCATGTGCTCTAAATAACATGAACGGGTCGATAGAGTACCACCTTCCTATAATATTTTTCATAAGTGGTATATTATGTATATGTGGAAGAATGGAAGTAGATAATCACTTAAATGATATAGGTTGAATGTTCAAGTGATCAGAAGTTGCAATGTAAGCACTTGAATTCAAGAGAAATTTTGAAGAGAGTTTGAGAGAAAAAAAATGGAATTGGTTATTTGAAACTTGAATCAAAGTGCCATTTATAATGTTTGAAGAGTAGTATATGTTCATGGGAAGTAGCAGCCATTAGATACAGTTGCAACTCTTTATGGAAGGAAGTGCCTCTTTGTTGAAGAAGATAGATCTTTAGAAAATTAAAAAATAAAGCGTTAACGGGGATCGGTCAGTGCCAGTCAGTTGACTGATTAGAGTCGAAACCATGAGTTTCCAAACAAAAAAGAAAAGATTTATTTTTCTTTATTCAGTTGACTGAAACTATACAACCAATCAACCGATTGGAGCATTAGTTGACTGCTTATGTAGTTTTAGTCAACTGGTTATCTTCTATATATAAAAATATAATTCACATGATATTAATCAACTAAATAATGATGACTAGTTGACTGATTCTATTTTATTAACTGGTTGAAGGGTTTTAATCAACTGAAACTATGTAATCCTGTTTTTTAAAAAAATAAAAATGCAACTTCGATGATTTACATCTACATATACTTCTAGATACAATACACTATGACTAATATAACTTTGTTTGTTATCATCTCTTGGCTTCATTATATATCTCTTCATTGGTCAATATATTTTCTTAGAAATTAGAATATATTGAAATATTCTTATGTAGTTGTCACTATCAAAATATCAAATTATGAGGTTCTAATAACAGAGCTCTGAGTTGGTGGCGATCTGAGAATCTCAGCTCCGGATCAAGGCTAAGCTATGGGAGATACGAGCCAAGTAGCGATGCCAAGGCCATAAGCTCATATGTATAACTGTTATGCTATGCTCATCATAGGCCGTGGTAATGGCTCGAGCTCACGCAGGGGATCAAGTTCATCCTCTAGCTCATATATAGTATTTAGAAATAGTAGTAGCTATTATTTTTCTTCCAACATTTGTTCCTTTTCTTTAGATAGTGTAGTTGTAAACGTCATTTGTCTCTTTTGTATAAAAGATGCATACGATATATTATGATATGCATTCCTAATTTACTGTGTGGTTATTTACGAATATTTTGACTGTTGTAATAAATTTGAGAAAAAAACAATATAAACATGGAAATCTCATATGGACACTTAACTAACGATAAACACAAAGTAAGACTCGAAGTTTACAAAATAAATTTTAGAGAGCGAAAATGGGGAAATGTTGTTGCAAAACCATGGGTCATTACTATGCCTTAAAATTTATAAATAGGATTGTGTCTTATTGTTTTGAAATCGAACAAAAGGTTTTCAAATCTAGAATTTACTATGTAACGCTAGAATCAATCATATGCATAAACTCATTAACTGAATCATGATTACATTAAGATGTGGCTTTATTCGTTTCAAAATAAGTTGGGTTCAAATACTTTTGAAAATTTATGTTCAAATGCTTTTTAAAAATTTGTTCAAATGTTTTGAAAAAAATATGGTTTTTAATTGCATTTGGGAATTTGATTTTTCAAATTATTTCGCAATTTTGAATTAAAGGGGAAAAATGGTTTTTTTTGGAAATAAGAGGATTTTGATTTTCAAGGGCCACATTTGTTGATGCCAAAAGTGGCACAACAGCAAATATGACTTGTTGTAGGATAAAATCTAGTAGAAACGGTAGAAATGTGCAAATAGTGAAGAAAAGAAAAGTGAAACAAGATTTTTATAGTGGTTTGGTAATCTCTGGCCTACATTCACTTTATACTTTGATTGATTATGGATTTGAGAGAGATATAGGGTCACTAGTACAAGGGATACACAGGTTCTTAATCCGAGAACTACTAATAGTATCTACTAAGGTGACTATTGTGAGAGAGATAGGAAATGTAGAAGGAGCAGAGTCCAAGATCCTCTTTTGGTTGCTATTGGGCTGATATTTGCAGAGAAGCAGTTATACAAGTTTAGGAGCACATTTGAGTTGAAGTCCTGAAGCAATTCCAGGGATGCAACAATGATCATGCGAGCCTAACTAGCCAAAAAGACCTCAACGTACGTAGAGGACCTCTCGGTATCAAGAGCTTTTGTAACATTCCTGAATTTTGAACAAGATAATTTGACAATTTATTTAATTTTTGGAATTAAATTATGGAATTTTTGTAGTTAATTTTTAATTTTTTAGAATTAAAAGTTGAATCAATTGGAAGATTTACAGAATAAATAATAATATGCATTTTTAGATTGAATTTGGAATTTAAAAGATTTGAGATTTTATTGTGAATTTAATTATGAAAGTTTTAAAAAATAAGTGTTTGTTAATAAGTTGAACATCTTAAGTTTATAAATATAGATGTATTGAAAATAAAAGTTGTATTTACTAACTTATAAATATTTGCTAATAATGTATAATCTAATTTCAAACTATTTTACTTTAATTTGTGTAAGTATAACTACATAACATATATGCGTAAATATAAGATTGATAAGCATGTTTTATAAATTTAAAATCAAATAAGGTTTAAAAACAAAATGTATGAATTAAAATTAATTGAACTAAAGGACCAAAACAAAATTTATAAAATAAATTCAAGACAAGGTTAAAAACATAAATATACAAAATTTTACAAATGTAAACCATATGACATAAAAGAATAACAAGTGTAAACATAAGTAACAAGTGGCAATTGTTTTACTTATTTTGTTTGAAAAATATCTTATTAAAAATTTATTAAGTAGAAATCTTAGCAATTCATAATTGTTCAAACATTATCTTCAAAAGAAAATCTGAAATCAGATTTAAAGTGAAATTGAAAACCAGATTTTCTCATCAATTACCTGTAACAAAATTTAAGCATAGCAAATCTGGAACAAGCAAATGCAGTTTTCCCTGGTGATAATTGAAGAACTTGTTTTCACAATTCAATTCATCAATGATTCAATACAAAGATTAAAAGGCAAACAAGATCAGAGAAGTAAAACAATCGAGTGAAGTTTTTAAAGCAAACAAGTTGCAATTCAAGTCTCAGATCAAACCTGGAATTAATAAGCAAGCTAATTTAACAATGAGAAGCAGATCAAAATCAAATATGGGAATAGGCTCTGCATGCAAACCTGAAATGGATTCAACTAAGGCAAGCCTGGAATCAAGCAGCATCTGTTTGCAAGCATTTCAGTTGCATATAGATTAGTAATTCAACTTTTAACACAAAGAAGCAAGAGAAAAAAAAAATCAAAACCTGAAGCCAAATGGAAATCAAAGACCTGTCTCTGCTTTCTGGGAAAAAAAAAAAAGAAGAGATAAGTAAATTTTTCTTAAAGCTTTGAATTTCATATTGTTAATCAGTGATAAAGCATAAGTTAAAACAGTTGAAACAACAAAAAAAAAATGCAGATTCAACTAGAAAGAAGATGCAAAGTGAAGTCTGCAGCCTGGAAAGAAAAAGAAACAGTTGAAGCTTTAAACAAATTTAAACCTGTAAGTAATTTATTTATTTTTCTTTTGTATTGAATAAATTAAGAGTAACAATGGGTAAATGAAAATATGTAACCAGAGATCAAGTAATTCCCAAACCAGAGCAAAAGCAAGCATCAAGAAACTGGAAAACAACAGTTTGCCTCAAATTAAAAAAAAAAAAAAAAAAAAAAACTATAAGTAAATGGAATATTTTTTGTTATTGATGAGTTAAGTAAACAAATATAACTAAGAAATCTTCAATCTGGAAATTATAAATTCAGATTCAACTTGAAAAGCAAGATGTCAAAACAAATTCCAGTTTTGAAGAAAAAGAGACTGTATCTGTTCTTCATCTACAAACAGGTGAGCAAACTTGAAAATCTTCCCTTTGAATCTGATATCTATGAACTTGTGAATTGCTTTGTGATGCTTGCTTGTTGATATTGGGTTACATGCTTGTAAAATTTGAAATGAATGTGTTTCTGCTGTATACATGTCCATTGTATGGTTTCTCTGTATACCTCTCAGTTGCAAGGTTAATTTAAATTCATAAACCCTTTGATTAGTTTAAGATTAAGATTCAAACAAAACTTGTTTGTTTAAATTAAAACTTCATTTTAAAATTTTATATAAGTCAAAATAATATATAAACATCTCTGGAATATATATAAACCAATGATCAATCAGTAATTAGTGAAATCCCAAGTATAATGATTTGGAGTTTCAGGGTTATAAATCTAATCTTCATACAAAATTATGATTTTTCAAAGCAAAATTACGATTTTTAATGCTATATTTCAAGAGCAATTCTGTTTTGACAGTATTATGTATTTTGGGGTATCTCGTTTGCCACAAATGGTTTGAGGTGTCGAATTTGTTTCTGGATGAAGGGGAGTTATCATAGATAAAGGGAAAATTTCCAGTTTGGGTTGCATTTCGTTTTTGAAGTTGTGATTTTGATTTGAATTCTAGAACCGTAGTTTTTGTGGGTTACAGTTTTGGGTAAATTTCGAACTCCTCAGTGAATCGAGTTCGAAGCTGTTTAGGGTATTGATGGATGGTGAAGTGATGAAGCTCGTGCCGGAGTTTGGATGTTGTTAGTGGTCGGAGGTGGTTGATACTGGTGTTGACAGGTTGGAGGGAGAATGGGGTTTGTCTGTTCCAGGTTTTGATGTGGGTAGTTGCAGGGATTTTTTTTTGACTCGGGTGGATCTCGGGGAAAATGGGAAATAACTCGAAGCATGTAAGCTTCTGACCCGAAGTAAAATTTTAGCTTGCTCGAGTACATTATTTCAGGATTTAAGCAAAACAGAAGCTTGTTTTTTTGCAGTTTTGAAATTTAAGTTAAGTTTAAATTTAAACTAAAAGTTTAGCTTAGAATTTAACTTGAACCTAAGGATGAATTCAAATTGTTTGAATTATTATTCTGTAATAATTTAAATGCAGAATTTTAAATTTGGTTTGTTAAAAAAAAAAAAGAGAGAAAGAAACAGAACTGTTTCAGTTTTATAAGATTTGAATTAAATGCAAACTACAAATGTGACTTAGAATTTTGAAAACTGAATTTTTGTTGAATTCAAATAGGTTTGAATTATGTTTTTTGAAAATAGTTTAAATTCAGGAATTTTAAAGTTTGGTTTTTTTTATAAAACAGAAACTTTTTCTGTTTAATGTGAAGATAAGTTTAAATATATTTTTTTAGGGTGGAGATTTAAACTGAGTTTTAGTTTGAATTTGAAAATGAATTCAAATTTTAATTGTCTGAAATTTGAAACCATATTGTGTTTTTAAATTTAAATTTGATTTGAAACTCTCAAGTATAAAATGCATTGTTGTTTTGCATTTGAAGTAAAAGGTTAAGTATTTAATTTAGGAATTCAAGTGAATTCAAAACTGAGTTTTAAATCTGAATTTAAATTTTAAACTTTAGTTTTTAAAATAAGGATTTAAATTTAAATTGTTTTCAAATGATTTGTATTTGAATTGAAGATGTAAATTATAGAAGAGTTTTAGAGAGTTAAAACTAAAATAAGTTTGAAAGTTATATTTCAAATTTTGAAATTTAAAGATATTTTTAATTTGATTTGAATTGAAATTTAAACCCTTTTCAATTAAGTATATGTTTCTTGTAAACATATAAGATTAAGTTGTATTGTTTAAAATCTTATTTTGAATAAATTTGAGTCTTTAAGTTTAAAGAAATGTTAAATGGAATTTAATGTAAATTTAAAAACATTTTGTTTTTAAATGCATAATTTAAATAAGGAATGTTTATCTAAAGATAAAGAAAAGTATAATGATTTGTAATTCATTTATTTATTAAGGTAGTACAAATGGATAATTAATATAATTAATTAATTAAGAAATGGATAATTAATTAAAGTAATTAAGGGTTTTAATTTGATTAATTAAAGTTTAAGATTAATTTTTCTTAGAATAATTAATTTGTAATTAAGAAATCATTAATTGAATGATATTAGATTTTAAATTAATTGAAGATTTATTAATTGAATAAATATGGATAGTTATTTAATTAGGAATAATAAATGAAAGTAATCATGTAGGTAATAAATTTAAAACCACCCAGTTTATTCATCTTAATTGTAGATGCTGATTGTTATTGAATGTTGTGTGATGGATTGATATATTTGATATGTGATGTGATGCTATGTGATACTTTGTGCTGATCTGCTATATTTGTGATGAATATACTGTTGTATGAATATGAAACCCTTTGACCCGTAAAACGACATTTGAATTTCGATGCGACAGGGAGTCGGATTCTAGCTGGTTATCCGAAGCCCACATCGAATCATATTAGTGAATTTTTTGATTGATAACTTACTTTATCTATGAATCTGTGAATATAAATAAGCGCTATGGGTTATACCGCTTATCTTTATGATTGAATCTGTGATGATGATGTTGTGCACTATTGTGTTGAACCCCTAGACCACAATTATACACACACAAACATGGATTGCACGTGGAAATGGGTTAAGTCAGATTTTGAAATTGTTTTAAAATTTGAATTTTTGAATCCGAAATAGTTTTGGAATTAGGATTGAAGCATTTGAAAAAAATGAATTTCAAAAAATAAAAGTTATTTGAATAACTTGATTGAGTTTTGAAATTTAAATAATTTGATTTAAATTTGAATTCAATATTTGAAGTTGAATTCTATAATTTGGGAACTAGGGTTTAAAAAGTTATCCAACTTATAAATGGATTTATATGGGGTTTTAAACCATTTTAAAAAGTGATGTTTGGAATTTAAATTTAACCCAAGATTTTCAACTTGTATAAATCGGACTTTTCTGAAACGAAAACTATTGTTTTCAAATAATAGAAGCTTTCATATAAGAAATGGTTTTCCAATGTGTGTTAAAAGGAATTCAAGTTTTGAAAAGAAAATGGTATTCCAAGTTATAAATAAATCTTTGGAACGTGTTTTGAAAGCTATAGATTAAATCTTTAATTTAAAGATTTATTGAGTTAATCCAATTGAAATGGAAGTTGTTTTGAAATCTATGAATAGATCTTTGTGAAACTAGGTGAAACTTTGTGAAATAAATCTTTTTGTTTAAAGATTCAAAATGGTAATTTGTTTAACCATTTGAAAGAAAAGTTTTGGATTTTATAAGTTGTGACTTAACTAAAATCCCATATTCATATGTTTTAAAATATGGCGCTCATTATTCGGTTTAGCCGGGGAAGGACCTTGTGTCATATAGCCCATTCCGAATAGTGATACGACGTTATGGATAGCAATTGAAGACCGGTGGTGAAGACCGGATATTTCCAAAAACAAAAGGATAACTCATCGATTGTCTCTGCACTGGCTGATCCCCGGTATAGAGATCTTCATATGTGATGGGAAGTCCGGACGTGATTAGGGATTATCCGGATTTGCAAGGGCTTCTTCGGAAGTGCCTTCGGTTCTGTTCGAACCCGGAACAGACTTGTATGGTTGTATGTCCGACATTACACTTTGAGATGTTAACTGATTTCTATCAAATACATTTCTGCCTGGTGGCGGAGAATTTATTCTCTCAGCTTAACACCCTTCTCTGAGACGTATGAGCTCAGAGGTTATGTAGTTGATATTTATCAGTGATATATTCCTAATTTGGTAATGTGGCATGCTGAGTGCTGCTGTGTGATGATCATTGGATGATCATTTGTGATATGATCATTTGTTTGATCATTTATCTTTGTGATCATTGCTTTGATCATCTGTTGACCCAAAGCAGGGCTTTGTGCCAAAGCGTAGCTTTGTGGACGAGACTGCATCAGGACCTCACTCCCCGGAAATGGTCGAAACAGGAAAGATGCGGCAAGGTTATGAGGGTCGCTCCCTTTGGGGTGTGTCATTCCCTTCTGGTAAAGGGTGGTATCAGGTATGGAGCCCTGGTATTTAACCTATGTGGTTGCTCCAATCTCATTTACTGTGTGGTTGTTGCTTTGAGCCGCCTCGGATAAAGGTCCCAAAGGACCGGGGGATGGCATATTCGTGTAGTAGTTACCTAGTTACAGAGGTAACCCGGCCTTGTGTTGGCAGAGATCTAACCGTAACGTTAGTTTCTCGGGACGTCCCACCAGAGGCGATCCCATGTGGCAGTAGGAAGTTCCTTAGCCTGACCATTTGTTGGAAATCCATTCATCCAATACGTGCCTTGTACGGTTTTAGTTGTAGAACCTGCCATTTAACATGGCAGCTATAGTAGGCATAGTATCATGGTACCTATGCTGGCTAGGATTTATATTATACTTTCGAAAGATTTTCCACTATGCACTAGTAATAATATCAAAGGATTTTTCTCGTAGTAAGCATGTTTGACTATCATAAGGAGAAATCTCCCCCATGTGTGCGTTTGCATTGTGTGTGTGCCGGGATGCCTTATGGTAGTTCCATTTTTCAAAAAGCATTGCGGATTTCAAATTTAAATTCTGTTGTTTGTTTTAAAAGACCAAATGTTTTTGTTTGCTCATACCAGTCCCATGACTGACCTGGAGTTTATTGTTCCTTTCCTAAACTCTGGGTGCCCACTATTTTCCCACACGGGCAGTCTAGAGTTGGGGTTTTCAGATAATCAGTAGTAGGTGTAGATTCGATAGCTTTCAGCCTTAGGATTTGGCAATTACAATTGGATCGAGTTGCTTCTCTTCATCTTGATTTGGGAGTTCTCGCTATTTCTGGATTGATGCCTTGGAGATGGAGTTACAGCTGGAGTTCTTTCTTGAAGCTACATTGGGGATTTTGTTCCGCTGCTAGTGTTATCTTTTATTTCCGCTGCTATTCTTTGTAACTCTGATGTATATTGATGTTCATTGTATCATTCTGTTGTATCAGATATTGTATCAAATGTTGTACATTGATATATGTTATTCATTTCTTCCGCTGTGTTGTACTTAATGTGTTATAAGCTCCGGCGACTCGAATTTGAACGGTCGAATCTGCGGCATTCGAGTACAATGTAAAGTATGGATGTCGATTTTCGAACGCGAAAAATTCGAATCGTTACACTTGGTATCAGAGCTGAAGGTTAAAACTTTAGCTCAGGAGTATAACACATTAAGTAACTCATTAAAGATAGGGTGAAGTAAACCTTAGAATGAGTATATCCCTGAGATATCCGTTCGAATGCCTCAGTAAATTCTCTTACTATCCACTGATAGTGAGTATGAGTGCGAGAAGAGAATGAGATAGGGGACATGGGAGTACCACTATAAATGGTCAATACCCTGCAACGGTGGGAATATCTTTTCTCTATCAATCTCCTTTGATTCGATTTCGAATTCTTTTGATTGCTTCGTAGCTGCTCCAGAAAGAAGTTTCGGTGTGATGATGGCCATACGTATTGTTGTAGGAAATTCTTACTTCGTATCATCATCGGTTTCTTATCAGCTTTTCGATCTAAACTCTAATGAATTTGAAATTGAAAATATTAAATAAATTGGAAATTTTAAATTAGTAAATTGGTTAACTAATATGAAGATTTGATCCATCTATCTATTCTCTGGGATCCGATATATTCTACGAACGATTAGTTATCTCTTCGAACTAGTCAATGCCCTTGCATATTCGTAGACCGATGGACCCAAATATCTTGTGTAATATTATATGAGATTGTTCTCATATCTATTGTTGATATTCTTATTTGGTAAGCCAAATGCAGAATAGTTAATCGGCCTGATTTATGAGTCGATTATCTATCCTTGTGTATCTATCCATCATTGGTTGTCTTCCTACTTTCAAATTTCGAGGACGAAATTTTCTTAAGGGGGGAAGTCTGTAACATTCCTGAATTTTGAACAAGATAATTTGACAATTTATTTAATTTTTGGAATTAAATTATGGAATTTTTGTAGTTAATTTTTAATTTTTTAGAATTAAAAGTTGAATCAATTGGAAGATTTACAGAATAAATAATAATATGCATTTTTAGATTGAATTTGGAATTTAAAAGATTTGAGATTTTATTGTGAATTTAATTATGAAAGTTTTAAAAAATAAGTGTTTGTTAATAAGTTGAACATCTTAAGTTTATAAATATAGATGTATTGAAAATAAAAGTTGTATTTACTAACTTATAAATATTTGCTAATAATGTATAATCTAATTTCAAACTATTTTACTTTAATTTGTGTAAGTATAACTACATAACATATATGTGTAAATATAAGATTGATAAGCATGTTTTATAAATTTAAAATCAAATAAGGTTTAAAAACAAAATGTATGAATTAAAATTAATTGAACTAAAGGACCAAAACAAAATTTATAAAATAAATTCAAGACAAGGTTAAAAACATAAATATACAAAATTTTACAAATGTAAACCATATGACATAAAAGAATAACAAGTGTAAACATAAGTAACAAGTGGCAATTGTTTTACTTATTTTGTTTGAAAAATATCTTATTAAAAATTTATTAAGTAGAAATCTTAGCAATTCATAATTGTTCAAACATTATCTTCAAAAGAAAATCTGAAATCAGATTTAAAGTGAAATTCAAAACCAGATTTTCTCATCAATTACCTGTAACAAAATTTAAGCATAGCAAATCTGGAACAAGCAAATGCAGTTTTCCCTGGTGATAATTGAAGAACCTGTTTTCACAATTCAATTCATCAATGATTCAATACAAAGATTAAAAGGCAAACAAGATCAGAGAAGTAAAACAATCGAGTGAAGTTTTTAAAGCAAACAAGTTGCAATTCAAGTCTCAGATCAAACCTGGAATTAATAAGCAAGCTAATTTAACAATGAGAAGCAGATCAAAATCAAATATGGGAATAGGCTCTGCATGCAAACCTGAAATGGATTCAACTAAGGCAAGCCTGGAATCAAGCAGCATCTGTTTGCAAGCATTTCAGTTGCATATAGATTAGCAATTCAACTTTTAACACAAAGAAGCAAGAGGAAAAAAAAAATCAAAACCTGAAGCCAAATGGAAATCAAAGACCTGTCTCTGCTTTCTGGGAAAAAAAAAAGAAGAGATAAGTAAATTTTTCTTAAAGCTTTGAATTTCATATTGTTAATCAGTGATAAAGCATAAGTTAAAACAGTTGAAACAACAAAAAAAAATGCAGATTCAACTAGAAAGAAGATGCAAAGTGAAGTCTGCAGCCTGGAAAGAAAAAGAAACAGTTGAAGCTTTAAACAAATTTAAACCTGTAAGTAATTTATTTATTTTTCTTTTGTATTGAATAAATTAAGAGTAACAATGGGTAAATGAAAATATGTAACCAGAGATCAAGTAATTCCCAAACCAGAGCAAAAGCAAGCATCAAGAAACTGGAAAACAACAGTTTGCCTCAAATTAAAAAAAAAAAAAAAAACTGTAAGTAAATGGAATATTTTTTGTTATTGATGAGTTAAGTAAACAAATATAACTAAGAAATCTTCAATCTGGAAATTATAAATTCAGATTCAACTTGAAAAGCAAGATGTCAAAACAAATTCCAGTTTTGAAGAAAAAGAGACTGTATCTGTTCTTCATCTACAAACAGGTGAGCAAACTTGAAAATC
The DNA here is from genome assembly GCA_030765085.1 of Allium cepa. Taxonomy (NCBI): domain Eukaryota; kingdom Viridiplantae; phylum Streptophyta; class Magnoliopsida; order Asparagales; family Amaryllidaceae; genus Allium; species Allium cepa. The sequence continues at coordinate 967,607,571 of CM060932.1, read as the reverse complement.
TTCCCTTTGAATCTGACATCTATGAACTTGTGAATTGCTTTGTGATGCTTGCTTGTTGATATTGGGTTACATGCTTGTAAAATTTGAAATGAATGTGTTTCTGCTGTATACATGTCCATTGTATGGTTTCTCTGTATACCTCTCAGTTGCAAGGTTAATTTAAATTCATAAACCCTTTGATTAGTTTAAGATTAAGATTCAAACAAAACTTGTTTGTTTAAATTAAAACTTCATTTTAAAATTTTATATAAGTCAAAATAATATATAAACATCTCTGGAATATATATAAACCAATGATCAATCAGTAATTAGTGAAATCCCAAGTATAATGATTTGGAGTTTCAGGGTTATAAATCTAATCTTCATACAAAATTATGATTTTTCAAAGCAAAATTACGATTTTTAATGCTATATTTCAAGAGCAATTCTGTTTTGACAGTATTATGTATTTTGGGGTATCTCGTTTGCCACAAATGGTTTGAGGTGTCGAATTTGTTTCTGGATGAAGGGGAGTTATCATAGATAAAGGGAAAATTTCCAGTTTGGGTTGCATTTCGTTTTTGAAGTTGTGATTTTGATTTGAATTCTAGAACCGTAGTTTTTGTGGGTTACAGTTTTGGGTAAATTTCGAACTCCTCAGTGAATCGAGTTCGAAGCTGTTTAGGGTATTGATGGATGGTGAAGTGACGAAGCTCGTGCCGGAGTTTGGATGTTGTTAGTGGTCGGAGGTGGTTGATACTGGTGTTGACAGGTTGGAGGGAGAACGGGGTTTGTCTGTTCCAGGTTTTGATGTGGGTAGTTGCAGGGATTTTTTTTTGACTCGGGTGGATCTCGGGGAAAATGGGAAATAACTCGAAGCATGTAAGCTTCTGACCCGAAGTAAAATTTTAGCTTGCTCGAGTACATTATTTCAGGATTTAAGCAAAACAGAAGCTTGTTTTTTTGCAGTTTTGAAATTTAAGTTAAGTTTAAATTTAAACTAAAAGTTTAGCTTAGAATTTAACTTGAACCTAAGGATGAATTCAAATTGTTTGAATTATTATTCTGTAATAATTTAAATGCAGAATTTTAAATTTGGTTTGTTAAAAAAAAAACAAAAGAAAGAAACAGAACCGTTTCAGTTTTATAAGATTTGAATTAAATGCAAACTACAAATGTGACTTAGAATTTTGAAAACTGAATTTTTGTTGAATTCAAATAGGTTTGAATTATGTTTTTTGAAAATAGTTTAAATTCAGGAATTTTAAAGTTTGGTTTTTTTAATAAAACAGAAACTGTTTCTATTTAATGTGAAGATAAGTTTAAATATATTTTTTTAGGGTGGAGATTTAAACTGAGTTTTAGTTTGAATTTGAAAATGAATTCAAATTTTAATTGTCTGAAATTTGAAACCATATTGTGTTTTTAAATTTAAATTTGATTTGAAACTCTCAAGTATAAAATGCATTGTTGTTTTGCATTTGAAGTAAAAGGTTAAGTATTTAATTTAGGAATTCAAGTGAATTCAAAACTGAGTTTTAAATCTGAATTTAAATTTTAAACTTTAGTTTTTAAAATAAGGATTTAAATTTAAATTGTTTTCAAATGATTTGTATTTGAATTGAAGATGTAAATTATAGAAGAGTTTTAGAGAGTTAAAACTAAAATAAGTTTGAAAGTTATATTTCAAATTTTGAAATTTAAAGATATTTTTAATTTGATTTGAATTGAAATTTAAACCCTTTTCAATTAAGTATATGTTTCTTGTAAACATATAAGATTAAGTTGTATTGTTTAAAATCTTATTTTGAATAAATTTGAGTCTTTAAGTTTAAAGAAATGTTAAATGGAATTTAATGTAAATTTAAAAACATTTTGTTTTTAAATGCATAATTTAAATAAGGAATGTTTATCTAAAGATAAAGAAAAGTATAATGATTTGTAATTCATTTATTTATTAAGGTAGTACAAATGGATAATTAATATAATTAATTAATTAAGAAATGGATAATTAATTAAAGTAATTAAGGGTTTTAATTTGATTAATTAAAGTTTAAGATTAATTTTTCTTAGAATAATTAATTTGTAATTAAGAAATCATTAATTGAATGATATTAGATTTTAAATTAATTGAAGATTTATTAATTGAATAAATATGGATAGTTATTTAATTAGGAATAATAAATGAAAGTAATCATGTAGGTAATAAATTTAAAACCACCCAGTTTATTCATCTTAATTGTAGATGCTGATTGTTATTGAATGTTGTGTGATGGATTGATATATTTGATATGTGATGTGATGCTATGTGATACTTTGTGCTGATCTGCTATATTTGTGATGAATATACTGTTGTATGAATATGAAACCCTTTGACCCGTAAAACGACATTTGAATTTCGATGCGACAGGGAGTCGGATTCTAGCTGGTTATCCGAAACCCACATCGAATCATATTAGTGAATTTTTTGATTGATAACTTACTTTATCTATGAATCTGTGAATATAAATAAGCGCTATGGGTTATACCGCTTATCTTTATGATTGAATCTGTGATGATGATGTTGTGCACTATTGTGTTGAACCCCTAGACCACACTTATACACACACAAACATGGATTGCACGTGGAAATGGGTTAAGTCAGATTTTGAAATTGTTTTAAAATTTGAATTTTTGAATCCAAAATAGTTTTGGAATTAGGATTGAAGCATTTGAAAAAAATGAATTTCAAAAAATAAAAGTTATTTGAATAACTTGATTGAGTTTTGAAATTTAAATAATTTGATTTAAATTTGAATTCAATATTTGAAGTTGAATTCTATAATTTGGGAACTAGGGTTTAAAAAGTTATCCAACTTATAAATGGATTTATATGGGGTTTTAAACCATTTTAAAAAGTGATGTTTGGAATTTAAATTTAACCCAAGATTTTCAACTTGTATAAATCGGACTTTTCTGAAACGAAAACTATTGTTTTCAAATAATAGAAGCTTTCATATAAGAAATGGTTTTCCAATGTGTGTTAAAAGGAATTCAAGTTTTGAAAAGAAAATGGTATTCCAAGTTATAAATAAATCTTTGGAACGTGTTTTGAAAGCTATAGATTAAATCTTTAATTTAAAGATTTATTGAGTTAATCCAATTGAAATGGAAGTTGTTTTGAAATCTATGAATAGATCTTTGTGAAACTAGGTGAAACTTTGTGAAATAAATCTTTTTGTTTAAAGATTCAAAATGGTAATTTGTTTAACCATTTGAAAGAAAAGTTTTGGATTTTATAAGTTGTGACTTAACTAAAATCCCATATTCATATGTTTTAAAATATGGCGCTCATTATTCGGTTTAGCCGGGGAAGGACCTTGTGTCATATAGCCCATTCCGAATAGTGATACGACGTTATGGATAGCAATTGAAGACCGGTGGTGAAGACCGGATATTTCCAAAAACAAAAGGATAACTCATCGATTGTCTCTGCACTGGCTGATCCCCGGTATAGAGATCTTCATATGTGATGGGAAGTCCGGACGTGATTAGGGATTATCCGGATTTGCAAGGGCTTCTTCGGAAGTGCCTTCGGTTCTGTTCGAACCCGGAACAGACTTGTATGGTTGTATGTCCGACATTACACTTTGAGATGTTAACTGATTTCTATCAAATACATTTCTGCCTGGTGGCGGAGAATTTATTCACTCAGCTTAACACCCTTCTCTGAGACGTATGAGCTCAGAGGTTATGTAGTTGATATTTATCAGTGATATATTCCCAATTTGGTAATGTGGCATGCTGAGTGCTGCTGTGTGATGATCATTGGATGATCATTTGTGATATGATCATTTGTTTGATCATTTATCTTTGTGATCATTGCTTTGATCATCTGTTGACCCAAAGCATGGCTTTGTGCCAAAGCGTAGCTTTGTGGACGAGACTGCATCAGGACCTCACTCCCCGGAAATGGTCGAAACAGGAAAGATGCGGCAAGGTTATGAGGGTCGCTCCCTTTAGGGTGTGTCATTCCCTTCTGGTAAAGGGTGGTATCAGGTATGGAGCCCTGGTATTTAACCTATGTGGTTGCTCCAATCTCATTTACTGTGTGGTTGTTGCTTTGAGCCGCCTCGGATAAAGGTCCCAAAGGACCGGGGGATGGCATATTCGTGTAGTAGTTACCTAGTTACAGAGGTAACCCGGCCTTGTGTTGGCAGAGATCTAACCGTAACGTTAGTTTCTCGGGACGTCCCACCAGAGGCGATCCCATGTGGCAGTAGGAAGTTCCTTAGCCTGACCATTTGTTGGAAATCCATTCATCCAATACGTGCCTTGTACGGTTTTAGTTGTAGAACCTGCCATTTAACATGGCAGCTATAGTAGGCATAGTATCATGGTACCTATGCTGGCTAGGATTTATATTATACTTTCGAAAGATTTTCCACTATGCACTAGTAATAATATCAAAGGATTTTTCTCGTAGTAAGCATGTTTGACTATCATAAGGAGAAATCTCCCCCATGTGTGCGTTTGCATTGTGTGTGTGCCGGGAGGCCTTATGGTAGTTTCATTTTTCAAAAAGCATTGCGGATTTCAAATTTAAATTCTGTTGTTTGTTTTAAAAGACCAAATGTTTTTGTTTGCTCATACCAGTCCCATGACTGACCTAGAGTTTATTGTTCCTTTCCTAAACTCTGGGTGCCCACTATTTTCCCACACGGGCAGTCTAGAGTTGGGGTTTTCAGATAATCAGTAGTAGGTGTAGATTCGATAGCTTTCAGCCTTAGGATTTGGCAATTACAATTGGATCGAGTTGCTTCTCTTCATCTTGATTTGGGAGTTCTCGCTATTTCTGGATTGATGCCTTGGAGATGGAGTTACAGCTGGAGTTCTTTCTTGAAGCTACATTGGGGATTTTGTTCCGCTGCTAGTGTTATCTTTTATTTCCGCTGCTATTCTTTGTAACTCTGATGTATATTGATGTTCATTGTATCATTCTGTTGTATCAGATATTGTATCAAATGTTGTACATTGATATATGTTATTCATTTCTTCCGCTGTGTTGTACTTAATGTGTTATAAGCTCCGGCGACTCGAATTTGAACGGTCGAATCTGCGGCATTCGAGTACAATGTAAAGTATGGATGTCGATTTTCGAACGCGAAAAATTCGAATCGTTACAGCTTTGGCTTAGAGAAAACCTACTGTTTTTACTCGTCTTGCTCTCCTACCTTCAATCCGATGTATTCCAAGTTCTTTTCCATAAACTTTGAGTTGTGTATGATGATTCTCTTGATAACACTTGTATCATCTGACTTTCTTTGCTTTCTTTTGATCAATCCTTGGAGTTCTTGCATGTCTTTTAGAAAAGTACTTGACGACTAGTGGTTGGACTAACATAAGAAGCGTATGGGATTTGTATGGCACAAACTGAAGGACACACCTCTCGGTATCAAGGGGTACCTCCCAGTATCGAGAGTTTTCCTTTGCCCCAATCTAAGTGAAACTTTCTGAGTCCCCTTTTCTTAATCTCATAAGTATATCTTCAAGTTCTCGTGTTGTTTCATCTTTGTCTTGACTTTCTACTTCTGGTTCAAGTCTGTGTGGTTAAAAACTAAGTTGACACTTGCCCACCATATATACTTTCGTTGCTTTAGATCGAGACAAGTTCTGACATGCTATCTACTGATTTTAGTTGATCGTTTCAAGTAATGTTTCGTAACATTGCTTTCATTTGCTGGACATTCCTTTAACTACTTTTCATAGTTATTGTTCCATTTTTCATGATAAGTTCATGGTCTATAGTCTGGAGACCATTCCATGCTTTAAACAAATACCCTCTCTCTTCGCTATGCTTTCTGCAAGTTTTCGGGGGTGAAAACACCTCTCGATATCGAGAAGAACTTCTTGGTATTGAGACGATTCTTCCCTCCCAAATGCTTATGAAAGCTTTAGGAGTTAGAAATTTATTCATCTCATCTTCCATTTGTGATTTCCTCTACGTTGTACTGAGATCATTTACTCTTACTCCTTTCACCTTCTAGATTTGTCCTTCATCGCCCCTGATCTTCACTTTCCACTGATGATCTATCACCGCCGCCATATTCTACCACCCCAAAAATCAGCTGAATGCTGCCAATTTTTGAATGTCACCGCCTAGAAAGCTTTTGGTGCCAATTTCCATTGGTTCCCAATTAAAATTCATCTAAGGTCAGCGTTGGGGATGGAGGTAGGGGTGCAGCTGATTATAGTTAAGAGGAGATGGCTGAAGTTTGGATTGTGTCCGATCTAGGATGAACTCAAGTTCTTCCTTGGTCGTGCGCACATCATTCCAGAGACAAGTCTAATCCTCCAATTTTGGTTAACTCCTATCAATGCGTGGCTGTTCTTGCACTACTACTTGTTCTTGTAACGCTTTACTCCAAGAATGGTCATAATAAGGCGAGTCCACCACTTTGCTTTTCCTATTACTGCACTTCACTTGCCCCTGCAAAAAAAAGCTTTTGCATCGCTTTGAACAGTGGGCCCTTTATCGATTATTAATTGATAACAGGTAAGTCCAAAGATACGGTTTTTTTGTACAACATGACTTGTTTTTCTAGCATGAGCAAGCTATCTACATATGATGGTCTGTTCATTGTGTATATGACACAGGACTCACACTACATGGATAACACTTTCACTTCCCCTAGTCAATGATTGAAATCTGATTGGTTAACACATGTCGACATCCTTCGGATTCCAGTCGTTGGTCACACAGGGTTGAAATTTAAAATAAAACATAATTGACCATATTGAATGCTAAGTTGTATTATTTAGAATGACTTACCGATCATTTCGCTTCCATTCTAATAAGGATACGTCTACTCTTCCTGTAGCTAGGTCCTCCATAACTCAAGCTTCACCTTCTATAGCTGTCTGACCTGGATGTTTGATTAGTGCTAAGTTACAAGCCATGGTTATTCTAGTGGTTCCACTGCAAAATCAACCTCTTCCTATGAATGAATACATCTGTCTAAGAATCATGAATGATCTACCCGACCAAATGCCGACCGTCATTTTCGTGAAAACATTTCAGAATATTTATTACCAACACGAAATTCCTGAGGGTGACATGTAGCTTCCTACTTAAGGCGAATGAGCACATCTCCTTCCTTCGAGATACACTACTGGTAATAGATATATGTGCTTTGGTGGTGTTAAGTCGCCCTTCAATCCATTTCTTTACATGCTTTTACAAAAGCATAGGTTGGGTCTAGCTCAAGTCCATCCAAACAGTTACGATCTCCTGAGCTGTTTGTACGTTCTCTTCATGAATCGCTTTAATAGGGCTCTTGCTTTTCAAGAGCTTATCTACCTCCTACACATTAAAAAACGATAGGAGGCTTCCTGATTTATGTTCATCAATGCTTGGTTCAAATGCAAAGTCATCAAGTCTCTCCACATCAAGTACTCGTATTTTAAAAACGATTACCTCTTTGTTCATTGCATGTATGGCTTCAATGAGCCCTGGCTATTTAGAATTGAGTCATCTTCCTTTGGTCCTTATCATGGCTGAATCTCCTTAGTTTAGGTGCTTAACTTTCTATTCATTTCTTCATAGGCATTCCTGCTCGGGACATTCATGATGAGCATGTTAACACTTTGAGGTTTATGGGTGGTTACATTCTAGCATTATATTACTTCCAATCTCATAACTAGTTAGAATCTCATAACAACCTGCCCAAACACAACCGTCGTACTCGCAGCTCCAGTGAGAACCTATAAGGCGAGGTCAAAGGGATTTCGAGCATAGTGCATGAGGAGGAGCCGGTTGAGAGAGGAGTTGACAAACCTGCCATTGGTGATCCCCGAGGAAGGGGAATGATGGAATAAAAATTTTGTCGATTCCTGAAGAAAGTAAAAGAGCCGAAAGGAGAGAGAGGGAAAGAACAAATGGTCGAAGCAGAGGTAGAAGGCACTAGTGATAGCGATACCGACTATCAAGCTAGCTTAGAGAAGGGTGAATCATTTAGCGAGATGCCTTTCAGAAGTCATGGACTTCTAAACTCGCCCTGTCAGGAGCAGGCTATCATTGAGACCCCTAAACCAGCTGAAGATCAAACTACGTTGCCCTTTGGATAGGTTAACCCCGAGCCCGTTCATTTGGTGACATCTTCATCGATTTGAGTGATATTGGAAAATTTGAATTTTCTGTCCATGACATTCTAGATGAGGCGGGCTCAGTAACGACCCGAAATTTTCGAACCCGAAAATTCCAGATAGTTATGAAAAAGAAGGAAGAGATAGAAAAAGAAGAAGAAGAAGACAAGAAACATCAACATCTCACATTCGCAACGGAATAAAATATAATAATAAATATTATCAGTTACAAAAGATTATTATATATGCCGATTACACTTTAATACATTAGAGCTTTACATATATATAGTTACTGAATATACACAATCTTCATGCCATAGATTTACAATAATATAACATAGCGGAAATACTCTATACGTTCTTACCATCTAGCTCGCCTCCTAAGCTCCAGAAAGTCCTTACCTGAAAATCTGTAATACTCGGTCTGACCCGAGCATTACATAAAAGTAACACCTGGGTCAGGCTAGAAACCAGCGTGAGTAAATCCATCTAACATAGAATACAAAAGTATACAACTCATATAAAACCCGGGGTAACTCGTATCAATTCACAAATTCACAATTTGATAGAAACATCTCTAATTTCTCACATCAAATCTCTAAGTACCAAAAACTTGGATTAGATAGTCCAATTCGCTTAAATCATTTCATTTCAGCCTATAGATTTTACAAATCAATTTATAAAAATTCGAAGTGGTTTCGGGTATTTCCTAATACCCGACTCCAGTCCCTTCGAGTCTCATGTCGTCCTAACCAAAGTTATCCAAATGAAATACACAACATTTCATATCAGAGATATCAACTCATTCAAAGCATCCAATACCATTCAATCATCCATAAGCAAAGCTTAATCACACACAAATTTAAATTAATTAATCCTAATTGAATTACTAACCTCACCCACATAGATTTTCTTCATTTAACATTAATTTATTTTAAATCAATTTACCAATCATTCATTCATTATTCATCTTAATTAATCACCTGGATTAATTATCCTTCAATTACAACAAGTAATTAATTACACAAATTAATTAACCTTTACCCCTCCATATTACTTACATTGATCCTTAACTAATTACTCAAATTAATTATCTTATAATCACTATTGATCAATTATCCTTAAATTAATCATACTCCTTAATTAATTTCTTTAATTAACCAATCCTGAATTAATTACACTAAGTAAATAATCCTTTTATTTGCTTTTATCAAGTATTTATCCATTGGTTAATTATCCTTACTTAATTTAACCTTTAATTACAAATTTAATTACTTAATCCTTAACACATCAATTCTTAACAAATTAATCTTTTAAATTCCTTACATCAAGTCACTTTTATTTATAAATTTTCATTTAGTGTTTTCCCACTAATTACCTACCTTTATTAATGATATCTAGTGATTATTCTTTAATATAAGTAGTTTTCATTAGTAAATTTCAATTAAGTAATTTTCCTATAATTAAATTATCATCCTTAATTGCAGAAATTAATCACATTAATAAATCAATCCCTTACATTGATTTCTCAAACTAATTAACAAATTATCTTAATAATTAAATTAAGTATTTATTCCCTTAAATTGATTACATTAATCAACTATCATCCTTACTAAATAATTTGTATTCATTCAATAGCATTATTTAAATCATCTTCAAAGACCTATAGGAATTACCTACTAAAATCCTCTGAAAATCTGTAACCAAACATTTTACCCGAGCTACCCCTAAATATCTTCAAGTAAAACCCTACCCTACTTCGAGCAAAAACTCAATTTCCTCGAGATAAATTCGAGTATACTATTTAAAAATGTACTTTATCAATTTAAAGTTGTTTTAATCATTTTATACTTTATAAAACTTAACTTGGATTCAAATTAAATTTGAAACCATATTTTAAATTGATTTAAACTGTTTAAATCTTGCCTTCAATTTAAATTCTTTACAGGTTTTTAAACCTGAAACCAACAATGTTCCAAGCCCAAACTTCTGAAACCCCAAGTCAAAACCCTAAAAGCTTCGAGCCAAACTCCTAAAATTTTCGAGCAACACTCGAGAACGTCTCGAGTATTTCCCTGTTTCCAAACAAAGACTTCATCAGAAATCACAATGTACTCCGTGCACATGCACCGTGGCTCCAGCCAACTCCAGCCATCCACATCACCTTCCTCACATCGGTGATCATCACCTCAGACCATCCAAACACTAAGTCCATCGATTCACACTCGAAATCAAAATCGAGTAGGCAAACCCAAAAACTGGACCCAACGACCAACCTGGAACCTCCTCGTTCTCGCGCCTCCGACCACTAGAGTACATACTCCTTCGGCCACAACTTCGTAAACTCGCCTTCTTTCATTTCCTAAAACCTTGTAGAACTCGATCAACAATCGAAGTCGTACCGATCAAAAATCTCAACCTAGTCCAATCTAGGTTTTCAGCCTGAAAACACCCACTGTCACCACCATAGTGCTTTCCTCCACCATCTGACGATTTTGCTGACCTCCCCGATCGTACCACGACCACTAGCAAGAACTTCGACCTTCCAAACTACTGAGATTACCAGAATCTGCTCAAATACCAATTTATGGTTAAACCAGAAATGCTCTCAAACTCCTCCACTAAAAATCATAATTCCACTTCCAAAAATCATGATTCAGTATAGGGATTCAGATCATGTACCTGAATCATTAAATTAAGATGCTTGAATTTTAGCCATGACTTATTATTTGTCATAGTTCTTTGGTTTCCAGGGGCATTTTCAATTTATTTTAACTTGAATAAAATTTTAAAACCAAATCTACGATTAAACAAACAGTTTTTGTTTATAACTTAAATCTGTCCAAGACTGGATCGAGATTAAGAATTTCTAAACAAACTTGTATCTGGGAACTAAAATAGTAAGAAGTTAGATGAAACAAACATGCACAACACATCCAGATATTCATATATATATATATATATACATACATACACAGCAAAAAAAAATGGACAACACATTCTCAGTCTAGATTTTTAAATCATGCAACTAGAATCATGTATTTAGTTTATTTTTTTGAAAGATTGTTACTCACATAAAATACATCATTCATTCTTAAAATTCCACCGGCAACAGAATTTTATTTACTTAAATTATTATTATTATTATTATTTATTTTACTTTTACTAAAAACATAACACAGAAAACACCCACATCCAAACATATTCAAACAAGTCTGTGTGTATACTCTCATGATTGAAGAAACAACATTATATATGTGTGTACAGTCTTTCATCCTGTCATCTTCGTATTTTTAAACCTGCAAACATACTTTCATTCATGCAAACTACAAACTCATCACTCTTGCCAAACTTTATTAGCATGCACCAGATCTAAACAGTTTAGGATTGATTTGCTCACCTGCAAATAAATGATGAACAAAGCACCATTGATATTGAAAACAGCATTTTCTTTGATTTTAAAACCTGAGTGTCTTTGCTTATTTGATTTAAAACTTGAAACTGGAATGTGCTTGTCACTGAATTTTGCATGTATGCTATTGAAATTTGTGTGAGGATGCCTCAGATTCAAAACAGAGAAAAATGCTTGTAGGCCTTTGATGATGTTCAGACTTTGATTATGAGCTTTGCTTTAACTTTAAGGATAATAGGTTTGAGAAAGAATGCATGCATGCTTTAAGTTTTCAGATTTTGAAAAGAAGATTAAAAAAAGAAAGGAAGAGGAGGAAAACACGTTTTATAGGTAAAAATGATTTATTTAGAATAAAAAAGGAAAAAGAATCAAAAAAAATATGACACTTGTCATATTCATAAGTTATTTAAATTACACATGTTTATTAAGCTTTAATACGATAACATTTGTCCTTTAAGCCTTTATTTTAATTTAAAAATGTTAATAAAAGCTTTTAACTTACTTTATTAATCCTTATATAAATGTATATTTGAATTTCTTATATATATATATATATATATATATATATATATATAAATTACTTTTAAAAAAAAGCAATTTATATAAAATTAAAAGTTTATACATATATTTTAAGTCCAAATAGTTTTAAATATTTATTCTTTTGAATTTCAAAACTTTAAATTCAAATTTAACAAATTATAAAAATCCAATTTAAAATCAATAACATATTCAATCTAAACATTTCTATTTCTACAAAAATCTATTTATGTTTATAAAAACTAAGTATTATAATTATTATGTGAAAATAACAATTTATCAATTTTAAATAATTTTAAAGGATATTTTCATATTTATTTGTTCTATTTTCAAATTAGTAATTTCAATAGTTAAATCAGATGGTTATCCAATTATCTAATGCCTAAAAATTCGAGTTATTACATTCCTCCCCCCTTGAATCTTTTCGTCCCCGAAAAGGAATGAAGTCAGAATTTATTAAAATGCTTAATATTAGTTAAATCACTTTTGGTCATTTTTAAAACATTTAAAATCTATATAATATTACCAAAATAGTTTACTTTTATAACTTCGATGTTTCCATAAGTCCGTCTTTGTCCTCACAGAAATTCGGTCAATACGTAGCAGACCCATTTTCAACACCCAGTGAAAATACTTTAGAAATTAATTTTATTGAAAATATAGAAAACATTTTGAAAATAGAGAGAATATCTTTGGTGAGAATGCTTTGGGAATCATCACCCTCATCCATGGTCGTAGTTACATCCTGGGTTACGTTGCCATCGTAGCAAAAGTCCATGTAACTGTAGGCACTCCGCGTCCCTTGATTATGCCATGGAACCCACAACAGATCGCAGTTACATTCCAGGGTTACGCTCGTAACAAAAGTCCATGTAATTGTTGGCTCTCAGCGGCACACACGATTTTCGCTGTCAAAATGAAACTTCTCCACTCCTACATAGGTCGCAGTCTACCGATATAAAACCAAACGCAGACTGTTGGCTCTCAGCGGCACACACGACTTTCGCTATGTTACCATAGGTCACAGTCTACCGATATAAAATCAAACGCAGACTGTTGGCTCTCAGCGGCACACACGACTTTCGCTATGCTATACTCTACTCATAATTCTCAGGAACTAGTTTTGTCCGGACTTCTCACAGGATCAACTTTAGAACCCCTCCTTAGGGCTCAAGGGAACACCACCCGGTGGAACTCCTAAGAAGTTCATTTCAAGGGAGCGCCATTATCCCTAGAGTCATCATCAAAACACTTTATACTATACACATGTAGTATATGCCAAATCATACACCAAGTATGATTTCATACAGATCTTCTTTACACAAAATCGATTATCCCAAAATCGATAATTCTCAAACTATGCTTTCCAATCAAATATTGATTTTACCCCAAAATTAAAAGCCTTTCCAAATCCAAAGGTTCTAAAACCTTTTTTCAAAATCCTGGAAAGATCCTTTATATATATATTCAGATATATAATTTTTAAAACTTTGGATCATTTCAAACTTGTATAAAACTCCTTTTATACTTCAAACACTTTCAAAAATCCTTTTCTTCTGGCAATAGAATCAACAAGGGGAGATTTATTTTATATAACAAAGATATATAACTTTGTTTATTCAAAATAAAATATTCAAATTTTGATTACTCTTTCCAATATCAATTTCATTCAAAACTATACGATGTACACTTATCATCTGTACGCCATACCAATCCGATCGCTCACTCGATCACACAATTTCATTTTCGAACTAGTATCGTCAACTCGACTTCCTAGTGCGGACACCGATCTGGTTTCTTGATCAGAAACCGTCATTCTCCTGCATAGCCATAACTATGATAGAGCATATCCAGAACTAATCAACAATCCATATCCAGGCTCGCCGTCGAAAATCGAGTGAAAAATCCCAACTCGGATCGATAAACTATCTCGAAATCCTGTGCTCGAAACTGGATCAAATCACTATGCGAATAGAATAATATACGTACATCCTACGTATTTAACTTCTTTGATTGTTAACTAAATCAATTTCCTTTCCAATCACATTCACTTAAATTTTCATTCACTTCCTTATCTCAGTTGGGTATTTGATCAATAACAGTTTGAACTCCGGCCAGATTATATTTAGAAATTAGCTTAATTTTTTTTTACAAACAGATAAGTAGTTGAAAAATAATTATTAGTTTGTAAAATAGTTAACTAATTGTAAAATAGTTAAATAGTTTCAGAAATTTTAGATAATTGCAAAATAGTTGTAAAATAGTAATTAATTTGTAACATAGTTGAAAAATAGTAATTAGTTTAGAAAACAGTTGAAAAATGGTTAAATAGCTCCAAAAATAATTGTAAAACAAGTATAAAATAATTTGGCTTTAAGAAAGAAAGGATGTATATATTTAATAGCTTGGAAAAATAAGTTTATATTAAAACAATTTATATTGAAAATAGTCCAGAGTCAAAACTGTTCACTTTCCCAACTTCCAATCCCAATTTAAATAACTTCAATTTCCACTGAAATTGGTTTAACCCCAATTCAAGTTGAATCAATCCTGATTTCTTTCCTAATTTAAATCAAATTCCATTTGATTTTTAAACCTGTTCACTTTAATTATAATTCCAAATTATTCCAATTAATTTGGACTGATATAAATTGAACCCACTTCAATTTCAAATCATTCCAAGTTAATCCAATCCAAATTTTCCACTCAAAATTTTAATCTTATACATCTTCAATCCTAAATCCAATTAATTCGAATCAGATTTAATTTGAATGAATTCAATTCCACTTTCAATTCTTAAACCATCTCGAATTATATAAATTCGAGTTAAATTCTCAAAGGTTGATTTAACCTTTTAAACCAAATTAACCTTTATTAAAAAAAATTAAACAATTTAATTTCTAAGCCCAAATTCTAGAATTTTCATTTTAAATTATCTTTATTTACTTATTTCAAAGTTTACATAAGAGTTCAAAACAATTTTGTCTTAAAAATTCAACTTATTACTCAATTTTTAGCTTCCAATTTTGAAACCAGTTCTTAAACAATTTTAATTTACGAATTCAATTATTTAATTTTCAGTCCAAAGTAAACCCATATCCTTAATTTCATACTAAAGTTAGATTTTACTTTTGTCCCAATAATGGATATATTACCACACTTTATTTCTCATTCATTTAAACAAATCTTATTTGCACTTTAAATATTTTTAATGACAATAGGATGATGTTATCTAGTTTATTTTAAAATGTCCATCTATTTCCAATTTCCAGATCTTAAACCGTTTGAGATCACACAAATTCCCAATTTCAACTTACCCATTTAACTTTCCAAGTTAAATTCCAATTCAAGTTGTTCATTCAAACTTATTTAACTTCTTCCAAGTTAAATTCAATTTACTTAATCCCATCAACCTTACTCGATTTGAATTCCCCATTCAATTTTTAAACTTCACATTAATAATCTTCCCACTTTTTAAGTTCAAAAACTTATCACTTTGGGTATCAAATCCCATTCCAAATTTAAAACTCAACATTTAGATTTTACACAAACTATTTTTTATTTATGTATATTCCTCATATATACATATTATTTCCTTTACACATGAGGTCATCTTTATATTTTAAACCACTTTTGGTTTTTAGTTCAAATCAAATTTTCAAACAACCCATTGTTTGCAACAAGTCTCTTTTATTCAAATAATACTTATGTATTATTTCTTTTAGCACTTTGAAACAAGTTTCAAATTTATGGATCTAGATTTAAAATTTCACAATTTAGGTATTTTCAATTTATAAGTCATATTTTACCTAAACGTTTACTTCTTTAAAACATTTCATTTCGCTTACTCATTAATACACATCTTATTATTAAACACACAACAATCATTTATGATAATAACCAAGATTATCATATCTAACCATACATTATCATTTTATTCTAAAATACTTCTCCAATTCAAGATTTCAATTTTAGTTTGAATCCATTTCAAACTTATCTTTATTTAATTTCAGTTTGGTTGTATTATATTACCATTTAATTTAATTCTAATAATTTAACGACCAATTACCCTAATATTTATTAGCAAGAAATATTGCTTTATATATCAAAATATAATCTTATATAAAATCATTTAAAATCCTTATATAAGAAAATAACAAGTACGCTCTCTCATATATATACACTCAACTCATTCTAGGGTACTATTGACCCTATCCTTAATGAGTACACCCATCAGAGCCAAGGTTCTTGCTTAACCTTTCAGCTCTGATACCAACAGTAATGACCCGAAATTTTCGAACCCGAAAATTCCATATAGTTATGAAAAATAAGGAAGAGATAGAAAAAGAAGAAGAAGACCAGAAAGATCAACATCTCACATTCTTAGCGGAATAAAATATAATAATAAATATTATCAGTTACAAAAGATTATTATATCTGTCGGTTACACTTTAATACATCAGAGTTTTACATATATACACTTACTGAATATACACAATCTTCATGCCACGGATTTACAATAATATAACATAGCGGAAATACTCTATACGCCTCCTGAGCTCCAGAAAGTCTTTACCTGAAAATCTGTAATACTCGGTCTGACCCGAGCATTACATAAAAGTAACACCCGGGTCAGGCTGGAAACCAGCGTGAGTAAACCCATCTAACATGGAATACGAAAGTATACAACTCATATAAAACCCGGGGTAACTCGTATCAATTCACAAATTCACAATTTGATATATACATCTTTAATTTCTCACATCAAATCTCCAAGTACCAAAAACTTGGATTAAATAGTCCAATTCGCTTAAATCATTTCATTTCAGCCTATAGATTTCACAAATCAATTTACAAAATTCGAAGTGGTTTCGGGTATTTCCTAATACTCGACTCCGGTCCCTTCGAGTCTCATGTCATCCTAACCAAAGTTATCCAAATGAAATACACAACATTTCATATCAGAGATATCAACTCATTCAAAGCATCCAATACCATTCAATCATCCATAAGCAAAGCTTAATCACACATAAATTCAAATTAATTAATCCTAATTGAATTACTAACCTCACCCACTTAGATTTTCTTCATTTAACATTAATTTATTTTAAATCAATTTACCAATCATTCCTTCATTATTCATCTTATTTAATCACCTGGATTAATTATCCTTCAATTACAACTAGTAATTAATTATACAAATTAATTAACCTTTACCCCTCCATATTACTTACATTGATCCTTAATTAATTACTCAAATTAATTATCTTATAATCACTATTGATCAATTATCCTTAAATTAATCATACTCCTTAATTAATTTCTTTAATTAACCAATCCTGAATTAAGTACACTAAGTAAATAATCCTTTTATTTGCTTTTATCAAGTATTTATCCATTGATTAATTATCCTTACTTAATTTAACCTTTAATTACAAATTTCATTACTTAATCCTTAACACATCAATTCTTAACAAATTAATCTTTTAAATTCCTTACATTAAGTCACTGTTATTTATAAATTTTCTTTTAGTGTTTTCCCACTAATTACCTACCTTAATTAATGATATCTAGTGATTATTCTTTAATATAAGTAGTTTTCATTAATAAATTTCAATTAAGTAATTTTCCTTTAATTAAATTATCATCCTTAATTGCGGAAATTAATCACATTAAGAAATCAATCCCTTACATTGATTTCTCAAACTAATTAACAAATTATCTTAATAATTAAATTAAGTATTTATTCCCTTAAATTGATTACATTAATCAACTACCATCCTTACTAAATAATTTGTATTCATTCGATTGCATTATTTAAATCATCTTCAAAGACCTATAGGAATTACCTACTAAAATCCTCTGAAAATCTGTAACCAAACATTTTACCCGAGCTACCCCTAAATATCTTCGAGTAAAACCCTACCCTACTTCGAGCAAAAACTCAATTTACTCGAGATAAATTCGAGTATACTATTTAAAAATGTACTTTATCAATTTAAAGTTGTTTTAATCATTTTATACTTTATAAAACTTAACTTGGATTCAAATTAAATTTGAAACCATATTTTAAATTGATTCAAACTGTTTAAATCTTGCTTTCAGTTTAAATTCTTTACAGGTTTTTAAACCTGAAACCAATAATGTTCCAAGCCCAAACTTCTGAAACCCCAAGTCAAAACCCTAAAAGCTTCGAGCCAAACTCCTAAAACTTTCGAGCAACACTCGAGAACGTCTCGAGTATTTCCCTGTTTCCAAACAAAGACTTCATCAGAAATCACAATGTACTCCGTGCACATGCACCGTGGCTCCAGTCAACTCCAACCATCCACGTCACCTTCCTCACATCGGCGATCATCACCTCAGACCATCCAAACACCAAGTCCATCGATTCACACTCGAAATCAAAATCGAGTAGGCAAACCCAAAAACTGGACCCAACGACCAACCTGGAACCTCCTCGTTCTCGCGCCTCCGACCACTAGAGTACCTACTCCTTCGGCCACAACTTCGTCAACTCGCCTTCTTTCATTTCCCCAAACCTTGTAGAACTCGATCAACAATCGATGTCGTGCCGATCAAAAATCTCAACCTAGTCCAATCTAGGTTTTCAGCCTGAAAACACCCACTGTCACCACCAAAGTGCTTTGCTCCACCATATGACGATTTTGCTGACCTCCCCGATCGTACCACGACCACTAGAAAGAACTTCGACCTTCCATACTACTAAGATTACCAGAATTTGCTCAAATACCAATTTCTGGTTAAACCAGAAATGCTCTCAAACTCCTCCACTAAAAATCGTAATTCCACGTCCAAAAATCATGATTTAGTATAGGGATTCAGATCATGTACCTGAATCATTAAATTAAGATGCTTGAATTTTAGCCATGACTTATTATTTGTCACAGTTCTTTGGTTTCCAGGGGCATTTTCAATTTATTTTAACTTGAATAAAATTTTAAAACCAAATCTAGGATTAAACAAACGGTTTTTGTTTATAACTTAAATTCTATCCAAGACTTGATCGAGATTAAGAATTTCTAAACAAACTTGTACCTGGGAACTAAAACAGTAAGAGCTTAGATGAAACAAACATGCACAACACATCTAGATATTCATATATATATACACACACACATACATGCACGGAAAGAAAAAATGGACAACACATTCTCAGTCCAGATTTTTAAATCATGCAACCAGAATCATGTATTTAAATTTTTTTTTGAAAGATTGTTACTCACATGAAATAGATCATTCATTCTTAAAATTCCACCAGCAGCAGATTTTTATTTACTTAAATTATTATTATTATTATTATTTATTTTACTTTTACTAAAAACATAACATAGAAAACACCCACATTCAAACATATTTAAACAAGTCTGTGTGTTTACTCTCATGATTGAAGAAACAGCATTATATATGTGTTTACAGTCATGCATCCTGTCACCTTCATATTTTTAAACTTGCAAACATACTTTCATTCCATCAAACTACAAACTCATCACTCTTTCCAAACATTATTAGCATGCACTAGATCTAAACAGTTTAGGCTTGATTTACTCACCTGAAAACAAATGATGAACAAAGCACCATTGATATTGAAAATAGATTTTGCTTTGATTTTAAAACCTGAGTGCCTTTTCTTATTTGATTTAAAAACTTGAAATTGGAATGTGCTTGTCACTAAATCTTGCATGCATGCTATTGAAATTTGTGTGAGGATGTCTCAGATTCAAAACAGAGAAAAATGCTTGTAGGCCTTTGATGATGTTTAGACTTTGATTATGAACTTTGCTTTAATTTTGAGGATAATAGGTTTGAGAAAGAATGCATGCATGCTTTGAGTTTTCAGATTTTGAAAAGAAGATAAAAAAAGAAAGGAAGAGGAGGAAAACATGTTTTATATGTAAAAATGATTTATTTAGAATAAAAAAGGAAAAAAAAATCAAAAACAAAATATGACATTTGTCATATTCATAAGTTATTTAAATTACACATGTTTTATTAAGCTTTAATATGATAACATTTGTCCTTTAAGCCTTTATTTTAATTTAAAAATGTTAATAAAAGCTTTTAACTTACTTTATTAATCCTTATATAAATGTATATTTGAATTTCTTATATATATATATATTACTTTTTTTTTTAAAAGTAATTTATATAAAATTAAAACTTTATACATATATTTTAAATCCAAATATTTTTAAATATCTTTTATTTTGAATTTCAAAACTTTAAATTCAAATTCAAATCAAATTATAAAAATCCAATTTAAAATCAATAACATATTCAATCTAAACATTTCTATTTCTATAAAAATCTATTTATGTTTATAAAAACTAAGTATTATAATTATTATTTGAAAATAACAATTTATCAATTTTAAATAATTTTAATGGAGATTTACATATTTATTTGTTCAATTTATAATTTAGTAATTTCAATAGTTAAATCAGATA
Organism: Allium cepa; assembly: GCA_030765085.1. NCBI lineage: Eukaryota > Viridiplantae > Streptophyta > Magnoliopsida > Asparagales > Amaryllidaceae > Allium > Allium cepa. Next base: position 967,587,051 of record CM060932.1, on the reverse strand, counting down.
GTTATCCAATTATCTAATGCCAAAATATTCGGGTTATTATAGTCGAAGTTCTTGCTAGTGGTCGTGGTACGATCGAGGAGCATAACACATTAAGTAACTCAATAGAGATAGGGTGAAGTATACCCTAGAATGAGTATATCCCTAAGATATCCATTCGAACGCCTTAGTAAATTCTCTTACTATCCACTAATAGTAACTATGTGTGCAAGAAGAGAACGAGATAGGGGACAGGGGAGCACCACTATAAATGGTCAATACCCTGTGATAGAAGAAATAACTTTCTTTATCAATCTCCTTTGATTCGATTCCAAATTCTTTTGATTGCTTCATAGCAGCTCCAGAAAGAAGCCTCGGTGTGATGGTGGCCCTACGAATCGTTGTAGAGAATCCTTACTTCGTATCTTCATCGGTTTCTTATCAGCCTTTCTATCTAAACACTAATGAATTTGAAAATTTAAATTAAATAAATGGGAAATTTTAAATTGAGTTAAACTGGTTAACGAATAAGAAGCTAAATTTGAATTGTATTAATAAGACGATATCGATTAAAACCAAATTTGAAATTCTATCGTAATTTCTTGTGTATATCAAAGTCCGAAGAGGGACAAGTTAATATATACATTGGGGTATTCCGACCCAAATTTGGAATCCATATCTAGTGCTTGATAATTATGGAAGATTAAATCCATCTATCTATTCTCTGGGATCCGATATATTCTACGAACGATTGGTTATCCCTTTGAACGAATCAATGTCCTTGCATATTTGTAGACCGGTGGACCCGAGTATCTTGTGAAATAATTGTATGAGTTTGTTCTCAAATTATTGTTGATATTATGATTTGCTAAGACAAATACAAAATTGATATCCAGTTTAATTTGGAAAGATATTTCTCTATCTTTCATCTTTTTCTTTGTTGTCTTCCTTGCAAATTTCGAGGACGAATTTTTTTTAGAGGGGAATCTGTAACGGTCCCGGGTTTTAATTAAATTTAAACTGAAAATTAAAATAAGTTTTTGGGTAAAATTGTAAATTAATTTGAATTTTTCAAATTTAATAGGATACTTATTTATTTAGACATTGATTTTTTTTAAAAAAAATTAACTGTGGATTTGAATTTGTATATTTAAAATCCTATAAGTAAAGAAAAAATAATACATCCTAAAATCTATCAATTAAATTTATAATATATTTTAAACTTTTGGAATTTAATTTGAAAAAAAAAGAATTGGGAAATCTCAAACAAATAAAATAAATAATGAACTATACATAAATAAATTCCAATTTATATTGAGTTTAAAAATCTTGAAATAATAAATATTTTAAAAGAAGAAAAAATCACCTGAATTCGAATTTTATATATATATATATATGTATATCTTACATACCTTCTTTTGAAAAGAAAAAAAATCACTTATTAATAAAGTTAGTTTCTTTAAAATCAACTTCTTTCTTTAAATTGGTATAAGTAGAAGTAATAGACATAAATGAATTTTATTCAAGTGAATTCGAATTTGAAAATTAAATTTAAAATAAATGTTTTAGAAAATTAATAGCATTTAAAATTATTAAGATGAAATATATATATTATTTAAATTCTTTCAACATTGAACATGTAGGTATACATATACAAATGAATTAGGGATACCTTTATTTATAAAATGTATACAATATAAAAATTAAAGATTAAAATTTCTTTTGCTTTGTAAACATCAAAAGGGATGAACATACATTCATATTGGAGTAGAATTGTGAACAAATCTTGATCATATGATTTTCTTCTTACAAATGGCACCCAACATAATTAAATTGAATTAAATAATAAGATTAAAAAATTACAAAAAACCTTTCCATTTCCCCACATGCAATTATAATAGCTTTTCACAAAATCTAAAACAAATCAACATCAAAGATTTGGCATTTCAAAGCTACAACACCAAAGAAAAAGAATAGAGAAAAAAATCAAAAAAGAAGAAGAAATAGCAACTTGAGATTCAAAGTCACAATCCTAAAGCAGTCAAACTACAGCATGCAAATTCAAAGCAGATCTCAGGTGAATTTTGTATCTTATAGTTTAATAAATTATGATTTCAAGATCAAGTTGCAAGATAAAACAAATTCAAAAAGAAAAAAGAAATTTGCAGACGTACGAAAATGCAGAGTTGCAGTTTTGACAGTGCAAATTTTCTTGAAAAATAATTGAAGGCAAGTAAATTTCTTTTTCTTTAAAATTTGAATTGATGTTAGTAATCAGAAAATAAAACAAAGATTTAAACAACTTTGTCAATCAATTGCAGGAAACAAGTCAAGTTCAAAGCAAAAGATTGATTTCTGTTTTCAACTGCAGAAAAAAAAGTTCTCTATGTATAACCAAGAATTCAAAACTGTAAGTAAAAATTAAAATTTGTTGTTATTAATGAGTCAAGTAAACAAATGCAAGAGTGAATAAGCAAAGATTCTGAATTTCAAATATACAGGCTCAGAATTCATTCCCTGTTTCCTGCTTCTTCTTTGTCTCTGCCTTATCCAAGATCCAGGTGAGCAACCTAGCCCTAAATTTGTATGTGTTTTGATGAATGCATGAATGGATTGTCTTCTCTGATATGTGGTATGCTGGAATGTAAGCTTGTATAGATGTATATGCAATGCATGTCTAAAGGAAAAAAATAGGATTTGCCTCTATGTATATTCCAAGTTTTAAAACCTGTTAGGAAAAATTTAAATTACCCCAACCCAAGCAAATTGTAGGCTTGATTGCTGAATAAAAAGTAGTTATATGAGTACAACATCATCTTTAAGAATAAATCCAAGTGAAAATATGGAGTAAATGATTTTTAAAAAAAATGATTTTTTTTAGAGGGATATACATTCTTTCTTTTTCCTCTGTTCAACCTTTAACAGACTAACCCATAAAGAAATCCAAATATCTCTTCTTCAATTTGTTTTTAGGTTATAACCTTTGAATAAAAGTTGATGCCAACAACTTAATACTAATTTTAAAATATATTGTTATTTGTATCTGACAAGAAAATTAATAGAATAGAAATAACAGTAATTTTTTTTTTAAATATGTTGAAAAATCAATTGATACAATTCTTTAATTTAAATACACAACTTGACTTAGCTTGGGAAATTATGATTTTTGAAATCAAAATCACAATTTTAAGTGGGGTATTGAATGTGAATTTCGGATTTGACTGAAATTTGCTTTCTGGTCGATTTCTGATAATCGGCCAGTTTTTGGAAATCGAATTTTGGCATGGAGATACTAGGGTGATCATAGATTGTTGAAAAAATACAAGAAGATTTTTTAATTCATTATAGTTTGAGATCTAAATCAAACTAGGGTTTTAAGCCGGGTTTTAGTTAGCGTTAGGAAATTGGTTACTGCGTCATCAATGATGCATCGGATTTCATCGCACGTGGGGGTATGGTGGCACGGTGGTGTGACTTTGCTTTGGACAAAAGTGTGCAGGCTCTGATGAGCTAGGTTGTTGGGGCGAAGGAGGTTTCGTCGACCAATTTTGGTCCCAGTCAGGTCAAAGAGCTCGATTTTGATTAACACCGTTACTGGGTGGTTTGGGCGCTCAGGCGAGATGGAGGGATCTTCGGTGATGGATGGGTATTGTCAACCATGATCGGAGACACTCCGATCACGTGTGCACATTCACACGTGCATATCTGCTCTTAGGCGAAGTTAGGTTAGAGAAGATGAAGTTATGCTCAGAGTCGAACTCGAAAGGGTACAGTGTTTCACTCGAAGCAGTGAACGTTGCAAAGGTCTCGAAGTATGCTTGGGTTCAAGCACGTGAAATTTAAGAACTGACTCGAGTTCAGATGTTAACTATGTAGCAGAATTTTTTTAACTAAAGCAACGGGGAAAAAAACTGGGAGAAGGTTGAAGATAGCTCGGTGGATTTTGGTTTTGGGGCTCGGGTCTTAATGGGTTAACACTAATTTTCAAGTGTTTCAAAGCCATGTTGTTTTAAAGTGTCCAAAAATAATTAGTGGCTTATAATGACAATTCTTAAAATTTATTTAAAACTTGATTTATAATGTGATTAAGTAATTAATCTATATATAAGGTGGTCTTTAATTAAATGGGGCTTTGATAAATTTAAGAATCGTTTATTTATTCAGAGGTAAATGGTAAATGTGGTTTATTTTAAAGGTTGATAAATTAATATAGGTAATTAAAGGATAGTTCATTACTTAATAAATAATTTAAGAATTTGGTGGATCTTTAATGAAAGTAATTAAAAGGTAATTACTCAATAAGATTAATTTAAGGAAAACAAATTGATTTAAGTTGATTAATTCAAGGGAAATTAATTAAGTTGATTAATTACTTAAAGAAAAATTACCTAATTAAAGGTATTAATGATCTATCGAGTGATTAATTAAGGTAATTTATTGAAGGATAATTAATTATTTAAAGTTTAGTTAATTAATGAAGAATGATAATTAAGCAGTTAATGTTATCGATTAATTAAGGTAATTAAAGCAAGAATAATTAATTAAGGCTAATTTACTTAACGTGATTAAGAAATCATTATTAATTAAGGAGTAATTAATTATTGTAATTAATTAAGGAATAATAAATCTATTAATTAATCAATTAAGGATAATTGATTATAATTAAGATTTAATCAATAATTAAAGGTTTATTAATTAAAGTAATTAATTAAGAAATAAGTAATTGAGATTTAATAGATTACAATTAAGGTTAATTAATTAAGATAATTAATTAAAGAACGATAAATAATGAAGGTGATTAAAAACTTAATCAATTGTAGTTAATAACAATTAATCATTGGTTTAAAATTACTAATGAAAGTAATTATGAAGATAATGGATTTAAAACCACCAAATTATTCATCTTAATTGTAGATGATTGATTGTTATTGAATGGTGTGTGATGGATTGATATATTTGATATGTGATGTGATGCTTTGTGCTAAGATTTTTATATCTATGATGTATATATTTTTTTATGAATATACAAACCCTTTGACCCGTAGAACGACATTTAAAATTCGATGCGAAAGGGAGTCGGATTCCAGTTGGTTACCCGGAACCCACATCGAATTATAATGATGAATCTTTATGATTGATAAAATTATTTATCTATGAATCTGTGGATAAAGATAAGCGTTATGGGTTATACCGCTTATCGATATGATTGAATCTGTGATGATGATGTTGTGCACTATTGTGTTGAACCCCTGGACCACACACACACACACACAAATATGGATTGTATGTGGAATCGGGTTAAGTCACAGATTATTGAAATTGTTTTAAAAATAAATTTTTTAAATTCAAATGATTTTGGAAATGGATTGGATTTACAATGAAAAGGCCTTTAAAAAGGGATTTCAAAGGTAAAGGTTATTTTTGAATAACTTGATTTATTTTGAAATTTGATTTAAATTTGAATCCCAAATTTGAAATTAAATCCTATCTATGAATTTTAAAAGGTTATACAAGTTTATATGGGTCTTAAAACATTTTAAAGGTGTTGTTTTGGGAATTTAAAATTTTAACCCAAAGATTTTTAACTTGTATATATGAAATCGGATTTTTATGAAACGAAAATTAAACTGTCACGGCCTGTCTTCCACTAACCAGAAAGACGCATCATGAATTAAGAAAGAAAGGGGTAGAAAGAGAAAAGATAGAGAAGAAAGAAAAAACAACATCAGAATCTCAACATCGGAACGAATAAATTATATTAATAACATAAGTATTACATAGTATACAACCACTATCATATATAGATTATACATCACATACTAGACAGTTATAAACACCTGCCTAGTTATTACTACACAGTACAATACAACTCAAACAAACGACTCAGAGAAACCAACACAGCGGAACACTATAAATATCTACAACGCAGAAGCCTCCTACTCCATTGCTCCTCTACAATTCACCAAAGCTAACCTGAATCTCTTAGCTACTCGTAAAAATTTGAGTACCCAAGAGTTTAAGAAAACAAAAGATAAACTCCGGGTCAGACATGGATCTGGTGTGAGTTACAGGTTAAAGTTGCTTAACTTTTGAAAACTTTGAAAAGAAAGGTATCGCGTAAGACTTCCCACACATAAACATGGAAAAGTTTTTACCTTACGTTAACCAAAACATTAGATAGGAAATCCGGTGATATTATAATAGGTCTAGGGTTTCCAAGTAAATATGAAATAGCCGAAATTGTTACATTTATTAAATTCCGGCTACTAGCCACAAAAGTGGGTAATGAAATCAAAACCGATGGCACTTATTGGATTTTGGATTCCATACAATGGCAGGGATACCGGGGTACCGCCCGTCGTAGTACGGGGCCTAGATCACCGTACCGAGGATCACTCCCAATTCCCTGCAACACAAGGCTAGAACTATCCCTTACAGGATAGTCCCGAACAAGACAACCCCACTGTTGGCTGCGACCCAACTGTCCACACATCCGAATAAAAAGGGACTTCTAGACAGGGGAAAATCTCGTTATACTTGGGCATGACCCACTTAGCCTTGCTGCACCTCCCCTGTTTTAGCCATTCCCAGTTGATGAGGTTTGAGGCTACGATTACCTTTAGAGAACACATCTCTTAGAATGCTCATCGTCCACCTGATGATGTGCTGAAAGCATTCAATCCATACAAGTTCGTTCTGGGTTCGAACGAAACCGAAGGCATTATCTCGTTACACTCATTTTGGAATCACCCTCAGAGTTAACGACGATAACCCTTGCACTCTGCATCTTCATGTAACGCCCCACTCCGAGACCCACTCTAGTAAAGAGTATTACGGAGTAATACCGTCTACTAGAACGGAGAATAGAGTATAATGGAAGCGACCATATGTAATCAAGCTATAACTAACTACCGAATACGTCGAATAGGTAGTTTTCTTTTCTCAAGTGGTTCGACGTATCCAATAGATATTTATAACGAAATTACAATGGCTAAGGAAAATAGGTTCAGGACAAACATAATACTAAATGATGACGTCATCATCACAGAACAGTCACATAACAGTCACAGAACATAGGTACAATATATCGTCAATACAGATCCAAATATCAAAAGGTGGGTACAAAGCCACCGCTCACACATGTGAGTCAAAATATGTACATAAGAGACTGAATAATCAGAGTATCAAAATAGTGGACAAATATAAAGAGCTATCTATCAGTATAGCAGATAATGTCCAAGCGAAAGCACAGAAATCTAAGTCCAGAGGCCTAACCTGAAACAACTCGGTCTGACCCGAGCGAAAAACATTCGGGTCGGGCTAGCTAAACAATCAGTTAATAAACTGAGATAAACAAATAATGCGGTACATAAATAAAACAGTACTTCTCCAAAGCGAAGAGTATTATGGTCTACATGAATATAATGAAGATCCCCAATTATCAATAAACAGTAAAAATCTCCAAAGAGAATATCAACACCAAAGTGTTAAATAAATAAAATCGCCTCATATCATCGGCGTAACCAAAGCTATATAATGTTGCCCATAGGCAATAATCCCAAGAGTGACCAGAGTCTGTAATCAATGCCCAAGCAAAGATCGATGCTTCAAAGAGCAATAGGGATATACTGAAAAGTCAATGAAATCGAATACTGAAAAGCAGTGTCCAGAGACACTGTGAATCCACAAGGTAATCGCACTTACATCGTATGGTTCCATAGAACCAACACCGAAGGGCGGTACTCGAGTGGATATAAAAATCATCAAATAATACAAGTATAGCACGTGCACCGACCAGAGTCGTTATTGCCACGTACTATAGAGTTGTGATCGATCACTCGCACAGACGCGGAACGCGCGAGACGGCGAGATCCTTCCCAGAAGGATAAAGGCCCAGAGGCACATGCCGAAAAACTGCTCCATAGAGCAGGTGTCCAGAGACGGTTACCCAGAGGCGTGGTGACCCAGAGGTCCAGTACTGGCCGCCCGTAGGCTAATGTGTCACAAACTTCTTGGAGAGGAACCCGTAAAGTGTTAACAATGAGTCCCATACCCCACGTTCGCACTAAACGGTTTACTATCCAATAGCAAGCTCACACTCTAAACAATAAAAAGTCCACCTCGTATCATCGGTAAACTAGACCCAAAGGTCAAAATGATCAATCGAATAGGTCGGGGATTAACCGGAAAGAAAATACACACGGTTCCATAGGCCGGAGATTTCCTAACCGTTTAAGCACCTTTCCACTTCGCTCGACGTGCAAAAAGTGAGTGTGAGATTTTTATTATAGAAAATAATGGTGCGAAACAGATTTATAATTGATCTTGAAATCACTTTAAAACGGCTTTTGAAAACTCTCCTATTATGGAGTAATTAATTTAATAATTAAAAATAATATTATATAATAATTTTGAAAGCCATTTAGGAGAGAAAAATCCTTTTAAAATAGTTCATAAAAACCCGTATACGAAATCTAGAGACAAATCTCAAAGAAATCGATAAATCAGAAAATCATTGAAAACCAATATTCGTGTTGGAAAATATTCCGAATGGTTGTGAATCAAGGTTCGACAATTCTTAATTAGCAATTGAAGCCCAAAGGTTCATTGTAGAAACAAACAATTTGAAGCGGTTACACCAAAATAGGGCAACTCGGACTCGGTTGCACCAAAAATGGTGTAACCGGTGGGTCGGAACCCGGCTGCTCCAAATGGGTGCAGCCCTCTTTTTTTTTTTTTTAAGCCGGCTGCACCGCATGATGCAGCCCGTTTCTTTGAACCAGGATGCACCATGCAGTGCAGCTGGTTCAGTCCAGCCCCCAGCCCGCATGGGCTGGGGAGAGGAGGCAAGCCCCAGCCCGCATGGGCTGGGGAGAAGTGGGGAACCCCCAGCCCGCATGGGCTGGGGAGAAGGGGGGAGCCCCAGCCTGCATGGGCTGGGGAGAAGAGGGAAGCCCATCCCGCATGGGCGGGGAGAAGGGGGCCAGCCCCAGCCGCATGGGCTGGGGACGTGCGGGCCAGCCCCAGCCCGCATGGTCTGGGGACGTGCGGCCAGCCCCAGCCCGCATGGGCTGGGGATGTGCGGGCCATGCGCGCAGCCCGTGTGGGCTGGCCTGGTACCGGCTAGCCCAACCGGGCTAGCCTGCTGCGCCCGGGCAGCAGCCTGGGTGCAGCCTAGGCCTGCCCTGGTGCACTCAGACCACTGTTTCAGCCTGCTTTCAGGCTGAAACATTCCAGCCTGCTGAAATTGCTTATTTTAGTGATTTTGTGGTGTTTTTTTTAAAGTTTTTGGCATCAAATTTCACCAATATCAATCACTAACTACCATATCATGATTACTACACTATATTAAAGGAAACAAAGGGCCAAAGCTTAGCATTACCTTATGAAGCAATATCACAAACACCTTATGTGCACACCCAAAATGAAAGCAAAGATGATCAAAGAGCTATGATTCACATGTTACATAATAAAACATGTGTTACTAAATGATTACTGAAATCAAAAGAGGATTAAACACATATTAGAAGAGGTTTTTAGCAATATACCTCTCTAGAAAGCAACAAAGACCACTATAGCATCAACCCAAATTAGCAAAAGATGATTAGGAGGCTACAAGATTAAAAAAACACATAAAACATGTGTTACCAAATAAATTTCAGAAATTAGAAAGATATAAAAACGGATTTGAGGTGGGTATTTGCATTACCTTTGCATAGAATGACTTGCATAAGCTAAAACTAGAAGGAGATGAAGATAGAGGCCATTTTTGTTAAGAAAGCTTTAGGAAATGATTAGGGTTTTGATTAGGGATGAATGAATGAGGTTAGGAGAGTTTGAGATAATTTATAGAGGAGGTTTAGGATGGGTTATTGGGTTAAGTTTAGTAACCCAATAAGAAGAGAGTTATTTACATGTTTCCAAAAATTAGTCTAAGTGTTCATATATGTTTATAAAACTCATTTTTCTTATCCAAACCCGTTTTTAAAATCTCTCCTAAAATTTTTAACTTTCAAAAAAATAACATTTTATCCTCATTTTAAACTCCCATATTTCCCATTTAATTAAAATAGCCTTTTTCAAATAAATTTTGTTATTCCAAATCTTTATGCTTCATTAAAATAAATAAAAATCCTAACTTTTATTTATTAATCGGTAATGCAAATCCCGGGTTGTTACACTTCATCTTTACTTGAGATTCACGACCTATCGTTAATTTAGATCGATGTGGTTTTCGGATATCAAAATATGGAAACCCGATCCCCGTCTCATCGAAATCCAAAGCGTATCTTTTAGGTCCAAGTTGTTTTAAGTTTAAAACAATTCAATTTAATTATCTATATACACATAGGTAGACAATTCACATCACCACAATAGATAATCAACATTATCATCATAAACAGATAATCTATATTATCATCTCAATTAGATAATCTACATTATCATCACCAATAGATAATTCATATTATCACCACAATGCAACCAAAGCACAACATTATTTATCTCATATCTGATATCACAAACAATTCAAGGCAATCAATATTAATCATCTATACATAAGCAATGGTTTAATAATCACACCATCTATAATTAATTTAAAATGAATTAAATTAATTACTTCCATCTCTAATTAATTTAAAATGAATTTAATTAATTAATTAATTTAAAATAAATTAAACTAATTACTTCATCATTTTAAATCTTGCTTACCTAACCATTAATTGATTACAAATCAATTAATTAATTACCATCTCATTATTCAATTCAATTAATCATTCCTGATTAACAATTTTCTAATTACAATAAGTAATTAGCCTTTAAATTAATTACACAAGTTAATTATACTTAACCCTTTACAATAATTAACTTTTAATTACTTAATCAATTAATTAACTAATCCTCAAACTAATTACCTTAACTAATCACCTTTTATTAATTATCCTTTAATTACATTCTAGTAATTATCTTTAATTAATTTTACAAATTAATTATCCTTAACCAAAAATAGTAATTAACCTTTAATTACTTCATTAATTAATTATAATTAATTATATCAATCCTTAATTAATTACATTAATTAATTACTTCATTAATCACTTATCGTTGATTAATTAATCTTAATTAATTAATCCTTAATGACATCATTAATTATATTAATTAATGATCCCTAATTACATCTAAATTAATTAACTACATTAAGTAATTAACCTAAATTAAACCATAATTATTAATCACTTCCGATTAATCACCTTCAGTAATTAACTACTCTTAATTACTTCATTGAGTAAATTAATTACTCCTAAATTAATTACATTTAATAATTAATTATGAGATTAATCATCCTTGATTAATCTCATTAATAATTAATTACCCTTAATTAATTACATCACTTAATTATTTTTAAATGTCTTAATTAATCAATTCTTAAATTAATTACACTAAGTAATTAATTATTAATTACTTTCACTAAGTAATTACCTTTCATATTAATTACACAAAACAATTAATCCCAAAACTTTTCCATACTTCAATTAATTACCTCTAGTAAATTACTTATCTTAATTACTTCTCTAAGTAATTATTCTTCATTGATTACTTATCAACCCATCTAATGATTATTCTAAATTAATTAAACTTAATTAATTAATTTAAAATAATCAAATTAATTAATTAATTACAATGAGTAATTAATAACTTTAATTACCTTCATAAAGTAATCATACTTAACCAAATTCCATAAATGATTATCTAATTTAATTAATCCAATTAATTATCAAAATTAATCACATTAATTAATTATTAAATAATCTCAAGTTAATGACCTTCATTAACTTATCAGTAATTCTTTAATTACCTTTCTTAAGTAATTAACTTAGATTAATCATTATAAATTTTCAAATTTAATTAATCTTAATTACTTAACTTAACCTTAATTATTTTATTCAAACCCTTAATTAATTAAATAAATAAATTAATTATCTTATTTAAATTACCTTACTAATTTAATGAATCATAATTCATTAAATCTTTGATTTTCTTTAAAATAAAACATTTCTTATTAATGATTAAATTATCATTAACAAAGCAATTTGAAACAATTTACTTTAAATTTGTTTTGAAATTTCATTTTAAATTTTAAATTTAAAATGAAATCAAACTTAACTTTGACAAAGTTTTAAAAAACATTTTAAAAGCCCTTTAAAACTTATGTTAAAGAATTACTTATTTTATAAAAGGAGTTCAAAAGAATTTAAAACCAAATTCATTTTAAACACAAACCATATTTAGAATATAACTTAAACCTTCGAAGTTATTTAAACACTTACATTTAAAAAACTACCTTTATTTCTAAATTATGATTCAAATTTGGATTTTGATTCCAGATTTAAACTTAGGTTTAAATCTCTATTTTTATTTAAAATTTTACTTTTAAATTCAGACTATTAAAATAATTTAAAGTTGTTTAAAAATATCTTAAATTTCAAAACTTAAATTATGTCAAACTAAGATTCAAATTAGACTCTGAATACAAATTTAAAAACTTGGTTAAATTTAGTTTACATCTTTATTTTACATTTTAAATTCTGTTTAAAAATTTGCTTCAGATTTTAAAACTAAGTTGAATCTGGAAACAATCAGGTTTCCAGAGAAACCTATATACACCAATATACCCGAACCCCCCTCTATTGCTTCGAACAAAATCCTTTACCTCTTCGAGCTATTACTCGAATTACTCGAGTAAAACTCGAGTCCAAAAATTCTGCAACCCCAAAAAAACTTCACCTGACACACCACTACACCGTGCATATGCACGGTGGTCCTGACCACCTCCGGTCACCACTAAGACATCGAGCATGTCGACGATCAACTCTGAATCACATCCCGATCATCAAAATCTCATCATCTACTCGAAATCAAATTCGAGTACTCCCAATTCAAAACCTGGAAACATGCTGGAACATCACCACCCAAACCTGGAAACTACTCGTTTCTTTAACTTCGACCACCGTGTCGATTGCAACTTCGGCCACGACTACGTCAATGCTCCAGCTAACAATCCCTGGAATCCCAAAGCACTCGATCACTCAGAGAGGCCGTGACGATCAAAATTCAAGAGCACTCCCAAACTAGGTTTACAGAACAAAACCCAACACCACAACCTCCACAGTGATTTACCACCTCTTCCATCATTTTTCCCATCATCACTGATCACTCTACCATCACCAGAAGAAATACCGACCTTCCAGACAATCGAGATCAACAGAGACACTAAATTTTATATTTTCTACTTAAACCAGAAATGCTATCAAATCTCTTAACTAAAAATAGTGATTTTAGTTTTAAAAATCGAATTTAGTTTAAGTATTTGATTCATATGCCTGAATTAAAGAATCTTGACAATTTATTTTGACTTATTTTTAAGTTTGATGATGCTTATTTATTTCCAGAGGAAATATAATTTAGTTTAACTTAACCAGATTTTTAAACTTTAAAACTATGATACAACAAACATAATTTGTCCAATACTTAAGTCTTAACAAAGGTTGAATTAATAGCAAGTGAATTTTGATTTCATCTTGACCCTGGAACAAGTACTACAACATACACATAACACTATACATTCATACAGAAAAATGCACTTGTATATATTCAACGTAGCAAACTTATTTCAGATAAAATCAAGTAACCAGATTCAATTTATAATCTTTTTAAAGATGTTGTTACTCACCTGAAACAAATGAGAACAGAGCTTTTACTTCTTTGATTTTAAACTGAGTTGTTGTAGTTTGATTTAACTTGTGATACTGTTGTTTTAGACTTGCATGCAGGCTTGATTCCAGATGCATTTGAATCTTTAAATTTGAATGCTTTAATTTGAAAAATTTGCAGTTGCATGCTGTGATGGCTTTGAATGTTTTGATTAAAACTCTGGTTGAAGAAAGTAAACTACAGGTAGGCTTGATCAGATTTGATTTTGAGGAAGGGTTTGCATGCTCTTGATTTTTACAGTGGATTACAGGATTAAACATGCAGGTTTTTGATTTATTTTTTTGTTTGAGGAGAAATTTTCAGATTTTGATTTAGAACATGATTTTGGTTTTTGAGAGTTTGGAAACTGATTTGTTTCCAGCTGAAGTCTTTAGTTTTAGAGAATAAAGATTAGAAAAGAAAAAGATTGAAGAAAACATGCTTATATAAGTTAAAATGATTTATTTTAAAATAAAAGAAAAATTAAAAACAAGAATGATATATGTATTATTAGTTACTTAATTTAACTACACTTGTCATCTATTTTAATTAATTATTTAACACATGTTTTAACATGCTTAAAACTTTAACACATGTCATTATACCACTTAATATGTTAACATGTGTTTTATAAATAAATTTTATTTATTTTTATTTAATTTAAAAGTAAATAAAACCTTTTTCTTTATTTGTTAAATGGTTATATATAAATTATTTTCATATGTAAATGTGTATATGCATTTTTTTAAAAATGCAATGAAACAAATTATATAAAAATGAAAGCTTATCCAAATGATTTAAAAATGTTTACTTTTTTGAATTCAAAATTAATTCAAATTCAAATTCTATTTAAATTTAGAAATCTAATTTAAAGCTAACTTATATCAACATATTTAATTTAAAAATAACAATAATATTGTCTTTTAACCTATCTATATTTATACATTTATTACTATTTGAAAATAACATATTTATCAAATTTAAATAATTTATAAAAGAAATTATAAATACTTATCATATTTAACTTATTTAAATGCATTAATGTTTAACATATAAATGGTATTTAAATTTTCATATATAATTTCAAATTATATTTATTAAGCTATATCTAAAAAGAAGCTAAAATAAATCTTTTATTAATTTATACCTGAGCTAAGACATAATCTAAACAAATTAATATTTACCCTAAGTATTTAAAACCATATAGTTTATTTATTAGATATCTTTGAAAAGTTATATATTCAATAAAATAAAATTTTCCAAATTCTCAAAATGTATATTTGAAATTTAAGGCAAGATTTATTTATTAAATTCAAAACTTATCTATTCACAATATATATATATATAATATATATATACACATTATAAATAGGAAAACATTCTATTGGCTTTTAAAAAAACAAAATTCACTAATTAAATATTCATTTAATTAGATCATTAAATCAAATCAAATTTTATTAACAAAATTTATCAAATCAATTTAATTTTAAATATAGATTATTAAATTGATATTCCCAAAAAATTTGGGATATCACATTCCTCCCCCCTTAAAAGAATTTCGTCCCCGAAATTTAAAAGCAAAGGTAATTTAATAACCCATCAAAGATTTTAAATTACAAGCATATATCGATCATATGCTAACAACCATAGCAACCAATTATCCAATCAAACAAATTTAACTATCCTGAAAAATTCTGGATAAAATTTCCTCGAGTTTCCCTAAGTGTGTGTGTGTGTGTGTGTGTGTGTGTGTGTATACCGGGATACTCGCTCTATAGAATCCAAACAATCAAAACTACGAAGCTACAGAGCTCCTACTCATCTAGATCTACAGAACTAAACAGGATATCAGACTACAGATGAGTCTGACTCAACAACCAAACCTTCTGAACTGCTGGTTTCAAAACCAGAGGTAGACGTACTCCCTCAGAGATACGTGAAACTCATCGAACCTCAGTTATCCTAAGCTGGCAATTCAACTCAGAGGACCAAACACTTATCCCACCAAAACACAGAAGAGATCCAAAACACCTTGGAGCTTGCTTCCCATTCCTACTAAAACTTATAGCTCCTTCAATCGTAGAGAAAATTATCCAAATCAAATCTCCGGCTCCGGAATCCAAATTCCTTCGTCTCCTATCCTTAAAAATCTTCGGACGATTCTAGGCTGCCTACATCCTCCCTGATCAACTCAACCCTTGCAGAAAACAAACTAGACCAGAAACAACCCATCAGAATGATCCTCTCAAGATCAACCAAATCAAGAACACAACTCTACACCACAAACAACAGAAGACTGAACTTACTTCTCCTATTCGGAAAAGACAAAACAGATGCACTACCAAACAGCTTCCGCTACACAACTCTGATCTGAAGTAGATAAGAAAATGCTGATGAAGAACACGAGCACAAACTAGACATCACTTCCCAGAAATATAGTTCAACAGATCCATAAAGAAAACTCAGAAGTCCCACCAAATCCAGAGCTGCTTCATCAAACTCTATCTCTAAGAACCATCCTTCGACTAAACTGAACCACCGAAATCATTCCTGATGTCCTAGTCGATAAGAAAACTCAATCTCCAGTAAATTACTTATCTTAGTTACTTCTTTAAGTAATTATTCTTCATTGATTATCAGATCTGCATAGCCGAAATTGTTACATTTATTAAATTCCAGCTACTAGCCACAAAATTGGGTAATACAATCAAATCCGAGGGCACTTATTGGATTTTGGATTCCATACAATGGCAGGGCTACTGGGGTACCGCCCGTCATAGTACGTGGCATAAATCAATTTACTGAGGATCACTCCCCATCCCCTGCAACCCAAGACCGAAACCATCCCTTACTGGACAGTCTCGAACAAGATAACCCCGACAGTTGGAGCTCAACAACTGCCCACACAGCCGAAATAAAAGGGACATATAGACCTATTAAATATCACTTGATTTCCTATCAAATGTTTTGGTTAGCGTAAGGTAAAAACTTTTCCATGTTTATGTGTGGGAAGTCTTACGTGATGCTTTCCTTTTCAAAGGTTTTTCAAATTTAAGCAACCTTAACCTGTTACTCACACCAGACCCATGTCTGACCCGGAGTTTATCTTCTGTTTTCTTAAACTCTTGGGTACTCAAATTTTTACGAGGAGCCAAGGGATTCAGGTTAGCTTTGACGAATTGTGGAGGAGAAATGGAGCAGGAGGCTTCTGCGTGTAGATATATAGTGTTCCGCTGTGTTGGTTCTTTGAGTAGTTTCCTTGTATTGAGTTGTATAACTAGACAGGTGTTTATAACTGTATAGTATGTGATGTGTAATCTGTGTAACTCTGATAATGGTTGTAAACTATGTAATATTTATGTTATTAATATAATTATTTCGTTCCACTGTTGAGATTCTGATGTTGTTTCTTCTTTCTTCTCTTTCTTTTCTCTTTTCTATCCCTTTCTTTCTTCAAGATGATGCGATTTTCTATGGTAAGAAAGTCGGGTCGTCACACGACCTCTAGCTTCAACTTCTCTTCTGGAATAAACATAGATGAATGTGGTCAAAATCCATCTTTACGGCCATATGAACATGGTCCGTAGAGTTCTTAAAGGGTCACTGGCATCATCATACACTTCACTAGGATCACATACACGCATTCTTGCATTCACTTGTACTTCAGAATTCCAACACTTATACTATTTTTCCCCCGTTTCAAGTTCCATTGGTCATGACAAATACAAATCTCTTTAATATAGTGGAGATGATTATAGAGGAAAGACACCCGACCCTTATCCATCTCAATTTAGGTATCAGGGCCTTCGTGAGATCGATGAGGAAAGGCAGAGAAGAAAAGAGTGAGAGCTCAAAGAAGACCATCGGTCAGACATAGAGCATGAAAGAGAGAAGGAAAGGAGGAGGGGAGAGGCTGAAGAAGAGTTATCTCATGATCCTACCAAACTCTAAAGAGAATCTTTTGGGCATCGTGGCCTTTCTTTCGGTGCTGCTATGCCCCATCCAGAAGCTTACACTTCTTCACAACATCAAGTCCCTACCACCCGTTCTCTAAGTACATAATTATACCCACTTCCAACGGAGCCTTTTCTCCCTCATTTACCCTTCGAGTTGCTCCTCCATGCCTACATGACGCATTCCCCAAGCTCTTCTTTCATGGCATGAAGTTCGACTAGGATATCGAGGATATTCTGGAGGAAGTGGTAGATCGAGGTGTTTGAAACGTCCAAAAGCATGTCAATGAAGGATATAAGTGGAAAAAGTTGTGCCAAGGAACAAAATTAATTATACTATCATCAAGTGCTTCAATTCCAGGAAAGAGGAACTAGAATGAATCATTAAGAACAAGGAGGAGGGCTTGTTTAAGTTTATAAGAGATAGGGATGCAACCCTTGAAGCAAAGGCCAAATATGACAGCTTGATTAAAGAAATGAAGCTGGCTTACGATCGTGTTAAGATTTTGATGCAGAATGAGCTGAAGGTGGCTTATGAAGAGGGTGTCGAGCTGAAAAGGCAAGTTAAAGAGGACCTGGCCCATACTCAAAAGGATGAAATCAAATGAGCCAGGTACTAGACTATCTTGGAATGGACAGCGAAACTTGAAAGGCTTTGAGAGGAAAACCATAAGTTTCATATAGAGAAATGGAATCTAGTCGATAGTTTGGAGCACCTATCAATCGAAAAACTTGCTAACAATATCGTGCTTGCAGTTTCTCAACAGGACCTTAAAGAACTTCAGAAGACGAAGGATAGAGAGAGATACGAGCTAAATGATAATCTTTAAAACTTCTATGTTAGTGTCATTATGAATAAGAATTTGAAGTAGTTGGAGATGACTATCCCGAAACTCTCGTCGAAATCTAGGAAGAAGTGCTACACCAAGCTACGCAGGTCGGCGACAACCGTTTCAAGGAAGAACTGATGGCTATGTACCTTGATGCTAAGGATAACAAATTACTTGCTATAGGAAAGGCCCTTATGGATGAAGATGATGCCAATGCTATTGCTGCTACCACTGCCAAAATTATCACTGGCCTGAGCTCATCAGGTCAGTATGAATGTCCACTCCCAAACGTGGAGAGTCGGCAATGATTATTCTTGCTTCCATGTGGGTTAGCTCTAAAACCGCCCATATGACTCCAATTTCTATAGCAATTACTTCTCATGAGCCCTACATTCCTTCCTCTATGGGTCAAATGCAAGAGCGCAGGAATAAGAAGGGGGATTTACGGTTTCCTTCAAGGATCAAAGCCCAAGCTCAGGTATACCTCTTGTTTCACCAGTCTTGAGAAGCTTCAGTTATCTCCTGAATTTATCATTAAACTTTATTATTATGTCTGCAACCTTGTAGGTCAACGCATTTATGTCCTGTACTCCCAGCCACTCAAGGTTAGGATTTATGTTTATCTACACTGTGCCTACTTCTGTTTCCATGGATTTGCAATCTCTGCTCCTCTTTCTAGTTGCGGCCCCAGGCCTGATTCTAAGAAAATAGCTACCCTGGAAAACTTGGAGTAGTTTCCCTATCCTAAGAGAAAGATTTTATCATAACTAAGGCGGTAAAACCCACATATCATACCATGATGGCAGGGAGATTGAAGGTTAAGTCTGAGAAGATCTAGGTAAAATCCAAGCTTGGCACCACAAAGCCCATGTCTTTGATTCCTATAATCCCCATATCCAAGCTGCCCGTATTCAAGACCAGGCTACGCAGTACTGACCTAGTAAACGTCCTACCAGTAAATCTGATGACCTCCATACTTATTGGAACTGGGCCAGCCCGCAACGGATGATATGAGTGAATTTCAATTTTTTTACCCTATTGGATCTTTATTAGGCCTATGAAGTCTAATTCATTTAGAACATTTCTAAGTCTAGTTTAAATAAGCAGTTTGAAATTTATTTCATTTCGGTTTTATATAATATATAAATATATATATATATATATCTACATGTATACATAAATACGTACATACATACATATATATATATATATATGTACGTGTGTGCGTGTGTGTATCATAGTAACTGGTGCAAGGTATAATATTTCCATATATATATGCTAGGATTTATATCGCAACAGACGCATTAGCTTATTTTATATGTATTGTATGTTGTCAAATATATGCATATACATATAATTATAAATTCCAAATATATATGTATGTATGTACGTACGTATGTATATATATAAAAGTAAATATATAAAGAAATATATTCCATTATTAAATATTATAGAAAAATATATTTATGTAAATTATGTTATATTATAAGTAACAATTAAGATACATACATACATATAAATGACAAAATAATATTTTTAATATGGATTAAAATAAAATATTTATTTAATTTTACATGTGTATATATATGCCTAACTAGTCAATATAATAATTGATAGTAAATTAAATTATAATATGATATACATATATACATACATACATAAATATAAATATAAATATGAGTGCAAATATTTATATATAAACAAAATAATTATTTCGGTTTAAAAATATCATAGATTTAAAGTTAATATGGTTTTAATATTTTATTATAAATATATTATGAACTAATAATTAGTTTCGGCACTTAATTAATTAATATAATAAATCATATAAAAAAATCAAAATTTTAATTTTTAGAAAATCTAGGATCATATTTTAGGTGCCACAAATTTTTTGCATAACTTTGGGAATTAAATATTATTTTTAGTTAATTAATTGATGTGCGGCCAAACTAAAAATAATTATAAAAAATATAAAATAAATTTGAAAATTTTTGATATATTTTCCATGAGCATCTGACATCATGAGTTAGTTTTGAAAATATAAAATTGAATTTTCAAACTTTATTAAATCAAATATTCATTAGATATTGATAATAAAAATATATAATATTATGAAAATTATATTTGGCATTCATAATTTATAATAAACATAAACATATGTTAGAAAACTTTTAGATCAATATTATACAGTAAATAAAAATATATGTGCTTCAATACAAAATCTACATAAATACTAATACACAAATCAATATTTATATATATGAACTAATATAGTATTAAACTAAAAAAATTATTTTTCAAACAATATCAGATAGTAAAAGTATATTATGAATATCAACATTGATTTTTATACGCATATCCAGTCTTCATTGTGACAACAACATTACATACAAAAATCTCTCCTAGCTAATAAAATAACAATAATATATTAATATATACAGGAGTACATGATCAAAAATAATTATAAACATGATAATCTATTTAATATCTACATAAATAAATGTTACCTACCACTGATGCCCTCAATTCCACATTGAAATAGCGAATTCGCTTTCTTTAATTGTTCCTTGACCCATCGGATTGCTAGTCTGGAATCAACGACCTTCCACTATCGAGTAGCTTTTTATTTAACTTGAATTTGATTTGAGAATTTAGGGCTAATGGAGCTTTGTTTTTAGCTAGCAATAGAAAAAAGATGTCGACCAAACGAGCAATTGAATTAGGGCTTTGAGATGATTACTTATAAGGATAGACGAGAGATAAAATAGATAGGTATCTAATACACCTTCTCTCTTGATCTTAGCCACATATACCTAGCTTTTGATTCATGTTATAGCTATCCCAAACCTTACCATAGTAGCCACTTATAGCCTCAAACTTTGTGAGCTCCTTTAACCCAAATTAAATATATACAATTGTATTCAATTTAATTTGTTATCGATATCTCATATCAATCGATACATTTATAACTATTATAAATATATACAACAATTTTATTTCTCAAATCATATTCAAAATTTAATAACTAATATTTAACAAATATTAACTAATTTAATTAATTTATAAAAATTGCAAACTAATTAAATCGTTTTGTCTAAAGAGATTTTATTATCTCGGTTGTATGACTCTTGGGTTTAAATTCAGTCAATGATTGACATCGAAGTATTTGAATGTTAACGTTCGTACGTCACTTGACGGCTGTTGTGACATTAAGACTAAATTTATTGCTTACTCGGATTCGGTAAAATCCAATTTCACTTTATTAAGCATTACTCGATTGTGATATTTATTTGCACCAATTCTCTTCATCAAAATTATATCACTTTGGACTTATGGAATTTCGTAACGGTTAAAATTCCAATATCATCTGTATTCAACTCTATAGTCCAAACATAAAATCTTTGGTACAATAATAATAATTATTATTAACCGAAATTCTCCGGCCATAGACTTTAACTTTGAGTTAACTTGAGTTGACCGTGATACTAACCCCATATAATTGATAAGATGAATCCTCTTTTGAATAGCGCTTCTCTTCCAATACTTGTTTAACGACGAATTTTATATCGAGTTAAAAAATCATCGGAAAATTTATAATAAAATTAACCGCAAGCGCACAGCGTACAATTGTTAGTACATGGCGAGTATGGGTCGATCCATAGGGAATTGTTGATATTAGATCTCCATTCAATCAAATTAACCAAAGTCGAGAGATTGTTAAGCTAAAAATGTAGAAAGATGATAAAAAGAAAGCGATAAAAATATGAGAGTGCAAAGACAATTTAGACATAATTTCCACTCTCTAGATCAAATAATCAAAAAAATGAATTTATGATCTCTCTTTTGGTCATTAGTGAAATTAGTTATTGTGCTTATCATAAGTATGACATATTTGTGTTATTAATTAGCCTAATGTAAACCATCAAACTATAACACAACCACCAATACAGTTTTAAATCTCATGAAATATGACAACAAAGCTGAAAGCAAAATCTATTTTAAGCATGGCCTATTAACTATTATTAGAATATAGCTATCAAATTTTAATTTCAACATTCACTTCTTTTCCATAATCATACTTAGATGAAGAGACAATTTGTGTTTTGTGATTGTTTAAGCATAGCCTATTTGGTGTCAACAATATAGGCTATCAAATTCAAAGCAAAAACAACAATTTAAACCACTTCATGCATTCTCATTAAGCACAAAAAGATAGAAACAATTATCAAAATGTTGAAGCTACATGATTAGAGCTTTCATTACCCCTAAATTGAAGGGATTAGCCTCTGATTTGTGTTATCATATCAACACAAGTAGCATGCAACATGAAACACACAAAAAAGATGAAAGTAAAGTAAAGGAAGAGCTATTCTACTTGCATAAAATAAAAGAAGATCTACACTACTTGCATAAATAAATACATCTACACACTAACATGAAAGGAAATAAACAAAAGAAGAAAAGAGCATGTATTGAAATTACATTAAAAAAATTACATGAAAGAAATGGTTAAGTAGCCATGGAAAAAGAAAGAAGAGCTTTGATTTATTTTCCTAAACTAAGAGGCTAAGTGGAAAGGGCCTAAGAGAAGACTAAGAGAGATGTTACATGAAAAATAAGGGGTATTTATACAAGTTTAAAACTCTAATACACAATTTTAGGGACTATCCAAAATACTCCTCTAGGAATTGTGATGGCCAAGTAACCATTAGCATCCAATAATCATTCGTTAAGTGTGCATGATGATTTAATGTCTTTTTAACACGTGGATTAACTCTAATTTGTACATTAAGGTAGGTGGGTATGTGGGGTCTTCCATGATCACGGTTTTGAATTATTTCCATCTTCATTTGTTCTCTTTACTCTTGTGCATGCATATATCTTCATGAAACCACTTGTAAAATTCACTAAATTTCTTACAAAACAACATAGAAAATTCCAAGTAATTTTTCACAATTTAATAAATGCACAAAAATGACCATTTTACCCTTATATGAAGATGAATATGTGACCATTTGAAAATAATTTGAATTTTGGTTTAAACAAGTTAAAATACCCGATATGATCATTTATGTAATTTAAATAGATTAAATATGGTGGTAAAAATATGCACATTTACATTCACATCAAATACCCCCACACTTATCTTTTTATTCATCCTCGAATAAAGAAAAACTAAGATACATCCGTCTTCAGGGAGCAAGAATGCATTGAGCGCATGCAATAAGCCATTAAACTTATAGGTGTCCCTAGTAGGACAAGTGTTGTCTCGTGAGGGTAATCAGGGGATACCACCCATAAAATCCAAACGCGATATGAAAATATTTACAAAATGCAAGATTTATTTACAAAGAGATGAATGCGAGTTTTTAAAATATTTACAAATGAAAGATTTACTTTAAATAGACACAAATAAGTTAAATATAAGTTTTGGTCATTATCTTGAAAATTTAAAGCATTTACTCGTCAAAATTTCCAACAAAAATCAAGTTATTAACAAATAGACAATAGTTTAACTCATTGTTTCAGTGGATAACAAAGTGTAACCATGAAATAGACCCTTAGTTGATTACCGAAGTTTATCAAAGTGGTATTTTCATTTCATTTCAAAAACAAGTCAAATCAAACAAGTTAAAATAGGCTTGGATTTCATTTGTTTACTCTCTCTTATTTGAAAATTTCATTGATATTAAAAATATTTGCATATGCCTAACTCAGAAAACTGAGGCCAGATATATTACCCATGCACTTCCTTGCGGACTTATGTGAGGGGAATACAGAGTGCGGCGAGTGAACACACAAGTGTGAACAATTATCGACTGTAGGCATTATTTAGAAGGAATTTTTTATATACATACACCTAACTCAGATAAACTAAGGCAAAAAATACCGATCGTGCATTGCCTTTTGGCTTACATGAGAAGGGTACAGAGCATGGTGAGTGAACACACGAGTGTCAACACATGACTCTAAGTGTTTATTAAGAAAAATACAAACATATATCTAAGAATATATATTTTTTTTGTTTTTTTTTTGAAGAGAGAGTTTTTAAAAATCATCTTAGCACCATTTAACTTGGAAGACAAAAAAATGTTATATCATTTACTTTAAATCAACCAATTTTTTAAACAAAAATTTTCAATTAGAATATATCTCATAATTATCTCCATGATCGTCATTTGTAATCAAACTTTATTTTATTTTTGTTAAGACAAATAAATTTTCAAAATTTTCAAATTAATTAAACAAAACCATATATTTATCCTATAGTGTTTCTTCAAAAGTAATAAAAATGAAGAAAAAATATGGGATTTTTTTTGTTTTTTTAGATTTTTGAAAGAAAATGCGAAAAATAAACCATGAAAAATTAAAAATGAAGAAGAGTCTTCCCCTCACACTTCATTTTGACTGTATCCCCACAGTCAACCCAAGTGGAAGGAGAAAATAAAACAAAAATAAGACGATGACCTATAATTACATGAAAATGAACGGTATTTATACGAGATCAGAAAGTATATCATCAAAAATAAATGAAACAGCCTTCCAAAGATCGATTCATTTGTCTCGTCAAGCATGCGACACACAGTTTAAGCTCGAAAAACTAAATCGTAAAAGATTTCAAAATGGAAGTTGATCTGGAAAAACGAATGTCGTTCAATTAAAAATCATGTGAGTTGTTTTGTTTTCAATGATTTTTGGAGTCGATAAAACAATTGATTGAAGTTCAAGTTTATTTTCACCAATTTAAAATTCAAACCTATCATTGAAAAATTCTTCGGAATTATTGATTTCAAAATCAAAATGGTCATTTAACTCTTCCCCGTCAGAATTTAATAACTCGTTATCGAAAAGTCCAAAGAATTAATTTTCATTAAATTCGTCTTCCTTTGTTGGATTACCAACTTCAGTGCGTATATCATTTTCAAAATCCAAAGTTGTTGTATTTAAAATTTTGAAAGCGGAAAAAGGAAGATAGAAAGTTAAATCGAGTTTCCGACCCTCAAAAGAATTGAAATCCAACTCAATTACTGTGTTTCCAATAACTTCATTGAGATCCTCATTTTCCATTTCAAAAGTTGTTATTTGAAAATCGTCGATTTGGATAAAAGGTGGATTATCACTTGACCAGTCACACATTGGGATTTGATTTTATTGATCACGTTGTTTCACATATGCTTCAAACAACATATCCAAGTGATCATTGTAAATTTTGTCCATATGCTCAAAAAAATCCATTTTATAGCTATTAACATGATGATTTTCAATTTGAAATTGTTGAGAACAAAGATTTTCAATCGTATTGTGGTCGAGATTATTCCCATTGTCAAATTATTTGGAAAGTGGTTCACATTTCCATTTTGAAATTCGGTTTTGGAGTTCGAAGTTGAATACTCGAAATTATTTGAATTTTGAAGTGAATTCACATCTTCACTACTTTGAAAACGTTGACTTGAATTGTTGCTCAAATATAAATTACACAAATCATTTATTTTTTTATTTTGTTGCGTAGAGATTTCAAGCAAAGATGAAATCATTTCGATGCTATTTTCGAGATTCGAGGGTTCTTCATCATTTTGAAAATTTTATGGTTCAAAATTTAAATCGTTTATACAATAATTGTCGTTAAAATATCCATACGAATTTTGTGTGAAATTATATGAATTATATTGATTTTCACACCTATTGTAAAATTCCAACGAGGAAGAAAATGGATATTTGGACACTTTTCATGAATGTTTTTGGTATTTTTCTATAAAAGAAAAATATTTACACAAAAGTGTGAGAAATGTGGATTATGGATCTTAAGGCTAGGATTAACACTAGAGGGAGGGGTGAATAGTGTTTATAAAGAATTACTAAATCTTTTGGATTTATGTTAATTTAAACATAGATGTGTACAATATACAGACACATATATGATCACAGAAAAAAACACAGATGCAGAAATAAAATAAAAGGCAGTAAAGGAAAGAACACACCGGATTTTATACTGGTTCGGAGTTACCCTACATCTAGTCCCGCAACACAAGTACGGATTTCCTTTCAAAAGCAATCTTTACAATTACACCCTCGATTGCAATACTACGAGGTACACCCTCCAGAATCACAATCCTCTGGGTAGAGATACTTAATTTTTCGGGCAACAAGTTCACCCACTTGATTTTACGGGCAACAAGTTCACCCAGTTGATTTTCCAAGGCTACAATCACACCTTATCACACTTGATTTATTTTCAAGGCTACAATCACACCTTTTCTCACTAAGTTGATTACAAAAAGCCTATAACTCTGAATAGCACTGAGAATCTTGTTGAGGTAGTGATAGAGAATCAAACTACGAATGATGGAGTTTGATTTAATGTTATTTCGTCAGAGTAATGGTAAGAGTATGTATTAAGAAAAGTGGAAGAAGAAGAGGAGTGAAAAACCAGAAAATCTGAAATAAAATTCGTCGAAACTAACCCCTATTTATAGAAGAACAACAGCCATGTCCATTCGTGAAGAGTTATGGCGAATAGACACTTCTTTTGAAATTTAAATTTTGAGCTTAACTGACACTATGTCGACATGGTCACCATGAGTATGTCGACATGCCAAGACAATTTTTGATGATTTGATTTTCTTTAAAAATAACATTTATCTTATATTAAAAATAATTTAAACTTTATAAATATACTTGACTATAGTTAAAACTCATAAGTAAATATAGAGAATAATATATATATATAATTTAACTATAATTTTATATTTAAATCTAAGTATAAATATTTAAAAGTTAAATATATTATATTAGAAGATAGTTTAAAATTAGGAGTAATTTGACTTTGAATTTAAAGATGATTTTGAGGCTAAAATTATTTAAAATCAGGATAGTGGTTTTTGATTCTTTTAAAAGGAAAGTTTTGAAATCATTTTGAAAACAAGATAATTTTTGTAAAATCATTTGAATAAAAATTAGCGGATACAAAACAATGTTCTACTAGATTTTTCATAGGTTCCATCCTACTTAGGGTTCCATCCCTTTAACAGGCTCGAAGTGGATTCCATTCCATGAATAAATTGGATTTTAAGATGCCAGTGTTTTTCTAGGAGTTTTAACAAAATTCCTAATTAAAATACTTATTCTTTGAAGTCTTGAACTCTTGATAGTCATGATACTCATGAGTCTTCAATCTTGATATCTTGAATCTCTATACTGTACAGTCTTCATTCTTGGTACCTGCATGGTTACATCGTGCATATACATATATATCTAAACTTATAATGTTAATATTTATATTTTATAATCTATTCTAAGGTTGTTGTCATCAAAACCATCATCTCATGGACTAATAATCTCCCCCTTTTTGATGATGACAACCTTTGTTTATAAAATATTACAAAATATTACTTCTATCCTAATAACTCCCCCTAAAACTAATAACTCCCCCTAAATCTATGCCCTAATTACCCTATTTTATAATTCTCCCCCTTTGTCATCAACAAAAACAAACTCTAAACTTTATAACCCCAAACTATATAACTCCAAACTCCCCCTAAATCTAATACCCTATGATATGTGATTATAATGATAGTGTTATCATAAGTAATCAACACTTAGATCTAAAACTAAAAACTTACACTAACTATTCTAACTAAAATCCATGATAATACTTATAATACATTACGCATAAAGTTGTATTTACATGAGCGTTTAGAACATAAGAAACACAAACAACAATGGAGAAGAAAGAAAAGAAACTAGGAGATCTATAAATCGAACAATGCGGATAGTGGAAGCAGAAATTTTCACGTTGTTCAACAAGATTCCCATCTTTATCAAAGCACACTTCTCCAACGCAAACGACTTTATCGTCATCTTCAGCTTGCGCTTCTTCCATGGGTTCTTCTTCTTTTTCTTCTTCGCTGGCCTCTTGTTCTTGATTGTGTGAAGAATCTTCATCAATCAAGATAGAGTTGGCTTGATTATCCATTAGAAATTTTTGCAAATTCCTAAGAATATTGCCTTGCCTCTCTTGTTCCTTTGCCATACGGAGTTGAATCACTTGAATTTTAGTCATCATCTGAAGTGCATCCTTCAGAGACTCCTCCATTTTTGTTACATGAGCAAGAGTAGTACGTTGAAATGGACCAAAAGTAGGAGAGGGAAATGAAAATGTTGAATTTATGTTTGATTTAGAAGATGATGCCATGATTTTATTTATTTCAGAAGATAGAATAGAAAGAGAACAGAGAGAATGATCAAAAATTCAAAAATAACAAGAATATATAACCAATTTTATGAATTTTGGTGGGAAAATTTTTTAAAAATAAAAAACGTTATATGTCGACATGGGTATATGGGGGATGTCGACATGCTCCTTTATATTTTCACTATTTGATTTATTTTAGTATTAATTATTTATTATAATGGATATTTGTATTTTATATTTCAGTTATTGAACAAATACCTAATTCTCTTCTTAATTTAGTAAATATTGATTCATTTAAGGGTTTTGTTAAAATATCAGCAATTTGATTCTCAGAATTGATATAATCGAGAGTAATTACTTCCTTACTTATATTATCTCTGAGAAAATGATGTCTAATATCAATATGTTCAGTTCGAGCATGTTGAGTATTATTTTTGGATAAATTTATTGCACTAGTATTATCACAATAAATTGGTGATTTCGAGATATTTATACCATAATCTTTTAAAGTTTGTTGCATATACATTACTTGAGAACAACCTAAAGCAGCAGAAATATATTCTGCTTCAGTTGTTGATAAAGAAACCGTGTTTTTCTTTTTACTAAACCAGGAAACCAGAGAATGCCCCAAAAAGTGACAAGTCCCACTTTTACTTTTTCGGTCTGATTTACAACCAGCATAATCTGCATCACAGTAAGATATTAAGTCAAAAGAATCATTTTTAGGGTAAAATAAACCATAATCAGATGTGTGTTTAACATATCTTATGATATGTTTTACGGCTTTTAAGTGGGTCTCTTTAGGTTGGGATTGATATCTGGCATAGAGACAAACACTATGCATGATATCAGGTCTACTAGCAGTAATATAGAATAGTGATCCAATTATTCCTCTATATAATTTTTGATCTACATCTTTCGAGAGATCTTCTTTACTAAGGTACTCATTGGTTGCCATGGGAGTGAGTTTTCCACTTGCAGTAGTCAAATTTACTAATTAGGTCTTTAGTATATTTTTCTTGACTAATAAAGATACCATTATCTAATTGTTTGATTTGTAATCCTAAAAGAAATTTAATTCACCCATATGACTCATCTCAAACTCTTTTGTCATTATTTTAGAAAATTCTTTATTCATTTCAAAATTAGTTGATCCAAAAATGATATTGTCTACGTAAACTTGTACTAGTTGAATATCATTTTTATTTCTTTTATTAAAAAGAGTATTATCTAACTTACCAATTTCAAAATTTGATTGTAATAAATAAGATCTTAGTCTATCATACCAGGCTCTTGGAGCTTGTTTTAGACCATATAAAGCTTTCTTAAGTTTGTAAACATGATTTGGTAATTTATCATTTTCAAAAAGTGGTGGTTGTTCAACATATACTTCTTCTTTTACAAATCCATTTAAAAGGCATTTTTAACATCCATTTAAAATAATTTGAAATTATTATGACTTGCGAAAGCAAGTAGAATCCTAATGGCTTCTAATCTTTCTAAGGGAGCAAAGGTTTCATCAAAATCTATTCCTTCTTCTTGACAATAACCTTGAGCGACTAATCGAGCTTTATTTCTAACTACCTCTCCTTGTTCATTCATTTTATTTTTTTAAACCCATTTAGTTCCAACAATAGTTTTATTTTCAGGTCTAGGAACAAGTTCCTAAACATCATTTCTAGTAAATTGATTTAATTCTTCTTGCACAGCCAAAATCAACGAATCATCAGTTAATGCTTCTTTTGGATTTTTGAGTTCAATAGTTGATATAAAAGCTACATTACTCATTTGACTTAGTTGATTTCTAGTTTTAACAACAGATTGCATATCCCCCGATATATTTTCTATAGGATGATCTTTTAAAAGTTTAGTCATTTTATTAGGATGATTGATTTCATTATTAGTTTCAATTGATTCTTGATTTTGAGTGATTAAATCCACTTCATCATTTGTATCTTTAAATTTTTTGAAATTTTCATCAAATGAAACATGCGTTGTTTCTTCAATGGTGTTAGTTTTTAAATTAAACACTCTGTATGCTTACTTATATTAGAGTATCCGATAAAGATTCCTTTGTCGGATCTAGGATCAAATTTATCTAAATTATCTTTTGTTTTTAAAATAAAGCATTTACTTCCAAAAATCCTGAAATAAGACACCTTAGGTTTCTTTGAATAAAGAAGTTCATAAGATGTCTTATCAGTTAAAGGTCTAATTAAAATTCTATTTAAAATATAACAGGCGGTAGCAACTGCTTCCGTCCAAAAATTCTTTGGTAAATTACTATCTGAAAGCATAGTTCTCGCACACTCTTGAATCGTCCTATTTTTATGTTCTAATACTCCGTTTTTTATGGAGTTCTCGAAAATGAAAAATTATGAGTTATTCCTTTTTTATTGCAGAATTCCTCAAACTTTCCATTTTCAAATTCACCACCGTGATCACTACGAATAATTATAATTTTTTGAGAAAATTGATTTAAAATTCTTTTTGAAAAGTTCTTAAAACATTCAATAGTATCACTTTTATGTTTCAAAAATATTGTCCGTGTAAATCTAGAATAACAATCTACAATTACAGAAACATATTTATTATGATTTATTGACAGAATTTGAAATGGACCAAATAAATCAAGATGAAGTATTCCAGAGGTTTTGAAGTTGAAATCATATCTTTTAGTTTAAAAGAACTTTTTCTAAGTTTTCCTAATTGACAAGCATCACATAGACTATCTACTTTAAAATTTATTTTAGGAAGCCCTCTTACTAGATCATGTTTTGACAGTCTAGATAAGAGTTTGAAATTCAAATGCCCAAATCTTTTATGCCAAATCCAAGGGTCACTTGTATTTGCCAATAGACACAAGTTATCATTTGAAACTTTCATACTAAGAATATAAATATTCTTTTTCCCGACTCCCTCAAATATAATGGTTGAATTATTATCTTCAATGTGACATTTATCTTTTTCAAATTTAATTTTGTATCCCCTATCGTATAGTTGACGTATACTGAGCAGATTATGTTTCAGATTCTTAACTAGCAAAACATTAGTAACAGTAGGAGTTTTAGAATTACCGACTTTGCCGATGCCAATCACACATCCTTTTGAATTATCTTTAAAATTAACCAGTCCTCCGTCTTTGTATATAATATCATTCAGTATATCTGGATTGCCAGTCATGTGTCTAGAACATCCACTATCAAGTATCAATTTGTTCTTTCTGATTTGCATAATTTGTCCGTTGTGGATTGATTCCTCAACAGCCATAAAGCATGATTCTTGCACATCAAACAATTTTGGTAGATAACTTGAATTTGAATATTGATTATATGCAGACTCGTGAAACAATGAAGATTTGAATATTTCTAAACTAGTATTAACAAATATAGCCATTTCAAAAGCTTTTTCAAAAATCAGATTATGAAACTTTGAAAATCTTGCTCTGATACCAATTGTGAGAAATGCGGATTACGGATCTTAAGGCTAGAATTAACAATAGAGGGGGGTGAATAGTGTTTATAAAGAATTACTAAATCTTTTGATTTATGTTAATTTAGACACAGATGTGTGCAATATACCGACACAGATATGATCACAAATAAAAAACACAGATGCAGAATAAAATAAAAAGCAGTAAAGGAAAGAACACACCGGATTTTATACTGGTTTGGAGTTACCCTACATCCAGTCCCGCAACACAAGTATGGATTTCTTTTCAAAAGCAATCTTTACAATCACAACCTCGATTTCAAGGCTATGAGGTACATCCTCCAGAATCACAATGCTCTAGGTAGAGATACTTGATTTTCCGGGCAACAAGTTCACCCACTTGATTTTACGGGCAACAAGTTCACCCAATTGATTTTCCAAGGCTACAATCACACCTTACCACGCTTGATTGATTTTCAAGGCTACAATCACACCTTTTCTCGCTAAGTTGATTACAAAAAGCCTGTAACTCTGAATAACACCGAGAATCTTGTTGAGATAGTGATAGAGAATTAAACTACGAATGATCGAGTTCGATTCAATGTTGATTTAGGCAGAATAATGGTAAGAGCATGTACTAAGAAAAGTGGAAGAAGAAGAGGAGTGAAAAACCAGAAAATCTGATATAAAATTCGTTGAAACTAACCCATGTTTATTGAAGAACAATAGGCATGTCCATTCGTGAAGAGTTATGGCGAATAGACACTTCTTTTGAATTTTAAATTTTGAACTTAACTAACACTATGTTGACATGGTCACCATGAGTATGTCGACATCCCAAGGCAATTTTTGATGATTTGATTTTCTTTGAAAATAACCTTTGTTTTATATTAAAACTAATTTAAACTTTATAAATATACTTGACTATAGTTAAAACTCATAAGTAAATATAGAGAATAATATATATAGAATTTAACTATAATTTTATATTTAAATCTAAGTATAAATATTTAAAAGTTAAATATATTATACTAAAAGATAGTTTAAAATTAGGAGTAATTTGACTTTGAATTTAAAGATGATTTTGAGGCTAAAATTATTTAAAATCAGGATAGAGGTTTTTGATTCTTTTAAAAGGAAAGTTTTGAAATCATTTTGAAAACAAGATAATTTTTGTAAAATCATTTTAATAAAAATTAGCGGATGCAATACAATGTTCCACTAGATTTTTCTTAGGTTCCATCCTACTTAGGGTTCCATCCCTTTAACAGGCTCGATGTGGATTCCATTCCACGAATAAATCGGATTTTAAGATGTCACTGCTTTTCTAGGAGTTTTGACAAAATTCCTAATTAAAATACTTATTCTTTGAAGTCTTGAACTCTTGATAATCTTGATACTCATAAGTCTTCAATCTTGATATCTTGAATCTCTATACTATACAGTCTTCATTCTTGGTACCTGCATGGTTAAATCCTGCATATACATATATATCTAAACTTATAATGTTAGTATTTATATTTATAATCTATTCTAAGGTTGTTGTCATCAAAACCATCATCTCACGGACTAACAAAAAGGAATTTATTTTCCAAAAAAAAAATTAATTTTTTTTGTTTTGCTTTTGATTTTTCAATTTTTTTGAAAAGATTTTATATTTTTTGGATTTTTGATTTTCTAAAAATAACTAAATAAATTTTTTTTTTTGGATTTTTTGTTTTGTTAAAAAAATTCAAAGGAAAATGATTTAAAAATTTCAAAGGAAAAAGGAATTTTAACAATTTTTTTTAGTTTTGGATTTTGAAATTTTATATATGTATATATATACATATGCATGAACTAATGCAACTAAATGAATGCAAGGGTTTAATTACAAATGATTTATCCTAACCGAAAATTGTATAATCACACTTTGCTTAAATCAACAAGATAGTTCTCAGCCAGTAACGAACAGGGTTTATCGGTGCATCACGAATCATCAAAGTAATGCAGCCGAAGGTTCAAGCACCTTTAGAGAAACAATTCAGTATAATATTTATAAATCACCGTAATATTTATAACCGATGATTGCTCTACCATAGCCTAGACACCGAGAAATTAAATTTTTCAAAGAAGACAAATTGTTAATATACAATTAAGATCTGTCGTTATTATTAATCAAAATTCTAAAATGAAACGCAAAACAAAAATTAAACGTGTATCACCAATGCAACTACGAATGGATTTTTATTTTTATTTTTTGGTTTTTGAATTTTTTTTTAAATGCAAGGAAACACCAATGCAAGACAAATAAAAATAATAGACAGAGGTTAAAAGCAGGAGAATTTTTGTAAGCAAGCAATCAGTTTTTTTTTTGGCATGCTAAGCGAATCAAGCAACTTTTTCAATCTGCTTTGGCAACATGAAATTTAGAAACAAGATATATACAATTTTGTTTTAGTTTTTTTTTTATATGTTTATCAAAGAGGAAAACAAAACAAGTGAAAAACAAAACAAATGAAAATAAACAAATGAAAAATAAAACAAGTGAAAACAAATGAAAATAAACAAATGAAAACTAAAACAAGTGAAAACAAGTAAAAACAAATGAAAATTTAAACAAAGTGAAACTTGTTTTTTTGACTAAAACAAATGGAAAATAAAATAATTGAAGCAAAATAAACAAAAAAAATGAACAAGGTAATTTTTTAAAAATAAAATTTCAAACAAATAAATAACTTAACCAAATATATGTTTTTTTTTGGTTATCTGTACACGGGACCGGCCCAAATCAAAACCACGGCATTTTAGTTTTAATTATACGAATCAACTTCTCCCTTTATCAACTTGAGCTGCAAATCTCCTCTTTTTTTCTTTTCAAAATCAAATCGAAAGTTGATTATGATAATCAAAATCAGATTTCAAAAAATCAAAATCCTAAATCAACTCTTCTCTACCATCAGTAGTTCAATTCGAAGGCGGTCTCAAGTTGGTTGTGTTGATCGATTCAGGGGCGCTGGTCTTTGCTAAGGCGATGAGAGTTGTTGGTTTGAGGTGGAGTTTGGGTTGTCGCGATTGGTTTCTGGTTTAAGGTGGTGGCGAGCGTAGGTCATCGTAGGATGTTTGGGGGGGCTCTGGTGAATCGTTGGTGAGGAGAAGGGCACGGGGAAAAGGGATACTACAATTATGTGGTTGGTGATGAATTGGGGGAATTGTGCAGTGGTCTCTGACGCTGCTATTGATGGTCATGCGAAAGCAGTATGGCAGTGTAGAAACAGTCGTGACAGTGAAGATGGCTGCTGCAGTGGTATTTGTTGTTTTAAAGTTGATAGCAGATTGTGATGACAGTCGTATGCTGATGAATTGTGATGTGTATTTTGTCGTATGGAGAGTTGCAGTTCGACTGTGTTGCTGGTGGGAATGTCGTATGGTATTTGAAGTTGGAGCTAATGTTGTGAAAGGTGGGTCAGAGGGTATGTGGCAGTTGGCATAGTTTTGTTGTTTGAAGATCTACTGTTGTGACAGTGAAGGTGGGGGTGACAGGATGGTAAGAGGATGTTATAAGTGGCTGGAAGTTAATATGAAGGAGGAGGTGAAGAATGTAATGTTTGCTGTGGCAATGCAGGCTAGACAGTGTGTAGATGTATGTGAAGGGAAGTGTTGTTATGTTGCTGGCAGAAATGTTTGTGGCAGCAGTTTTGGTGGAGTAGGAAGTTGCGGGATAGAGTGGTGATTCAGGAGGCAGTGGGATGTAAATATATGGGTTAACAGCAGTTTAATGCAGTTAGAATGTTGATTGGGGGACGTTGCTGCAGTGTAGTGGAGTGGTAGTGGCACTGTTTGATGAGGTTGAGGCAGACACTGTACTGTTGGAATAGTGTCAGTTGTATATGAAAATTTGTAAAAGTAAATGTAATCTACATCAAAAAGGTGGAATGCAAATGAAAAGTGAAATTTTTAAAAAAATTGTATATGCTTTTTTTATATAGAAATGTATATGCAAATACAACTAGAAAACAAGAAATAATCAAAATGCAATCAAAAATCACACACAAACACACAATTTTTTTTTTAGATGCAAACTAACATACAAAACAAACGCACACTAAAATCAAAAGAAAAATAATTCGAAGAATAAAATAAAAAATCAAAGCAATTTCTCGACAACGGCGCCAAAAACTTGTTTAACGATGAATTTTCTATCGAGTTAAAAAAATCACCGAAAATTTTATAATAAAATTAACCGCAAGCTCACGACGTATAATTGTTAGTACGTGGCGAGTACGGGTCGATCCGCGGGGAATTATTGATTTTAAATCTCTATTCAATCCAATTAACCAAAGTCGAGAGATTATTAAACTAAAAATATAGAAAAACGACAAAAATAAAATGATAAAAATATGAGTCTAAAGACAATCTAGAGATAATTTCCACTCTCTAGATCACACAAATCAACAAAATGAAGTTACGGTCTCTCTTTTGGTCATTAGTGAAATTAGTTGTTGTACTTATTATAAGTATGTACTATTTGTGCTATTAATTAGCCCAATATAAACCATCAAACTATAACACAACCACTAATACACTTTTAAATCTCATGAAATATGACAATAAAGTTGAAAACAAAATCTATTTTAAGCATGGCCTATTAACTATTATTTAGAAATATAGGTCGTCAAATTTTAATTTCAACATTTACTTTTTTGTCATAATCATTTTTAGATGAAGAGACAATTTGTGTTTTGTGATCGTTTAAGCATACCATATTTGGTGTCAACAATATAGGCTATCAAATTCAAAGCAAAAAACAACAAGTTAAACCACTTCATGCGTTCTCATTAAGCACAAAAGGATAGCAATAATTATCAAAATGTGGAAGCTACATGATTAGAGCCTTCATTACCCTTAAATTAAAGGGATTGGCCTCTCATTTGTGTTATTATATTAACACAAATAGCACGTACATTAAACACACAAAAAAATTGAAAGAAAAGCAAAGGAAGAGTTATTCTACTTGCATAAAATAAAAGAAGATCTACACTACTTGCATAAACAAATAAATCTACACCACTAACATGAAAGGAAATAAACAAAAAAGAAAAGAACATGTATTGAAATTGCATAAAAAAAATTACATAAAAGAAATGGCTAAGTAGCCATGGAAAAAGGAAAAAGAGC
Organism: Allium cepa; assembly: GCA_030765085.1. Taxonomy (NCBI): domain Eukaryota; kingdom Viridiplantae; phylum Streptophyta; class Magnoliopsida; order Asparagales; family Amaryllidaceae; genus Allium; species Allium cepa. Next base: position 967,549,762 of record CM060932.1, on the reverse strand, counting down.
TTTGATTTATTTTTCTAAACTAAGAGGCTAAGAGGAGACGGCCTAAGAGAAGACTAAGAGAGAGGTTACATGAAACATAAAGGGTAGTTATACACGTTTAAAACCCTAATTCACATTTTTGGGAACTACCCAAAATACCCCCTATGAAGTGTGATGGCCAAGTAACCATTAACATCCAATAATCATCCATTAAGTGTGCGTGAAGTTTTAATGGCTTTCTAACATGTGGATTAGCTCTAATTTGTACATTAAGCTTGGTGGGTAGGTGGGGTCCTCCATGATCATGGCTTTGAATTATTTCCTTTTCATTTGTTCTCTTCACTCTTGTGCATGCATATATCTTCATGAAACCACTTATAAAATTCACTAAATTTCCTACAAAACAACATAGAAAATTCCAAGTAAATTTTCATAATTTAATAAATGCACAAAAATGACCATTTTGTCCTTATATGAAGATAAATATATGACAATTTGAAAATAATTTGAATTTTGGTTTAAACAAGTTAAAATACTCGATATGATCATTTATTTAATTTAAATAGATTAAATATAGTGGTAAAAATATGCACATTTACGTGCACATCAAAACTTTCACTCGATCCAACTATAGTCACTCGATGGAAAGTCGTGCCATGATTTGACTACAATCAAAATGGAGCTTTTATATTGAAGATCCATTGTATTCTCAAGTTGAGAGAACTTTGTAAATCTATCACATCGATATTTTCTTTTTAACCAAAGTTATATGAACCAACTGAAAACCATAGAGTGAGTCGGTCCATAGTTGTCCAATAACTTTCAGTACTTAACCCCTAGGTGCCCCCAAAAGTCTTGAGTAATACACTGCCAACATTTAGAGATCTGTTACATATTTTATCTCAACCGATATGATATCCAACCTCGATGCAATTTGACAAGGAACATTTAAAATGACATATTTATTTTTATTGTGATAAATTACTCTCAGCTACAACACTTTGTAACTATTATCACAAAACATACCATTTATAGATTTTCTATTAAATATATTTTTAATTAAAATAATTAATATACCATGTCATGTCAAGTATATTATAGAAAGAAAATACCTTTTAAGTCGAATAAGATTGGTCAATGGGTTAGATATATGTGACAAATTATATAATTATCCAGGGCATACCCCTAACTTTATCAATCTTACACTTGCACTTGGGGTCAATTATGGAATCCCATTCCAAATTCTCCAATCGGTTTCCTATAAACTGATTGGTTCAGTCGCTCTGTGAATGTGTATGCTGTTATGTTTTAGTTATCTACTCTATCAATTAACTATGTCTAATGTTTGTAAACTCCTTTATCAAGTGGAATGATTCAGAGTACGTCTCTCCACTTCCAGTTAGCTTTAAGTCCTGTTACGAACTATACAGCGATATTGTTATCATATAATAATGTTGTGAGATTCTCAACATTTGGAATTATCCTTCGGTTTAGTTGTAAATTTGTGCGGTTATATTTATATACATTCTTATTTTATTATGGCGCTATTTAAGGCAACGTACTTAGCCTTTTCATTGAATCAACTATGATGTTTAATTTGGAACATTTTCAATTTGAAAATTCTTAACTTGAATTTATTATTGAAATGCTATAATCAATATTACTTATGAAATTTGAGTTCGAACACTCCTTTTTAGGGATTTCGTAGTTTTTGTAAACAACCTTTCAGAAATTCATAAATACATGAGAACATTCCAAACTAACATTTAGTGATATCAATTTGAATTTAATATTTTGCTATCAAATACATGAACAAATCACAAAATTGTAGACAACATAACATGTATGATAATTTCTATTGCCAATGCATAAGTAATTCATCCTACATATTCTGCATTAAACAATTTAATAGGTTAGTGTCATTGCATATTTATACTCGCCATAAAAGATACCATTTACAATCCAATGTTGAGTATTAAAAAAACTAATGCTGATTTTAACACAAGTTCACTGTTAAAATTAGCAATTTTTGTTTATTTGCAGTTTAGAAATATCAAAGTACCTTTTAACGTTCTTTTTTATGAGCACATGCTTCTCTGCATTTTGGTTGATAATCAAACTATTTGATGTTTCTATCAAAACACTTGTTCAATTTTGATGCTTGTCAAACGATACTTTCGTATCTGTTCTTAGATCATGTCCAAAAAATCAAAAACCCAAATATCACTCCCAATGACTTCAAGACACTTTGGTTGGTGTGTACAAACAGATTATTCTAAATCATTATTTAGAATTTTTCCATTGCAGCACATATGTACCAAATCACAAAGTTTTACAAAGTTATAATTTTGTGAATAAATCCGGAATAACTTAATCATATTGAATGATGAACCTATTATGCTAATTTCAATGTTTGAAATTTACAAGATTATTCTTATCAACATTTCTCATATAATTCCATTTGCATTAGTCTTGCTTATAAAGACACAAATGCGGTCGATGGATCACATCTCTTCGGTTACAACTACCAAGATTATATTTTGATAATGTACTTGGAATTCATTTTCAAATCTTCACATCATACCATATTATAGATTCAACACTCTTAATGGTTTTACTAAACAATCGAGGATTGTATGTTTTCGACATTGACAAGAAACTCGTAGTTATTCTTTAATGTGTCAGAATACTTAGTAGACAATCTAATGCGATGTGTTCATTTAGGTTACTTAATTTCATTTCACTCATGTAATCAATTTTATCTTTGGATCATATCCAGTTCCATTTACTGCTAATATATTCTCAAAGTCACAATGAAGTTGGTTTTTCTAGAAACAACAATTGTTTCTCAGTGCAATGGAATAGGTATTCATAAATATTTTATGAATTTCCTTATTTATAAAATTGATTTGGTTTTAGTTTATAGAGCTTATGTTCAAAACATAAATATGTCATTCGATGACAGTCCTTCTCAAATTTCTTTTGGGGAGATTCATACAAGATCCCTCATGAACAATTATCACGTGCAGAATTTCAACTTGCACAACTTATCAAATCCTAGGCCTAAGGTACGTTGAGGTTCTTATAAACCCTCATATTTTATGTTTTTTAAACTATTATTTAGATGAAATTAATTTTAACCTTGTATATTACTCTTACATACACGACCTTATAGAAAGGAGTAAACTCAAATTCACTCACAATTACTTCTTATCAATACATCACTATTGTAATAACCCGCATATTTTATGATTGTATATTTAAATATTTTATTTATATATAGCATCGTTAGTCAGATTTTAGTACAAAATGCTATTTTTTGCAAGCAGTCGAATTAGAAGCCGAGACCACTTTCATTGAGTTCAAAATGATGTTTGAGACCTTTTTGAGTATAAACATCGATGTGTTTGGAGTAAGTTTGAATTTTGACATTTTTACTTAGGGCTTTGGGTTTGGGTTTCAACCCAATAACCTAACATAAGACCCTAGCTCCACCCACTCTCCTCTTCATTCATTCTTATTTCCTAACACTTCAAGCTTTAAGCAAAAATGGGGGGAGAGAAAAGAGATTAGGAATTCCTAAGCCCTAGCTTCATTTGCAAATCCAAGTTTTAGCGCCAAAATCAAAGAGAAGCTTAGACAAGCATCTTCTTCTTCTTCTCCATCTCAATCTCTCTCCAATTTTAGAAATTTCCTATAACCTAATTTGAAAAATTATTGCTTCTAGACTTAGATTGGAGTTTCTAGAGTTGAAGTTGAAGAGTAATTGATCTTCCTTTGCTTTCAAGCTTCTCCTTCATTGTTTTTGGGTTTAAAAGATGAGTTTTTAAACACACATCTATGTTTATATCTTTGATAGTTGTTAGGTAGTGATTTCTAACATCTATTCCTTGTTCATTTTCTTTGGATTGAATTGGTTTTATGAATATTCCAATTTTTGGTGTTTTGAAGTTAAATCTTTAAAAATCTTAGCTTTGATGTTTGATCGTGCTTTTGGTGGCATATCGAAGAGCCTATAGAGGTGGGTGGCGATTGGCGTAAACCCCTAGCGCCTATGGCTCGACCGATCACAAATTGTTTGGGATTTTGCCCCTTGGGGGCTAGGCTGAGAATACTGGAATTTCCAGTTCTATCGACTGAACCAGGAAGTCAGTCGACGGAACCGAACCCAGGAATTTTCTTGGGCCAGTATCAAACGACTGACCACTCTGGGTCAGTCGACCGATCCTAGAAACCAAAAGTTTCCAGCCATGATTCAGTCGACTGACGACCCAGGTTCAGTCGACTGAACTTGGAAACAGAAAGTTTCAAAGATTTGTGTCAGTCGACTGACCACCCTTGTCCAGTCGACTGAATCTGCTATCTCTGCCTATTTTGCCTTTTGTGTTTGAAATTCCAATTTTTAATCAATTCTTGTCTATCCAATTTGTTGTTATCACCTTTGTTGACTTTAATTCTTCTTTTTGGGGATTTTTGGGGAATATCCATTTTGATGGATTTGGTATCCATTTCTTTGGATTTAATTCACGTCTTCGAATGTGAATTTTTGGTGATTGATTGTTTCTACAATCAATTTTGTGATTTGTCACTTTAAAATACAAAGGTTTTTATACTAATAGTAAATACTCAAACTCTTTCTCAAATTTGATTTCAACTCCATTTTTAATACAAAGCTTATTTATAAAACCGTTTTCCAATCTAATAGTATACACAAACCTTTACCTCATTTGTTTGAGAAATCTAATTAAATGGCTTAGTAAAACTAGTGGTATGAAATGCTTGCGTTTACGTCGTCGGTTAATTTTTGGACTTGTTCGATTGAAACTCTTGTGATTACTTTCGAGTGGAGATCTACAATTTGTTTGTAAATATTTAAGTTAAGCCAGTGGTTATGGGGCATAAAGCTAAACTCACTTATTTACTAGCTTAGTGTAATTGACACTTCTTGATAGTTGATGATTATCATTTTGTGGATCAGACTAGCGATGTACGATGTCTCTTTGTCTGCGTGGGGCACTTTACCCCGCTTGTGGATTTTCGGCTCAAATTGGTGGGGTAGCGACCCTTGGTCTTCGGGCCATTTGTAGAGCTTCATCTCAAAGGTCTTCGGGCCGTTTGTAGAGCTTCGACTCAAAGGTCTTCGGGCCATTTGTGGAGCTTCGGCTCAAATTGATGGTTAGCAACTATGGAATAGCGTTTCGTTTGTGATGCACGTGTTGATGAGTTTTCAAGCTCCCGTTTGTGATTGGCCTCTCCCTTTTGTGATTTCTGGATTTCTAGTTGATGATTTCTAGAATTTGTGATTCACCAATTTTGTGATTGGCATTGATATATTTGTCAATATTTATGGTTTGGTGAATAAAATAAAGAATATGGTATTCTTTTCTGTGTTTTGAGATTTCTTGTGATATTGTATGATTTTTGTGTTATTTAATGTATAATTGTCGCAGTATGGCATTATTGTTATCATATGTTTTTGTCATATCTCTTATTCTATCTCATTTTATCTGATATTTATAGCTAGACCGATCCGTTTATTATTTTCTTATTAAATAATACTCGGGTCAGATCGAGATGTTACAGGTGCTTCTACTTGACTCCTTATTAGTGATCATCGTCTGACTTTTGTCTAACTACATTAAATTGGTAGTTTTTGTTGTTATACATTTCAGATAAAGACTCCTTGATGTATACATATTCTTTTGTCTAACACCTGTATCTATTCTTTTGTGATATTGTGGATCTTGTTTGACCACTACTCTGATTTGCACTTCTATGTGTTATATTTATATATGTTTCCACCTTTGTGATATGAATATCTATAACTGATTTATGTTATGTTTATTTCTTTATTTGTTTTCGAAGACCACACAGGCACTGTGTAGTAGCTTTGAGTTTGTATCGATATGTCAGATTTCCTCTTGAAATGAAATAACGTTATACTTTCTGACATATCGGTGCTCGCACAAAGCAATTACACGGATGGTCGCTCCTCGACAACCTTATTCTTCGTGCTGGTTGACGGCATTACTTCGTAGTGTCCTTAGCTAGCATGAGTATAGAGGTGGGGCGTCACAGCTTGGTATTAGAGCCAAACTTCGGAACAATGTAGAATAATCTAGCAAGGATCATTGTCCTAAGTCCTTCTTAGGAGTCGTGCCTTAGGATTTAATTCGAGTCATTGGACCTGTTCTATCCTATTTTCTTTGTGATGCCTTGTTTTATCAATCATGTTTGTTTGATATTCATTTTGATAATAACCTTTTTCCTCTTCTTTCTTTCTTTCTTAAAGAAGAAGGGATGGTTATTTCTGGCAGTCCTAGCGCTGGTCAATCCAGTAGTCCTTCTCTGGATGACGTATTTTCCCAAAAACATTTGGATCTTGTAAAGATTCAAATGTTTATCTGTGCTTTGTGTAAGGAGCCTAAAAAGGTTTTATCTCTGAAACTAGAAGTTCCTTTCGCTCAGCTTGTAGATATCACTCTACGACTTGAAGAGGTCGATAAAGGGGGTGATAGTGATGTTGGAGGTTACAAAAAGAGCCTCAATAACAACAAGAAGAGGCATATTAAGTTCAAAAGCCCTAATCCCAAAAAGAAATGGAGGCCGACAACTTCGGTAGCAAAAACTCTAATCCCTAATCATGGAAAATGCTACAATTGTAATTCTAAGGACCATTATGTAAATGCGTGTCCAAGGCCTATTTCTTATCGCTGTTGCAAAAATTCAGATCATCATATTCCTGCATGCCCCGTACTTCAAAGCGAGAAGAAAGGAGAACAAGAAACTCCGGTAGCAAAGAGTCCTACCTCTAGTCGTGGACAATACTACAATTGTGGTTCTAAGGACCATTATGTAATTAAGTGCCCGAAACCCCTCTTTGCCACTATTGCAAAGATTTGGGTCATGATTTATCTACATGTCCCAAACTTCCAAGCAAAAGGGAGGGAAAGCTGAATATTGTGCAAGCGCCTAGTAGCACTTCTCTTGGTCAAGGTATTTCTCATTCGGTCCTTGATGACATTTGTTTTTTGATTATCCTATTCGAGTTCTTGTTGATATTGGTTCATCCCATTATTTTTATATAAAAAGAGTTTATTGATCCTTTTTCCTTAAATATTTTGGGCTTGATGACTTCACTAAGAATTGCTAATCCGATTGGTGGATCTGCAACATTCAATTTGCTTTGTAAAAATGTTGAGATTATTTTATGTGATTGTTCTTTCCGGGCCTATTAGCATGATATGGGTTACTTAGGCTTCGGAATTGATTTTTGTGAAAGGATTGGCTTAATCATTATGTAGCCATATCCTGTGTCCCGTGTGGACCATCCATCTTCGACATTTTCAATATGTTAAGCAGATTTCTATTTTTCTAAATGATCTTGATTCCAATTTGTTGGCATTATTTTATTTTATAGACCCACTTGTTGAGGAAAATTTTATTTCCCTCATTCAAGTAGTTTGTGAATTTTCTGGTGTCTTTGAGCTTGTCTCAGGGTTATCACCTATGTAATCTCTTGTGTGGTGCTAAGGTCTTTTCAGCTCGACCTTGCCATTAGTTTTCATCAGCTACGAGTTGCGGAGGATAGCTTTCCCCTTTACCGCATTCCGCACTCATTGTGACTCTTATGAATGACTCATAATGTCATTCAGTTTGTCCAACTTATTTCATCCATCTTATGAATCGAGTATTCTATGAATATTTTGATGAACCCGTCCTTATATTCTTTGGTTATGGATGAAAACTGCAATTTAAAATTTGCAAATCTTTTTAATAAGATATTTATAAGTATAATTGGATTTTGTTCTTAAAACGAGCAAAGAATATTCGTAAAGTTTTAAGAGACATATTTATCATATAGAAGATAATTTTATGTTGTTTTACCCATTGAGTGCTTTAAGAATTCTGGTCGATGGACTTGATCAACGTTATTGATAGAAACCTCCTAAATGCTATGATGAGACAATCAGACACCGCGAATTGACTTAGAATAAATAAATTTTTCTAGAAAGATGATTACATAAAGTTAATTGTAATTTTGAAAGTATTAGCTTTTCGGAAAAGAGGATCAATTAAAAGAACTCTTTTCCGATAGTCCTATTCTTGTGATTCCCGAAGGGAACCAAGACTTCACCGTTTGTACCGATGCTAGTCGTATTGGTTTGGGAGCCGTTCTCTTGCGAAAGAGAATGTTCTATCACTTATGCTTCTATACAATTAATGCCTATCGAGACTAGGTATGCCACTCATGAACTAGTGCTCGCGACTATTGTTTTCTCTTTTAGAAGTTGGCATCATTATTTTTGGGAGAGAAATTTGTTCTCTATACTAATCATAAATCTTTGAAGTATTTATTTTCTCAAAAGGAACTTAATTTGTGTCAACAACGTTGGCTCGAGTTCCTTGCATCTTATGATCTTGACATTACTTATACTCCTAGAAAGGGAAATCATGTTGTAGATGCTCTTAGTCGTAAGCAACAAGTGGTTGTTTCTATGATGATATCCGAATGGAATGATCTCGAGACTTTATCCACTTTTGAGATTCGAAATCGTGAATCCGATTCATGTTCATCTCTTATTTTATGTAGCCTTGAGGCTCATCCTTCTCTTTTAGACCACATTCTTGAAGCTCAAAAGCTAGATCCCGAATTGGCCCTTCTTAGCCATAGTTGTAGGGATAAAATCGATATTGAAGGATTAAAAGACTTTGATATTGATTCTCGTGGCGGTATTCGAAAATTTGGTAGACTCATCGTGCCAAATATTAGTGATCTCCGTATAGATATTTTAGACGATTCTCATCGTTCTAAATTGACCATTTATCCCAGTAGTAGTAAAATGTACGCGGATATGAAGCGACTTTATTATTGGGATGGAATGAAATCCGATATTGCTAACTTTGTTAAGCGTTGCATGACTTGCCAACTTGTTAAGGTCGAGCATCAAACGCCCGGCGGGTTATTGCAATCTTTGGACATTCCAATTTGGAAGTGGGACCAAATTTCCATGGATTTTATTGACGGTTTTTCCCGTTTTCGTTCGGGTCATGATAGCCTATGGGTGATAGTTGATAGAATTACAAAATCCGCCCATTTATTTCTATTCGGTCCATTCAGACCATACCTTTTTTGGCTAAGCTCTTTATTAAAGAAATTGTTAAATTGCATGGAGTTCCTACTTCTATTGTTAGCGATCGTGATCCATTGTTTACTAGTGGATTTTGAAAGAGTCTTCAAAAAGCTTTGGGAACGAAGCTCAATTTTAGCACCGCTTATCATCCTTAGTCCGATGGACAAACCGAGCGTGTGAATCAAACTCTTGAAGATATTCTTCGTGCATGTGTTCTTGATTTTGGTGGAAGTTGGGAAGATCGCATTTCTCTTGTTGAGTTTTCCTATAATAATAGCTTCCAATCTAGTATTGGTATGACACCTTTCTGGGCACTCTATGGAAGGCCATGCCGATCTTCTTCTTGTTAGCTTGAGGCCGGTGAGAAGCTGGTTTTAGGTCCAGATTTTATTCGAGATTCCATAGAAAAGATTGACCTCATTCGTTATAGGATGAAAGAAGCTCAAAGTACGCAAAAATCATATGCCGATAACCGAAGAAGGAAATTATAATTTTCTGTGGGAGATTTTATATTTATTCGTGTATCACCTATGAAAGGTGTTGTGCATTTCAGTTGATCGGGAAAATTAGCGCCTCGATATATTGGTCCGTTTCCCATCACCAAACATATTGGTTTCGTGGCTTATCACCTTTTATTACCAGCTCAATTTTCTGCTATTCATGACGTGTTTCACGTTTCTCAATTACAGAAATGCCTTCGAGATTCCGATTCTACTCTTGAGCCCGGTGTTGTGGAAGAAATTGAAGTTTCGCCTAATTTGATTTATGAGCAACATTCTATTCGTATTATTGCTTCGGAGGTAAAACACCTTCGAAATAAAGATGTCCCTCTTATGAAAGTTCAATGACCCTCGAATCCTAAGGATTGTTCTTAGGAATCTAGAGAATTCGTCGAGCGAACACATCCGGATTTACTCTCTCGTGCTCTTTGAGGTGAACTTCTTGTTTCAAATTTCTCTTGTGTTGATATACTTTTATGGTTGTTACTTTTTATTTTCTTCTTAAATATTGCGAGGACACAATTTCTTTAAGGAGGGAAGTCTGTAACAACCCGCATATTTTACGATTGTATATTTAAATATTGCATCGTTGGTCGAATGTTAGTCTGAAATGCTACTTTTTGCAAACAGTCGAATTAGAACTCGAGACCACTTCCATTGAGTTCAAAATGACATTTGCGACCTTTTTGAGTATAAACATCGATGTGTTTGGAGTTAGCTTGAATTTTCACTTACGGCTTTGCGTTTGGGTTTCATCCCAATAACCTAACATAAGACCCTAGCTCCACCCCCTCTCCTCTTCATTCATTCTCATTTCCTAACACTTCAAGCTTTAAGCAAAAACAAGGGGAGAGAAAAGAGATTAGGAATTCCTAAGCCCTAGCTTCATTTGCAAATCCAAGTTTTAGCTCCAAAATTAAAGAGAAGATTAGGTAAGCATCTTCTTCTTCTTCTACATCTCAATCTCTCTCCAATTTCAAAAATTTCCTATAACCTAATTTGGAAAATTATTGCTTCTAGACTTAGATTGGAGTTTCTAGAGTTGAAGTTGAAGAGTAATTGATCTTCCTTTACTTTCAAGCTTCTCCTTCATTGTTTTTGGGTTTAAAATGTAAGTTTTTGAACTCACATCTATGTCTATATCTTGGATAGTTGTTAGGTAGTGATTCCTAACATCTATTCCTTGTTCATTTTCTTTGGATTGAATTGGTTTTATGAATATTCTAATTTTTGGTGTTTTGAAGTTAAATCTTTAAAAAATTTAGCTTTGATGTTTGATCATGCTTTTGGTGGCGTATCGAAGAGCCCATAGGGCTGGGTGGCCGATTGGCGTTAACCTCTAGCGTCCATCGCTCGACCGATCGCAAATTGTTTGGCATTTTTCCCCTTGGGGGCTAGGCAGAGAATACTGGAATTTCCAGTTCATTCGACTGAACCAGGAAGTCAGTCGACGGAACCGAACCCAGGAATTTTCCTGGGCCAGTATCAATCGACTGACCACTCTAGGTCAGTAGACCGAGCATAGAAACCGAAAGTTTCCAGCCATGATTCAGTCGACTGACCACCCAGGTTCAGTCGACTGAACTTGGAAACAGAAAGTTTCCAAGATTTGTGTCAGTCGATTGACCACCTTGGTCCAGTCGAATGAATCTGCCGTCTCTGCCTATTTTGTCTTTTGTGTTTGAATTTCCAATTTTTAATCGATTCTTGTTTCTCCAACTTGTTGTTATCACCTTTATTGACTTTGATAACTTCTTTTTCAAGATTTTTAGGGAATATCCATTTTGATGGATTCGGTATCCATTTCTTTGAATTTAATTCATGTCTTCCAATGTGAATTTTTGGTGATTGATTTTTTCTACAATCAATTTTATGATTTGTCACTTTAAAATACAAAGGTTTTTATACTAATAGTAAATATTCAAATTCTTTCTCAAATATGATTTCAACTCTATTTTTAATATAAAGCTTATTTATAAAACCGTTTTCCAATCTAATAGTATACACAAACTTTTACCTCATTCGTTTGACAAATCTAATTAAACGGCTTAGTAAAACTTGTGGTATGAAACGCTTGCATTTACTTCGTCCGTTAATTTTTAGACTTATTCAATTGAAACTCTTGTGATAACTTTCGAGTGGAGATCTACAATTTTTTTGTAAATATTTAAGTTAAGCCAGTGGTTATGGGACATGAAGCTAAACTCATTTACTAGCTTAGTGTAATTGACACTTCTTGATGGTTGATGATGATCATTTTGTGGATTAGACTAGTGATGTGCGATGTCTCTTTGTTCGCATGGGAGACTGTACGCCGTTTGTGGAGTTTCAGCTCAAATTGGTGGGATAGCGACCCGTGGTCTACGTGCCGTTTGTGGAGCTTCGGCTCAAAGGTCTTCGGGCCGTTTGTCTAGCTTCGGCTTAAAGGTCTTCGGGTCGTTTGTGGAGCTTCGGCTCAAATTAATGGTTAGCGGCCATGGAATTGAATTCAGTTTGTGATGCATGTGTTGGTGAGTTTTCATGCTCCCGTTTGTGATAGGCCTCCCCCTTTTGTGATTTTTGGATTTCTAGTTGATGATTTCTAGAATTTGTGATTCACCAATTTTGTGATTTGCATTGATATATTTGTTAATATTTGTAGTTTGGTGAATAAAATAAAGAATTTGACATTCTTTTCTGTGTTTTGAGATTTCTTGTAATATTGTATGATTTTTGTGTTATTTAATGTATACTTTTCGCAGTATGGCATTATTGTTATCATACCTTTTTGTCATATCTCTTGTTCTATCTCATTTTATCCGATATTTATAGCTAGACTGATCCGTTTATTATTTTCTTATTAAATAATACTCGGGCCAGACCGAGATGTTACAGGTGCTTCTGCTTGACTCCTTATCAGTGATCATCATCTGACTTTTGTCTAACTACATTAAATTGGTAGTTTTTGTTGTTATACATTTGAAATAGAGACTCATTGATGTATACATATTCTTTTGTCTAGCACTTGTACCTATTCTTTTGTGATATTGTGGATCTTGTTTGACACTACTCCGATGTACACTTCTATGTGTTATATTCATTTTTTTTCCGCCTTTGTGATATGAATATCTATGACTGATTTATGTTATGTTTATTTCTATATTTGCTTTCAAAGACCACATAGCCACTGTGTAATAGCTTTGAGTTTGTATCGGTATGTCGGATTTCCTCTTGAAATGAAATGCATGTTATACTATCTGACATATCGGTGCTCTCACAAAGTAATTACATGGATGGCGCTCCTCGACAGCCTTATTCTTCGTGCTAGTTCACGGCATTACTCCGTAGTGTCCTTGGCTAGCGTGAGTATAGAGGTGGGGCGTCATAACTATATATTACATGGAGGAGTGACTTCTGAGACTGAATCTTTATTAATTTTTAGTTACATTCATAACTCTTTTTAATATACTCACCCATTCGATCAAATCGAATCATTTCTATTACATCTTGTATAATTCACTTTTGTTTTATACTCTATAAGTCTATCTTAGGCATACTACATATGTATCAAATACGCATGTCCATATCAGTGATAATTCATCAGTGAATCTGATGAAGTACATGGAACTGTTTTTAGTATTAATAAATTTATAATTGCATACATCTATATGTATCCATCTAAAGAGTTCATTAACTCTTATGATGCTCCCACTAAATGAGTGTATTGCCTTTAATCATTTGAGATATAATTAACCGATATCATATTATTCATGATCATATAATAAAACTATTCCTCAAAATTATAGCTTAGTCTATAAGTTCAAATTTATTGTAAATAACTTTATATACTTCGGTATTTTCCAATGCATCACTTCTGTTATGATAACAAATACAATAATATAGTTTTATTTCATATCGAATATTCATAATATTCATATTGAAATATAATTATCTATTTTAAATCAACACAGAAAAATAGCATTATCTCATAAATAATTTTTGTAATTTGATGTAATCAATAAGTGCTACATGGCATGCTTCCACTATTTCCATAATTAATACAATAGCGTAATAAATTTGGAGGTCCATCATTCACTTAATATAGTTTATTATTTCATATTCTGCAATTAGTTTATAGTGGAGAGTTCTATGGTCAAATATCTTGAACTCAAAGAAAATCTTATAGAAAACAATTTTCTATGTGAAAGTACATTTCGAAATAGAAATCGTATTTCTTATTCCAATATTAAGTATCGATTATTATTTTTCAATTCTCGCTTCCGATGTTCCTTTATGAAGGAGAAGTGACCTTCACTTTCTTCATTCTAACTGTACCTTTAATCACGTCTACTCTTATGCATTTGGTTTCTTTTTAAATGGTCAAACCATTCATAAGAAATTCTTTACTACAATATCATAACAAACTCTTTACAAATGCTCATTAGATCTTCCTAAACTTATAAGGACATCAAATATGTTGTGCTTTGTGTAAATTGATCAAACTGACATTTTAGTGATCGGGTTCTTAGATTTATATTATAGTTTTGGTCTAGCATTACATTTAACACAATACGATCCTTTGTAATCAATCAATGTTAATACTCAATCTCGCACTAAATTTTATTTGGTTTTATGGATGAACTAATTTCATCGAAATATTGTACATTACAAACTTTGGTCGTTCACCATATAACATCAATACATAATTATATATGGATCAAATATCCATAGTCTTGTATTATTTTTGAAGTACGAAACTCATGGAATCCAATACACGGTCTCGACTAAATAAATGCGTAAGTGACCAAACTACGAATGTAATGAATGGTTGTAAAATCGGGCACTTGCATGGGTGTTGAAATGTTAACATGCAATACGCATTTATTAGTAAGTATATGTTATATTTCAATAGTCAATCTTTGATCCAGATCATTTGTATATCTTAATTGATAAACATTTTTCAATCTATTAAATGCACAAATTTATCGCAGTAGATTATTATAATATTATATAGCATATGTTCTTACAATATTAGAAAGACTAATTGTTATAATTTATTTTTCTAATAAGACTCCTATTAGTCTTTTATGTTTCACTAAACCCTATGTCGATACATAGAAGTCTTTCGACTTCATTAGTGGGTGTTAGGACTTATATGCCTTAGGATTCTGACCTTGACGATCAACAAATCATAGACTCGCATACGATGGATAACTCCTTCCCGGTTGTACCATATATAACTCGTATTTCCTTGTCCTAATCCTGCCTTTTCCTTGAGAAAAGATTAATAAGTAAAGTGAGACTATTCACTTAGAACTATCATTTCACAATGACCTAAGTATAATGCACATAACTCGAGAAAGACACAATAAATATGTTCAGTTATCTTACCTCGTCTATTCCATATATCAATAGTGCTACACATAACATCCCTAGTTTGAGGAACGCTAAACACTAAAGAGTATGCAAGTAATCTATTAAAATATAAATGATAGATGATAGCTTTTTATTGAAGAATTCATAATCTTCAATATATTATAACGAGTGATATCGACTTATGGAATAATGTATTTTTTATGAAATACCCTCGTGATTCAAATATTAGACACATATGAAATTAGGGTATACGTACAAAACGAATGTATTTATCCCTTAAGTCTGTTTAGGGTTTCTTTAATGTTCCATATTTACTTTATACACTCATATTATATAAGTTTTATTATTATATAACTCTATATTTTATATTACTTATATAATAGTCTTTTGTATATTATTATACTAATTAAGTCATATTAAACTAATTTTTTTAATTAGTTAACATTTCAGTTAATTTTATATTATTTTATTATAACATTTATATTAAATATTTATTACAAGCTATAAACTTTATTGTTTCACACATATACCTTAAATATGTGTATATACATTTATTAATTAACCTTTAATTAAATTTACTAATATAATTAACCTTTAATTAATTTATTAAATTAAAATTTTAATTAAATTATATTAATTTCAAAATCCAATTCATATACATACATGTATACTTATGTTATTTTAAACATTTTAAAATATCTTAACATATACATGCATATATATTTTTATTAATTAACTTATTTAGTAATTTACCTTATTAACTAATAAATTTTTAAAATTTCAAAATTAATATATATGTTTTTTCAAAAAATTTGAAAGTTTTATTATATTATAACTATTATAATATATTTATATATTATTTTAAATTAAACTTTTAAATTTACAATCTTATACTTTATTTTTTAGAGAATTTTGATAACTTATATTATAATATTTATAAGATTTTTTAATTTTAAATTTAACGTTTTATATTTAAAACTTCTATTTTTAATTTTAAAACAATTTTGAAACTAGCCTAAGGCCCAATTAAAATTATGTCTTTTCTATTAGGGATAAACTTCTGGTTGTGAGCATAATAGGTAAACCTAATATGATTAATTTAAATGGTATAGGCTACTGGCTCTAATACCATTGTTGGAATTAGGCCGGCCCGTAGCAGAAGATATTGATGAATTTTAAAAAATTTACTATATTGGACCTTTATTGGGTCTATGAAGCCTAATTCATTTAGAAAATTTCAAAATTTAGTTTAAATAAAATCATGCGTTTTATTTAAATTTATAAATTATAGTTTGAAATTTATCTGGTTTTGGTTTTACTTAATATATATGTATATATTGTAAATGGGTAAGAATTTTGTTGAAGCATTTCAGCCCATAATGTTAGCCCAAAATGGTACATTACAATATAAAGACAAATCTTGTTAAATATAAGAATATATGATTTTTGTTTGATGATAATAAACATATATATATATATATATATATATATATATTCATTTAAATGTGTTTGTTAATATACTATTTTATTTTTCACATAATTAAATAAATATTTGCTAAATAAAATAAATAAACAGTATTTAAATTCAAACAGATATTTTATTCAAACAAATATTTATTACAATTTTGGATAGTACAAATTTGTGCTCTCACTATATATAAAAAATTTCACTTACAATACATTTCAATTTATACAACTGTCCTCACTACATATCGCTCATTCACTCGTATTATTCTTCAACTCTATTCCATACCGAATCCATCATCCGAGCAATCTGTAAAAATAAATCCTGACGCAGTAAAATTGAAAAGAAAATATTTTTACAGTATAAAATAAAATGTGGATTTTGAAAATAATATTTGCCTCAGTTATTTGGGTTGTTCGTCATCATTTAAATTTGAATTCATCATACACAAACAGCTTGTGACATGTATGATGTATTACTATACATGCCACAAGGCCGTGCACACCGATATACACTTTATAAAATTACAGGGACAGGTGAGCATAGGTCAAACCCAAATGAAAAGCCGGGTTCAAATCAAGTGCAATACAAATAAAGTCACGACACGAGCACAAGGTCAAACCCGAGCTATAAGCTGGATTCAACACAGGTACAAGTTAAATAAAATGGTCAAGAATTCAAAAACAACATATAAGCCTCGACAAAAATTCAGTGAGAAAACAATGACCTGGTTAGAACAAAGGCTCAAAGACAAAATGACATGCACATGTCAACAAGTCAAGGGATGCACCAGTGAAACACGGTTGCACAAGTGAAAGGCAAGTAAAACTCTAATTGGAGACACACGGAGGCAAGCTCAAACCAAGTACACACAAAAATGTACACATGGTGATACAACAAGTATTATGTGGATATGCAAGCAGTGTATCTCGATATCAAAGTAAGCAAAATAGTGCATCGATCCACGCAGCAACTCAAATGAGCAGTGCCAAAGACTAGTAATCAAGTATATATGAGCAATCAAGTACAACCAAACAATATGCACATGTTGTATATGCAAAGTAGACATGCACATAAAAAGTACAGTCGAGATAGACCAACCATGGATATAATGTAAGCAAGTACAGCCTCAACATGATGTTCAATAGTGAAACTGCACTAAACCCAGAAATGCTAACTGGAAACAAAAGCTGACACATACAGATATGAACACATATATGCAGTGCAAACTCGGCCAACAGGTCAAAGTGAACCAGACCATAAAACAAAGACCAAATCAAATGAAAACTGACTCGGTGGCTCAACAATATCAATATGCACAAGCAAGGCTACTACATAGTACAAGCAGGAACTTTCAAAAATATCATGTCAGACCGAAGTCAAGGTGGAATATTTGTGACAGCAGTGCAGTGAAACCAAAAATTCGACAGTATACATATACAAAAATGCTTCAGATATGTATATGCAACTAAAAGTGACAGGATGAACAGAGTAGCACACTAGAATTTATATAGTGCATATCAAAGTGCAGACATGAATATATGTATATGTATATACTAGCTTGTGACATGATCAGAACCAAGGGATATCAAAAATCCGAGTAGAAATTTATCAAAACAAACTTCAGCTACAAAATATATACATATAGTCAGTGCCGAAGTCACAAAGACAATGGTCAACGTCAAGCATCAGTAATCAACCGGCCGATGTCAACAGAGTGTCGAACAAGTTCATATTTTCACAAAATCAAGTGACCGAAGTCAAATGCAAGTATCAGTTTTAAACAAATCAAAGAATACGAAGTCAAATGCAAATCAAGCCGTGGTGGCCACAAAATTAAACAAGCCGTGACAGCCAAGAAATCAAGCCGTGACAAGCAAGCAAATTATACAAATTAAAGAAGTTAGAAATCATCACCAACATCGAAACAAAATCGAAGGGACGGAACAAAGTAATTGACGAATTCAAATAAATGTATACGAATGAAAATCAAGGGTTTCGAACCCTTTATAAACCATAACATCATCGACGCAATAATCGTTCGAGTTCAAGTAACAATAGAGCATAATCATACAACTTGAATCATCAATCGAGTTCAAACATATCAACCAGAAAAGCAAAAAGAGCAAAAATTACACACCGAATCCTTTTCGAACTCGATCGAATTCGAAGCAGCCGAAGTAAATAAGGAGATGGTTGATCAATAGAGCAAGAAATGAGAAATCTCCATTCGATCGAGTAATTGAAGTCGGCTGCATTTAATTTAACAAAGCCCTAAATACTGAAAGTGGAACGAACGATAAAGAAAGCGGCCATATTTTCTCAACGCAAGGATACAAGGCCAAAAGCATTTATTTTGGGCTGCTTAATTATATTTGGGCTTAACTATTTAAATTAGGGTTTTATCTTATTTAAATTCCTTTAAATTATATTTTTCCTTTTTAAACTTGTGTATTGTCTAGTCGTGTGACTAGGGGACGAGTTACGATGGTGTAGTTAGAGAATTCGCAACTCAGTGGCTGAGTTGTGGTAGGGTTTTGAGTGTAGAGTAAAGGCTAGTCGATAGCGGGCGTCGCGAGTTCACGTGTGTGAGCGTCTGACTGCTTAATTTCTAGTAGAAACCTTGGAGGCAGCACGTAGGCAGGGTTTTGCCGTAGCTGGGTAAATTCTGTGTTGTTCAATTTCTGCATTTATTATTCTGCTATTATCTGTACTGCTATAATTCTGATATATTTGTGTTGAGATTATTTTGTATAAACTTCCGCAATAAATTTCTATAATTAATAGTGTCATCCTACTCACCCCTCCCCCCTCTAGGGTGAAATCGATCCTACAAATCTGGCATTACATTAATATCAAGTAAGTACTTTCCAAAACTACTGCAGCTTCTTTCTCCTTCTTCCTTTGTTTATGCCAGCTGGTGAAGATGACTCGTACTTGGGATTCCTACCAATGGAAAGCTCAGATCCACTTCTGCAATTCGAGCTTCATCTCGTTCCAACTTGATAATGGAATTATTTTTAATTCTCCTTTGAATTATCTACATGTCTCCTTTTGCAAGCTTACTGACCTTAAAATGACTTCTTTGTTTCTTTTGAAACACGCGACGGTTCCTCTCTTTTTCCAAATGCTCCAAATAGCCACAGTTATGGTGGTTTTGTTCAATTTGGCTTCCAAGTCTTTGCTATGTGCTCTCTGAATTAGGTATGTGATCTCTTCTCTTAAGTTATTTAATTGGGCTGAAGAATTTGTCAACGATTTCCACACCAATTTGGAGAAATTACAGCCAAAAAACAAATGCTCATGTGTTTCGGTTTCCTGATTACACAGGACATAAGCAGTGTCGTTTATCACTCCCTATTTTGATAGCATGTCTCTAGTAGGTAGTTTCTCATTATAGCTTTGTAAGTTGTGAAGGCCATCTTCGGGTTGTTCACATGATCCCATATGATTTTGCTCCATAATTTTTATTATCTTTTTGTCTAACGTCATTCCATACAGACTTTGTAGTAAATTCATTACCAGTAGATTTCCATACCCATATTTCATTCTCTCTCTCACTGTAAATTGGCATAGATTGAATTTTTTTCCTTTTTATCTTGATTTACTGGTAAGCAGGAGCAGTTCCAAGCATTATTATAAATCACATCTTGTATACATTTATTTGGACATCTGAAATCAGAAAATGTATTAAGGCCCAAAATATCAATCAAGGATTCACCATGTATCCAGGGGTCTCTCCATAGGTCTATATCCCTCCCTGTAGCTATTTCACAAGTGCAACATGAGGCTAGGGTACTTCTCTCTCTCAGAATTGCTTTCCAGTTAGATGAATCATTATTATCTATAGACATTTGCCAAAAATTGCCTTTAATGTATCTTTGTCTCATCCATTTTCCCCATAGACCCTTACCATTGATAATTCTCCATGCTTGTTTCAAAGTGTAAACTGTTCTCATGTCTTTAAATCTTCTGAGTCCCACACCTCCTTCATCTTTTGGTCTGCATAAATTTTCAAATTTCATTTTTTGAATACCTCCCATCCATATGAAATCTGCATAGACTTTTTCAATTTTATGTATTTAAGCATCAGGCAATTGAAAAGTTTGCAGCCAGAAATTAACTTTAGAGTGTATAACGGTATGCACCAATACAATTTGACCGGCAAGAGATAGAAGTTTGGAGCTCCAGCCCTGTAGTCTATCTCTAATGGAGGATATGAGAGCTGCACACTCCCTGTCAGTGATCTTATTGTAAGATAGAGGAACACCTAAATATTTCACAAGAAGAATGCCTTCTTTCACATTCAAAGATCCAACACCTCTGCTTTTGTATTACATGTTTTATTGAAATAACATTTGGTTTTCTGCTTATTTACTTTTAGGCTAGGGTATTTTCCTAAGCTAAGAAAAATGTCTTTAATTGTTTTAGCTGATTCGTAACTGGATTTTATACAGATGAAGAAGTATTCCGCATAGAGTAAGTCACTCATGATAGGCTAGATGTTAAAAATAGGCTGGATAGTGTTGTGGTGAATAGCCAACTCCATTTGTAATGAGAAGTATTCCATAGCAATTGCAAACAAGTAAGGTGATCGAGGGTCACCCTGCCCGATACGTCTATTGGATCCTATAAAACCTTTTGGTATGCCATTGATCAGGATAGAAAAGGTAGGTGTAGAAATGCATTGTTTTATAAGATTCACAAATTTTACTAGAAACCCTGTAGAATTAAGCATATGAATGATAAAGTGTCTGTTAATTTTTTCATATGCTTTATGGAGGTCAACCTTTAGATAGAATTTATTAGTTCCTGGTTTGTTAATGTTTCTAACTAGTTCATATGCCATGAGAGAGTTTTCAGAGATACTTCTACCCTTGATGAATGCACTTTGACATTCAAAAATGAGATCGGGTAAGATAAGCTTCATTCGATTGCATAAGATTTTGCTTAGAATTTTGTATATCACATTGCAGCAAGCAATAGGTCAATAATCCTCAATTTTTGATGGACTGTCTTTTTTAGGAATAAGGCAGATGAAGGTGTGATTGATTTCTTTAACAAATTTATCACTTTGAAAAATATCTTGAATAGCTGATATGATATATTATTTCAGGTCAATCCAATGGAGGAGGTAGAACTTGGATCCGAGGCCATCTGGTCCGGGGCTGGAGTCAATATGGATAGATTGCAGAGCTTCCAGAACCTCAGCTTCAGTAATTTGTCTGGACGGCATTCTTCTGCCCTTGGAGTTTACTTGCCTTCTACATTTAATGTCTGGTAAGTTGGTATTAACTTCCCCATTTAACATGTCATAATAATGTTTGATTTCTTGTTCATCAATATCTACTACATCCTGGTTAATAAGATGAATATTGTTGTTCATGTTACCACGAATTGCCATTTTAGTGAAATTTTTTTGATGCATTCATCCCTTTCAGTAATCCATTTCTCTTTGGCTTTTTGCTTGAGTTTAGTAGCTTTAGTTTTGAGAGCCTCTTTTAGATTCCCTTGGGCTTGATAATATTTCCTCCATGTGTCATCATTAGCAGTTTCATTGTCTATCATTAACAAAATTTCCTCACATTGTTTCTGCATGTTGGATATTTGATCTCCATCTTTGGGTCAGCATCTATTCCAGTTTTTAATTTTACATTTTGCTGTTTTGAGAATATGAAGTAGCTTGTAGCATTGAGATCCCTCTATCAGAGGTATATTATTAATTTGTATGGCCTGGTTGTATCCCTCTATCTCATGCCAGTGATTAGCATATTTAAATGGCTTACCTTTATCATTCAATCCTTTTTCTACTAAATTAACAAGGATAGGGCAATGATCACTAGTAGGTGGGAGGAGGATATTAACCTTAATTTTAGAAAGTAGATTAATGCAGTTCACGTTAACTAGTACTCAATCTAGTTTACATGAAATTTTCTTACTTTCTCCGCTTCTCCATGTAAATTTCAGGCCACGGGGGATGGGTTCTAGCAGTCCTGGTCCAATGATGCACTTGTTGAATTCTTCTAGCTGGGATACTCTCATGGTAAGACCTTCATTTTCTCTTCTTCCCTAAGCACCAAATTCAAATCCCCCATAACAATCTAGGGGTTCTTGATAGTTTTACCAACATCTTTGATGGCTTGCCAAAGGTGAGTCCGATGAGAAGCCAAGTTACTAGCATAAACACAACTTAAAGTCATATTGAGCCCACCTACATTAGATGCACTAACAGTAATACGTTTATCATCCTTCTCCAAGAGATTTAAATTCCAAATATTTTTATTCCATAAAAGTAAGGTACGACCTTTACCTCCTACATCATTATTACGAATGTAGTTCCACGCGTCATCTACTGAATTTAGTAGAGAATGTTAAGTTGTCAGTGGTAAATTTATTTTCTAGACTACTCAGAATGGAAGGAGAGTGAGTTCTCCTAAGATTAAAGAGGTCTAAACGTATAGTATCATTGTTTAGACCTCTTACATTCTAGCTAATATTGACATTTTGACTGTGGAGGTATGCTCCTCAGTTTCATAGGAGATAACTTACGATTTAAGTTCATATTTCCTTTAATTTCTGGTTTCATAAATTGATTTATGTATTCCTGATTGGATTTTGTGAACTTGTTTGGACTACTATCCTCTATATCTATATTTGACTCCAATCTTTCTAAGACAATATTATTAATTTCATATTCTTCTTCTGGTGTAACATGCACACACGTTGATGAATTCTCATCTGAATTATGGGCAAATACAATATCCCCGGACTTTATATCCAATGATGGAGAAGCTTTCATATCTTCTTCCTCCCGGGCATCATGTCTATCCAACTGGTTATTAATCTCTATATTAGATTGTTCTGTGTTCATATTTATATCTTCAGTGTTAGGCTCTAACTGTGTCTCATTTTGTTGTAAATTTTGTGATGGAACGGTCTGACTTTTCTCAACCGTAGTTTTTTGCCTCCACATTTGGATAATGGGAAGGGGGGACACGGTCTCACATTCGTATGTGGAGTGACCAAATCACTTATATTTGTTGCAAACAGGTGGAATATGTTCATATTCTACCTCCTGTATGTAAATATTACCAATTCTGTCCTTAGCGCGCACCTGTTTTTTAATTACTTCACTTGCTTTAATTTCTACAAGCACTCTGGCATGTATATATGTAAACACATGTATCATGTATATACATATATGTGTGCGTGTGCACATGTGTAACATAATAATCCAAGCAAGGTATAACATGCCCATACATAGATGTTGGAATTTACATGCAACAGATATATTAGCTCACTTTATTTGTATTATATGTTTTCAAATATTTATATGTACATATATTTATAAATTCCAAATATATGTGTGTGTGTGTGCGCGTGCGTATGTGCATGCATGCATGTACGTATGTATGTATACATATAAAAATAAATATATATAAACATGTTCCATTATTAAAATATTATAGAAACATATATTTACATAAAGTACATGTTATATTGTAAGTAACAATTAAGAATATATATATATATATATGTATGTATGTATGTATAATATTTTTAATATGAATTAAAATAAACTATTATTTAATTTTATATGTATATATATATATATATGCATAACTAGTCAATATAATAATTTAAATTAATTTATAATATAATATATATACATATAAATATAAATATGAGTATAGATATAAATATAAAAAAATAATTGATTTTAGTTCAAAAATATCATACATTTAAAGCTAATATGATTTTATTATTTTATTATGCATAAATTATGAATTAATAATCAGTTTCGACCCTTAATTAATTAATATAAAATAATTATTTAAAAAATTCAAAATTTTAACTTTTGGACAATCTAGGATCTTATATTAGATGTCGTGAAAAATTTCATACTTTTAGGAATTAAATTAATATTTTTATTTAATTAATTAATGTGTAGTTGAAATAAAAATAATCTTAAAAAATATAAAACAGAGTTGAAAATTTTTGAAATTTTTTTCATGGGCATCTGACATTGCGTGTTAATTTTAGAAAATATAAAATTGAGTTTTTGAAACCTTTTTTATTTTATACAAATTTATTTAATCAAATATTCATTACATGTTGATAATAAATGTACAAAATATTAATAAAAATTTTACTCAACATTTATAAATTATAATAAACATAAACATGTATTAGAAAATTTTTAGATCAATATAATATATATATATATATATATATATATATGATTTTATACAAATTGTACATGAATACTAATGCATAAATGTACACACACACACACACAAATATATATATATATATATATATATATAAACTAATATAATATAAAACTAAAAAATTTATTTTTCATATAATATCATATTGTAGAGTATATCATGAATATAAACATTAAATATTATACACGTATCCAAACATATACAAACTTCATTATGACAATAACATTACATACAAAATCTTACCTAACTAACCAAATAACGATAATATATTCATATATATATGGGTACATGATTAAAAAATTATAAAAAATGATAATATAGTTAATATCTATATAAATAAATGTTACCTACTACAGATTCTTTAATTCCACGTTGAAATAGTGAATTCTTTTTCTCTAATTGTTCCTTGATTCGTCAAATTGCTAGTCTAGAATCAACGACCTTCCATTATCGAATTGCTTTTGATTTAACTTGAATTTGATTTGATAATATTAGGGATTAACAGAGCTTTGTTTCTAGCTAGCAATGTGAAGAAGATGGCGACCAGAAAAGCAAGTGAATTTGGGCTTTGAGATGATTACTTATAAGGTTAGACAAGAGATAAAGTAGGTAGGTATCCAATACACCTCTCTTGATCTTAGCCACACATCTCCTAGCCTTTGATCCATGTTTTGGCCACCCCAAACCCTTACCATAGCTGTCGTCTATAGTCTCGAAACAGTATGGGTCGTAATCCCATTTAACCAAAATTAAATGTATATATAATTATATTCAATTTAATTTGTTATCGATCGATATATTTGTAACTTTTATAAATATATACAAAAATTTTATTTCTCAAATCATATTCAAATTTCATAAATAATATTTTACAAATATTAATTAATTTATAATAATTTTAAACTAATTAAATAGTTTGGTCTAAAGAGAATTCATTATCGTGGTTGTGTGACTCTTGGGTGTAAATTCGGTCAACGATTAACATCGAACTATTTGAATGTTAATGTTCACACGTCACTTAGAAGTTGGTGTGACATTATGGCCAAATTTATCACTTACTCAGATTCAGTAGAATCCAATTTCACTTTATTAAACGTTACTCAGTTGTGGCATTTATTTGCACCAATTCTCTTCGTCAAAATTTTATCACTTTGGACTTATGGAATTTGGTATTGGTAAAAACTCAAATATCGTCCATATTCAACTCTATAATCCACATACAAAATCTTTGGTTCAATAATAACAATTATTATTAATCGAAATGCTCTAGCCATAAACTTTGAGTTGATTTGAGCAGACCATGATACTAATCCTATATAACCGAGGAGACTAATTCTCTCTTGAATAGTGCTTTACTTCTAGTACTTCCACTTGACCCAACTATAGTCACATGTTGGAATACCATGCCTTGATTTGACCATAATCGAAGAGAAGCTTTCATATTGAAGATCCATAGTATTATCAAGTCGAGAGAATTGTATAAATCAATCACAACGATGTTTTCTTTTTAACCTTAGTTATATTAACCAACAAAAAACTATCTAGTGGGTCGTTTGTAACATCCCTTATCTAGAGGCCTAAAGCTAAGCATTACAGATATTGCAGTCATTTATAGTATTAACTTCCAGCGACTAAAAACGATTATGTTAATGGAATTTATAATATTAGAAGCATTTGAATATAAAATAAATCATAGTTTTCAAAACAGAATTCTCCATTACATTTCAAAACACATGTTCCATATTCATGTTACATAATCCCAATACATTTCCCAAGCAATGATAAAATATACTTATTACAAAATACACTAAGAGGGGAATACAAAGATGCCCCTTGGATGATCAGAGTCATATAGTCATAATTGACTTAATACATACACTGTGGAAATAAATAACAACAAAGAACTACAGCTTCTAAATAGCTATCTGTAAGCCTCCTACTCGTCTCCAGTAGCTTTATTCGTCATCCTACTAAAACCTAAAAGAACCTCAACTCTTAGCCCACTAAAATCAATTTTGAGCACCCGAGAGTTTAAGAGAAAAACATAAACTTCGAGTCAGACATAAAGCCTAGTGTGAATAATAGTATACATCTCGGTTAATTGATATTAAGTGAGACCACACCGCTTAGCGGAATGTGTTTCCCCTTACTAATATCTTTTTTAAAACATATCTGTTGCAAACCTTTATCCTGCAACCAAAGCTAGTTAAAATTGTAAAGCATCATTATATAAACATATATGTTAGTTAACAAATGGACTATCTATCCGAACAATATAGTTTTATTTGGATTAAACCTTTGGATGACTCGGGACTACTGGAAAAAATATATATAACATTTATTAGACATTCTTCTTCTGGACTATCTATCCTTAATTATATGTTAATACTTTTCTTCTAGACGGTCCGTCTCTAACTTAACATCTCCTAGGGTCACCTCATCTTAATGATTTCACGGCTCACCAATAACCTATCTATATACAATTGTGTATTCCCTTTTGTGTAATCATATTTTTAGTCTCACCTATGACAAAGCCCAACACACTGGAATTTTGGACTAAATTAGCTGGGTCCAATAGCTAATGTATAAGGCACGACCCTATACCAGTCTCATCTGGTATTCTAATATCTGAATCACTTACTTAAGGACATCCTCCCATAATTTTCTTTGAAAACCTTTCCATCTAAATTTAATTTAAATATTTTAAACCATACTTAAATAAGGAAAATATTTATGCTCTATGCTTTAGACAAAATTACATTGACATGTTATATATATACTTTACTCAAATCTTTGTTGGTGAAAACTTTTAAACATTTGAAAGTACCCCTTTCGATCTTATTGAAAGTACCTCTTTTGGAACCATGTAAAACTCTTTCTTTCTTTTAGGCCGAAAGGCCAAATATTTCTTTCTAAACCATTAATATAAACCTTTCGAAACCATTGAAATTCATTTTCCTTCGAAAGCTAAAAACCTTAGACATCACTCTTTAAAACCATTAAACATTTCCTTTCGAAACCGTAGGTAAAACCTTTCTTTTAAACCATTTAAAACCATTGGAAAACCCCTTTGCTTTAGATCTTTCAAAACCATTTATTCAAAGCCTTTCGAAAACATAGGGGAACCACCCCTTTGAAACCTTCAAAACCTTTCGAAGGCATTGAGACCTTCAACCCCTTCTAAAGCATTTGGTTTCAATTTTAAAACATGTGGAAAATACCTTTCGAAATCATTCAACATTGAACTAGTTGAAACCTTTTGGGTTATTCTTTAAAAATCACAAAGGGTCACAACAACAAAGTCGAAAGCATACCCTTTCGAAAGCCATAATTTAAAGAGTGAAGTTATGGTGTCGGAACCATCCCTTCGAAAGCATTGGAGAAGCAGCAGGGTTTTTATAAAACAAAATAACCCCTTTCGAAAGCTCTATTTCAAAAGGTAGAAGACGGTAGTAAAGGCTTCGACATAGTCAGAAGCTATAATTTAAAAACAAGGGTGCAACTATTACGAAACCAACATTTAAAACCATTGACTTAGTTAAAAGTAGACTTAGTCGAAAGCTATGTCTTAGAATAATGGTGCAACCTTAAAACATTTCTTTAAATAAATTAACCTAGTCTGAAGCCAATTGAGTTGAAAACTACTTAGTCGAAAGCAAGCAGACGCTTTTTTCTTTTAAAACAAATGGGTACTTCGACCTTTTCGGAACCCCTTGGTTTCGATTCTTACCTTCCACCTTTGCCCAATTCATTGTGTACCAAGGCATTGATACTATGTGCATTGGTTTGAAAAAGGGGCCGAAGGGTCTTAGTCGAAAGCTACCTGGGCGAAACCAATGGAGACGGAACATACTTTTTGTATGAATTCTGATTTTAACCCTTTTTAAGTAAACTTTTTAATTAACCTGTCTTTTTTTTCAAACTCGTATTGGTTGCTAATTTTTTTTCTAAAAGTACTACCATAATTTCAAAATTAATTAATTTAAATCCATTGCAAAATACCCCTTCTCCTTAATTAAATATATAAAACATTTAAGTTCCATACCTTAAATAATTTTATATATTTATCAAAACAGTTTGGAAAATTCTACATAAATTCCAGAAAATCCCTTTTCATATGTTTTCTTCACTAGAAAATTAATTTAAAATCCACATTAATACAGAAAATTATGAAAATTGAAACCCGTCTCTAAAATAACATTTCTAGGCTATGTCTAAAATCGCAAGGCATTTGGATGTCATTAAATAGGTCTTTACATCAAATATATCATAAAAACCAATATAAATACGCATAAATCATCAACAAGTATATATAAACATTTTACTCTTCTAAAACATGGCTAAATCATGCAAGATAAAGTCGAGTTTATCTAAAATCGAAAACATATAGAAAAGTGAGATGTAGTCATTATTCGCCTTATCCTTTTTATTAAGATGTTAGATTTGATCTTGATTATGTTGATTTACTTCTTCCTTTTGAAAATCCAAGCTTTATCTTCTCTTCAGATTAAAAATGGTGGCCAGCCTTAGAATATTTTTGCTTGAGATAATGAAATGAATGTGTGTTTGATTTCCTAAGGGTTTAGAGTATAAGTTCTGTCATTTTTCTATTTTACCCCTTACTTATTTCCTAACTCTTATGGCCATTTTATTTCTTTAGTTCATTTTACATATAGGCACGACTACCTCTTAATTTAATCACAAATCTCAATCCATTAATCAACACATTATTTAACTCAATTTAACTAATTAAATTTCCTAAATAATGTCACTAGAAATATTGGGTGTTACATCGTTCCATAGTTATGCAATAACTATCAGTATGTAACCCTTAAGTGCTCCAGCAGCCAAGGGTAATACACTGCCTAACATTTGGAGAGCGTTACATATTCTAGTCTCAACGGATACATCAATATTCAGTTTTGATGCAACTTGACTATTTAAATTGGTATATTTATTTTTATTGTGATAAATTACTCACGGTTACAACACTTTGTAACTACTATCACAAAACATACCATTTATTGAATTGATGTTAAATATACTTTTAATTAAATTAATTAATTAATATAACCACATTATATCAAGTATATTATAGAAATAAAATACCTTTTATTTCGAACAGTATTGATCAATGTGTTAGACATATGTAACAAATTACATAATTGTCCCTAGGGCATACCCCTAACTCTATCGATACTGCATTCATGAAGAGTCTACCTATTTAAAGGGCGATACTCCCCAAGGCATGATGATTAAATATGAGAAAAAAAACACAAGACTCTTCTTGGAGATTCTAGTGGCAAAAGCGACAAGAAAAGGATGATTAACTGATGAAACTTGGAACTTGCCTGTTGGGAGTCATGTATTTTGTATTAAAGAGTCTGTATCTCTTTTCTTTTTCTTGTTTTTAACAGGCCGAGAATTCGTGGGTACCACTCTTTCTCCATGATGTACATAAAAGATATGGTAATGAATGATTTTTTTCCTTTAATCTTTCTCTTGTTTACTTTTCTGTAATTTTATGTACTATACTGTACCTGCTGATATATTACTTCCTATATATAATATAACTTCTTGTACTGTAGTCTTTCTATGTTACACATATTTGTTTCTATGCACATAAATAATATTCCTACAGTTGCTTTAGTCATATCCTGTTACCCAACCCTATTTATAACTACCAAAATGCATTATGGTAAAACGGAACCGTTGTTTAACCAACTCTGTGGTTATTTCCGTTGGTGCTTGGTCGGGTTCCTTTCAACCAGTTGTTTGCATGCTTATCCGTATTCATGGGATTTATTATCCAAAATGCCTGACTCCGGGCATTTATAAGTTAATATAATTATGGGGAAATTTTTTTGATTGCCCTTAGTTTAAGCATGCTTTTTGATCTCGATCCTGAACCGAGTAAACTTGACAAATTCTTGCTCTTGAGCCTTTATGACTATGCTCACTTATCCTCGACCAACCGTGTCCCGCTTGGTTGCTAGTGTTGTCGTTGAGACTCCTCGTCGTACTCCAGCTCCTATCTCTAGGAATCGGTGATTTTGTGAATTGATTCCAAGTTCTATTTTCGCTATGCTACCTATCTCCAAGTTGCATTTGAATGTTTCTAAATTCAAAGTTGGAAATCCGATAGTGCACTGGTTTTTTCCGCTAAAAACCAACACACCAGCAGCCCCATTTTAAGAATCCTTCTTTTATGTTGCCTATCTTTGGGAAATAATGAATTCCTCAAGATCGGAGCTGATTGATTCGATCGACTCCTAGATTTGTTCGACGAACCTTCCCATTGTTGCCTATCTTTTGGCAACAACGACTTCCTGAAGGTTATTTAAATCGGTAAGCCTTCTTGTTGTCTCCTATCTTCAGAAAATGATGAATTCCTGAAAACTTGTGATTCTTCTCTCCGACATTACCTATCTTCAGGCAATGCCAGATTCTTGGAAGTTAAGGCGTGGACCTTCCTAATTCACCTATCTCCTGACAACGCCAGTTCTCAAAAGGTTGGGGGTCGATTTTTCCCATCGACCGGGCGGTTTGAGTCAATTTCCCAATGACCCGATGGTTTTAGTCAATTTTACCCATCGACCTAGCGGTTTGAGTCCACACTCCTCGTCCACTATCCAAGAACAGAGAAGAATTTACTCGACTGTATAGCTAGTCATATGGCATATGAGTATTGCTTATAAAAAAATGGTTTTATAGGTTCAAGAAGTTGAATTTATTCATGAATGGAAGAAGTGGCAAGTCCTGCCTATTTACAGTGGCCCCAACTTCCTTGGGTGCCTTATTTGCGAAAGCAATTAGAGAAGGCCTATGTGTAATAGTGCCATAGAAAGTTGTTGTTCCAAGCATGCGAGATCGGAATTCCATCGACGGTTGCTAGCTTAAAAGTTCCATCTCCAAGCTTTTGATCGATTGCATAATGTCCTTCCTAGTTCGAACCAAGTCCCCCATCCCTGGGAGAACTCTTTTCAAAACAAGATCCCCTACCTCAAAAATACGCTTGCAAAACTTAGCATTGAAATGTCGTGCTACTCTTTTTTGGTGAGCTGCTATTCTTAGCTCATCTTCTTCCCTCTTCTCATTAACCAAGTCAAGAAACTTAAGTAGGTCTCATTTCGAGTCGAAATGCCTTTTATGATGAGAAGGGACTTCCAGCTCTATTGGGATCATTTCTTCTGATCCATATGCTAAAGCGAATGACGAATGTCCTATTGCTGACTTATGCATTGTCCTAAAAGCCCATAGTGCTGGTGGAAGATTATTAATCTAGTTGCCTTTAGCTCTACTGAACCACTTCTTCAAGGTGAATTTGATGATCTTGTTCACTACTTCCACTTGTATGTTCACTTGTGGATGTGCTATAGTAGGGAAGTTCTTCTCAATTCAATATCGCCTGTTGAAATCCTTGAATTCGTTACTCTCAAACAGAGTTTTGTTCTCTGTGATGATTTTCTAGGGTACTCCAAACCTGTAAATAATATTTTTTGTTACAAAATTTATTATATTTTTTATTGTAATTATGGAAAGTGGTTCGCTTCATCTCAATTCGTAAAGTATTCCACTGCGACGATGGCATATTTGGCTCCTTTATTTGCTATTTGTGGCACACCAATAATGTCAATTCCCCAAATTGAAAAAGGCCATGGGCTAACCATTTGCATGAGTTTTGAAGATGGGGCTCTCAGAATCTTAATAAATCTTTGGCATTAGTCACACCATTTGTTGTAGTCAGCTGATCTCAATTTATTGTTGGCTAGAAATATTTGCAGCGAAGTATCTTCTTTGCCAAAGCCTCCCCCTTAGCGTGACTACCACAACAACCCTCATGGATTTCCATAAGGATCTTCCTAGTCTCATCCTTGGCTACACAGCGAAGTAGGGTAGTTGAGAATCCTCTCATGTAAAATACTCTATATTGCATCACAAACCGTGGCGCTTTCCGAAGGAGTTTCTTCCACTATTTCCTATCTCTCGGAGATTCCATTAATCGTATAGCATTTGATCGGAGTCATCCATTATTGCGCCTCTTCTGTACTCTCTAGAATCCAGTTGATGTTCATCTAATCAATGCTCAAAGTTGTTAAAACCTCCAATGGAAACAATCCCATTAACCATGGTTCCCCAGAAGCAGATAAATTAGCTAGTAAATCAGCCTTCATTTTCTCTTCTCTAAGGATGTGCGTTATCGTATAGTGCTCCATGTCTATACGCAATTCCAATGCTTTTGACAGGTAAGCGGCTAATTTTTCACCCTTAGCCTGATACTTCTTTCTGATTTGGCAAATCAATAGCCAAGAGTTGCTAAATATATGCATTATCTTTGTCCTTAGTTCCTTTTCTATCCTTAATCCTACTATTATCACCTCGTACTTAGCTTCGTTACCAGTTGTAGGAAATTCCAGCTTCAATGTGTAATAGATTAATCATCCTTTTGACATTTCTAACACTACTCCTACCCCTGAGCTAAATTCATTCGAAGAACAGTCCACAAACAATTTTCACTGAGGAACCGTGACTGTAGCATCCTCTTCACCGTCAAGCATGGTAAACTCGACGAGAAGTCTACCATTGCTTTCCCATTTATTGCTCTCTTTGGATGGTAAATAATATGATATTGACTCAACTCGATGTTCTACTTCAGCAGCCTTTTCGAAGTCTCAGGTCGGTGCAATACCTGTATCAAAGGCTGATCTGTCAGTGCTTTGATCAGATGAGCCTTAAAATATGGTCGCAACTTCCTTAATGCAATCAGCAAACAATACATTACTTTCTACAGCTTTGGGTGATTATTTTTTGCTCCTGTAAACCGCTTGCTAATGCAGTAGACTATTTTTTGAATCCTTACCTCCTCACATACCAATGCTGTGTGCCCAGTGCGTGAGTAGATATTGCTAAGTAAACAAATAAATCCTCCCCGTTCGACGGTTTAGATAAGACAAGTAGTGTCTTCATGTGCCTTAATAACTCTTTGAAATCATTCTGGGAATCCTGATTCCATTCGAAATTATGTTTAGCGTCGAAGAAAGATATGCATTTATCTATTGCCCTTGAGATGAATCGACTCAAAGCAGCAATCTCTCCATTCAAGCTCTGAATTTTTTTTTCCATGGTCGGGGCAGTGACATTCTTAAACCGTTTTTCTGCTTCGGATTAACTTTGATGCCCCATGCATTGACAATAAATCCTAGAAACTTTTCCGATGCTACTCTAAAGGAACATTTTAAAGAATTTTGCTTCATTCCGTATTTTCATAAAACTTCAAACAATTTTGAAAGACCAACCAAATGTTTTGGGATATTCATGATTTCACAAGCATGTCATCTACTTCCATTGTCCGTCCGATTTGATTCTTAAACTTAGAACTAAAAGTCTCTGGTATGTGGCTTCAATGTCCTATAAACTGAACGACATTACCTGGTAGAATTTTCCTGATTCGGCTCATGCATCATGATTTGATTATTCCTAAAAATAAGCATCCATAAACGAGAGCAATTCATGCCCCTTTATTATGTCAATAAGCTGGTTGATCTTGGTTAAAGGATAGCTATTTTTTGGGAGAGCCTTTTTTAGAACCAAGTAATCAATACATATTTGCTACTATCCATTTGAATTCTTGACCAATATAGGTATGATACCAATTGAGAGTATAAAGTATCGCGTATAAAGCCATTAGCTAACAGCTTATTCGCTTCTTTTTTTAGTGCAGCGTATCACTCTCAACCTATGATGTGCCTTTTCTGCTTCACTGGTGCGAACTTGGGATCAATATTTAGTGCATGACATGCTATCTCTACCGCTATCCCACACATATCAGAATGCATCCAAGCAAACATGTTCATATTTCCTCTAAGGAAATCAGTCGGTTCCATTCGTAATTCAATCCCAGGTCGAGAACCAATCCTCAATACTCGAGTCAGGTCATCCATATTAATAGGGACACTCATTGTAAGATCGTCCTGTGCTGCATGTACTTCTCCTAACTTCTTCTTGGGATCCATAGACTTATCGAATTAGCTATGCTTCCTAAACCAGGGCCTGCTCTGTAATTGCTATGCATGCGGTTCCTGAACGTGGAGAATTCTTCCTATATTCTTTCCTTCTCTTGGTGCTTAGCTTCTCATAGTTCTGCAACATAACATTCTCAGCCGTGCTTTGGTCTCTTCACACAACTCCAACCCCATTCTTCATAGGGAACTTTATTGTCAAATATCATGGAGCCAAAGCAATCCTAAAGTCAGCTAGGACCAATCGACACAAAAAGCATTATATGCTAAGAACTCATCAGTGATAACAAACTTATGGATGTGAACTACCCTTTATTCTCCTTTATTGAGCTCTATGGGCAAATCAATGGTCCCAATCGACTGCTTAACTTCATCCATAAATCCTTGAATTTTCATCTTGCAATTGGTCACATCTTTCATACTAATCTTCCTAGTAAAACGTCCTTTTGAACAAGATGTTAATCGAGCTCCCATTATCCAAAAACACCTGATGCATAAAACTGGTCCAATTTCAATTGTTATCACCGTAAGAATGAGAGTCGGTGCTTTAACTCCATCAGAATCTCGATTTTTAAACACAATGCCCTCTCCGCTGGGTCCAGCTAGTTTCCCTTAGGCAGGCGGCCCTTGTGGTCCATAGCTTGGTTAGGGTTCTATTGTTGCTTTACCTACTGCTGGAGCCTGTTCTTCATCTCCTCAATCAAGCTCTTCAGGTGATGGCATTCATTGGTGTTATGCTCATGGAACCGGCAGTACTTCCCATATCTCTTCTACTACCTTGTCGTTTCGTCCTAGTAGGTTTCTTACATTACTCAATTCCCTTAGTAGTAAGATAAATATTCTCCATTGTATCATTCAAATGTGATTTCATATTCCTCGGATGTTTCTTGTTATTGTTACACCAACAACTGGGGCCTTGATTTAGTTTCTTCTAGTTACTAGAGTTTCCTGCATTTGTCACTACATTACTAACGCTATCTCTAGGTTGTTTAACCGACACATTACTCTAGATAACCTCCTTTGATTGTCCACCATCCGTATTCCCTGTAGCTAAACTTGCTTCCTTTAAGTGTAGAAACTAGTTAGCCTTTCGATGGAATTCTTCCATGGTTGTCGGTTGCTTTATATTCATCCATCTTCGAAAATCGGTTTCTAGGTCGATGCCTCGGACCAAAGCCATGAATACAAGATTTTCCTTTGAATTGCTAACTTTAGTAATAATAACATTGAACTTACTGAAGAAACCCTTTAGTTATTCCTTAAGCCCTTGAGACAAGCTTGACAAAGACATCACGCCCTTGGGCCATACAGCATGCAGTCGGAACTTCTCTAGAAATTCCTAGCCAACTCATCAAAAGTCAATATGGATCTTGGCATGAGCCTATTGAATTCCCATCTAGTTCTAAACGGAGTAGAACTGGAGGATTATAGATGTGCAACACCTAGGTATGATCCTAAGATTGAATAAAATAGACCAAATTAATGTCCACATAATATAATTCATAGTCTGACAAATTCTAAGTACCAAATAAAATAGACAGTTACATATATAGTAAAATTAAATGATAAGCGACTCCAGAGGTGAGCTTGCCTCTCCATGTGCTAAACTCAGGCCTACCACCTGCTGTCCTGTCCTCGCATGGTAGGGAAAAAGAAAGGAAAAATGGTGGGTTAGATAAAAGTCTGGTGAATGAGTACACTATTACTGTAGTATATGGTGATCATATGCAGTTGACTTTAATTCTACTCTACGTGACCTAGAGTGCTCTATAAGTGTCCGTGTATTATTAGGGTTCTTTACTTAAGGGCTTTCACTTGATACACACCTACACTAACTACTTGTGTAGGTTCCTATAAGGATTGAACTATGGATTGAACCTCAATAACTAACGATTGATTAATAGCTACTAGAGCTTTTCCAACATAGGATCGTCCTAAAATTTTCCCATGTGGGACTACATCTCACACATTATGACTACGCATAACTATGTCACATCGATTTCTCTATAATTTCCTCTTGGGAATAAACTTTCAATAACTATGACTACACATACGCTAACTACGCATTATGAGGGAGCCCACAATGTTGACTCTTCGAAGTATCTCATCGTTTATATCTGTGTTCACCTCCCAATCGTAGCTATGCCTCTTATTATGCACATTGAGATCCGTCAACAATATAATATCACATCGCGTCAGTATTTATGAATGTCATGGAACTCTTATTATGTAGGGCCCACAAACTTCATCAAACATAAATCAATGCTAGCATCAACCTTAGAACCTCTAGTGAGTGCCATCTGCAAAATAATCGCCTCGGTCAAATAATCAACCTTCACTGGATATATAGCATTTACCCAGTCCGCAACATCCTTGGTGTCGTTTCATCTGGAACTAGCTTCCCTACTATTTCTAGCATTCATATATATATATATATATATATATATATAACATATAAACAATTATCTATTATTT
Source organism: Allium cepa (assembly GCA_030765085.1). Taxonomy (NCBI): domain Eukaryota; kingdom Viridiplantae; phylum Streptophyta; class Magnoliopsida; order Asparagales; family Amaryllidaceae; genus Allium; species Allium cepa. Next base: position 967,512,604 of record CM060932.1, on the reverse strand, counting down.
ATAACCTAGGCGTTAGGCTAGGTTCAACCTGCATTGGAAAAAGCTAACTAGTCGACTGTCATACATTAAAGCGGTTGACCGCTTACTGTCGACACCTCTCGTCAATGCGGTTGATCGATCTCATAAAATTTTCAAGTTAACTCTCTGATTTCATTCGTTTGTTTGATTAAATATAATATAATTTTATTGTTCTTCAAATTCCTATCATACTGATTTACAAAGCAATATGGTGATGTCATTCTTAAAATAAGGAAAGCATACGTATATATTTAGCCAAAATATTTTTCCAAAGCACTATCTTCTATACATAGCATTTAAAATATTAGCTATCAAAACGGGGATGTCGACCCAAAAAACATGGCTATCGAGCATATAAACATAGCTATTCACTTTGTAAAACATAAGGTCGTCAAGCCTATAAAACATAGCTTTCGAATTTATAAGCATAAGGTTATACATGCCACTAAAATATAGGTGTTGAGCACCCACTAAAAAAGATATCGAATCACTATAATATAGTAGATGTTGAATTTTTTAAAACATGAGGTTTCAAACCTCTAAGCAAAATTATCGAGTTAGTAAACATATGGCAGTTAATGCTACTAAAATATAGATATCGAATAGCTATATTGAAGCTGTTGAATCTCTATAAGGCAGAGGATATCGAGGATATCGAGTTCTTAAAAATAAGAGGTGCTAAACCTATAAACAAATGAGTTTGGCATGCCCCTAAAATACATAGGGTTATCGAGTTCTTAAAACTTAAAAATTCCAAGTGTTTTAAATTAAAGATGTTGAATTTCTAGACCCATGCGGTTGTTGAGCCTCAACAAAACACAAGATCTCAATCTCTTAAAGCAAACGAGTCTCTATGATGGCAGATGCACCACAAAGATACCGAGTATCTATCACGTCCATCAGCTTCTATAGCTATCGACTTTTAAGAAGGAGGGGTATCGAATCTCTAAATGACATTCATATAATTATGTTAAAAACCAATTTACTTCATTTTAAAGAAATAGCTTTCCACTAACTCTTTCCCTAGTTAAATTATCGTTGGTTAAAAAATACTTTACATATTCTTTTTAGAAATTGCTAGTAGATCTATTATAGTTTCTCAAATATCTTTACAAACCCTTGTAATTAATATATTTATCTTATATTAATTTAACACTTTTCTAGGATAATAAATTCATAGAAATCGATGACCATTAGGGAAAATCCTCAAAAGTCATGAAAAATCTGAATTTCCATCTTCCTTACACAAAAATTTTAGGACCAAAATATTAATTTAATTATTTTTATAATTAAAACCCGAAATAAACACATTTTTCCTCTTAGAAAATTCATAAAAATATTCATATGAACATGGAAAAATATGAAATTAAAAATCAATCTCCAAAATAATGTTTTATACAACATATTCAAATTTCAAACCAATGGGAGGCTAAAAATTTAGGTTTTTCCTTTAAAAATCCATAAAAATAATTCCATGCTAATTCCAATAAACCAGCATTCAAACAAACAATAATATAAACCATCCAAGAATGATATATTAACATAGATTCGAAAACAAGCATAAATAAATGAGATGGATGCTATTATTTACCTTAGATCGGATAAGGGGGGATGGAGATTTGATGTTGATTAACTCCTTTAGCTTTTCTCCTTGATTTCTTCTTCCTCATCTTTTAAGTAATGGCCAGCCTCCTTAAGTTATGATTTTGATATTTTGAAACATGAAATGAGAATGAATAAGGGACGGAGAGTTTAGGGATGAATTGAGGGATTATTCCTATTATGTCCCTCTAGTAAATTCCTTTCTATTTTATGCTTAAAACTATCTTCTGAATTGATTAATTATGGCATGACCTATTTAATTAAAAAATCTCATTCTCCTTATCACATCATATCACATTATTCTATTTAATTTTTCTAATCTCCTAAATAATATTAAACAAAAGATTAGGATTGTTACAAAAGAGTACTTTGATTTCTTCAAGTTTGGACAATCTCTTTTGAAATGATAGGTTTATCATGTTCGAAGCACTTAAAAATATTCCCATTTTGAAATTATCTATACAGTTGTTAGTTTTTCGAAGTTTGTTAATTTTCCTATATTTTAAGAACTTATTGAAATTATGGTCATGAAATTGATTTTGTTGTCATCGTCATCATCTAGTTCATGATTGTTTTTTGTAGCATTGAGTGCCGGTGATCTCTTATCATTTGATTGATTCTCTTTTCTAACCTGCAATTGCACTTCATATGATATTAGATTACCAATTAATTCTTCTATTTTCATGCTACTAATATCATTGGCTCTTTCGATTGCCAAAGTCTTCAAATCCCATTCACTAGAAAGTGAATCCTAGATCTTTTTGAGTTAATCCACTTCACTAAATTCTTTCATAATGATATTAATGCATGTAATATATCTTAAAATCGAGAATACATATCAAAAATGGATTTATTTTATTTCATTCTAAATAGTTGAAATTGATTGGTTAACATGGATATCTTTGTTTATTTAACTTTGCTTGTGCCTTTATGTGTGACTTGTACTGTTCTTCAAATTTCATATCCACTTTTATCGGTAGACACTCTGTTAAGCTCACTTTTATTCAAAGCATAGAATAAAATATTCATAGCTCTTAAATTATCGATTCCTTGTATCTTTTGATCGCTGGTCCATTGTGCATAATTCATTTAGGACTCACTATACTCTATTTAGGCAATGTTCCAAGTATCTAAATTATTAAACTGTAAATAAATTTTCATTCTACAAGTCCAATAAGCTTAATTACTACCATTTATTAGTGAGAGTCTAGTAGTAGATTGTCCTTCTACAAAAGTGTTAAAGAAAGTGTTATTAGCCATTTATACTTTTCAAAAAACAAGTTATGAATTTTTAAAAATCGTTGCTCTGATACCAAATATTGGAAAACAGGTTGTTTATAACATAATGTAGAATGGATTATAAGGCTATTTATAAACTAGAGGGGGTAAAGTGTATATTTCAACTATTTAAACCTTACTTATGAATTTAAAACATTATCTAGAAAAGTTTCAAAAAGAAACAAATAATCATAGAATTAGTAAATAGTAAAGTATGATGCAATAAAATAAATAACACCAGGAATTTTTATGTTGGTTTGGGTATCCAATCTTACATCCAGTCATGCATTACACCACTTAGAATTTAACTATCACCACTTGCTTTCCATGGGTGGCAAGAACATATTTACAATCTTGATTTCATAGGCTACAACATGCACCCTCTTGATTTACCAGGCTACAAGATCACCCTTTTGATTTCACTGGCCATAAAAATACCTTCTTCTCTTTACAATCAACTGTAGAGTATGGCAAGTAGTTGTATCTTCAATATAGGTCCTTGTAGATTCGGTATAATGATCCTATAGACCTCCAATAGCAACATATATTTGAACTCTTGAGGAATAGGATAAAATCAAAGAGAGAAAAATAAATATTCAAGTTTAAATTCTCTAGTCTTGTATGGTTTGCAAATCCTTGAAGAATTAGAGTAAAAAGAGCATGGAATTGCAAAGAGAGTGGAAGAATATGTAATGGAATTTTGTCACAAAAATATGGAAATGAAAGAGTAAGAGAAAATGAGAATGTTATGTATTAAATTTCATTTTCCAAAGCCATTATATAGTGGTTGAACAGACATGCCCATTGGTGATGGGGCGGAGGGAAAATCCCATTATTTGGATTTTAAAAAACAGAAAAAACGGTCAACATGTCAACATTCTTGGTGGGATATGTTGACATACATGTGTTATTTTCATATTACAAAGTTCTTTATATTTATGAATATTTTGTGATTCGATTAAGGTCAATCATTGATGAACTTCAAGTACAATTGCCATGGGGTCTTTAATTCTAAGGTTCAAATAACTAGTCGTCACTTCAAATATCTCTACCGCAGCGACATTTGCATTTCATTGTTCTTCATTTAGTTTCGTTCTTCCATTTGCTCTGATTAATCTTCATATATATGATTCATTTGTTTCCATTAATTTCTTTTTTATCTTTGTGAAATGTCTCCTTGATATATTTGAAAGCACTGCACAACTTGAAGATATATTGGTAGTTATTTTTATATGGTTGTTCATCAAAATCAATACTTAAGCTATTAACAATATCCTCTTTTTTTATAATGACAACCATATAAATATTTGAGAGATAAAATAAAATATTTTTATATTTGACTCCCCTTAAATCTATGCTCTCCCCCATCATTTTTCCTAGGATATTTATACATTTTCTCTCCTTCTGTCATTAAGAAGAATGGGTGAAAAAGAATCGATTTAGCACAGGTTGACAATATGAAAGAAGTTTGTGTATGTGTGTGTGCATAACTCATGAGGGGAATCAAAAGCAATAAAAAGCATGCAAAAAAATAATTTTTTAAATTTATCAAATAAAACATTTATTATTAAAGGAGTTTTAAAATTATCGACGTTACTGATGCTAATAACATATCCTTTTGAATTATATCCAAAGTTCACAATTCCACTGCTTTGTATATTATGTTGTTCGGTTTCTGTGGATTTCTTGTCATATGCTTTCAATATCCGATGTCCGGTGTTTATTTCTCTTTCTTTATATTCGTTACATTGTTCAATACCTAAAAAATATAAAATATGTGCACGGGTACCCCATTTTATTTTGGGATCCATAGGATTAAGTTTTGGGTAGCCAAACCCATGAAGAGTTTGCATACCCTTTCAAAATATAATCATTGGATTAATGAACTTTATTAATAAAATTATCAATATATATTTCTTTTCCATTATTATCTAACCTTCTGGGAACCCATAAATTAGTGAATTTATTTTGGGGGTTTAAGTTTAATTTTCTAGGTTTTGGTTTGAACTTGGCACCCTTGACAGATTTAGTACTTTGAGTACTATATTTCATTGATTTAGCTTCGGGTTATGTCTAAGTCCATGTGTATTATTAGTGGGTTTAGATGGAAATGATAAAATTTCTAGATTGTCCTTTCCTTTGTTAAATTTATCAACATCAGTTTTCATTCTATCAATATTTTATTACAATTAAGAATAACATTGTCCAGAGATGCTATTTTGTATTTAGATCAGTGATATCTGACTTCATTGAAAGGTTTTCTAGTCTTAAGATTCATTTTCACTTTTCAATTTTTCAAAACTTTAAAGTGTTAAATCTTTTCATCATTACGTCCATTAAGTTTTCAATTTCATCTTCTACAATTTGTTTTCTTTGGTTAAACTTATGTTAAATATTTATAATATATTTATCTCTACTAAACTAATATTATACTCTTTTCTACGCAATATTTTAAAAATTCATAATTTCTTGGTTCAGATTCCATACATGCTCATCATTTTCTATGAAGCACGTGTTAACATTTTAAATTTCTAAATCACTATCATTTGATGATGTATTTGAGTCATCCTATATTGCATTGAAACCTGTTTCCGCTTCTTATTTAAAGTGCTTGAAGACTACTTTGATTTCTTCACGCTTGGACAATCTCTTTTCGAATGATCAGTTTTATCACATTCGAAACACTTAACAACATTTCTATTTTATGAATTATCTATATAGTAGTTAATTTTCTGAAGTTTGTCTATTTTCGTAGTATTAATATCATTTGCTTCTTCGATTTCTAAAGCCTTCTGATCCCATTCACTAGAAAGTGAATTCAAGATCTTTCTAACTTGGTCCCCTTCAGTCCCATTCTTTCCTAATGAACTGATGCATGTAATATATCCTGATTTCTAGAATACGTATCAAAAATCGATTCATTTTGTTTCATTCTAAACAATTGAAATTGATTGGTTAACATGGATATCTTTATCTATTTATCTTTATTAGTGCCTTCGTGTATGACTTGTAGTGTTCTTCAAATTTCATATGCACTTTTACTAATATACACTCTGTTAAACTCCTTTTTTTCCAAGGCACTCAATAAAATATTCATGGCCATTAGATTGTTGAGTCCTTGTGTCTTTTAATCGATGGTCTGTTATGCATAATTCATTTGGGACTTAGTGTACTCTATTTGGTTGATGTTCCAAATATCTAAACCATTAAATTGCAAAAGTAAAATCATCCTATAAGCCTAATAAGCATAATTATTACCATTAAATAGTGGGGGTCCAGCAATTGATTGTCCTTATGTTAAAGAAAGTGTTACTAGCGTTATTACCCATTTACACTTTTCAAAAATTAAGTTATGAATTTTTTATAACCAATCGCTTTGATACCAAATTTGGAAAATGATTTGTCTATAACATAATGCAAAATTGATCTTAAGGCTATTTATACACTAGAAGGGGTAAACTGTGTATTTTAACTACTTAAAATTTAATTATGAATTTAAAACATTATCAATCCAAATTGCAAACATAAACAAATAAATATAAAATAAGTAAGTGTTAAAGTAATATGTAGAAAAATAAATAACACTAGGAATTTTTATGCTGGTTCGATATTCGTTCCTACATCCAATCCTGCACTATGCCATGCATAATTTCACTACACCGCTTACTTTCCAAGAATGGCAAGAACACCTTTACAATCCTGATTTCATGGGCTACAGGATGCATCTTCTTAATTTACCAAGCTATAAGATCACCATGGTGATTTCACAGGCTATAAGAACATCTTCTTTTCTTTACAGCCAATAGTGGAATATGGAAAGTAGTTGTATCTTCAATACAGATTTTTGCAGATTTAGTATGGTGACCCTATAGACCTACGGTAGCAACATTACTTTGAACTTTTTAAGGAACATGATAAAGTCAAAGAGAGAATAATATGAATTCAACAACAAATTCTTTAGTTTTGTGTGATTTGCAAATCCTTGAAGAATTGGAGTGAAAGAGTATGGATTTGTAAAGAGAGTGGAAGAATATGTAATGGATCTTTCTCACAAAAGTATAGAAATGAATGAGCAAGAGAAAATGAGAATGTTATGTGTTAATTTTCATTTTCCAGATCCATTATGTAATGGATGAAGAGACATGTCCATTGGTGAAGGGATGGAGGAAAATTCCTTTATTTGAATACTTAGAGGATATGTCGACATGTCAAAATACTTAGGGGATATGTCGACATACATGTTAGATTTCCAAATTTCAACTTTCTTTATATTTGTGGTATATTATGATTCGATTAAGATCAATGGTTGATACTTTTCAAGTATAATTGCTATGGGGTCTTTAATAAAGATTCTAAGATTTAAACAACTACTCATCACTTAATATATCTTTGTTATTACAGCATTTGCATTTCATTTTTCTTCAATTTGTTTTGTTCTTCCATTTAATCTGATTAATCTTCATATACATAATTCTTTGTATCCACTGACTTCCTATATATTTATGTAAAATGCCTCTATAATATATCTAAAAGTATTGCATAGCTTACAGATATGTTAATGGTAATATTTATATGGATGTTCATGTAAATCAATACTTAGGGTATTAACACCTTCATGAGTTGACTCACAAGATCCACTGCATGTTGATATAATGGCTTTCATGGGTTGTTTCAAAAGTGCCATTGAGGGGTGACAAATTAAGGCTGTTGTTGAATAATGTAGAAATAGACTACCAAATAACAGTAATTTAAAGCCATCACATACTAATAAATAAAGCTCTCAAAGAATTATAATACCACGCCATCCAAGCAATATTCCAAATCACAAATTCTTAAACAAAGAAGGAAAAGGTGCCACATGTCATTTTAATCGAGTTTCATGGTAGTAGATCATGAGCGTCTATTTTTTACAAAGTTCCACTTGTTTAGAATCTAATGGCTCGAGTTCCCTATAAATAGACATGTACCCCTACCCAAAAGGGGTCGCATTTTTGTTATCTTCTTCACCTTCATTTTTCATTCTTTTAAGAGTATAACAACGAGCTTTGAATTGGAGATTCATGGACATTACAAAACATTGAATTCAAGACTTTGTAATTGGAATAATTTGCATATTTGACTTCTTGGATTATGTCTTACACATATAACTCTTAATTATAACTTAGCACATACGACTCTTGACTTTGGACTTATATACATGTATCAAGATCATTGATTTGAATGAATGGCCCAGAGACTTTCTAAATTATAACCCAGCACGTATGACTCTTAGTTATAACTTTTAAGTTGCGCAAGACCAAATTTTCAGCCTAACACTATATATGTATATATACTTCGTTATATATTTATATATAAGAGCATTTAGAAACATGTGTGTTATCCATTATTCGAACAGAGCAGCATTCAAGTGAATCTAGACATTGAGACTAAGACGATGAATCAAGATCTTAGAGGCATGCTTGGAATGACATGGAGCGAAGCCTTGAGAGTATGGAAACCAAACTCAAAAATGAGGTTGATTGGTATCGGTCAAAGTTTGATCGACACTAATATGATCTATATCACCAAAATTTTGTGTTTCAATGGAGAATTACCATATGGTTAAAGAATGAAGTGTTGTAGCAATCGAATTGGCATCGAGTGGATTTCTAATTAAGGGGCTACGTCTCAATGAATAGTTGAACAACTCCAAAGTTGTGCAGAAGTAAACAAGTACCGTATAAGACTAATGATATGAGTATAGGGATAATTCTTAAAATATGGTTATCTGCAATAAAATTTGGCACAAATACCCAATAGAAATTTTCTAAAGAACAAATGAAGAGTATAAAATGGAAACAGAGGAAACAAGCAATTAAATTATAGAAAATTAAAGAAATAATGAGAACACAATGATTTATAGTGGTTCGACGTTATTTTCTTATGTCAACTTTGAATAGATAGCTTTAGTAATTACTTTGTAAACTGAGTACAATAGAGATCGGATAAAAGTCCTTAGTTACAATAGAGTACAAAGCAACAAGCAGCATAAAAATCCTAAAAATAAACAATCAAGTTTGTATCTATAGAGGAAGATGGCGAAATATCTCCTTCAAAATTCGACAAAAGGATCTCTAATACCTTACAGACACATATGAGGGATCACATGGCCTAAATCCCCAGGAATAGGGATCGATACCAATCCCTTTTTTGGAGGAATTTACGGATGCGATCCCTATAGGAGTTTCTCTATATTGTAGTATGCTTAGCCTCCAAGTTTTATGCCAAATTGATTAGTAGAACTTGAATTATTGCTCGAACATTGCTACAACATGTTATGCATCCTGATTCTGGCCGATCTATATGGAGGGAAGAGGACCGATCCCTCTTGCCTGATCCTTTTGAGGTGCAATCGCTATGGTAGGTTCCCTAGGGTCCCCACATCTTACTTCCACACTTTCATATGCATTGAACTTATGGATCTTGAGTTATTGATTATTTCCCATTGAGTTGCATTTGTTTGGCTAAAATAGGCTGATCCCTATTATTAAGAGTGTTAGCCGATCCCTTTTCTATGTTAAACTATATTTCATATTTTGAACATTATGCATTGCATATCTCTCAACTCTGTGCAATCACGGCTCCATATTATCATCTGTACTTGATCTTTGGACCCTATACTCATTGCTCTGGACTAACCGTTCTTGATGACAGTCGAATCTAACTTGTCTAATCAGTTTGGATGTAGCCAGGTGTAAATGTCGGATAACACTTGCCCCCTAAAGTACATGTTATGCTGAACATGACGTTCTTTGAATCAAAGCAAGTTAGAGTCATTGGAAAGAATCCATCTAGTTTTCTGAATAGTCGCTCTCATTCCGTCGAATTATTTTTCCAAAGGTCATAACTCCCTTTGATCGTCATGATGCTTAGTCGATTTCCAATTGTATAAATTCAATATTATATTCCATCAGTTTATATTTATTCCCATTTGCGGGAGACTAGTAAGCTTTGGCTATCCGATCCATTCTCGACTATGAAAGCTTTGGGTTTGAATTCAATTTATGTCAGTTTCAAAAATTAAACTTTTAGAATATACACAAATGCACGTTTAGGTACACGTTCTTGTTATTGGCTCTCGGATGCGTTTGCACACTCTTTGGTCGTCGCTAACTTTTGTTGAGCTAGATGCAATTCCGTTGCACATTATATTTATTTGCTTTATATAGTTTTAGGGTTATCTTTTGCACGCACATAGGTTCGTAATCGATCCCTTCTCTCTTTCTTTCTCTTTTTCTCGTAGGGATCGACATTCTTCTAGCAGATCGCCCATTCTTTCTTTATGTAATAGGGATCGGAATTCTCCTTTAGGTGATCCCTTTCTCTCCCAACTTCTCTCTTCTCTTCTTTTTTAGTAGTGATCGGATTGGATCCCCAAGTCGAGGGATTGTAGCTGATCCCTTCTTATGTTCGACACTTAATCTTTTAGGCCTCGTAGAGAATGAAAAGGCAAATCGACCCCTCTAGTCTCATATATATTAACACCCTCCACTTCATCCCTTACTTTATTTCATTTCATTTTTTCCTTCGTTTTCCATAAGCTTGGCTCCGAAATCTCCCCCTCGAATTTACCTCCGATCCCTCTTTAGATCCACCATCCTCTCCTATTTTGGACCATCAATCTACCTTCGATTCAAGTCAAAATCCAAATTCTCCTTTCAATCAAATCGTGCTTCAAGCATTTAGGTTTCCCATGCATTTACTATTTAGGTTGTGACAAAATGATGGGTTTGGTTAAGTTTTCTATTTCGAGCATGGGTTAAACTTGGAGAAGATGAGATGGACGGTGGTAAGGCAGGGCTTAGCAAGGTGGTAAAGGAGGAGGAAAGAGAAGAGTGAAGCATGAAGGATGCAAGGGGATCAGTATTTCTTTGAGTTTATAGGACCAGTGCAAAAGGTTGAAGTGGAGGATGAGAAAGGTTAAGTATATGGATTGGTAGTACACTAAAATAGAGAGGGATCGGTTGTTCATGAGCTAAGAGTGATTAGTCATTTGTGGAGCATAGAGGAATCAGCTATTTTGCTTTAGGAGAAGTGTGAAAGTGGCTGAGTAAAGGGATCGGTGGTGGTGTGTTTGAGGAGGGATCGGTTATAAGCTTTGCAAGAGGGATCAACTATAAATACGGATCTGTTATTCGCTTCATAAGACGGATTGGTTGCAATAGGATTAAGGGATCGGCTATGTGGACTTAAGCGACTCTCAACCTTTGAATTGAACTTGAAAACCAATCCATGTTTACCTTCATGAGCAGTTAAAAACAATCCTATCTCAATGTACTTGAACATATGACGATAATGAACAACGGGAATTGCATATCTAATATCGAACTCGAAATTGAATGACCAAACTCCTAGGACTTAGAATATGAACTAAAATTTAACATGTGGACTTTAATAATGGACTTCAGACTTCGATATCTCGATGGTCGATCCCAAAGCTTACACAACCTATCAATTTAAACACCATTTGAGACGTTCAGCGATGACGGTCACTCTTGTCAGAATCCAAAGTCTCATCGTTTTTGCTTTTAATTTTTAACTATTTACTATACACTACACAACACTGCACCACACTAGCTTACATCTAGCATAGAAGGACCGGTAAAATTTTCTAATCTCGATTATCTCTTTAGTTTAGTTGACATGGGCTCCAGACATTCAAAGCCTTTAACCGCAATGCCTTTTGGACAACCTTCATAACACTACAATCCTGTAGCCGAAAATCAAGTTCTGCAATTATATCCGGTAGAATTTCCCCTAACCATCAAATTGAGCAATTGGAGGTTTCTAACCCATTGGTCGACCTTTTCTCTTATGTTCCTATCCTTCCAGTGGAAGAGATAAGTCCTGCCCCAACACTATAGAAGGTACTGTATTTCTGGATAACCCGACGGATTCCCAAGCCTCTAGAATCGATGAGGCCGCTCTTCGTAGACTATGCTCTAAACATAGGATTCCGTATGGACCCTTTAGTGAATGATATGGCTCATTTGCCCCCGGAGGGGTATATGGCATGCAAGAAATATATGTGCTGGGCCGGATGTGTGTCATCTTTTAATTCTTTTATCCAAGAGATACTAAATTATCTTGGAATAGCTGCTGCTTAATTGCATTCGAACATCTATTCTTTTCTTTATGGCACTTTCTTACTAGTTATGGATGTTCTATTCTGCCCGCCATCTTCTGAGGTCATTAGGTTTATCTACAATTTCAAACAATGCACGAGAAGCCTTTCTTACACTTTCCTCGAGCCTTTGTCCAACTGTCAAGTTCTAACTGGTGCTTGGAACGAACTCAGTTTCTTTCAACACAAATGGTTCTATGTTCTTGTTCACCTGGCTTCGCGAGGCGATGATCAGAAGGACGTAAGTATTGTCTTCACTTTATTACCAAATTCTTTAGCCCAAGTCATATCCAGAATTAACTAATACTTTGAAAATTTATAGGTGTCCATCCATGGCCTAAAGGCGGAAGTTTTTTAAAGGTAGTTTCTATAATCCGTTCCACCTTAGTTGAGGAAAGGGACATCGGATCCCTAGTAACTAATGAATGGTTATCTCTTTTTGGGATGTTAAAAGAAGGTCGTAGCATTGGTCTTCTGGGAAGCACTGCACCACCAAGGAATGTTGTGGAAAAAGAAGGCGGTGCTAATAGCCCTGTCATGCCCCTAGTCGAGGGGGCACAGGATGATGCCAAAGAAGGTGAAATTAGAGATGATGAAACCAATAAGCCTGGCCATGCTGATGCAGGTTCGGGTAATGTGCCTATGGTTGAACCATCATAAGAAGCGCAATCTCATATGCCAGCCAGGAGAGGAAAAAAGCTTGTTTGTAAAATCCTAAGGAGATAAACCACTAAAGTGCCCATGTTCATCATCACCTTTGTTGAAGAAGAGTCCCCCTCTCAACATTTAGAAAGGTCGATGGAAGGGTTCTCGAATCTACCGATCCCTAATGATATCAATACCTATGACTTACCCAACATCAATATTAGGGGGCTCAATTCTCCTACCGGGACTAGTGACGACATTCCTCCCACTAGCGAAGGGAAAAAACACACCTATGATGAAGGCTGCAATAACCGGTCTGTCGGGGGGTTACTAGGACACTCACAATCACACACACTTCACTGCACAATTTTCCTCTATCTTTTGTTTAATAGTCACTTATATTCTTTTATTTGATTTGCAGGTGCTATGTCTTATTCTCATGCCTTCAATCGCTTGAGGGGTTCCTCAACACTGTATGGTTCCAGTCGTAGTCTAGACTCGAGCAGGCGTCGAGAAAGAGATGACAACTACGAAAGAAGTCATCGCTCGAGGGAGTCTTTATCTTCTGAACACAAGTCCCAATGTTAATCGTCTTATTAGGAAGTTCAACCCAATCTTCCTTTACAGCAGCGATCAGACCACTTCCCATGCTCTCTACTACTGTTCAACAGGTTCTCGATAGCCTCGTGATCGAGCAAACACCCAATTGCTACTTCTGATCCAACATTGACTACTACAGCTCCTGAGGCCTCTACAGTGGAAAGATTGGTTTAACTTAGGGTCAATTTCCCAAAAATCTAGTTTGATAGGCTGAAGTTTCTCCCTTTTATGCATACAATTCCAAGGAGTGCTAAAGCGAGTTCACTAACATGTGTCAATGATGCTTTTATGCAGCATGAAGCGTTCCACCATTTAGTCAAGAAAATCTCCGAGGTGTCTATCGAGAGACAATATGAAATGAAACGTCTTAAGTTGAAGGCGATCCATAATAAGGACATAATCAAACATCAAGATGATGAGATGTCGGGGTTGACAACGAAGTTAGCCGCGGGAAAAAAGAGCACTAAAGAAACATCCAAGGCAGTTAGTTATCTCGAAGCGGCTCACAAAAAGGAGTTGGATACTGCCCTCAACCATAGCGATGTGCTTTCTTTGGAAAAGGACACACTGCAAAAAGAGAAAAACACTCTAGCCTACCACATTAAGGAATTCGAAGAACTCCTCAACAAAGTGAAGGAAGAAAAACTCGAAGCTCTGGAGGAGTCTCAAAGGTACTGTGAAGAGGCCATCAAAGCCCGGAGATTGAAAATCAAACTTGACAAGAAACTCGCTCAAATTGAAGTCCTCAAGGAAGAGGTAAGGGAAGCTGGCCATAATGAAGTTAAAAAGTAAATCGAGGCTCGGTTGGAGGATTCCAAAGAAGCTAGCTGGAATGAGATTAATCACATGTTTGATCCTTTAATTGTTGAATATAATGCTAAAATCCTAATCTGTAGCGATTTGAGTTTTCTTGGAAAGGGCTATCTCGAATCATTCGCTGAGGTTTGGGAATATATTATTGAAGTAAAGAAGAAAGCCCTTAGTGAAACTAGTTTAGATGCGGAGAAACTGGTACGAGAGATTCTTCGTGGGGATGAACCTTTGGATTTATCCACGGCAAGGCTCTGATACTATGATATTTTAGCATCCTCCGGCAAAGGGAAAAACATCATGGAAGCTTTAGAGTCTGATCCCAAAGTTCCCCATTTACTTCAAACAACTAGAGCATCAGTTTCACTTGGCTTAGGTAAGGATCTGAGCTATGATTCTGGCATACCCGGTTATTAATCAAAGGTGCTAACTCCTATTTAAGAGGGAGCACTCCGATGATAATTGAAAGTTGATCGGACATTAGTATCCCGCTTTACTCTCCATTATTCAATAGATTTCATTCCTCATGCCCAATAGTTATGGGCTTATTTTATCATTCCCATGAATCTGTATGTCTTTTGGGTCCTAGACAAACTCTAGGAAGCGATGCCGTTGTGGACCAATAATCGACATCAGCTAAAATTTAGGTGACTACCGACATTCCAGGACCTGATGCTCAAGTTATTAGAGCACTTGATGATGAAAAAATTGATGACTAATTGCTGCCAGATGAATCATATGATGTTGTACTAGTGCCTCCGAACATATCGATGAGCTCAGCTTGAAGGAAAGAATCAAGAGAAAGGAGCACTAAATAAAAAGCTAAACCTGAACCCACTGTTTTTGACGTCGATGATCTAAATCTCGTTCCACTACAAGTCATTCCACCCAATGGGTCGGTTCTCGAAGAACCGCCTCCAACCCCTAAAAGCTCTCATGCCAAGGGTGGTAAAGGATCAAAGAGAAGGACATGTGAAAGCTCGGGTGGTGCCACTCCTATCAAATTCAAGATAGAAAAGAGGCAAAAGAAATAGTCGTTTATGTCGGCTTAGTTTGTATATAGCTTTTATAGCTATTTATCTTTTTGATGGCCATGACTATGTAGGTACGGCCCCCGCTTTTGGATAAACATATACCATGATTTTCAAGTTTAATGTGCAAATAAAAGTTCTTTATTTCCTGTCAAACTCTTATGTAAATTTTGTTTAAGTAGTCAAGCTATTAATTTTCCATTAAATGTACTCGTAATTCGTTGTTCATTAATTTGGATAATCATCTATTAATTTCACTCAAGGCATCTATGTGGTAGTGGCCTTAAGTTGTATCAAATACTAGGCTCGAGTTCTAGTGTTACGCCATTGCATTCAGTGGTTTGAGTTATTATACTCCTGCCCTAGTCTCGGGTTAGCAAAATCAGATAATGGATGGGCAAACTCCATCCTTAGCAAGTTAATAATCCTTCAGTCAGTTTCAGATCGGAGTTTATGGAGTAGTTAACGGTCGAACCGCACTCATCTATGTGTTTGTACTCGTATCCCCAATCTAGGGTTAAGAGTTAGTGGGTTAGCAATTGGATCGTACCCAGTTTTCTTTTATACTCCAGTCCACACTCTGTGGACTTGGAGTTGTTTCAAAAAACAATTGAATCCTACTTTCTGTAATTGATTGATTTCCCCCAAGTTTGGAGTTTAACCTAGCAAGCTATGGAACGTATCACAATCGCTTTTGATTCATGACTAACACATCGCTCAGTGGGATTAATTGGTTATCGGAAGGTCAAGTCACATCCATTTCTCATTAAGTATTATGTCCATCAGATTGTGAGCAAGAATCATCAAATGAACAGTCAAACCATGCTCATTTTATTTAGTTCATTTGTGAACTTATGTAATCGGCTAGCTCCAAACCATGGAAACTTGCTCAGACATGTCAATATTAGTTAGTCGGGTATCGTAACTAATATGTAATGCTACAATAATCATAAATATGAAGGAAATTTCAAGCTTTATTTGCCAAATAAAAAGGAATGCCATAATTTGTCTTATTACATATCTGGAAAATCAAATGCTAAAGCAAATTCGAAAATTGAATATAACTAAATAAAAAATAAACTAAGTAAAATGGCATTGTAAATGCTCGCTATTCCACGTCCTTGGGATTGTAATGCCATCAACAGTTGCTGGCTTGAAAGTTCCCTCTCCAACTGTTCAATGACATATGGTCATTTCGAACTAGGATTCATGTGTGGTGGCATGCGAAAAACTAGTTTCAGGACAAGGTCGTCGATTTCAAATAAGTTGGACATTAGTTTTATAGTATCGGACGACTCGGTGTCGATGTGCAGTTGCCCTCAAATCAGCTTCTTCGCACTTCTCATCTACAATGTCTAGAGATTCTAAGAGGAGACCTCTATAAGTTCTGGGATTGTAGTAGGTTACTCGATGAGAAGGGACTTCGAGTTCAACAGGAATGACAGCTTTAGAGCCGTAAGCAAGGGCGAATAGAGTATGGCAAGTCGCAGACTTGTGGGTGGTACTATAAACCCATAATGTTGTTGGCAGTTCATCCAACCACTTTCCTCTAGCCTTTTCCAAACACTTTCTTAGAATGGACTTTATGATTTTGTTCACAGCTTCAACTTTCCCATTTGCCTAAGGGTGATCAATTGCCGCAAATCTCTTTTCAATATGATGCCGACGGTAGAAGTCTTTGAATTCAACATTGTCAAATTGAGTCCCATTATCAGTTACAATTGTTCGTAGAAGGCAAGACGATAGATAATGTTCTGGACAATAAAGGTTATTACTTTCTTTACCATGATCTTGGCTAAAGGCTTCACTTCGGCCCATTTTGTGAAGTAATCAACTTCCAAGATGGTGTACTTCACACCACCTTTTGGAATTGGTAAGGAACCAATAATGTGTATGCCCTATATGGAAAATGGTCACGTACAGACAATTTGTGTGATTTTTGTTAGTGAAGCTCCAATAACTTTTGCGTACATCTGGCACTTATCGCATCACTAAGCGTAATCGGCAGCATCTCGGTTGACAATTGACCAATAATATCCATAACGAAGTATTTTCTTTGCTAGGTTTTACCCCTCCGTGTGATCGCCACATTCCCCTTCCTGAACCTCCTTTAAGACTCATTTTATTTCATTTTGAGCAATAACCTGGAGCAGAGAAACAGAAAAACCCTTTATATACGACTCTTTCCTGAATGTATATTGTGAAGCTTTGCGGAGGACTTATTACCTTTCATTCCTCCATTTGGGAAGGACTCCCTGTAGCAAATAGTCTTTGAGTCATCTATGACTCCTTTTCAGGCTTCGTCTCTAGTACCCAATCGATTTCCATCTGGTTTATGCTCGTAGCGTCTAGTATTTCGAATAGAACCAATCCCATTTGTTACGCATCCTCGGTGCTATAAAACTTTGCTAATGGGTCTGCCTTTTTGTTTTGATCTCGAAGAATGTGCGTAATGTAATAATACTCAAAGTTAGTCGATAGCTCATGGACTTGGATAAGGTACGGAGCGATTCATTTTCTTTAGCCTGTTAATCTCCTATAACTTGGTATACTACCAACGGAAAATCGCAAAAGATTTCAAGAGATTTTATCCCCATTTTTCTGGCAAGTTTGAGTCCAACAATCAAAGCTTCATACTCGGCTTCATTGTTCGTTATAAGGAAGTCAAGCTTCAAAGCGTAACAAATTGATCGATTTTCCAAGGTTACTAGCACGATTATTGTTTCAAAACAATGATTATTGGATGCTCCATTCGTATACATTTTCCACTTAACGGTAGGGGCTCCACCACTCTCTGGAAGACCATCCTTTACACTGAACTTTGCTATAAAGTCCACCAATGGCTGTCCCTCGATGGATCTCTGAGGGAGATAAGTGATGTTGAATTAGCTCAGTTTGATATTCTACTTGAGTAACATTTCAGACATCTCAGGTGCATCTCAAGTCACTGTAGGACCTATTGTAATGGCTGATCGATACAAACATTTATGGGATGAGCCTGAAAATAAGGGTGGAGCTTTTGTGAAGCTATCAACAAGCAGTACTCTAATTTCTCTATCTTTGGATAGTTCCTTTCAGCTCCTGTTAATCGCATGCTAGTATAATAGACTATGTTTTGGACTTGATTTGCCTCGTGAAGCACATGCACTTATAGCGTATACTGATATGGCCACGTAGTTATACAAGTCTTCGTGATCCACCGGCTTTGACAGGATGGAAGGCCTCTCCAGGTGGTTCACCAAAGCTTGGAATTCATCTTCACAATCCTACGTCCATTCAAATTTCATTTTCCCTCTCCTAATTAAATTGAAGAAAGGAATGCATTTATCAGTGGCTTTGGAAATAAAGCGACTTAAGGCCAACCTCCCATTTAGGCTCTGTACTTGATTGATGGTCTTTGCACTTGAATGTTGCAAATTGCTCGGATCTTCTAGGGATTAGCTTTGATTCCACGAGCATTGACGATGAAAATCAAAAGCTTTCCTAATGCAACACCAAAATAACATTTCAAAGGATTAATTTTATTTTGTGATATTAGAGAATATCGAACATTTCTGCCAAGTCTCTAATGTGGTCGCTTGATCGTCATGAATTTACGAGCATATCATCCACGTATACCTCCTTCGTCTTTCTAATCTGATCTTTAAACATTCTATTGACTAGGCTTTGATAAGTTGCATCAGTATTCTTCAACCATAATGGCATTACCATATAGCAATACAATTCGACATCGATAATAAAGCTAGTGCGCTCCTAATCGAGAATGCGCATCAGGATTTGATTATTTTCGAAGTATGCATCCATGGAAGATAGCAACTCGTGTGCTATGGTTAAGTCTTCCAGCTGGTCGATCCATGGATGGGAAAACTGTCTTTCGGGCATGCTTTATTTAAGTCTGAGTAGTTAACGCACATTTGGCACTTTCCATTCACCTTTCTTACAAGTACAGGATTGGATATCCTTTTAGGATAGAGGGCGTCACGAATAAACCCTTTGCCTTTTAGCTTATCCACCTCCTCTTTAAGGGCAATAGATATCTCTGGATCCATGCTACGACTTTTCTATTTCACTGGGACATGCCTTAGGTCAATATTTAATGCATAGCTTGCAATGGCAGGCGAGATCCTACAAATGTCAGAATGAGTCCAAGCGAGCACATCAAGATTCGCATAGAGAAAACTAGCTAATACTTTCATCGTCGAGGGGCGGAGCTGTGATCCGATCTTTAGGGCCCGCGATGGGTCATCGTGGCTGATCGTGATGTCAATCGTCAATTTAGCCGGTGTAGCCTTGGTCTCTTTAGGTTCCTCCTCATCTCCTTTGGATCTATATTTTTAAAGCCGACAGTGGCGCCCGAGCCATGACCTAGGCAATGGTTGTCAATATTTGTTGGCTTGGATGCAGAGGGGACTTGTCCACACCCTTACCTTTCTTATTCCATTGAGCATCTCTCAATTCAGCCACATAGAAGGCACGTCCGGTCGCCTGATCACCATGTATAACTCTAACTCCATTATCATTTGGGAACTTGAAAGCCAAACACCACAAGGCAAGAGCTGCCCGAAATTTATCTAGGGCTGGTCGGTCCAGAAAAGCATTGTATGGAGAGTCAACATCCAAAACAATAAATTCCAACATCTGCACTCTCCTGTGGTCACTTTTCCCAACACTAAGGAAAATTTGATATATTCGAAGACTTCGGTCAAAGCACCATTAAAGCCATGAATGCGGGCTTTAGATGGTTTCAAGTCCTTGGCTTCCATCCTCGTCCAATCATAATCCTTTTTGAAAATTATATTAACGGAACTTCCACAATCAACCAATTTGCTTCTTACTAAGGCGGGGTCGATCATGGTCGAAGTGACCATTGGGTCGATCAACGGTGCCTCTACCCTGTCTGCATCTCTATTTCTGAATGCAATCTCGTTTACCATTGTATGTTTCGGTTTTTCCGAAGCCCCATCTTCTATAATCAAATAACACTCAAAATCCATAGGCATGATTGCGCTACCACAGTGCCCCATCTTGTGCCAGCTCTTATCAGCTGGATGCGGTCCTTCGACTATTTTATTGATCACCAATCTTCCACTAGTCCATGCACGATCCTCAGCCCTGTGCGGCTCATGTCCTCGGTTGGGGACGGATGTCCTCTGCCCGCCATTCTAACTCGATAACTCCCTAGAGATGCCTATATTTATTCGTGTTATGACTATAGCATTCGTTGAACCAGCAATATTTTCCAGTCTGCTTCTGCTTCTCCATCGACTCTTTCGAAGGTAGCTTCCTGTATTGCATGGCGTTGCAGGTAGACATTCTCCAGAGATATTTTCAGTGGTGTGTAAGCATCGTACATTGGAATTCTAGGTTTTCCTATTCTAGAATCCCTCTTTCATTCATGGTTCTGATCGCCACCTTTCTTTTGCTGATTCGATTTATTTTGGACGTTTACTTGAACTTTTCTATAACTCTTCCTAGATCGTTTCACTACAATGTTACTCTACACTCCCTCTTTACTTGGTCCTATAACATTCTTCTTCCTAGAGCACCTACCTTCCCCTTTCCTTAAATATTGAGCTGTTTTTTCATAGAAATGATCCAACGTTGCGGGTGGTTTTCCAGCTAACCAATCACCAAAGTCAGATTTCAAATCAATCTCTCTCCTTTCCACCATCAATATTGAATGGTCATTTGGGTTACTAACTTTTGTGACAGCCGTATGAAATCTCTCCAAGTAATTGTTAAGTGATTTTTTAGGAGCCTAAATCATGTTGGATTAGGAAATTACATCTTTAGGGCGAGTTGCATGCATACAGAATTGCTACATAAATTGCTAAATCGTCAAATCTAGAAATCGACCGTGGGGATAATTACATAAACGACATCGTTGTTATGCTGAAGAGAGTAATAGGAAAACATCTACATTTTGTTGTATCATCAGCTTGAGTAAAATCCATCAGCCATTCATATCTCTTAATGTGCTACCTGGGGTCAGTTTTTCCCTCATAAGCAGGCATCGACGGCATGCTGAACCTCCTTGGATACTCCGCATGTAAGATATTGTTAATGAACAGGGAATGGATTCTCGAAATCTCACAATCATCATTGGTCAAGCCTTGGATCTCCCTTACTAGATATCTAACCATAGTTGACAAGTTCACCATTTGGATACTTGAAGCTACATGGTAGTCGTCCTCCACCTCACACGAATGGTCTGGTCGATTTCTATGGGCTATTCCATGCCTTCTTGGCTCAACATCATCTTAATGTATATCAAAGTACGTTTAATTCATCGTCATTTCAGGGAGGTAGCTGGTCTGGATCCACTTGAACTCCAATATCCAAATCAATCGCTGCAGCTCCAGCTTGTGCCCCAACATGAAGAAGCAAGCTTCCTCCTTCGAAAGAGGGTTCGGCCCTGATCCCTATAGAGGGAACGGCACCGATCGGTCTCTACAAGCCAAGTTGGTTTGCTTGTCGATATCCAAAGGCTTCTACATGATGTCCATCAATTCTATGACGTCTGCATCTGTGATAATCATCTGATGTATTAGAACTATCTGATGTAGAATGAAGGGTTGGCTATTTCCTAGCTTTCCCACATTGTTGATCTTTGAGTTGATCCATTAGATCGATACTGGCTTGAATATGCTGGTTCAACTATCGACAGGTATCCACTTGCTCTCTAATCGGGTTTTAGATATTAGCTCTTGTGATGGAATTAACCAAATTCCGGACATCAACTAGATTGGTAGTATTCACATCTGCTGGTAGATTACTCGGGCCTCCTTGTTGGATGCTTGAATTCTCGTTTCCTTCTGCATTTTGAGAAGTAGATCTAGTGTTCCTTCTCATTGAAAGAACTGAAATGTTTGCACCAAAATTTGACACAAACACCCAATAGAAATTTTATAGAGAAATAAATGAAGAATAAAAATGTAAATATAGGAAACAAGCAATTAAATAATAGAAAATTAAAGCAATAATGAGAACACAATGATTTATAGCGTTTCGGCGTTGTTTATCTATGTCCCCTTTGAATAGATTGCTTTGTTAATCACTTTGTAAACTGAGTACAATGAGGATTAGATGAAAATCCTTAGTTATAATATAGTACAAAGCAAAAAGCAGCGTAAAAGTCCCGAAAATGAACAATCAAGCCTGTATTTATAAAGAAAGATGGTAAAATATCTCCTTGAAAATTCTGCAGAATGATCTCCAAAACCATATAGATCCATAAAAGGGATTGCATGACCCAAATCCAAGGAATAAGGATCATACCGATTATTATTTGGGAGGAATTTTGGAGCGAAATCCCTATGGGAGCTCCTCCATGTTGTAATATGCTTAACCTTCATGTTTCATGCCAATTGGGTTAGTAGAACTTGAGTTATTGCTCAATTATTGTCGAAACATGTTATGCATTCTAATTCTAGTCGATCCCTATGGTGGGAAGAGGACCGATCCTTCTTGTCTGATCTTTTTAAGGTACGATCCCTAGGGTAGGCTGCCTAGGGTGCCCATATCTTGTTTCCTAAGTTTCATATGTATTGGACTTATGCATCTTGAGAAATTGATTGTTTCTCGTTAAGTTGCACTTGTTTGGCTGAAATAGGCCGATCTCTATTATTGAGAGTGATTATAGCCGATCATTTTTCTATGTTAAACCATATTCCACACTTTAAACATTCTGCATGGCATATCTCTCAACTCCGTTTCATTATGGATCCATATTATCATCTGTACTTCATCATCGGACCCCATAATCATCACTCTGGACTTACCGACCTTGATGACAATCGAATATAACTTGTCTAATCAATTATGACATAATGAGTTAAAATGCCAAATAACATTGCACATATTAGATGATAGTGGAGAAGTTGTATATTGTTACAACCCATTATCAAGAAGCAATAAATTAGTATTTAATAATGTTAATTAATTAAGGAAATGTGTTTTAATGTAATAAATGTGGAATTATGGAATTATTTGGAAATGAATTGAAAAGAATTTCTACATTGATAAATATTGATTTGGTAATTTATTCAATTGCATTAAGATTTGACGTATAAATTAATAATTTTAAATAAATGATAAATTAAATTTGTATAGCAAATAATAATTAAGATAAACAATTATAGAATTTATTTTAATAATCGAAAGAATTTTTATTTCAAGTATTTTAATTTAATTAGTAAATGAACTTAAATAGAAATGGTTAGATTAAATCAAATAAATGAAATTATAGAAAATAATTTTATAAATTGTAAATAATAATTTAGATGTTAAAAAATATAATACAATGTTATTTGATAAAGTAACAGGCTAAAAGGATGTAAATTGCTTTCATGAAAAAGAAAGAAAAAGAAAAGAAAGAAAATGAATTAGTAATAAAAATCAAGAGCAGACCCAAATTAGCTTAGCCCAAATTACAAATACCTACTTAATCAAATCTAGAGACCTTAGTATCCAGATTGTTCTTCTCATTTTATAAATTTACCCCCATGTTTAACTATAGGAGATTACTCCGTTTTATTTTATTCAAAACCCTAGTTATCCTCTATCACCCTTAAAATCAAAAATCAAAAATCAAAGCAAATAAATTTTTATAAATTCTTAAATGCAAATATAAGCCTCCTGAAAACATTCTACAACATATGAAAAGTTGAAGAACATATTTGGACCACAATTTGTTGGAAAGAAATATTACAATAAGGGAAAAGCAAGGTTAAAGAAGGAATAAGAGAGGAAATTGAAGTCTCCAACTTTTGGTGAGTCTTTTAACTCACTTTATATATCTATTTCAATGGTATGTCTTTGGAATTTTAATCTTCTGCTTGTGCAGTCAATATTGCATTTTATTGCAAATGGGTTTTAACTTTGTTTTGATAACTATGGATTGACATGTAAATTTCATTGAATATGGTGATGATATAGTTGCAGTATGATTATACATGATTGTATGAACTTAATTGATGAACAAATCAAAACTAGAATGAAAGAAAGAGGAGGAATAGAACCCATTTGGCTTTAGGAAATTGCAACACACATAGACTATCAGTCGACCGTCTACCGATCGACTACTACCAGTCGACAAGTGACGCACCCAGTGTACGTAAATATTAAACAAAATAAAAAAGTTATACAAAATATAGATAAAATACATAAGAAGAATCTTATACTTCATACTTAATTTGTATATACAATTCACACATTTCTCTCAAAAAAATTTATATGTGTAATTCAATAAGTTTTGATAATTAAGTGATGCAATATAATAATAATATTTAAATTAGTTATTAATGAAATTTGGTAAATAATTATAATGAAAATAAAATTAGATACGAGTAATTATGTAAGTCACATACATGATAAATCTACACTTGTTTCACGAGAAAAATGTTATTAATTTATTACCGTGGATTATTAATTAATAAATTAAGTTGGATTTTAAATAATAGTTTAAAATTCTATTTGAATACTAATTTTTAACTAGAAGTATAGTGATGTTTGTTTGATGGTTTGAATGTAATATGTAGAACCAAATATAACATTCAAAGAAGTTTGTGTATTGAATTAAGTATTTCTTTATGTTATTTCAATATAAAATGTATCTTTTTATTTAAATAATTATTATAATTGCTTTCAAAAATTATTATCTGATATTTATCTATAAATGTAAATATTTTATAAATCATTTATGTGACTATGATTTTTGCTTAATGAGGGATTTGAATAAACAGAGTAATAATACCATTTGGTGTGGGAATTTCAGTAGTATTTCATGGGTTATTCACTGGACTCGTTATATAGATATTTGGAACTGAGTGTAGTTTATGACAGTGAATAAATAATTAAGTATCACATGGTGGTATGGGACACCGATGTGATATTTATTCTATTATTCATTGTAAACAGATATCATTCATGTAACGGAAAAATTATACTGAGATAATACTTACGGGGGTGATGCTCAAGGTAATGAGTAAGCTCAGAGATTTGAGTTAGGTAGATACCTAC
Organism: Allium cepa; assembly: GCA_030765085.1. Taxonomy (NCBI): domain Eukaryota; kingdom Viridiplantae; phylum Streptophyta; class Magnoliopsida; order Asparagales; family Amaryllidaceae; genus Allium; species Allium cepa. The sequence goes on along the minus strand of CM060932.1, from coordinate 967,487,437 downwards.
ATGTGGATACTATGTATTTTTCTATAATGATGTACTCCAGGATATTGGTATTGGAGGGAACTAGATTAGGCTAGCATCCATCCTAACGGCCTATACGTGGGGTTGTGCCCTAGATTTGTGATGCTATAGTATTCACAGCTATGGATAACCCGTGTGCTCTAGGATATCCAGAGGTTATAAATGGGAATTATGAGGATATCCAAAGGTTGTAGATGGTAGTTTATCAGTACTTAGAAGTTAATTTTATTGAGTGAGGTCCTGACACTAAGTATAGTAGATCCTTTAAGTCTGGATTTGACCAATATGGTTATAGATGTGCAACACTTAAGTATGATCATAAGAGGCCTGAGATCCATAGTCCTACCTTCCTCTCCTCAATTCTTGAGTGGAAATCCAACAGGACTCCACCCATGTAGAACACCAAAGCGAAGAAGGTGTCTTATTGAATTCTCCTGTATTTCAGAAAGTCGATGTGTCACCGATTTGCATAGCTAAAATATTTCCCTCTGTGTTTCTCAAGCCTCGGGCCACCCTCGTATTGCTCTGCTTCCAGACAAGGACTCTCAATTGGGACTGCAAGTGCCTGTAACAGAATCAGTTCTTATTACCACCTCAACAACGATTCCAACCATCCCGGTTGACGATACTCTCGACCTTGACGAGCAGATTATCGATGATTTATTGGATGAAGGAGTTGGTGGGACTAAGGAAGTTTAGATTGATGAAAACATTATTATTACTAGGATCTTCAAGCCCTTGTCGGGTCCCACCATTCACAAGCTTGAGTACGAGCTCGAGAAAGACATCCCCCTTGCCACAGAGGTCAAGCAAGAGAAACTCAAAGTTATTCCTCCTCCTCTATCCACCGCCTTGCGCGGGAAAAGTATTATCACCTATATTCCTCCGCATGATAGTTCCCAAAGCATGCCTGCTGGATCGTCGTAGAGCACTCTACCCAAAGGCAAAGGAAGTGGAGGAAGAATAAGAAAATAGTTAAAAGGATCCAACGCACCTTCTTTGATGGAGAAGAAAGAAAGAAAAAAAAGGCTTAAGAAGTGATTGCTTGTCTTCTTTATGCCTTCTAATTGTATAGAAGTACTTAGGCTTTTCGAGTTCTCTAATTTTGTTTTGCTAGTGTGGGTTCAATCCCCGCTCTTGCTTTTTGTTTCCAGTATTAATAACACTTGTACTTAGCTTTTGAATTTCATGTGAATAATAAAAATTCTTTGCCTAAGTACTTAAGGAATAAGCTTTCCAGTCAATGTGCTTGTAGTTTATTTCTTTCATGGATTTCTCTTAGATTAAGTCCTAGCTTATTCCATAGTTCACTAGCCTATCACCATCCTAACGAACGGAAGGTAACCACTGAAATGCCAAACGCTGGGCATTGATTAGGGTTAGTCACTTGGATTAGTATCTTAAGTACTGTGACGACCCGGAAATTTTTAACATTTGCAATTGGAAATATTTAATTGATTTTAAATATTTGAATGATGGTTTAGCTTGAATTTCAAATATAACTATGGATTTGGCAATTAAGTTATTAAATTTAATTTATCGAAGTTGGGTAAAAATTTGAATTTTTAGCTTTAAGCTGATTAAAACTATTTTAAAGGCTTAGAAAATTTATATTGATGATAATGAGGTTAATGGAAGCTTCAGAATTGAATTTGAAACTGTTTTGTTTAGTTTTGAAATTATATCGTTAAAATCGATATTTAAAAATAGCCTTCCGAGGCATAGTCTCGGAATTCGACAAAACCAGTTCCATTGGATCCGTAATATTGTATTATTATCGAATTTCAATTTTCGTAGCGATCAGAGTTGTCGTTTAACTTGCATAGAAACTATTTTAATCGATTTAATTTAAAATTGATCGTTTACTTCCCTAACTTGCGCATATGATCGAATTAGCCTCTGAAACACGTTCCATTTTGTTTGGAACGTGGATAAAACCTTATAAACACCTAACGGCATACCTCAATAGGGGTTCGGAATTTTGAGATATGTTAAACAAGATATTTTGAATATAAAATTATAAAAAATCAATAAAAAAAAGTCAAACTCAATCTATCGTATACCCGAAGCCACCTTCTCCTTTATACTTTAACTCGTGAATTCCTTCCTTCAGAAAAAAATGAAAACCCCTCTCTAACTCAATTCAAAGAAAAAAAATTAATGGCTTCTCCTTAAATTGATTTTTCACTTCGTTCTAAAAGTTTAGCTCACGAGAATCGAATCAATTTCGATTCAATACCCTAGGGCCGAACATCCTTATTTATCGAATCAGAAATCATCAACATCTTCAGCTTGGGGTTGTACCTGATTCACTCTCATTCATTGAGAACACGAATTTCGACTAGCTGTACGCTCGCTCGAAGCGCTCGAAGGCGCGAAGCGGCCTGGGCGACATGGCGATAGGGTTTCAACTCGAGGCAGGATTGATCGAAGTCGTGCTGATGTGAGCGAGGTTGGCGAGACTCGAGCGCGTGGATGTTGATGTCATGGTGGAGTGCGGTCATGTGAAGTGGCCAGAGGAGGTGCGGTGATGGGTCGCGTGGTCCAAAGCGAGCGCGACGCAGCGATGAACAAAGCTCGTGATTTTGGGGTCTTGTACGACTTAAGGTAATTAAACTATTTTTTTAACAAAACATTTTAATTTGAGGTTAAGTAAGTTAACAAACTTTTAATTTAATTTGATACCAGGAAATCTTACAGTAAGTAAATTTTTATTTGTGCTTGCTGCTGAAAAAAGATATAAATATATGCCTCAACTTACTGTTAGGATTTAAAATATGTACATAAGGAAATAAAACTAATATTATACAGTATATATATGAATATGTAAAGTTAGATTTTTAAACCTTATGTAGTTTATTTTGAAGATAAAATGGATACACACATTTTTAACTTACTTGGTATTTTTAAAAAAAAATGTTTAACTAACTTATTCAAATTATTTTAGTCACTAAAAGATTTTTTTTTAAAAGGGAAAATTAGTTTAAAACTTAATTACTTGTTCAAATTTAATCATTAGTAGTTAACTAAATTTATCAAATGGAAATTAAATAATCAAATTGTTCGAATATTAATAAAAATCATCTAATATTTGTACAAGGTCTAAATCGAGAAACAAGTTAAATTGGAAATGGATTGCAAAATAAAGGAGCAAAGGTGAGATCTTCTCACTCAAAGTAATAATTGAAAATTTCAGATTGATTGATGGTTGAATTGTGATAGTTAAATTTAATTGTTGATTGTGTGCTTGGATGATTAATTATTATCAGCTATATTAGTTTAGACCCTATGTGCTATTAAACCCATATACCGCGATATTCCACCTCGAAGTGGAATTGGTATTATATATGTATTTGGAGTTGTTGATTTCCCGCATTATATAGCGGATGAGACCCTATGCGCCACATAATAGCAGATGATATTTTATAAATCCCACATACCGCGATATTCCACCTTGAAGTGGAATTGGTATTTAATTGTTGTGCTAACGTCTGTAGATGCAGGGAAACAGGTTGGAGGGATCCAACTGGATTCCTCAAATTTATATGAATATTATTTCATATGTGTGATGTTTTTGATTGATAATTTGTGGATGATTATATTGATGATCGAAATTGTTGAAGGCTATAATTTAGCCGAATATATATTTGATATCGTAGGATATCAGAAATAAATAAAAATTTGATTTTTGAAATTTATAGTAAATTAATTTTAGAAAATTGAATAAATTTTAAAGAAGAAATTTGTTTCAAAAGATAATAAATTTGGTGTTGAAATAAATTTAGAAATCAATTTTGAAAATCGATTTGAAAATCATATATCAACGGATATTTAGAAGTTTAAATTCACAATGGGAATTCATAAAAAAAGGAAAATTTGTTTTAAAAATAAATATTGTTTAATTTTAAAAGTGTGAAAGGAATTTACGGATTCGGAACGTAAATCTAAAATAAATCAAGAAAGATTAATAAATTGATTTGAATGAACCATTTTAAAATGGGAGGTGTACTTTCCCTGAAAAGCCGAGTATGTTTTCAATATAGTCTATAAAAATAAAATTTAAATTGCGAAGATGGGTTTAAGGAAATATTATTTTGGAGAAAAATATTTACTTAAGTTATTTTGAATTTTTTTTAAAGTAAAGATATATTTTAATTTACTATACAAGTGATTGTTTAAAGTTTCAATTGATATTTGTTTTAGAAAATGGATATTTAAATAGTTATATCCTATATATTAATTTATTTTAAAATTAGTTTGGACTTGAATCTTATATGAGATTTTAATATAATATCTTCACAACTAATGTATTAGATAAAGTGTTTTAAATTAGTTTTTATTCTAAATATTCCAAGTATATGAGTTTGGATAAGTAATTTAAATTATTTTAAAGCATTTGATCTCGGCAGATTTTCAGTGGAAATAAATAAATATTTGGAAATGTATTCTGCGTAAGGAAAAGTAATTTGAAATTTGTTTTCAAAGTATTGAAATTTTAAAAGTAATTTGAAATTTGTTTTCAAATGGTTGAAGTGTGAAATAGTGGAAATTAGCCACAAGGGCCTCTTTAGCATGTGCAATTAGTTTCTAGGACACACAAACGAAATAATTACTTTTAAGGACAAAATGCAAAATAACTAGTTTCTAAGGCCTAAAAACCTACGAAATTATGTCCTTGAAAGTAATTGGACTGTTGACTTTGTCCTTAAAAGTAATCATTCTGCTGACTTTGGCCTTAAAATTAATTTCTGTGGATGTGTGTCCTAGAAAATAATTGGACAGCAAAGTTTGTCTTCTAGTGAAATGCCCCTGTGAAATATATCTTGCAAAGATATTTTGAAAATAAATAATCGGGAAATTATTTAAATCTTGGTGTTTGTTGTGAATATTTATTGATAGTTAAATAACCGAATATCAATATTTGCCTTGAAACAACATTTGAATTTCGATGCGACCGGGGGTTGGATTCCAAGTGGATATCCGAAAACCACATCGAACCTTTGTGATTTGTGATAGATCATTTATTTAAAAGATCGAAGTGAAAATTGATGTAATTTTTTGAAATCTAAATGAACACTTATTTTTAAACATAAGTGCTCGTTATTCGGATTAGCCGAGAGAGGACCTTGTGTCATAAAACCCATTCCAAATAACAATACGACGAAATGGATTGTATTTGAAGACAGTGTTGAAGACCGGGTATTTTCAAAAGCGAAAGGATTACCTGTCGAATGTCTCTGCACTGGGTTGCTCCGATATAGAGATTTTATCACTTTTGTGATCGGGATTCCGGACGTGATTTGTGAATATCGAGATTTGCATGGGCTTCTTTGAAGTGCCTTTGGTTCCGTTCGATCCCAGGACGGACTTGTATGGATGTGTGTCCGACATTACACCTTGAGATGTAAAGCTGGTTTCTATCAAATACATTTATGTTGGTGGTGGAGAATTTATTCTCTTAGCTTAACACCCTTCTCTGAGACGTACGAGCTCGGAAGTTAAGTAGTTGATGGTTACTAGTGGTACACTCCCAATTTGGTAATGTGGCATACGAAGTGCTGCTGATCATTTGTTGATCAAAGCATGACTTTGTGAAAAGTGCAACTTTGTGGAGAGACTTCGTCGGACCTCACACCCCGAAAATAATCGAAACAGGAAAAATGCGGCAAGGTTATGAGGGTCGCGCCCTTTAGGGTATGTCATTTCCTTCTGGAAAAGGGTGGTGTTAGGTATGGAGCCCTAATATTTAACCTTTGTGGTTACTGCAAATACTATTCTTTATGGCCGTTGGAGTAGAGGATCCTAGGATAAAGGTCCCAAAGGACCGAAGGATGGCATACTCGAGTAGTAGTTACCTAGTTACAGAGGTAACCCGGCCTTGTGTTGACAGAGATCCAGGTAGGTTCTCGGGACGTCCCTCCAGAGGCGTACCTATGTAGCAGTAGGAAGTTCCTTAGCCTGATCATTTTTTGGAAATCCAAAGAAACAATACGCGCCCTGTACGGTTTTAGTTGTACAACCTGCCATGGAATGTGGCGGTAACCTGCTATTGAACATGGTAGCTATAGTAGGCATAAGTGCGAAATGTCTATGCTGGCTAAGATTAATATTATACTTTCTCCACACTATGCACTAATAATAATATCGAAAGAATTTTGTGTATCAAGCATGTTTGACTATCATAAGGAGAAATCTCCTCCAATTCTGCGTTTGCATTGTGTGTGTGGCGGGAGGCCTTATGGTAGTTTCATTTTCCAAAAGCATAGCGGATTTCTTTTTATTTTCTTTGTGAAAATAACTGTTTTTAAGATCTCACGTCAGTCCCAAGACTGACCTGAAGTTTATTGTTCCCTTTCTAAACTCTGGGTGCCCATAATTTTCCACACGGGAAGCCTAGAGTCAGATTAGCAGTTATTCGGGAGCAAAGTCAAGAAGTTGCTGTGGAGATCAGGAGTTGGAGCTGGATTGCGAGGCGTATCACTTATATATGTAATATTTCTTTCCACTTTTTGTTGTTATATAGTCTGATAATGTAATATGATGTAATGTAATAACTGATATAGTTCTTTGTTTTAAAAATATTCATTTATCTATTATATGTTGTTCCACTGCGAACTATGAGATTCTGTTATTGTTTCTGCTTCTTCTTCTACCTCTTCTTCTTCTTTAAATCTAGCGGTTCGGTTTTTGGGCACTCGACTGTGCGGCATTTGATACAGTGGACGTATCGATGTCGACTTTCGGACGTCGAGAAATCAGACATGTTACAAGTACCCTTTTTTAGGATAATAATTTTTAATCCCACCAAACTTCGGGTGCTAGTTTAAATTAACCACTTAGGGTAGTAATTCGCACATCCCCATCCAGGATGTTTACACCCAATCGTGCCTAAATCCAAGCGTCAATTGAAGGCTTATAATTTAAGTCCCACCTAACTCCAATTGTGGATCTTTCATTTTTCCTACTCCGGGAAAGAGGTTTAAAGTTGGATAGTCTTATCGCATCCATTTCGGTTTATACTCTTGGCCCAAATTCGAAGGCAAGAGTTAGCATACAGACGGTCATGTCATGTACAGTTTATTTTGTACACATGCCCTAAATTCGAAGGCAAGAGTTAGTTCGCGGATGGTCATGTCATATCTATTTTGGTTTTAAACTCTTGCCTCCAGTCTAAGGATAAGAGTTAGTTTGCGGGCAGTAATGTCATGTCCGGCTTGAGTTTATACTTCTGCCTCCAATCCGGAGGCAAGAGTTGGTTGGCATCAATCTTTGGACGCCAAAAGGGATTTCACTATCCCGGTCATGGGCCACAGAAGTTTAATCGGTACCTATCTCCAGGTACCTGCACAACCACACTACTATATGCAAATTCATTTGTGTCGGTCTAGTTATAACTCTTAAGTAATGGAGAGATAGATTTGCTGTGAGGAAAATCAATTTTATTTCATGAAATATGGACAATGATAGAATCTTTTTATTACATGGCTCTAGCTAATTATTTACAAGCTTGATCTAAGTGAAATAGCGTCGAAGGTGTTCGCCATTCCACACCCTTTGGAGCAAGATTCTTTCCATAGTTGCCAGCTTGAAAGTGCCATCTCCAAGATTTTCCTCTATTGCATATAGTCCTTTCAAATTCGGGCCTAAGTTTGAGAACCAAATCGTCAATTTTAAGGGTTTGTCTCCTAACTTTGGTATTGAAATATCGAGCAACTTAGTGCCTGTGTGTGTAGCTGCTCTTGACTTAGCTTCGATATGCTTCTCATCGACCATATCAAGGGAATCCAAAAGGAGCTACTCATTAGTCTGTAGATTGTAATGCGTCACTTGATGAGAAGGTACTTCCAGTTCGATCAAAATCATAGCCTTTGATCTGTATGCCAAGGCAAATGGAGAGCGACCAGTCGTTGACTTTTAGGTGGTTCGATAAGCTTAAAGTACTAATGGAAGTTCATCGACCCACTTGCCATTGGCTATTCTAACTGCTTCTTAATAATGGACTTGATAACCTTATTTACAGCTTCAACCTATCCATTTGTTTGAGGATGTGCCATGGTAGCAACTCTCTTCTCTATGCGATGTCGGTGGTAGGAATCCTTGAATACCAAGCTGTCAAATTGGGTCCCATCATCGATAACGATTGCCTATGGGGCTCTAAAGTGACAGATAATATTCCAAACTATAAAGTTGATTACTTTCATCATGGAATTAGTGGCCAATGGCTCTGCCTTAGCCCATTTGGTAAAGTAATCAACCGCTACGATGGCGTACTTCATGCCAACTATAGATATCGATAGATCATCGATTATATTGATGCCCCCAACTACGAACGGACACGGACTGACCATTTTAGTAATTTCCATCGGCTGGGCTCTTGGAATTTTAGCAAACGTCTAGCACTTGTCACACTTTTAGGTATAGTCAGCTGTGTCTCAACCAATGGTTGGTTGGCCAGAATATCCATAACAAAGAATCTTCTTCACTAAGATTTGCCCCAGAGTGTGGTCGCCAAGAGCCCCTTCATGAAATTCTCTTAGGACTTGTTTGGTCTCGTCATGAGCGACACACTAAAGCACGGGGATAGAGAAACCCTCCCTATATAGTAATCCTTCTTTCATGATGTATCTCGAAGCTTGGCGAAGGACTTTTCGTCGTTCATTCCTACTCTCCGGAAGGATTCCTCTCTGCAAATAATTCCAAATCAGAGTCATCCATCACTCCTTTTCAGGTTCAATCTCCAAGATCCAATTAACATCCATCTGGTCGATACTCGAAGCTAAAAGTACTTCCACCAAAACCTATCTCATGAGCTGCGCATCTCTAGAACTAGCCAACTTAGCCAATGATTAGCCTTTCCATTTCGATCACTGGGAATATGCGCTATCGTATAGTATTCGAAGTCATTGAGTGACTCAAGAAGCCGGTTTAGATAAGGAGCTAACCTTGCTCCCTTTGCCTGATACTCTTTCTTAACCTAGCATACCACTAACTGGGAGTTGCAAAAAATGTGCAAAGTCTATATTCATAATTCCTTGGTGATTTTGTGTCCTACAATCACGGCCTCGTATTCAGCTTTGTTCTTCGCCGCCAGCATCGGAACACTGATCATTAGATGCACCATTTGTGTACATCTTCCACCCAACTTCTATTTCTCCATTGCTCTCCGAAGGACCATCTCATGTAGTGAATTTAGACATAAAATCCACCAGGGCCCGATTGGTTGTAGAGGCTAGTCAGTGAGGACATTGATCGGATGAGCCTGGAAATAAGGACGGAGCTTTCTCGTAGCTATCAGAAGGTAGCATGCAAGCTTTTCTAGCTTTGGACAGTTTCTTTTTGATTAGTCAACCACTTGCTGATATAGCACACCGGTGCTAGATGTGCGATTCTTTACACACAAGTGTGGCGCTTAGGGCATGCATCGGCATCGCCGGGTATAAGAACAAATCCTCATCATCTACCAGTTTCGAGAGAATGAGTGGTCTCTCTAAATGATTAGCAGAGCTTAGGATGCATCTTTGCAATCTTGATTCCACTCGAAGTTTCTTTTCCCTTTCTTTATCACTTCGAAGAAGGTGACGCACTTGTCAATGGCTTTGTAATGAACCGGCTTAAGGCGACGACTTCCCATTTAAGCTTTAGACCTCTTTCATCATCTTTGGGGCTTCGATCTCTCTAAAAGCCTTGATCTTTTTTGGATCGGCTTCAATCCCATGAGAGTTGACAATGAACACCAAGAACTTTCCTGACACAACATCGAAAGAGCATTTCAAAGGATTGAGTTTCATCCCGTATTGTCAGAGGACACCAAACATATCCGCCAGATCATCTACGTGGTCTCTCAAATGCCATGACTTCATAAGCATGGTATCCATGTAAACTTCCATCGATCATCCAATCTGGTCTTTCAACATCCGATTCACAGAGTGTTTGGTGGTCTCACCTGCGTTCTTTAATCCAAAGGGCATGACCAGGTAGCAACAGTGTCCAAGATCAGTAATGAAGCTGGTGTGTTTCTGATTCGAGACGTGCATCAGGATTTGATTGTATCCGAGTACATGTCCATAAATGAAAGTAGATCGTGTCCGACAGTCGAGTCCACTAGCCAGTTTGTCCTCGAAAGCAGGAAGTTGTCCTTCGGGCATGCTATATTCAAGTCTGAATAATCGATGCATATTCTTTCACTTCTCATTTGCTTTTTTCATCAAGACAAGATTTGATACCTAATGTATTATCCCCCTACTTGGAGGCCCAAAACTAACGGCTATAGATGTTGTAGTCATCCATAGTTATTAATTATCGACTACCAAACACGGCGATATTAGACATATTGATACACGGAAACACAAGAATATTGAAAAAAAAATTACAGAAAAAGAATTCCACATTCCATTTCAAAATATTCCAAATTGATTACATAATCCCAAAATCATAGACCACGTTCAGATGACATACAGTTATTATAAAATACGCCAAGAGAGACATATGAAGATGCCCCCTTGGTAGATTAAAGTATATAAATGGGTAAGAAAACAATTTTACTTTACAAGTAAAACACACAGCTGAAATAAAAGAACTCTAGTTCTCAACCTACTCAAAATTAATTGAGTGCCTGAGAGTTTAAGAGGAAAATAAAAACTTCGAATCAAACATAAAGCCTGGTATGAATAATACTTTACCATCTCAAACCATTAAGAAATCTACTAAGACTACACCGCTTAGCGGAATGGGTTTTCCCCTCATTGGTATCCTAAAACATTTATAAAACCATATATCATGCTTTTGCATCCACAATGGTTAAAACATAGCATTTCAAAAACTTTATGATGGTATGCAAAATAAGTTAATCAAATCTGGATTACCCATCCCCATTCATTTTGACTATCTGTCTCAATTATAGTTTCTAGGATTATTATTAACCTATTAAATGTTTATGGACTATCTATGCAATATCATAGTTTTCATAAGATCACTAAGAACCTATTCGTAACTCCAATATCTTGTCTCTTATCCTAGTTTTCATGGGCTAACTAGGAACCTATTGACTGACTGTCAATATCTTAATCCGGATATAGTTTTCATGGGCTAACTACAAACTTACTGGGCCCCTACTAGTATCAAGTCATAGTTTTCATGGGCTAACTACAAACTTACTGGCCCCTACTAGTATCAAGTCATAGTTTTCATGGGCTGACTATGAACCTATTGGCTTCTGCTAATATCATATAGTTTCCATGGGCTTACTGTAAACCTATTGGCCCCTTCCAATATCTTTAATTAAGATTTTAACATCTGTTAAGTTATATTCACTACTAGGTCAAGCTAACTGGTTATTCTTCTCTTTCCCCAAAATACAGTTATAGGTTAATAATAATATGAATAATATTTCCAAAGTCTTTATTTATGCCATGGTTTTCCCTCTAAAAATGAGAATGAGTTTTTTTTGAAAGTTTAGAACATCACTTTCGAAGCCACTGGACGACCTCCTTCAAAAGCATAGAAAACCTCTTTTCAAAACTCTAAGTATATACCTTTCGAACCAATTTACCTCTCGACGGCATCAAGAAAACATTCTTTAATACATAGCTTTGAAACAAATAAAGTACCCTTTCATTAGGTTTGCTCTTTATAAACATCATTCGGGTCAAAATGGTTATATACAGAAGTATGTCTTTTGAAACCAACTAAAATTAAATTAGGGAAAAGTTGATGGTGTTGGAACCATCTAGTCGAAAGCAAAGACCTTTAATAATTGAAACTGCAAAGGTCAGAGTCAAAACCCCCTTTTGACTCCATTACCTTCAAAACCCTCAACACCTTTCGAAAGCAATTAGGAAGCAGCTTAACCTAGGTAAAAGCAAAGATAACCTTTCGAAGGCATTGATGACTTCAATACTTCAGAAGGAAAATAGCGGCTAGGTTTCGACTAGGTCATAACCAACCCTTTTGAAAGCTTTTATTTAAAGGAAAACGACACCCCGTTCGAAAGATGATACTTTAACAATATGATAACCTTCTTCGAAAGCTAATTTGTAAAACCTTTGAAAGCTTATGTTTTGAGCTTTGACTATAACGAAGGCTTTAAGTAAAACAAGGCAAGACTTTAACTTTTGAAAATTGCAGGGTTCGACCCTATCAAAAGCTTACCTTTCGACTCCAAGGTTTCCACCTTCCTTCCAATCCACTGCATACTACTAGGTGATACGTTGGGTATTTTTTTTCCAACTATATGAGTTTTGACTATGTAGGTTTCGACTAGGATGGGGCAGAATCATTGGAGTTGAAAGGGCTACTATTTGAGGCGGAACACCTTTTTCTAAATTAAAGGCTGAAATATTGCTTCTTTTAGTAATTGCTTTATAGCAACTTGCATATTTGTAAACCATTGATTGACTGCCATAAACCTTTTCAAATAGTTTACAATTAAAATTGCTGCACTTATATCAAATTTAACCATAAAAATGTAACGATTAAGCCCTTCCATATACCAAAACCAATTATTTTAGAAAAGTCATTCTTTTAAAATAATTTACTTTCCTTAGTAAATAAATTGGGAAAAATCCCCAAAAATCACAGAAATCTAATTTCATCTGTAATCAAACATATTAAAAATTTAGACCTTATTTCTTTCTGAAATATTCAAAATAAATTTTGAACCCAATTACATCATATTTATCATCAACAATTCATAATAAAATTTCCATAGCTTGGAAAATTTTGAAATTGAAACCCCTCTCCAAAATTATGTTTTACTTAATATAAAAAATTTCCATGGCATTTTAAAATCAGTAACCCATAGTTTTTCCCCTAAAACTGTACGAATTTCATGTACAAATATATTGTTTAAATCAAACAATTCATAAATTAAGCATATCATCATTCAATATATCTTAGAACAAAATAAATACTCAAATTCGAAATCACATGATTATAAAACCAAAAAGAGATGGAATGAATTACTATTCACCTTAAACTTAATAAGAAATTTAAGATTTGTTGTTGATTAATCTTTCTTAGCTTTGATCCTTACCTTTTGATTGAAATTTCTTCTTTTTCCTCTTTGTTAATGGTTGGCTCTATCTAGTTTTGATTTGTGTTTGTGAAAAGATGAAAATGGAACGTTAATGGGAAAGAATAAGATGTGTATAGCCGTGTATAATGAAATGGTTAATTACCACTATCCCCACGTATAGATTAATTATCTTATAAACCAATTTAAAGCCCATCAAATTTATTATTAAGCACGGCCTTATTTAAATCTCAATCCCCTTATCATCATTATTATATTTAATTTATCTACTTAAATATCTTGAATAATGTTATCAAAAATTAAGAATGCTACATCTAATCAGGGTATAAGTAGCATCACAGATGAAGCCATTGTCCTTCAACCTATCCACTTCTTCTTTGAGTGCAGCGGATCTCTCTGGACCAAAGCTGCGAAATTTTTGTTTTATAAGAGTGCATTTAGGATTGATGTCTAATGCATGGCTCACTATCCCTGGCAAGATCCCACAAGTATCCGAGTTTGTCATGCAAAAACATCCAGGTTTACCCGAAGAAATTTAACCAATTCCTTCATCACTTTTGTGCCAAGTTGAGATCCAACCTTCAGGACTTTGCTTAACTCTTCCCTGTTGACTAGAACAACAATCATCAACTCGACGGGAGCTACTCGTCCACCTTCTGGCTCTTTTCATCAGTCCATATCATCATAGAGCTGACTAGTCTGCCCGAGCCAGGGCTCAGGCTGTATTTGTTATGCGTTCGAAGCCTTTATGTAGAGGGCTCCCTTTATATTCTTTTCTTTCCCCTTTTGCCTCACCTCCTTTAGCTCGGCAATGTAGCATTCGCAGCCAGCCACTTGGTCTCTATGCACAATTCCCACTCCATTGTCTGTAGGAAATTTCATACTTAAACATCAAGGAACGATGACTGCTCTAAATTTAGCTATGGCCGATCGACCTACAAATGCATTATAAGCATAATATAAATCCAATACGAAAAAAGGAATGACCCGTACTCGCTGGAGGTCGCACTCACCAAGTACCATTATTAATTCAACAAATCCTATGGCTTTAGTAGTCCCATTGAACCCCTATATTTGAGACCTATAAAGCTTCAAATCTTTCTCCCCCAACATCATTTGATTGAAAGCTTTCTTGAATAAGATATTGACTCAATTATCATGGTCAACAAGCACTTTCCGTATAACAGTAGGACCAATCGTGGCTGAAATCCCAAATAAGTCGATTACCGGCGCTTCCACTTTGTCAACATCTATATTCTGAAAAATAAAATCTTCTGCAATGGTTCGAGATTGTTTTGTCGAAGATTCATCCTTAACAACATAGCAAGTTTTATTCTTAGAATGTTTTATAGCTCCAATGTATCTAATTATTTCCGCAAAGCTTTTCTCAGCAGGATGCGGTACACCGATAATTTTATTAATCACCAATCGTTTTTTGGTCGCCTGAATGCATAAGCTTGCCCCCGTTGGGAAGATAACCTGGGGGCATCAAAGTTTCCTTACCCACCATCCTGCAGGGCTTTCACATACTGCTGTAAATTTTTCTTGCGAATCATCTCCTCAATCATATCCCGTAAGTGTCTGCACTCGTTGTTATTATGACCGTGAGTTTCATGGAATTTGCAAAAGTTACCTAACTTTCTTTCTCAGTCGACTCTCTTGGAGCCAACTTTTTGTACTGCTCAATGTTTTGAGTTGCCAGATATATTCTCTATCGATTTATTTAACTTAGTATAGTTATCGTATTTAGGAGTGCTAATACGATTCTTGTTATTAGGCTTCTTCTTCTCAGCCTCATCATCGTTTTTTTCCAATTATTGCTTTGATTACCGACATTCACATCCATATTCCTAGAACTTCCTCAAGGTTACTTTACGACAACATTGCTTTGTATCACTTCATTCGAATTTCTAGCACCAGTCCTCCATGGACGTTTGTTTATTTCCTTCAAGCGTAAGTATTCATCAGTCTTTTTATAGAAAGCGTTCATCGTTGATGGGTTTTCTTTTCCAACCATTGCCCGAACTCCATATCGGGATGAGTCCCCCTAATCAATGCCATCGGCACTATGCCTTCCTTGGGATCTGTAACTTCTGTCATGGCTGTATGGAACCAGTTCAAGAAATATTTCAATGACTCTCCCTCAGCTTGGAAGAGGTTCGACAAAGAGATTACATGCCTTGGATGGGTAGTGTGCACATAGAATTGTTCTACAAACTTCTCCGATAACTCAACAAATCATGATATGGACCTCGGCGGATGTCGAGTGGACCACATCATAGCTACTTCTTCTATGAAAATTGGGAAACAATAGCACTTTACAACATCGGAAGTTATGGCTGAATCCATATGTCATTTATATCTCATAAAGTGCTGCCTAGGGTCTGTCATTCCTCCATACAATGACATAGTTTCCATTCCGAATATTCAAGGGTATCTCTCATGTAGAATGTTCTCTGTAAATGGATTCCGATCGGGAAAAGTACTATATTCATCGTACTCTTGAAATGACTCTCGCTAACAAGTCTGCTGACCATATCCTCCAGGTAGTCGGGACCAACAGGCTCGACTGAACTGTGGTAATCGGGTACCACTCTGAATGTTTGGCCCAGCTAGTGCTCTCGGTTTGGCTCTCGATTCCTAGGTTCTCTGTCCCCCGAGAGATCCATACGTCCAGCGATCCCCATTGTTTGATTTGCGTGAGCATTATCATGAACAACAGCATGACTCTCCACATTGACTTCCAACACAGTGTCCTAAACCAAGTCCACACCACCTTCCAAAGGATGGGCTCTAGGCCCACCATTGGAGGGGTTGGTATCGACCCCTAAGCTAGGCTCAGTACCAATCCCCAAACTCGAGCCTGAGGTTCATCCTCTTCCTTGGTACGATGTTCTTGTAGCACTTTGATTCCTCTTCTGCTTTATGTTCCTTTGTCTCTACTCAGATGATGAGGAATTTTCAGATGAAGAACTAGAATCCCTCCTACCCCTTGTATGATTGTTTCAAGTTAGCTCATTTAATGGTCTCATTCTCTGCTATTTCGTCTGATTCATCTTATTCTGACTAGCTTGGAACCTATCTTCCATCTGCTTCATCATCATGTCTGCTCTCCATTCAGGTCACGACGTCAGTTAGAGTTTGGAACTCCATTTGAGTTGGTTGGACAGCTCCATCCCCTAATTAAGGATTCTGATCTCAACTTCAGTAGAAGCTCTAAAGTTGGTAGAATGGTCTCTTCTTGATGGGGCCATAGCACAAAGCTTCTAGTAGATCCTTGCAAATATGAGTTGTATGGTTAAAAGGTTAAGAATCTGATTTATCTCTTGGATGGTGAAATCCAATAGTAGATGATGGATCCACATGGCCTTGAGTTCAAGTTCTCAGTGAAAGCACCAAAATGTTTGAACTAAAAATTTCAAAAACATCCGAGAACTTATGTAGAGAATAAAATATGACGAAAGTAAATACGAAACAAGGAAAAGAGAGCACACAACAATTTATAGTGGTTCGAAAAATCTAGGCCTACATCCACTCTAATCTTTTATCGCTTATTTCTGACTTGGAGGCAGAAGTTCTTAGGGTTCGGCACAACTCCGACACTTAGATTTTTAGAATTATAGAAATATAGCATAGAATAGAAATAGAGCCGAAAGATCCTGAAAGTGAACGCTACCTTCCTATTATAGAGGTAGAGAGCCTAATATCTCACACAAAATATCTCTTAGCCATTTCTCAAGATTTAGACTAATTCTCCCACAAAAGTAGATGCCACGTCATCAAGAAGTAAGAGTTGATGTCGAACCATAAGTAGGGGTCGATGCCGATCCCTAAGTTATCCAAAATAGCTTCCCTCGTCTCTTCATCTTGGCTTACATTTTTTTAGCCACCTGGTTCCATATTTGATTGCACCAATAGTAGCTTGTTTTTGAGTCCAAATGATGGAGTTGTGGAAGAGCAGAGTTGAAGTTTCAAGTGTTCCTGGAGATCGATAGAGAATTGCATTGATTCAACAAAACGACTTTGAAAATAGGCTGAAGGCATCTTGCAAAAGGCATAGGCATAAGATGGGGTCCACCAGAGGTGGACGTGGGACTCTGTACCGATCCATAGGGTGGGGTCGGTATTGACCCCTAACTTGGGTGCATTTGTAGTTATCTTGGTTTGGGTTGTTTTCGGTTTGACCTTGCAAACTTGTCTATGCTTAGTTTTTGGACTCCTACATATCTCTCTAGGTTTCCTGCCTCGATAACTCTAAGTTCGATCCATCATGTCTATCCAAACATTGCCTGGTCAAAAGGTTGGATAACACCATCTAATAAAAATCCAAATTTCAGAAATAGAACATATCATCCCAAATATCTAGAATACAATATACCAAAATAACAACATGTCTGAACTAGGCACATCAAAATGTAAAAAAAAACATAAATAGATAAATAACTTCCATAATTCCTCGCCTCCGCCTTCATTCTCTCAATTAGCATTGTCTTCCATAACCTACAAGCTACAATGAGGAATGGGTGGAAACAACAATGTCTGGTGAATGAAACTCTCAAGTCTTACCATAATAATATTTGGGCAGTACTATTTAAATAACTAATGTGTCATAAGCACTCTATACGATATCGTACATTAGTCACCTCCAATTATAAGCTCGAAAGCTATTTAGTCTAACTCTACAACATACACTCTTCCATTCTAACTCTATAAATTACTTTCAACTATAGGCCAAAGGCCCTTTCCAGTCCCATGTAACTACTGTCAATTATGGTACTAACAATCTAGATAAAGTACCCAAGTCGCATAATACCTTTTAAATGGTAATTAGGTGGACTCCGACCATTTAATACCTATATCCTAGGAGGATCCCCGTCATTTTATACCTAACCCGAGGCAAACCTCTCTCTGCTACTCCCTAACTAACATAGTATGGAATCTTATCAGGTTACTTAATACTTCTTTAAAGGAAGAGGTTGACCTTACAATAGCAACTTAATATCTCGACCTCGAAGCGGACCCCTCCCGAGACTTCTACTACTACACTAAAATGATTATCTCGAACATTTACTACTTCTTAAGTAGGAAGAAGGACCTTACAACAGCCACTTAATACCCTCAATCTAGAAGCACGTCCTATGCATTATGCCCTGTAACCCAAACTATGACGTCTCACATTAGTCTAACTATTCATAGGCGCTGATAAGCAGGTTAATGGGGAAGAATTAGCATACAGAATTGGGACTAACCTCGCGTCCTCAATGGATACTTATTACAGGCGATGTCTCACTTCAGTTCCATAGTTATACATCTGGTAGCTAGATTACCTATGTAGACTTCTGTACGCTTTTGACTGACCTCTCATCCTTATAACTTAGTCATAATTCCGCTCTCCTAACATAGTACCATACATATACCTCACCGCATTTCGTATTAAGGCCATATAAGAAAAACTCCTTATTTTGCCTTTAATTATGGATTAATCTCCAAAATTATCCTACTTCCTTCCTATGGGATTAATAATACTTATTAACCAATTTTTCTATAGGATTAATAAGCTATTAATACGTTATTTATTATACGCTGATATTATATATGTATTTATGCAACAATTAGGTTAACCAACACACACACACACACACCTATATATACACACACATATATTCCTAAGAATGCATAAAATATTCACATCCTAAACTAATTGTAAAAATGTCAAAACTTCCAAATATATACAAATCTAAATCCATAGAATAAAAAAATTAGCTAATATCCTTAGCCTAACAATAGACTTGTATTAATAAATCAAATACCAAACTTATTTTATATTAAAATAGTAGAATTAGCATCTCTATTTCAAAAAATAAAACTTACAATTTAAACCTTTTATATTTTATTCAACTTTTACATACATGAACTTGAAGTGAAAAAGGGATTCATATTTCAATTATGGAAGTAGGTAATGCAAGCTACGAATAAGGGTATTCACACCTTGCACACTATTACATAACTTATTTTCTTTTTAGAATCAGTGATTAGGAAAGAATAGAATTATAAATTGAATATTTAAATGCTTAAATCCCTAACCTTGAAATCCCAAGTAATTCTGTATCATAGAGAAGGTGAAGATTGGCAGAGCTTTGCTAGCGTTCTCAAATAATTTATGAATGAAGGTGAGGGGCTAGCCTCTTATTTATAGTGGTTAGAAGGCACTAAAAATTTCAGATTTAAATCAGTTTAAAATGATAAAATTGAGTCCTTCCTAGCCTATATTAGCCTAAGCCACCACCCTTCTACCAATCGATCGCTTGAACTTAGGGCATCGACGGACCGGCCAAAAGAAGGCGGTCGATCGGTTTATATATGTTTTCGTTTTTATTTTATTTTCTTCCTATTTTAACTCTACTGTTAACGCTAATTTACCTTAACGTTAATCATTTATTACCCAATTAAGTTTCAAATGTTAACATTGATAAAATTTTGAATTTAAATTCGCTATGAATTATTTTGAATTCAAAAACTTCAAATATTAATAACTTTTCTATTTGAGCTTCGATTACAAAAATTTATATATGAAAGTTGATCAAAAAATTGTCATGAATGCAATGTTGTTACTTTCTTCGCCAAATACTGAAACTAAAAAAATACCATTTTTAGCCTTATTATTAATTAGTTTATATCTTATTGATTTTTATGAGGTGTTACAATCGTTCAGTGGAGATATCATAAGAGTTGACAAACTTTACCGATTGATATATATATAGATGTATAGAATTGAAAGTCTATTAGTTCCAAAATGGTTCCACACACTTTATTGTATTCACCGATGAATTATCACAAACATGAACATGTGTTTATGATATACATGTGGTATGTTAATGATGAGTTCATAGAATATAAAATGAAAGTGTATAAAATAACATGCAATAGAAAATAAAATTAATTTGATTTGATCGTATTGGTTTCGAACGTATCCAGAAATGAATAAAGATTCGGCTCTAAAAACCATACCTCCCTATGATACATAATGATGTATCGGTAAGGCGTAATCGAACTTTGGTGAATGATGCACGATTAATTGTGAGTAAAGTTGAGCTAACTTCTTTCTATAATGTCGTGTGCTTAAAAGTAGTACACATGGTTAAAATTAATTTCATCTAAAGAACAGTTTAGAAAATCACACAAGATAAGGATTTATAAGAAACCCCAGCACATCCTAGACCGAGGAGTTGGCAGTTATGCGAGCTGAAAGACTACTTATAATAATTGTTCATCGGGGATCTTGTATGAATCATCCCAAAAGGAGTTTGGGAACGATTGTCATTGGATGACTTAATTATGATTTGAACATAAGTTTTGTAAACAAAAACCAAATCAGTTTTATATATAAGGCAATTCATAAAGTGTTTACGAATACCTATTCCATTACATTGAGAAACAAGTATTATTTCAAGAAATACAAACTTTTAATGAAAAAATTCTTTTAGTAATTATTGGCTGTAAAATAGATTTGGATACGGTCCAAGGATATAACTAATTACGAGGAATGAAATGAAACTAACCAACCAAAATGAACAATATGCATTAGAATGCCTAATAAATATTTTTGCACAATGAAGAGAAACTATGAGTTTCTTTTCAATGTCGAGAATATATAATCCTCGGTAGTCAATTAAATCATTAAGAGTGTTGACTCTGCTATATGATATGATGTATAAATCCAAAAGAATCCCAAATACATAATCAAAATGTGATTTGATAGTTGTACCTAATGGAATATGATTCGTCGGCCGTAAATGTGTCTTTAAGAGAAAGACTAATGTAGTTGGAATATGGTAAGCAACATTGATAAGAATAAAGTCATTATTTTTAGTTGTTGAAATTAATATAACAGACTCATCATTCAATGTGCTTAAGATAATTCAGATTTTGTTCATAAAATTATCGCTTGGCATGACTTTATGCTTTGGTACATATATGTTGAAACGGAAAATTCTAACTAATGGTCTGTATGCACATAACAACCAAAGTATCTCGAAGTCAGTGGGAGCGATATTGAGTTTGCGGGTTTTTCGAATATATCCTAAGAAATGATACGAAAGTAACGTTCTACAAGCATCAAAATTGAATAAGTATTTTGATAGAAATATTGAATAGTTTGATTTTCAGTCAAAATGGAGATGAAACATGTGTCCATAAAATAGAATCACTAAAAGGAACATAGATATTTTCAGATTATAAGTAAACAACATATTGTTGACTTTTAACGACGTGTATGTGTTAAAATCAATAATAGTTTAGTTGTTTAATACTTGATACTGAATTTGTAAACTATTGTTTTGTAATAAGTATAAAAGATATTGGGAATATCTGAAACAATATGCAAAGACACCTTATTAAAATGTTTAAATGGAACATGTAAGATGATTGCTTATGTATCGATAATAAGAATTATCGTACATGTTATATTGTCTACAATATCATATCTAGTTAATGTATTTAACAAATGGAGCGAATATTAAATCCAAATTAAGATTAATAAATGGTATTTTAAAGTGTTCTCGAGTATTCATGAAACACTAGATAACTGTTTACAGAAACAACAAACTCCTTGTGAAAAAGTGTTCGGACTCAAACTACATAAGTGATGCTGCGTATAACATGTCAATATCAAATTCATGTTAAAACCTTAATTAAGAAGCTTTAAGCTAGAAATGTTCCAAATGAAAGGTTGTGCTTGATTCGGCAAAAAGGCTAAGTACATCGCCTTAAATAGCTCCATAATAAAAGAAATGTATAAATATAAATGCACAAATTTAAAACTGAGTCAGGGGTGATTCCAAGTATTAAGAATACTTCATTACATTTATATGATAACAATGTAATGGTAAGAGCTCACTAGAAGCTGAGAAACATGCTCCTAATAATTCCATACGATAAAAGTAGTTTATTAGCATCAAAGAGAGTTGATTGACGTAGTAGATAAGTAAACCAACATAGCAGATCCATTCACGTTTGACTCGATTAGTTCTCATCAAATTGATCGAATGTATAAGCTAGAGATTACATAATAGACCCCAGGTGTAAGTGGGAGATTGATAGAGTCAGTGGCATCCCTAGATGAATTTATGTAATTTGTTATATATATCTAACTTGATAGCCAATCTTGGTCAAAATAAAAGGTGTTTTCTTTCTATAATATACTTGATATAATGTTTATGTTAATTATATATTTAATTAAAAGTATATTAAACATAGAAAATCCATAAATGGTATGTTTTGGGATAGTAGTAACAATGTGTTGTAATCATGAGTGATTTATAAGTCAAAATAAACATACCATTTTAAATATTCATAGTCAAGATGTATTGAGACTAGATATCGATACACCGTTGAGACTTGAGTACGTAACACTTTCCAAATGTTGGGTAGTGTATTACTCATGATTATTAGGAACACCAAGAAGTTACGTACTGATATCTATTGGATAACTATGGAATGGCTCACTTGATAGTTTTCAGTTGATTAATATAACTAAGGTCAAATAAGGAATATCGATGTGATAATTTTTCCTAATTCCCTCAACTTGAGAATACCGTCGAGCTTCAATGTGGAAACTCCGCTTTGATTATAGTTAAATGATGGCACAACGTCCATCGAACAACTATAGTTGGTTCAAGTGGAAGCATTAGAAGTAAAACACTATTCAAGAGAGAATTTGTCTTCTTGGTTATATAGGGTTAGTATCGTGGAGTTAACTTAAGTCAACTTAAAGTCAAAGTCTTTGACCAGAGCAGTACGGTTAATAATAATTGTTGTTATTGAACTAAGGATTTTGTGTTCGCACATACAAATTTGAATGTGGGTAATGTTGAAATTATGACCAAAACCAAATTCAATAAGTTTGAATGTGATATAGTTTTAACGAAGAGAATTTGTGAAAATAATCATCAATACCAGGTACCACTTATAATAAGTAAAATTGGATTTTACCAAAAGATGTATAAGCGATAAATTCAGTCAAAATATGACACCGCTAGCTAAGATGACATGTGAAAGTTAATATTTAAATTATTTAATACTAATTCCTGACTGAATTTGTACCTTTCAGTCGCATAACAGTAATAATGAATTTTTTGAAAAATCATATGGCATAATTAATTTATAAAATGTTGTAAATTAATTACTATCTAAGAAATATTAATTATTTTTTAATTTAGTCGATTGGTAGTGGTTTGTAATTATTTGAATGCATTTATAAAAGTTATATATGCACGCATCGATATACGATATCAGTGTTTTAAACAGTTTTAAATAAAAGATAATTACATAAAGGGATTTTGGAAGTTTAATTTCATTTGATG
Organism: Allium cepa; assembly: GCA_030765085.1. Taxonomy (NCBI): domain Eukaryota; kingdom Viridiplantae; phylum Streptophyta; class Magnoliopsida; order Asparagales; family Amaryllidaceae; genus Allium; species Allium cepa. The sequence continues at coordinate 967,464,028 of CM060932.1, read as the reverse complement.
GTATGTAATTTTCAATCATACTACGTGAAGTGAGAGAGGAGTGGAGATAGTGATGATTAAGAGAATTGATTAGAGAAGTTTAAATTAAAGAATGGGAAATGTCTCATTCTTTTATTTAAAATAAATCCACTAATTCGTTTTCTACAGAAAATTCATTCTTTTCTTCATTTACTTTTTCTCCTTCTTTCCAAGCCATCGCTAAAATGATGATCTTCCCTTCCAAACCAGAAACAACTCTGAATCAAAAGAAAAGAAACATCAAATAAAATAAAACTTTCCTCTAGTTTAATGAGAGAGTTTTAAGAGAGAGAAATGGAAGGTTCTTTCTTTAAATAAGATAAAACGTCGCTCATTCATTTAAATAATTTGATTCACATTAAATGCATTCAATTAATAAGATTAATTAAGGCATATCTGTGACTCCCCACCCCGAGACCCACATTAACAAAGAGTATTATTGGGTAATACCATCTGCTAATGCAAAGAATAGGGCTGGATAGGAGCGATCATCTATAACCTTGTCTTAAATAACTATTTTTCTTTCTGGAGAAGAAGAGAAAGAAGTACGTACAGACAATTGTTTCTCTCCTTTCTCATTTTCTGGTTTTAGTTGGCTAATGGGCTTTTGGACTCAAACTAGAGAAAAACAAATTAGGCTTGTTAATTTATTTAACCCTAAACCATGATATACACAATTACACACTATGTATAAAAAATAATAATACATTTTTCTTTAATTTTTAACATAAACAATTTATGTAACATACTTACATAATAAATAAAATATTTTTCACCATATAAAAAGTAATTATATTTTTTAAAACATTTCTATTATTGAAATCCCTTATTTTACGAAAAGACATAATTTTACACAAATAAATGTATAAAACCTTATTTTTCCAAAAGTGGCACTTGGAGAATTTGGCTTTGAGCTGATGCTGACGAAGAGTATCCAAGACAATCCCCAATTAGTGAGCATGATCGGCTTCAGACTTAGAGTAGACAATGATGTCATCAATAAACACAAGGATGAACTTATCAAGATATTTCCAGAATACTCGATTCATAAGATCGACAAAGAAAGCAGGAGCGTTCGTCAAACCGAACGGCATAACGAGCCACTCAAAAGAACCATAACGAGTGCGGAAAGCCATGAGAGGAATGTTGTCCTCCGCAACTCTTAACTGATGAAAACCAGTGGCAAGGTCGAGCTGAGAAAAGACCTTAGCACCACTTAATTGATCGAACATATTGTCGATCCTAGGCAACGGATACTTATTCTTGATGCACAACAAGAATAGTTAGTTTTGATTGAAATTTATACAGCGTTTTCCATAGCCCTGCAGTCCTTCTATCGGTTAAACAATTAAAAATAATCTAAAAACGCCGTTTTTTTACCATAGCTAAATTTTTTTACGGGAAAGCCCAAATATTATTTTAGTGGCCGCTCTTTTGCCATTTGTCTATCCCTTCCCTAGAGCAAAATGAAATAACCTAAAATAATTTCTCCTCCCCTTCTTTTCATCTCTTCAAAGCAATATTCATCCTCAGCCTTCACCATATACATTCCTTTTCTTCTCGATTTCTCATTTTACATCCATCATCTAACCCTAAAATAGATTATATGTTAATTGGCAGAACTATCGCTTTTACTAAAACGATGGAGAGAATAACAACAATCATAGATCTGGTGACATGATGATCGATTTTAGGTGGTGGTGGTTGATTTGATGGTGGCTGCGACTGATATGGGAGGCTTCTGTAGATTTTGGGGTCCATCCTTGATTGTATATATCCCATGAAAGTTATCCTATCTTCTTTTCATTATGTGACTTTACTATGTAGTTTCATTTTTTACACTTTTTACTGTGCTTCATATTGGTTTTGAACTGAACTAAAACTCTATTGCAGTATGCTTGAGTAACCGCAGTAATTGTGTAACCGCGTTAGTGTCTAATCCCCAGAAATTTATACAATCCCTTTACATATTATGTATGGGTTATAGTGATGATAGTATATGGTCTGATGGATGTTTCACCTTGTTTTGATTGGTTGTTGACCTTGGGTTTAGGCTTTAGCTATTTGGTTTAACTGTTTAAATTTTTTTGGCAAACTACAGTAGTGTTTATGCTTTATAAATTATGCATGCATATGTAGTCTTAGTTTGGGAGTTGGAAAAACTTGTATTTGTGGATAGACTTGAATGAATAGACAACTGTTGCATCCTAATAACTGTAGTTAGTTAATTTTTGACATCCTAATGTATTTTTTGTACCATATTTTTTCTAGGTTATTAGCTCAAAAATGCTTGAATTCATGAAAGAACTTAGAAAGGTGAAGTGCTAGTTACATAAGTTAAGACATCTCTCAGAACTAATTCAATAGAGAGTTTACATGATGATTCCTTTCATGCAGGTGGTTACGGTTGGCGTGGTTGATGGTTCTGATCTTGTCAAAATATAAGAGCAGCTTGGTCGATCAGGTATATACTTCCCATTATTGTGTGATTTGCGTATGAAAATAAAAACGGCTGTCTTAAATATAAAAACCACACTATTATATGCAGGTATATATTAGAAATATCTGCGAGTTATGACATAGAAATAGAAATAATTCAAGTTGCATATAGCAATTGCCTGCCTCTTAATGGGCCTTTTAGTTAATTATATTGCATACTTATTAGTGTCACACTATATAATAAGATATGAAAGTATTATCATCCTTATATAATAATGGACTATTGTTTTTCAGTTTGATACCAAACCCTATGCCTTATCTAATAATCTCTTCTTTTGCTTTTACTTTAACAGACCAATGCAGTACTGGTCCATGGGCTAGCAAGTCTGTCAGTGAGATAAGCAGTATGTTTAATTATATTTAAGTTAATTTTTCTCATAAATTACCGATCTGCTATAGCGGTACCTCCCTAAACATTATAACTTAAAAGCTATATACAACCTTTTTTGAAGTAGAGCAAGCTACTGATCCATGGGGTATCTGTAGGGCAGTGGCATCTAGAGGTGATTCATGATATTTTGTGCACTAATCTGTTGTTTTTATCTCTTTTTTAAACTATTGAAATACATCATGCCTGAAAATAACTTGCAAGTTAATGATAGGAAATTTTTTGATAACACATTAACATTAAGGTTCCTAGATACACTTTGTTAATTGGTAGGACTACAGATTTTGTTGAAAAGGTCTACTTTAAATTTGAGGCGAAGAAACGCACGTGACAAAGATTTTTATTTAACTGAGTGTTGATCAACCTATCATAGTCAAAAGTCAGCCATTAATATTTAGTAATGTAAGTCGTACAAGGGTATGATCTTACTTGCATTATAACCATCATTTCTTAATCTTTCGTTCTCACCTTGCATGTTCTTTGGCCCAAGGTAGTTGTTAGTACATATTGAATGCGATAGTTTATGATATATATATATGTATGTATGTATGTATGTATATGTATATTCTTCGATAGATTTAACATTACCCTTACTTTCTCGACATATTGGTATTCAATTACTCATATGATTTTTTTATTTATTTTGCTCTAAGTTTATTTTATGACCGTATATTTTCCTATAGATGTAGACTGGGGTGTTGCTAATAAGGAGAAAATAGAACCGAATGAAGGTGGATCAATTAATATTAGCAGTGGTTTTGATTTAGTTGTTAGTTTCTTGAGCTGCTTAAAACATTGGTAAGCTTAAATCACCTATAGTATTATTATATAAATTACTCCCTTCATTTTAGTTTTTGTTTGGGATGTAATTCTTTTATTTTGTTCATTTTTCACATAAGGCTTTAACAAGTTTTATAGAAAGAATAGAACCTTAGCCTGTCCAATTACTCTTTGCTTCATATGGAAGAGTGCATACTATGATAAGGGTGCTTCTGATTCTTATATAACAAAAAATTTCTTATTTATAAAGATAGAATCAGAAATGACAAAAAAAGGAATATTAAAAGGATCCTTCTATAATCATCATCTTTTCCTTATCCATAAAACAACTACAAGAGTTATTGTTATGGTTTTTTTATCACTTTTCTATTGTTATTTTGAATATTCTAATATGCTAAGATTTAATTTTATGAACTCTTCGGGTATCTACCATAGAGGGTGTCTTAAATGTTGTTGAGTTACTCTAAGGTAAAATGGTTTGATCAATTGGATGGAGTACTTTATTTGACTGCAAATCCATAGGTTCATACAATCGTGTTAGAGTTTAACAAGCATGTTACCTGAAATTCCAAATGGCGATGCACAAGCTTTGGTTGCTTATTTGAATGTTCTTCACAAAGTTTGAATATTTCATATTCTTATTATCTAGTGTAGCATATACATATTTACAATATCTGAAATGTAAATTTGGTAATATTAATATCATACCTTTTCCTTCATGAAAATGTACTAGGTAAAAAACACTCTAGCACCCTCTATTATTGATTTATTAGGCTGCCGTCTTCATTCTTAAGGTAATTCACTTTTATTTTATGATCCAACAGTGAACCAATTGGGCTTTGTTCATGCTAAGGCATTCGTGGTCTTCAACATATATTTGGCAAACCTCTTGTCAATCTGAAATATATATAGGAACAACATCACAGTATTAAGAGACATTCATTCTTAACCTTGTTAAATTAGTTCAACAAAAATTGAAACCCAAACATATAACAAAGCAAGCTTCCGCATTCATTTGGTACTAACTTGGCAATACAAATCCTTTGATTAACCAGTGTCCATGTTAATTTACACAGGTTCCTCGTAACCTGTTTAAATGGAGTAAAGGAATGGGTTATGCTGATCATTATGAGCGAGCCGTTATTAATAGTATTTTAAGGATTCAAAGAGGAGCTGAGCCTGGTATTATAATCTACATGCTTCCACAAGGACTTGGAATGTCCAAGGCTCGTAGTAAACATGGATGGGGAACACGGTTCGATTCATTTTGGTGTTGTTAGTGTTGAATTTGGATGATTCAAATATTCATTAAAAGGGAAAGAAATTAATTAATTGATTCAATCAAATCAATTAATTTAGTTGATATATGGAAGGATATTTTAAGAAAACTAATTAATTAGTAAATCAATTAATTAGTCTGCTATATGAAGAAATAAATTATTAGGCATGGAGAATAAAGGAAAGATATGGAAACGAAGATTACGCCATCTATTTATACTAAAATCAAATCACGCAAATTGGAAAGATATCCGCATAATCAGGAAATTGATTTGCTTAATCTCCAAACAACCCTTCATTATCAAGTCTATATAAATGAAGGAACTTTATCTTCATATGAACAAGCAAGTGTAGCATCCACCATTATTCTTTCCTCTCTTTTTTGTACTCTTTTCTTTAGTGAAATAAAAAGTTGTTGGGTCTCCGTGGACGTAGGATATTCATATCCGAACCACGTTAAATCTTCTGTCTTCTATTTCTATTATTTTTCTGTGAGACTGCATAATTCTTTTTAAGTGTCATTGGTATCTAAATAGGCAATACTAGATCCTGAACTAATAACCGCTTCCGCTCAAATTAAATAAAATAAAATTTCACTACAGTATGGTATCAGAGCTAGTGTTATTGTTCCTGTTTGGATATTAATGGCTACTTCTAGTAAGTCTGTTGGCAGATCTGGTGTCAATTATGGAGTAACACGTTTTGATGGAAAATGATATTTTGGTACTTAGAAGATGAAGATGGAGGCTGTATTGAAGAAGGAGAAGACTTACAAGGTTGTTTCTGCGCCTGAGAAATTGAAAGGTATTGATGCAGCTGATTTGGAAGAGATGGAAGATGAAGCTCTTACAACAATTCAGTTGAGCCTTTCAGATGAAGTTCTTAGAGAATTCTCTCAGAAGAAGACGGCGAAAGAACTATGGGATGCATTATCGGATGCATATCAAGACAAGTCTCTCACTAATCGGATTATTCTTCAGCAACAACTTTATTCGTTCAAGATGAAGCCTGGAGCTGATCTCATGGAGCATGTAGATGCTTTGATGACTTTGATTATGAACCTGAAGGCAGCGGAAGTTGATATTACCGATGAGGCTCAAGCTGTGATCCTCTTATGTTCCTTGCCTAAGGAGTATACTGCTTTTGTTAATTCCATGATTTATGGCCGCAGTAAAATTAGCATGTCTGATGTAAAGGCTGGTCTTCATAATGAAGTATTAAGAGGTAGATTGGCGAGCACTAGCTTGGATAGTGATACTGAAGGCTTATCTGTTCAAAGAGGTAGAGGCCAAAGCAGGTCGAAGAAAGGTGGAGGACGGAATTATTCACGGTCTCAGTCTAGGGGGCCTAAGAATTTGACTTGCCATTATTGTAAGAAACCAGAGCACTTCATAGCACAATGTCCCAAGCTTGAAGGTAGAAGAAAAGATCCAAAGCAAGCCTCAGCTTCTACAGCAGAGAAATCAGATACAGAAAGTGACACCGATGTATTTACAGCTTCTGGCTCTTCTGGGAAGAGCAACTTATGACTGATTGATTCTGGCGCATCCTATCACATAACACCTGATAGGAACTGCTTTTCCACTTACCGTGAAATTGATGGAGGAGAAGTTCTGATGGGCAATGATCCTTCTTGCCGTATGGTGGGTGCTGGTAGCGTGATGATTAGGATGTTTGATGGTGTTATTCGTACGATCACCGATGTTAGACATGTACCTGATTTGAGGAGGAGCTTGATTTCTGTTGGGGCGTTAAGTAGACTTGGCTTGAAGATTGTAATGGAAGGAGAGAAAATGAAGATATCGAAGGGTTCCATGATTGTTATGAGAGGTGTGAGGGCAGGAAATCTTTATCTACTAAAGGGCACTACTGTAATTGGTGAATCAGCTTCTGTTACATCTGTTGATTCGGATTCTTCCAGATTATGGCACTTACGGATGGGTCACATCGGTGAGCGCAGCATGGATGAGTTGAGAAAACGAGGATTGATTGATGGAGTTCATCATTCAAAACTTGGTTTTTGTGAATGATGTGTTCTTGGAAAGCAGACGAAGATTTCTTTTGGTACAGGACAGCATAAAGCAAAAACTATCTTGGTGTATGTCCATACAGATGTCTGGGGTCCCTCCCCTTGTCCGTCTTTAGGTGAAGCCAGATATTTTGTTTCATTTATAGATGATTTCTCTCGTAAAGTATGGATATACTTTCTTCAGTCAAAGAGTGAAACCTTTGCCAAGTTTCGGAAATGGAAATCTATGGTTGAGAAGCAGTCAGGGAAGAAATTGAAAGTTCTCCGTTCAGGTAATGGCGGTGAATTTGTATCACCGGAATTCATCGATTATTGTGAGTCTGAAGGCATTAAGAGGCATTACACCACACCAGGCGACCCTCACTCTAATGGAGTTGCAGAAAGGATGAATCGGACATTATTGGAGAGAACAAGATGCCTTAGACTGACTGATAAATTGAAGAAGGGATTTTGGGCTGAAGCTTTATCTATGGCGGCTTTCCTCGTCAACCGCACACCTTCCACTGCCATAGATATGAAGATCCCTGAAGAAGTATGGAAAGGAAGCCTGTCAGCTATTCATTTCTCAGAGTGTTTGGTTGCCCAGCTTATGTGCATGAGAGCAAAGGGAAGCTGGAACCTAGAGCTCGCAAGTGTATTTTTCTAGGTTACAGGAGAGGAGTGAAAGGATATAGGTTGTGGTGTCCTATTAGCAAGAAGATCGTTATGAGCAGGCATGTGACTTTTGATGAGAAGGCTATGTTGAAGGTGGAGCCTTCCTCATCGGATGACAATGAGAGGACATGTGAAGAATACCAGACACAAAGCAAGTCATCTGTTGATTCTTTCCATAAACGTTCAAATGGTGTTTCCGATGACACCGTGGTCGATGAGGATAATATCGATGTTGGTACAGAGGATCAAACTCAAGGTGGAGCTCATTCGGAACCTAGGCCTGTCAGACAAAGAAGAAAGCCTAAGTGGCTTGATGAGTTTGTTGGATTGAGCATCGAAGATATTAACTTCGATGATATGGCAACATATGCTTTGAATGTTGTCCATGATGAGCCCTGTGAATATAGAGAAGCTATTGCATTAGTTAACGGTTCCAGTTGGTTAGTTTCTATGGAGGAGGAGATTGAATCATTGCAGAGAAATCATACTTGGGATTTGGTGCCTCTTCCCACGGACAAGAAGCTATTGGATGCAAGTGGATCTATAAAGTGAAAGACGGTGAAAATGGTAATCTCAGATACAAGGCAAGGTTAGTCGCAAAGGGGTATGTTCAGAAGAAAGGGGTAGAGTATCATGATATCTTTTCTCCAGTGGTTAGGCATACTTCTATTCGTATTCTTTTGGCATTGGTTGCTTATTATGATATGGAATTAGAGCAACTAGATTTCAAAACTGCATTCTTGCATGGTGATATGGATGAGGAGATTTATTTAAAGCAGCCGGAAGGGTTCATTGACAGTAGCAGGCCAGACTATGTTTGCAAACTCAACAAATCTCTATTGGACTGAAGCAGTCTCCTAGACTATGGTATAAGAGGTTTGATAAGTTTATGCTTTCACAGGGATACTCCAGAAGTTTCAAAGACCAGTGTGTTTATTTCAGGAGATGTGATGGTGATATGATTTATTTGTTGTTTTATGTTGATGATATGCTGATTGCATCTCGGAGTATGGTCAAAATTAAGGAGTTGAAATCGGAGCTCAGTAGAGAGTTTGACATGAAGGATTTGGGAAAGGCACAAAGAATATTGGGTATGGAGATAAGCAGGGATAGGAAGCGGAGAGAGTTAAGGCTCACTCAAGCTCAGTACATCGAGAAGGTCCTCGCTCGATTTGGAATGGAGAAAGCTAAACCGGTTGGCACTCCATTAGGCTCTCATTTTAAGTTGTCAAAAGACTTATCTCCATCATCGGAAGAAGACAAAAGGTATATGGCTGATATACCTTATTCTAGTGCTGTTGGTAGTCTTATGTATGCGATGGTGTGCACAAGACCAGATTTGGCCCATGCAGTGGGTGTTGTGAGTCGATATATGTCTAACCCAGGCAAAGAGCATTGGCAAGCTGTGAAGTGGATTCTTAGATATCTTCGAGGGACTTCTTCGGCGGGCTTGTTATATGGTAGAGTGGATGGTGACATCTTTCGTAGAGGATACCGTGATTCTGATTATGCTGGGGATAGAGATGCTAGGAAGTCAGTGTCGGGCTATGTTTTTCCACTTGGCATAGGCTCGATTTCATGGAGATCAAAGCTGCAATCCATCGTAGCTTTATCGACTACCGAAGCAGAGTTGATATCGATTGTAGAAGCAACAAAGGAAGGATTGTACTTACTTCAGTTGTTGGATGATCTTTCAATGGTGCAGCGGATAGTAGAGCTATTTTCAGACCGTCAGAGTGCGATTCATCTTATAGAAAATCAAGCTTATAGTTCACGGACGAAGCACATTGATGTTAGAGGTTTCTTTCTTATGCTTGAGGAAGAACGAAGAAAGATCAAATTGTTGAAGGTGAGTACTTTGGATAATCCTTCAGATATGATGACAAAGTCACTTCCTAAGGACAAGTTTGAGTATTGCTCAAACTTGATCAGTTTGATACATGTTACTTGAGCGCCATGGGGCGCTAGACCCAACAACTTATATGTCGATAATTTGATGATAAGGTGATGAAGAGAGATTGTTATATTTGAATCAAGGTGAAGTGTTGAATTTGGATGATTCAAATATTCATTAAAAGGAAAATAAATTAATTAATTGATTCAATCAAATCAATTAATTTAGCTGATATATGGAAGGATATTTTAAGGAAACTAATTAATTAGTAAATCAATTAATTAGTCTGTTATATGAAGAAATAAATTATTAGGCATGGAGAATAAAGGAAAGATATGGAAATGAAGATTACGCCATCTATTTATACTAAAATCAAATCACGCAAATTGGAAAGATATCTGCGTAATCAGGAAATTGATTTGCTTAATCTCCAAGCAATCCTTCATTATCAAGTCTATATAAATGAAGGAACTTTATCTTCATATGAACAAGCAAGTGTAGCATCCACCATTATTCTTTCCTCCCTTTTTTGTACTCTTTTCTTTAGTGAAATAAAAAGTTGTTGGGTCTCCGTGGACGTAGGATATTCATATCCGAACCACGTTAAATCTTCTGTCTTCTATTTCTGTTATTTTTCTATGAGACTGCATAATTCTTTTTAAGTGTCATTGGTATCTAAATAGGCAATACTAGATCTTGAACAAATAACTGCTTCCGCTCAAATTAAATAAAATAAAATTTCACTACAGTTAGGTAATACTGTTATTCATTACTTCCATTAGAAATTTTACAGTTTGTATATGACATTTTCTGTATTAGCAATGGTTTACATGTTGATATAGTTCTCTATCTAAATCATAAATCATTTGGGTAATTTTTTTCTATAGAGACCATCTTATGATGAGGGATTTCAAGATGTAGCAGCATTATTCGGGTACATGTATAGTTTTTGCCACCGCTTTCACAAAAATACCCAAGTTAAATAGGATAACTCTTATTCACATCAATAAAGATTTCAGAGATGGAACCAGAAAAAAACTTCAAACTGATATATAAAATACGAACATCTCCATAATTCATCTATTATGAAGACTTGAAATGTTAAATTTTTAAATACTCAGTAAATATTCTGAGCTAAATAAAGAAAAATTTCATTTTTTTTCCAATAGAAATTTGGAGATCAATGGATTCAAAAGTGCTTGTACAAGATTGCTTGGGCTGGAAAAATCAAATGTTTTGCTGGAATAGTTGATCCATATGAGCACCATTGAATAATGAGGTACAATAATTTATGAATCAGCCGAGATTTTTATTTCAAATAATATTGAATTATGTGAACATGCTTCCTACTGACATTTCAAATAATATTGCAAGCACATGAACTATACTTGCCACTACCACTAATCTATAAAAGGATAAAGTATAGATTTTGAGAAAACGAAATGGTTTTGATGGATTGAGCATTGCTTATTATAGAGTATATTACATAAACATGTATTGCCTCGGTAATAGCCAAGTGTCATTAAAAAATTTCTTGCTAAAAATTCAAGTTTAATTTTAAAATTAGCTAGAAACTGAGGATAATGACCATTGGCATTCAAGATGGTATACACAATTTAGTTTAGTGTTTGTATGATGAGTCCAATTTATAATCTCAGATTATGGTGTATAACGCAAACTACGAAATAAAATGAAATAAGAGAGAAAAATTAATTTCTAAATTTAGTTGTAACGTTAAAACATCAAAATCAGTTTCAAATTATGTAGAAACCTTAAAAATAAATCAAAGACGTGTGTTTTTCTTTTGTTGGGTTTACTTGAGTGAATTTAATAAAGTATGAATTTAATAAAGTAAGTAGTGTCAACTTAGTGGCTACACTTCAAAATAGTTATGTGATATTAAGAATCAACCAAGAAAATATACCATAATTATTTGCAAGAGCTTAGGCTTAATTAATTTTCTCTAATGGATCATTGTTTCCGTGCTAACCTAAAACTTAGCGTATGTCACTTTCATACTGCTCAAAAAAGTTTTGTAATATCTGAAAAAATAGATATAAAAAAAATTCAAGAAGAAAAAAAAAACGAAAAAGGGAAAACTGAAGAAGCAGATTAAAGAAACCGAGTACTTGTTTCTAACAAAAATTCAATACTACTCTTGAGGATGTGAGTTACGTCTTAGCAGTCTTAGTAGTATGATTCTCTTTGTCTATTAGTTTTGTGATGCAATTATGCAACGTTGGAAGACCCAAAATAATTATTTCATTGCATGTGCAATGTACCATATATGGAAAAAAATTATTTGATACGATTTTGAGTAGTGATGTTAATTCTACTTTCTTTGCCATCACGGCATTTTAAATCAATTGCGTTAGAGGCTGATCATTTTCTTAATGATCTGCAAAGAAGTCTCTTCATCCAAAGGGATAAACTGACAGCGTGAGGTTGATTCTAGGCTACTGGTTTGAAATTCAGTTTTATTCCTTTGATATAATTACTGATAAAACATCAACAATATATTTCTAATTTTTATACTGCCTTGGTAAGTATATTTTTTACTTGCATTTAAAAGCTAACATATATATGCAACAAAATTATATGTCCATCTGTAAGGCTTAGCTGCTGTCTTGCCAAATCTAAGATAATCTGCAATTATGCATACACGATTAACATGTTTGAAACATTATTTGGTTTTGTAAAGAATTTACTGTGAAATTCCACACATTACCACATTGGCATAATTGCACACATTATGTACCTGGTATCAGGTAGCGAGTGCTTTCATAATAATGTTGTTATGTTGCAACTTATGTATTCATAATTTATACTACTTTTTCTTCCATTCAATTTCCTTAGTTTTGAGCTCAATGCTTGTAACATCCGGGATCAACACAATATTTTGATTCAAAATCTGCCATGGGACAATTATGTGGCTTCTAATTCCTCTTTGTCTAAAAACCCATTCAAAAAATAATATTTCTCAAATATATCAGGTCTTTTCTGCAACTTCTACATAATATTGAATTAGTTACCTGTAGTTATATAGTTAGCATATGAAATGACTATAGTTTGAAATGAACAGTTAATGAACAGGCTTATGAAATGAATTAGAGGTAGCATCCACCTGTATGATATTTGTATACTGATAACAAAATTCATTTGGTTAGGATCAAACTGTTGTTGATGGTCTTAGAGCAAGTACTGCTGATAGAACATATGATTTACACTTGTTGCCTTGTCTTGCTTATATTCTTCCTACATTATAGTGCTAAAATATTGTGGCAATTTTGTTTGATTTTGTTCTGAATGTAGGAAAGGCCACTATGAAGTTTGGTTCAAAGAATAAAAAGCAAGAAGCTGATGATTTTCCGTAAGTAAAAGCTTCCTTTCTTAACTCAATGCCATGAAACTTTGTTTAATGACATTGTACATGTATTATTACACTTTTAAACATATTAATTATTGCCACTTCATCCGGTGGACTGCACCCTTAAGTTGTATCATTATCATCCGACACCATGTACATCATCTATCATATTTTAGCAATCAAAATAACCCATCGTTGATTTTCATATGTAACCTAAGATTATTCTATGCTTGCTATTTGTAATATTAGGTACGTATTAATCAATCGCCTAATGAAATAGTGTGATGAATATTTAGTATTTGCATTATGAATTCAATTTAACTTTCTGTACACTTTTTTGATGAACTGATTCTCAAGCATTACTTTTGCTTTATAGGTAGATAAATGACTGTGATGCAAAAAAGGTTGCAACGAGTTATGGATCAAACTATTTTTGCTGCTAGAACTACTTTTTGGTTTTAACGTACGTACTACTTGCTTTGTTTTGCTATTGCTACTTGTTCTATATTTTGTTTTTGAACTATTGATGACAAACTATTTATATTTGGTGTAAGAATATTGTGTATTTTGATTATGAAATTTCTTATGTTGGTTATCAAATATGTGTCTAAATTGAGGTATTGATATAATATGTTGATTTTGAAATGTGATATTGATATAATACGCTCATTTAGACGTGTGGTATATATATGCACATTATGGTGGATGTTTGCAGAAATGCAACTAAAACATTCCCAACGTTTTTAAAACGCTGTTATAACATTCCATGACATTTTTTAAACGCAGTTAAAACATTCAACAGCTTTTTTAAAAGCAGTTAAAACATTCCACGACGTTTTTAAAACGCAGTTGAAAGTTTTAACAGTGTTTTTAAAACTCTATTGAAAGTTTGAACAGCGTTTTTAAAAATTCGTTAAATTGTATCTAAAAACATAAAGCACGATCTATTGCAACAACGAAACGCTGTAAATAAGTATCACAGAATTGAAAAAACGCTATAAAATCTTATCTTAGCACGAAACAAACGCTAGTAAAGATCTATAACTGCACCCAACCAAACGCTGTTAAAAGATTTCATAATACTAGGCAAACACTATTAAAAAGGATATTTAACAGCGTTTATTTCTTATCATTGTATATCCTAACATATAACTGCATGCCGATATACAACATACGCAAAAACACTGTTAAAAGCTTTTACAGCTTTTTTAAAACACTGTTAAAAGTCTTGTTTGTTGTAGTGATGGTTACCTCGTTAAGCTTGCGATAATCGATGCAAAGCCTAAGAGTACCATCAACCTTCTTCACGAAGATGATAACGTCACCCCACGGTGAAGAACTAGACCAGATAAATCTCTTAGCTTCAAGCTATAAAAGCAGCTTCCTGAGTTCCACATTTTTCTTGGTAGACATCCTAGTGGGAGGACGACTAACTGGTTGTGCATTGATTTTACAACAAAGTTTTCAGGTGTCAAACGAAAGAGTTTCGCTATGAAATTTTGCACACTTATACTACAACACATGGACTATCAACTGAAGAAAACCCAACAGCATTATGTTGTTGAAATTGAAAGATATTAGCATGCAAAGAGACAAACCAAAATAGTTTTCACAGAAACGAAAATATCAATAGAAAATCAAATATTGAAGCTATTTTACAATAATTTTTGGCATTTTAAATCTTTTGCTTCAACTAGCATTATGTGAGCAGCAACTCACCTTGTATTTGAAGATCAAAACGACTCGTGAATAGCGGATCACGGTCGCAAACAATCGAACTAGGAACACCGTGAAGTCTCACGATTTCCTTGATATATGCGATCACCTTATGAGAATTGAACTCTTTTGAATTCTATCTTTAAGATTTGAGTTGCCTACACTGGCGTTAATTGAGATTTTCCTTTTTGGTGTTTATTTGGGATTTATATTATCCTATTTAGAGATATATATTGCCTTTATGGCGTATTCTAAGATGGTGATTTCTTTGGAAACGTGTACAGGTGATTTCCAAGCTACACATTGATTTTGCATTAAAGTTTTCAGGTATCAAACGAAAGAGTTTTGCTATGAAATTTTGTAAACTTTTACTACAACACATGGACTATCAACTAAAGAAAATCCAGCGACATTACATTGCCGAAATTGGAAGATATTAGCATGCAAAGAGACAAACCAAAACGGTTTTCACAAAAACGAAAATATCAACAGAAAATCAAATATTAAAGCTATTTTACAACAATTTTTGGCATTTTGAAGCATTTAAATGCCAATTTATTTTAAAAATTATTTCAAAATTGTTTGGAAAAATTCGTGCTCGATATCAAAGAAATCACTCAAAATCACAATTCAAAATCAATTCAAATTCATCAAAACTTGGCTAGCCTATTGATAGGCATCATAGCCCTCCAAAAATTTTAGAAATGTCACAAAAACACGAAGTAAAAGTCAAAACTCGAACGGAAAAAGAACATAAAATGCATAGGCAAAATAATACCCAGGTCTGAAATCTTCTCTGTGTTCAACTTTCGGACATGAAATTGGTGGCCAAACGACCTCTGATTGAACTAGAAATTGATGTTACATGGTAGAAAACTTCATCTTTCAAACAAAAAAGGAATCATTTCCTACCGGAAATGAGAAAGTTACGTTGTCTCAAACATGTATTCAGGCCATGTTTGCAACAGTTCAAAAACGAAAATGTGCCCAGGCCTGAAAACCATCTTGGGTCCAACTTATAGGCCTGAAATAGAGGAACAAACGATCTTATGTTATCTAAAATAAAATTTGATTTTATTAAAACAACTAAATTGGATTTAGTATTAGACATTAGACTTCATAGGCCCACTATGATTCAAATAGGGAATTTTTTTGAAAATCACCTATTTAACCCGCTTCTAACTAGCCTGGTTCCAACATATGAGTCATTCACATCAGATTATTGTCTAAGCGAAGGTTTTTTGCATTTCTTATTATATTATTGGGTACTTTTAAATTAGTAGATTAACAAAGGTTGGTGTGACTACACATGGTAACTGATTAGTACAAACGAGCAAGTGGCTTATAGATTAGCTATTCTATTATAGCTTTAATATATATATATATATGTGTGTGTGTGTGTGTGTGTGTGTGTGTGTATGTATGTTATGCAATGCTTGTAGTAGTCAACCTCATTTATGTTATTAAATGCAACTTATTCAATACCCGTCAGTTATGTACTTAAGCGACGTTGTCTCTTTATTTTATGTATAGTCATTTGGAAGATTCTGTGCTATGGTATTTTAGGGTTTACTTATGAGTACTTTAATTTGGTCATACTGTCATCTCACATGTTTTATATTATGTTATATTACATTTTATCTGTGCATTATGAGATATACTGTAGGTTATTGGATTATTAGTTAAAATTAAAAACGGGCTTTATGGGTTAGGTGCTTAGAAGCATAACAGACCGTTTAAAAGCACCAAAAAAGAAGCGGTGTTCTAGCTTTGTTTATATATATATATATATATAGTCAATGTGGAGTGTTAAAATGTGACATAAATATTTGTTAAAGGTATAAATTGGCTCATTAGTTATGATTTGATACAAATTCACTGCATCAAAGAAAAATTAATTTGGAAGATGAATGTAACTATTTAATTCCTTAATCAAATGATCAATAAAGCTATGATATCATGTGTATGTATATTTGAAGAAATTGAATATTGAAAAATATATGCATTTCCAATCAATAGCCAGTTAATGTGGCATTGATTTCTTAACATAAATCAGTTTCTTCAACCTAGGTATGATTCTTTATATAAATGCAGTCAGTCATCAGAGACTGACGTCCTCTCAAGTTTCAGTTCTTTATTCACGTATTAAGTCTCCATTAAAACTGATATATCAATCTCTTGTATTCCTCTCTATAATTATTAAAAAATTCCTCTTCTTCAAAATGGATATACTTATCACGTCATTGGTGAAACCATTATAAATCTCTATGTCATATTTACTTTATGTCAAGTTATTGTTTACTTGTGTATTGTTGAATTAAGTTCGATTATTCGACTTGTCTATTTTCTTACACCTACAATGGATTCTACATAGGATTCTATTGATATGTGGGACAAATTTATATTATAGAGAATTTTTTCCTAACACTACATACATCTGATTGGATCAACTCTTGTTATGTCGAGCTCTTATTGGGGACTCCTTTTGAAAACTCTTTCTTGCTTGTTTTCCTAGAAGACATCTTTTGCAAAGATGATTTGGATGTTCAATGGTTGGTAATCATTTTACCATCCTTTCCTTACTCAACACTTTTAAGCCATTTAAATTCTAGTGTCCAAGTCTCATAAGCCATGACCGAGATGATTTTTTTAAAAGGCACTTCAACCAAAATTGGATGTTATATCAGATATTCTAAAAAATCATTTTATTCTATGTCATAGGTAGTTTGGCAAGCAATCTTCCATTTTTATCTTTCATTGTCTAACTTTTCTTTTTTAGCGCTTCTCATAATTTTTCTCCTGTAATTTTCTTAATCTAAAGATGTTGCTTTTCATGTCCGGTGCATAAAAGACATTAGAAATAGACTGATGGCTTCCATCTTACAGTCAAATTATAATAATATATTTCCTTTTCAATGACTTTTGTAGAGCCACAAAATTGTAATATCAACACCAAAAGATTCATCAACTTCCACAAATAGATTTCTCTTTCAGAAAATGTGTCCACTTGAGCCAGAATCGAGTTACCATTTATTATTCTCCTCTAGATTACCTTTGCTCGAGTAGTAAAACAACGTCTTCATTTCTTTAGTGGTATTAATCTTTATCAAATTAATTATCTCCTCCAAACTACTTCCACATTCTAATGAATAATAACCAAATAGGTGACAATTATAACATTTAAATTTTGATTTTTTTATATCTTGAGTGGTTTGGTTAATGATATTCGTTTCTATTTTGCCTACGACCTCTTCTACGATTGAAGTTTTGACTAGTTTTAGTATTATTCAATGAGTTTCTAATGCATTGTCCACCTCCTCCCTGATCTTGACCTTGACTTTGGCTTTGAACATGAAATTCTTCACGTCCTCAGATTCTTTGTTGTGTGTCATGATTTATTTCGTTCTCTTTCAAAGGTAACTTTACTCTTAAAGCTAGTTCTATCGGTATTTGGAATATTTTCATCAATCTCTCCTCATGAGCTTGTAGTCATCTGGAAAATTCATCTACAATCGTGATGTTTAAATCCATGTACTCTTGAATGACAACAGCGACACAATTGACATTTGAATCCAAAAATATAAAAAAATTCCCGACAATCTGATTATCTTTTATATCCTCTTCATGTATGTTCATTTCTCATGCTTGGTTGGAGACGCTTGCATCACAACCTTCTCGAACATCTTATCATCCAAATTTTAAGGGATGAGTGTGAGCGCTTTTTTATGTTTCTTCTTAGCAGTTGAAACATCTTCGTTAAAAACTTTCTCTATTTGGTTCACATACTTCATAAGCTCTAAGTAAAGCACTAAATCGTTATGGACTATATATCATAATCATCCTTGGTTGGTAACGGACATGAAATGATGTTCTGTTCGACATATTTCTACAAGATTTTATTTAAAAAATAGGTGGCTCTACTACTAATTTGTTAGAAAAAGGATAATGTATATCATTCGAAACCTTATTATAGAAGTAAAGACTAGAATAATTTATTTAATATAGTGCCGCTGGCACCCGAAAAAATGCTTGTGGCTCTCAACATTAAAGGTCATCTTATAAAGTTTGGTTTCCTACTTCCTAACACCAATTATATTTTATTTTAGCTAATTCGAAACTCAAATATTTCAAAACACAAAATTTACTCCTCCTATTTCCTAAACCAAATACTATTATTTTCAAGTGTAATAAAAATCATATAACATACATAAAATATCAAAAATAAAATATATTTTTCCAATCGTATTTTGGATGATGAAATTTTAAATAAATGCTTACTTGATTGGTTAGAAAATGGTTTATTGAATCAACTTGCATGCCTTTTGAAGCATTTGATCGATCGTCATCTTCTATTTTTCCACTACTAAACACTTTTTATTCAGAATGACAAGTGCATTGTCAATTTTATTGTGATTGGTATCCTCCATCTAATAAACAAAAACAAGGAAAAAAATAAGGGAAAAAATAGCATAAGTGTTGTTTGATAAAAAATTACAGTTCAACACCTTACATTGAGATTTACATTTACAGTATTATCAAACTTTATATCCTTCGAATTCATATTAGTAGCAGGATCCTTAAATTCATCCTAAAATAACAATAAAACACCTTAAACAATAAATCTAATATTTATACGAAGAATAAAAATAGATTTTAAGAAATAAAAGTAAAATAATCTCTTTGTATTCATCAAAATTTGGATCATCCGCTAAATCTTCATTTGGCCTCATTTATTAGCCAAAATATATTTTAATGGCCATAAGAATATGAAAAAAAATTAATATTTAATAAATATTTGATGGTAGCCAAAAGTATTTTTCTGGATGCCAATAGCAGCACACGTTATTTATTTTCTTATTACTTCAACTCAACTTTCTTTCTACAACAAATCAAAAGACCGTATATTTTTAGTACTTTAAACATATGTAAAAATAGATATCACATTCTATCCAGACATATTTTCTTCTTAATGAACAAGTGAAAGAATTTGAGCAAAAATGTATTTTATTGACTTGCAGAAATCTGATACAAAGTTGTTGTAATTTTCAATTCTGGCATTCATTACATTTTACACTGCAATTATTGTACACTATATTTATAAGACAAGTAGCAATATATTGTAATGGGCTGAAGATTGGCCCGTTTCATGTTTACCGCTTCAGTTGATGATAATAGACTTAGTCTTCATATTCATTTTGTTACTCATTTCATTTGCCTGCCTCAAACCCGAGTCTAGGGTTAGGGTTTGCAAAGGGAAAATCCCAATTATAACCGACTGTGATTCTCTTTCAAAATTTCTTCAAGTCAATTACAATTTCACTTTGATTCCTGCTTTAAACCATCTTTAGACTTCATTGTCTTCTTATCGGAGTTGAAACACACCACTGTATTTGAGTTTGTCGAAACTTTAATGAAATCTGAAAAGTCTTCTCACTGCATCTGGCTCTCTTGCTTCTTAACTTGGCATAAGTGAGATGGCTTCAGTTGCTTTTCATCTCGACATGAGTAGATCCATCTTCATTTTGATGATGATCATCAACATCACTAACTTTGAGCTTTTGCTTGAATAGAAAAAAGTTTTTCTTTATAGAGGTTTGGTTAGTATGTCTGCAATCTGGTAAGTTGCAGTATATGTTTACATTCAAATTTTTATCTACGACTTATTCTCTCACAAAGTAAAGCTCTAACTCTCCATATGTTTGATTCATGAATGCAAATTGGATTGGCACTGTGTAAAACTGTACTGAGATTGTCACACCATATTGTAGCTTGTTGTTTGTCTTAACCTTAAGTTGGCTCAATAATGAGTTAATTCACTTTATTTTAGCAGTTGTATTTACAACACTTTGGTATTTAGCTTCAGCACTAGATCTAGATATGGTTGGCTATTTTTTAGAAGACTACGAAATTGGATTTTGCCTGGGAATATATAATATCCTGTGGTAGATCTTTTATCATCAGATCAGTATCCCAATCTACATCTTCATATCCATTGATGCTGATGTTTTTTCACGTCTCTAAGATTAATACATGTTTCATTGTTCCTTTTAAGCATCATAAAATTCTTTTGACAGCCTTCTAATGTTCATCAAATGGATTTTGCATAAATTAACTAACTTTATTTACAAAGAATGAGATTTTAGGTCTGGTAATTGTTGCATACTGTAATGCTCCCACTATACTTCTATACTGCTTGTCATTTGATATTGCTTCATCTTTGATTTTTGTAGATGTAAATTACTTGTCATGGGAGTAGACATTGCATTTGCCTTGTACATTTTAGCTCTAACTAAACTTTCTTAAATATATTTCTCTTGACTTAAATGAATTTTTTTGCTCAATATTCTTCTAACTTCAATTCCCAAAAAGTAATTCAAGCATCTTGGATCTTTGATTGAGAATTCTTTATTTAGATGTTGAATGAGTTTCCTAATTTCTACTTCACTGCTGCTTGTAATAATAAAATCATCAATATATATATATATATATATATATATATATATATATATATATATATATATGAGCATATAAGTAAATGCAAGCTTACTAGATTTCGTAAATAAAGAGTTTTCAGATATAGTTGGAGTGTAGGCAAGACTGATTAATGTTGAATTCAGTTTTTTAAACCAAACTCTAGGTGCTTGCTTGAACCCATAAATTGCTTTGTTTAATTTGCACATGTGCTTTTGATTTCCCTTTTACTTGAATCCTTGAGGCTGCTTTATATAGACTTCTTCCTGCAAAACACCATTTAAAAATGCATTATTTGTGTCTAATTGTTTGATGCTTCAATCTTTATGCAAGGTAATGATGAGCATTATTCTAATAGTAAAAGGTTTCATAACAAGTGAAAATGTCTCATTAAAATCAAATGGATAACCTTTTGCTACTAGTCTTGCCTTGAACTTAGAAATTGAACTATCTGAGTTTTCCTTTATTCTATATGTCCATTTGCATCCAACAACATTTTTATTGCTTGGCAATGATACTAAAGTCCAGATCTTATTTCGTACTAAAGAACCATATCTTCTTTCATTATTGTTCACCATTTTTCATTTTGTACAACTTCAAAATAAGTGTCTGGTTCTATAGTTTTCAGGTCAACATTGTAGAGTTTTGGCTTGAATATTCCACTCTTTGCCCTTGTTATCATATGATGTCCGGTTGTTGTAGGTTACTGATCTCTATTGGTATTTGTGACTTCTTGATTATTAGATGATTGGGAATCATCTAATAAATGATGACTGGCTGGTTGTAAATTAATGTCATATTGTGATGCTGAAATGGGAGTGTCTAATTTTGATTTCCCGTGACTTGCGTCATTCTTGAGCATTGTGTGTTGTGAGCTGGAACTTTCTTCACTTGAAGATATATTTTGAGCATTTTGTTTATCCTTTGTCTGATGTTGCGCAATTATCTCAGGCTGCTTAGGTATTTCTAGTATGGAAATTCTTGGATTGCATACCTTTTATGATGTTTTAATGCCTGATTTACTAAATGGAAACACATTTTCATCAAAAACCACATGTCTTGGTATAAAGATTCTTTCATTGCCATCTAAACATCTATATCCCTTTTTTGTTAGTGGCATAACCCAAGAAAGTACAAGCAGATGGTTTAAATTTGATTTGTGTGCATTATAGGGTCTTAAATAGGGTAAACATAGACACCCAAAAACTCATGGACTCTGATAATCTGGTCTGATTTTATATAACACTTCCATTGGACTTTTGAACTCTAGAGCTTTTATTAGTAACCTATTTACAAGTACGCCGTTGTAAAAAAACATCAAGACAAAACTTAAGTGGCAGTGATGCTTGAACAAGTAAAGTAATCCCAGTTTCAACTATTTGTCTATGTTTTCTCTTAACCAGTCCATTTTGTTCTGATGTGTATGGACAAGTTGTTCTACGATTATCCCTTTTTTTGGAAAAATTCTTGGAGTGATTGGAACTCTATTCCACCATCAGTTTGTATGACTTGTAGTAGACAACTTGTTTGTTTTTCAATCTGAACTATATATTGTAACACTGCATTATAAGTTTCTAATTTAGATTTCAGAAAATAAATTCGTACATATCTAGAATATGCATCGGCAAACGAAATATAGTATTTCTACCCATAATCAGTACTAATTGGAGTCGGTCCCCATAAATCTGTGGCAATAAACTCTAAAAGTCTATTATATTCAGTTTGTGTGTCTGGAAATGCAAGTTTGTGGCTTTTTCTCATTCGACAATAAGTGCAAATATATGGCATTGAATTTATTTTCTAAAAAGAAATTGCATTACTATTCAATTCATGCTTTACAATGTTCACATTGGGGTGACCTAGCTTATAATGCCATACATCAAAATTCTTATTGTCACTTTCCTATTTGATTTTAGAAATATTACACCATTGTCCCTTAAATCTAGAATTTCTTGACTTAGCAACATTTAATATGTGCAACCATCTAAATTCTTTACCCTGCAATAGAATTTCTTTGGTTAGAATATCTTTGCCTAAGTAATACTTTGGTTAAAATTCAAAATACACATTATTGTCTTTTGCAAATTGAGATATACTTAGTAAAAAAATTCTTATTAAGGGAACTCTCAACAAATTATTGAAACATAGTTATTTTTTCCCATAAAACTTGCATTTCCGGTATGTGTAATTGTAATGGACTTTCCATCACCCATGCGCATAGATTGTGTACCATTATATTCTTTGGACCCGAAGTTCAAATTATTTAGATTGCTTGTTACATGGTTGGTGGCTCCTGAATCTGGGTACCAGCTTTCATCACGTATAACTTCTAGTTTAGTTGCTTCGTTGCTTGCGTTTTCTGACTGATTTTCTTTGTCTTTTTGAGCATTAATCGTATTAACAATGAGTTGATAGTTTCTTTTATTACTTTGTTATGATGGCACATAATTTGCATCAAATCTGAAATAGCATTTGTTTGCCGTATGACCATACCTCTCACGTATCTGACATCTGATTATGTGGTTGTTATTATACCTTCCACCACTTCCTTAAGTTCTATTGGCTCAACCACCTCTTCGACTGTTTGATTTATTTCTACCACTATAGTTCTTTTCTTGATTTTGGTATCTATTGTTACTAACAAAGTTGGTAGAAAAACCTGATATAATAATTTTCTTTTGCTCTATTCTGCTTTCATGAGCAAGTAGTGTGGAATGTACATACTGAATAGTGGATGTTGTTTCTTTTGATGAGGTTTCTACTACCACAGCCTCATATTCCTCATCTAGCCCATTCAATATAGATAGTATATGTTCATAATCTGAAACTTTATGGCTTGCTGATGCAAGTTGATCACACGGTTTTTTAACTATGGATAGATACTCTCTCATTGATAAGTTCTCCTTCTTTAAATTTTGCAATTGTCTTTTATAGTATGTAACTTTTGCAATAGATGGAGTATTGAAAACTTGTTCAATTATTGACCGTATTTCATTAGCAGTCTTGCATCCAATTAATTCTGGCAAAAGATTTGCACTAGTAGTGGAAAGTAACCAAGAATATATTAAACTGTCATGTCTCTGATGTGATATGTATTCTTGATTGCTTACAAGTTTCCATCTTTTTGTCAATAATATATATTGATGGTGCGAGTGATGTTCCAAGAACATACTCCTCCAAACTATAGCCTATGATTGTAGTTCCTATTTAAAAATTCCAAAGGAGAGAATTTGTTTCATCTACTTGCATAATGATAGTTTGACTTTTGTGGTTTGATCAAGGCCTTAATAAGATCTTGTGTTGCAAATTTTTAGGTTGTTGAATCTGATTTTCTTATTGTGGATGATGGTGAGGTCTCTTCTTCAGCCATTTGATAGTATCAGAAAGGAGATATGTAAGATCGATTTCACCCTAGAGGGGGTAAATAGGGTGATGCTATTAATTATAAAAATTATTGCGGAAGTTTATAAAATATTTTCAACACAGATATATCAAAATAGCAGCACAGATAATAGCAGAATAATAAATGCAGAAATAGAGTGACATAGAATTTACCCAGCTTCGGCAAAACCCTGCCTACGTCTAACCCCAAGGTTTATACTAGAAATTAAGCAGTCAGATGCTTGCACACGTAAACTCGCGACACCCGCTATCGACTAGCCTTAGCTCTACGCTCAAAACCCTGGCACAACTCAGCCACTGAGCTGCAAATTCTCAAACTACGCCACGTAGTTTGTCCCATAGTCACACGACTAGTAATTACAACGGTTTAAAGAGAAATTAAAAACACTTTTAAATAATGAAATAAATAAACCCTAATTTTAAATATAACAGCCCAAATAAATTATAGAAGCCGGCCCATAAATGTGAATGCCCTTTATACTATCTCATTTATTTGTTCGGCCCGTCCTTCTTCCTTGCAAAAAATATTAGCTTCTTCGTTGCTCGTTCGTTTCTAAAAATTAGGGCTTTTTGAAGCGCCGCTTCAGTTTATCATTTGTGCTCTTGCGTGCTTGCTCTGTCGAATGACCGTCTCTTCGATTTTGCACTCGGCTGCTCCTATTTGATCGAGTTCGATTTTTGCTTCGGTATGTAATTTATGCTTTTGTGCTTTAATGTTTTTCATACTTGAACTCGATGATTTTTTGCCGATGATGTTGACTGCTTATATAGGGTTCGAATCCCTATTTTCTCGTTCGTATATTTTTTTTTTTGAATTTTTCAATTGATTCATCTTGGCCACTTGATTATACTTGAATGAATGTGATGACTTCTGACTTCTTGAATTCGTGTATTTTTGTGTTACTTGATGGTCACGACTTTGATTTCTCTGACGTTGTTTTCCTTAATTACCACGGCTTCGATTTTGAGCTGTTCGATCTTTTCCTGGTCATCACGTTTCTGACTTTGTTTTGAAACACGGCTTTCTTTGACACGGCTCGTGATTTTGGAATTTGATTATGTTGTGATTATCCACTTTAATTTTATGCTTTAGCCTACAGCTTGAACTTTTAATATATATATTTACACATATAAACAAATGTGCTTCACTTGTTCACTGAACTGTTGTATCACTTGGTGTTGTAGTTTGCACTGTGCATTCATGTGCACTTCGTTCACTTGCTTTTGCTTCTCTCTGGTCATGGCTGGTCTGGTGATGTATACACTGTGTATTTTGTGTCACAGTGATCATTTGTGCAGTCGCTCATTGGAGCTGCCGTGTGATTCAATGATATGCTTGAACTGATCTTTGTTGCCTTCACTGTCGCTGTTGCATTTGGTCCATGTATTTGTGTCTCAGTGTTCGTATATAAATGTACGTGTGTTTGAGCTTTGCCTCTATTCGTTTGATGTCTACATGTTTTCTGGTTAGCTTGTCTTTGGTCGAGACTGTGTTCGTCCCTGTAGCATACTCACTGATTTATCCTGATGCATTGATTTGAAACTGCTGCATGACTTTGTTGTTCAATTTTAGCCTTGACCATTTTGGCTCTGACTTGATGCTAAACTTTGGCATGATTGTTCTGTAGCATACTCAACTTTGGCATTGCTTTGCTTTGTTCGAACATGTATACGGCCCTTTCATTTGTATGTGTGTATTGTTGAATTTTCACTGTATTGTCACTGTGTACTCTGTTCTTGTTCACTTGATGGTTGTTGTGCACTGGGTAGATGTTGTGCTTATTGTAACTGTACATATAGATGTTGTTGAGCCACCGAGTCAGTTTGCATTTGTGGCTGCACTTCAGTTGCGTGTATATGTGTATACAAGTGTGATGGTCTCTGGTAGTTGTTCATTGTGTAGCCTGGTTTGGTGGTGATCCAGCTTTGCCTAGATTGTGCTTTTGTGTCATAGTTTGTATTATGTGGTTTGATGAAGTTTCATGTTGCCACCTCTAGTTACCTTGAACTTCAATTGTGCTCAAGTCTGGTTCATGTTGTATTATGTTCACTTCGTATATTTGTCACTCCAAGTCTGAGTGTTATTCATGCATCCAGTTGTGCATTCGTACTTGAAGTACTTGTCGACTTTGCTTGCTGCCTGGTTGACATGTATGGACTGTCTAGTTCTAGTCATTGTTGATCTGGTTCATTTGTTGGGTCATCTTTTTTGGCAGTTCTTGTTTCATTTCATTTTTAATTTGCACCTTTGTTGAATCCAGCTTGGAGCTCGGGTTTGACCTTGTGCTGATATTGTGACATTATTTTTATTGCACTTGAGTTGAACCCGGCATTTTGGGTTTGAACTGCACTCACATGTCCATGTAATTTTATCAAGTGTAGATATATCGGTGTGCACGGCCTTGTGGCATGTACAGTGATACACTGTGCATGTCACAAGCTCTTCGTGTATGATGAATTCGAATTAAATGATGACGAACAACCCAAATAACTGAGGCAAATATTATTTTCAAAATTCACATTTTATACTGCATTTACAAATAACTGAGGCAATTTTACCGCGTCAATATTTATTTTTGCAGATTGCTCCGATGCTGGATTCAATCTGGAATAAAGTTGTAGATAAATTACTAGTGAATGAGCGAGATGTAGTGAGGTGTATTTGTAAATGATAAATTGTGATGTAATTGAATTTGTATTGTAATCAAAATTTTATATGTATAGTGAGCACTTGAATTTGTACCATTCAAAATTGTAATAAATATTTGTTTGAATAAAATATCTGTTTGAATTTAAATACTGTGTTATTTATTTTATTCACCAAATATTTATTTAATTATGTGAAAAATAAAATAGTACATTAACAAATGCATTTAAATGAATATATATGTGTTTTTTATCATCAAACAAAAATCATATAATCGCATATTCAACAAGATAAAGTGCAGAAGTCTTGAATCTCAAATGCAGTAAGCTGGAATGGCGAAGAAATCCGAATTTTTGCAGAAATTTGTCGCAGTTTGAAATATACAGAGATCTGATATGAACAAAGTGCAGCTAGAGGATATATTTAATGATGAAGTGGTTCTAACAGTGGCTTCTTGGCGAGGCACTGATTAAAATTGATATTGAACTGATGACAAATATATGAATCTTGATACAGAGACAAGTATGATCGAACTTGCACAATTAAGTAACGAGAATTTTGATTCTCTGATGATTAAGTATGCGCGGCCTAATCTCAGTGATGAGATTGAATTTGGGAGATTAATGGCAAAGTTTTTTTTTTCTTTTTCTTACTGTTAAGCAATATAATGCTCTAATATCGTGAAAGAATTTGAGCAAAAATGTATTTTATTAAATTGAAGAAATTTGATACAAAGTTTTTGTAATTTTCATTTTTGTCATTCATTACATTTTATGCTCCAATTGCTATACAATATACTTATAAGACAAGCAGCAGTATATTGTAATGGGTTGAAAATTGGCCGATTTTCCATTTACGGCTTCAGTTGATGATAATGACTTAGTCTTCGTATTCTTTTTGTTACTCATTTCGTTTACATGACTGTTAAATACTTTTCATAATCGAAATAAGTTCGAACTTAACATAATTCTATTTTGAATGAACATCGCCTTTTATTAAACTAGTTTTTAGTGGAAAAGACTTTTCATTTGGACGTAACACTTGACGATAAAACTCATTGGATACAACATTCTTTGTAACAAAACTGGATTAATGTTTGTTAAAAAAAGAGGAAAAGAAGTACACGATATTTGGTTTTGATTGTTATTCGCAACCACCGGAAAGTGTTACGAAACCAACTGTAACTTCAATAACAGTTACAGAATAACACAGAACCAGTAACGGTCACTAATTTCTTCAATAAATTGTAATACAAAATTGCATGACTAGATCTGTGTCAACGGAACGAAGGCCCATCTAATCACGAGTCCCCTAGAGTCCCAAGACCCAATCTTTGACATTTTAAATTTAATATGAAGACCCAAAATCTACATTGACACAAATCTTCATATCTCCTACTTCTTTTCTTTTGATTTAGTATAATGAGTTGTGATATATAAGGTGATATTGTAACAAATATCCCATGATGTGGGACTTGTTTCAATACACACTCTAATTCTTTCTCTTCCCCACTTCCTCGTTCATTCATTTCTAGCATTGATATATTTCAGTTTCAAAACGTAGTGAAAGCAAGTTTATGTAGATACGATCATTTGGCTAATAGAATTTTAAACATATTTTGACAATACAAAAATGCAAACAGTAAACGCCAACAAAGTGCTTAAAATGGAAGAACAAGTAGGACCTCAGCGTCCAAATGCCATGCTTGCTGCCTGATGCATAGCCACGGAATGTTCCATCAAAATATAAAATTGAAAAAAGGACGTGGATCCGAATCAGCAACGCACGTCTTATTCTTATCCACTTCTTGATATTTTTAGATCTATAATACTGTATATAAAATATAAATAGCAAAACATCGTAGATGAGAAAAAGATGGCGCACATACCAGCCATAAATATTTTAAACATGTCGCGAGTAACTTACAAAAGAATAAAATCAGTAATAGTTTAGTCTCATACTAAAGTGCTTGTCCTCGGATTAAATGTAAATGTAAATGTAACATGTTTGTTATAACGTGTGATGTGGTAAAATTCACGACTAATTAAGCGCTAAAAACTTTTTATACTTGAATCAATTCAAACTATCCGGTTTACACGGAAGCACAGTATGGGTAAAAGCTGTGATCGTAAATAGCATTTAAACAAATAGTCCGCAATGATTAAGTGAATTTTTCTACAACGAATTAAACTAATCTACCAAGAATTAACTTGTGGTTTAGCTCTGTTGATTAAAAGCTCCGTCTCTGATTCCACTATCCCTTAATAAAGCCTTGATCTAATTGATTGATTTTAACTAAACCAAAATAAAATCGCTTCGAGAGCCTTGATCTTCATCGTTTGATCGGTTTCGGATTCCACTATCCCTTGATAATGCCTTGATCTTCGTCGTCTAATATAATGAACGCATTAAAAATAATAATTATTATTAAATGCAAGTATAAATGCATGCTTTTATCTAATAATACAGAAAAACAATTTTATTATAATAATTTTGTTTTTATTATGTGTGTCTTATAAATGCAAAGTCTTGATGGTCAAATGCACCTTTATTTTAAGTAGTTTTGCTAGTAGTTGAAAACTACAAATCAATAATGAAATTTTATTGATAAGTGATTAGAAAGGAATGGTGGTGGAATTTGCAAATAAATGGTGAGATTTAATGATGAATGGTCAAGAAGAGACGCTATTTAGGGTATTTTCAAAATTTCAAATGGCGTGGATTTAGACCGTATAGACCCTTTGGGCTCTGATACCATTATTGGAACCGGGTTGGTCTGCAGTCGGTTTTGTCCTACTTGGATCATAGCTAGCGCATGAAGTTAATGGACTATAATAGATTCAATCATGTGATTTGTTTATTATGGATTCATTGAGTTATGGAGTTATATATTTTCGGAATGGACTGGCTCGAGCATTATCTGTTGAATATGCAAGTATATGATTTTTGTTTGATGATTATATATATATATATATATATATATATATATTCATTTAAATGTATTTGTTAATGTACTATTTTATTTTCACAGATTAAATAAATATCTGCTGAATAAAATAAATAGCACAGAGTTTAAATTCAAACAGATATTTATTCAAACAAATATTTGTTACAATTTTAAATAGTACAAATTCAAGCTCTCACTATATATCCAAAATTTCAATTACAATACATTTCATTTTATACAACTGTCCTCACTCATACCGCTTATTCACTCGTATTTTATCTTCAACTCTATTTCAGATTGAATCCAGCATCTGAGCAATCTGCAAAAATATACACGACGCAAAATTGAAAATAAAATATTTTTGCTGTGTAAAATAAAATGTAATTTTGAAAATATTATTTGCCTCAGTTATTTGGGTTGTTCATCATCATTTAATTTTGAACTCATCATACACAAACAGTTTGTGACATGCACAATGTATCACTGTACATGCCACAAGGCCGTGCATACCGATATATACACTTGATAAAGTTACAGGGACAGGTGAGCACAAGGTCAAACCCAAATCAAAAGCAGGATTCAACTCAAGCGCAATAAAAATAATGTCACAATATCAAGCACAAAGTCAAACCCGAGCTTTAGAGCTGGATTCAACATAGGTGCAACTCAAATGTACACAAGAATGTTATGATATACACATGTCGACCAGGAAGCAAACAAAGTCAACAAAACATGCATCACATACAAGGTAACCAAACTGAAGTATAGGGCATAAGCAAGTCACAGTCAACTTAAAAATATGATCTGCCCTAAGAAATAACAGGTACACCATGTATACATATAACACGGAAATGAACTGATACAAGTAACTCGACCAGTTCAATATGTTGTGCACCAGAACAAAGGCTACGAGTTCAAATGCATACAACCAAATACAAGTCCATGAAGCACACATGCCCAGACCAAAGACACAAAAACAAGCGATGCATCAGTGAAACAACTCAGTATGCAACCCACTGCAAATATAAGTCGACAAAGCAAACCATCAACCAGACTCAAGGAAATGAACTGGTCAGAACAAAGACAGTGCACATGTATACCAGACTAGGGATGAAACTTATCATAATTCAAACTGAAACACATAAAACAGTGGTGAACCGACAAATGCCCCAGACAAGTCCAAACAGCGAAATTGTGATCAAGCAAATCGAGCAAGTGAAGCAACTAGAATGACAAGATACAGTGAACTATAAGGTACCAGACTCGAGTACATCAAACCAGAAACAACAATGAATGAACATCACATGAAACAACCATGAACAGTAGCAAGTTCAAGTGAAGTACACTAGCAAATACAGACAAACAGTAAAATTCACATGCCGGTGAAATAACAACCCAGACTAATATCGTACAACAACTATAAACATATGCATAACCAGATTACATGATGACTGGAAACACGATACATCGTAGCAGTATGGAAGCAAGACTGCATGAACCAGACTTGACCAAGACCATAACGCAACTGAAACTGTCTCGAAGCAAATGGGAATTAAATGCACAGACTCAAAAAAACTCAATGAAGCATGGTAAAAACCAAACTGTAATAAACAAGTTTAATTCATGTGACAGCTACACAATGTCAAGATAAATGCCAAAGTCCAGGAATCATTTCAAATAAACAAAGTCAAGACCAATATCACATTCGAACAAAGCTCAATAGTCAAATTCACGTGTATCTGTAAGGAATCAATCTAAATGACCAAAGTCAGTGATGTCAAAAACTGAAGTCGCAGCAGTAACAAGGCCGAAGTCAAAAAGCAAATATTTTTGCAGAGGAATAATTCAAACAATATCATCGCATAAACAAGTCAGTGCCAAAGTCGAACAAGTCAGAAATCGAAGCTGTGTTGACCATGAAAGAAATCAAGCCATGAGAAACAAGAAATCAAAATATATACAAAGTGATAAAGTCAGAAATCATCATCGACATCCAAGCAACATCGAACTGCCGATGTAAATTAAATGACAAATTCAAACGAATGAATTTATAGGAGATCGAACTATACATAAACCCGTAATCATGTCAGCTTAAGATCATTCGAGTTCGAGCTAGACAGAGAAGAACAAATCATAAAACTCGAATTAAAGTCGAGTGTTGTATAAATCAAAAAGGAACAAACTTACCAATTTTTTTCAAATGAAACTCGACTAATTGGAAGCAATCGTAAACTTGGTTGAAGCATCCGCAACTAATCTACTTGATCGAAGATAACAAATTGAAGCATCAGCAAACAATTGAAGCAGCGATTCAATTTTACCATAAAGCCCTAATTTGGAACGACGAAGAATGAACACGAGGCCGCCATTGTTTTTGGAGCAAACCAGACCAACATAATATAAAAGAAAAAGAAAGAGGATTTCCTAATTAATTTTAGGCCGGCTATTTACTTAGGGCTTATGTATTTTAAAAATTAGGGTTTTGTTTATAATTGTTTTTAAAATTTGTATTTTTCCTTTTTTAAACTCTTGTAATTTCTATTCGTGTGACTAAGGGACGAGCTACGGTGGTGTAGTTCGAGAATTCACAACTCAGTGGCTGAGTTGTGGTAGAGTTTTGAGCGTAGAGTTGAGGCTAGTCGATAGCGGATGTCGTGAATTTACGTGTGTAAGCATCCAACTGCTTAATTTCTAGTAGAAACCTTGGAGGCAACACGTATGCAGGGTTTTGCCGAAGTTGGGTAAATTCTGTGTTGTTCTATTTCTACAGTTTTATTCTGCTATTATTTGTGCTGCTATAATTCTGATAAATCTGCGTTGCAATTATTTTATATACTTATGCAATAATTTTTATAATTAATAGCATTATCATATTCACCCCCTCCTCTAGGTTGAAATCGATCCTAAACTATCAAGCTCAATTATACTGTTCGGAACGAGTAATCACTCTCCAACATCCCGAGTACCCCAAGCAAATCCTTATAGCTCTAGAAAGAGAAAATGCCAGTTCAGGTTATTCTTTATTTGCTTTGGAATCTAAAGAGGATGAAATAGGGCAGATTCCAGTAGTTAGAGAATTTTTTGATATCTTTGAACCAGTTGCTGGTCTACCACCACATCGAGTAGTTGAATTCAAAATAGATTTGAAACCTAAAACTAACCTTTTAGTAGAGCACCTAATCGAATTTGCCTCGGTGAGATGGAAGAATTAAGATCTCAAATAGAAGATCTTGAGCAAAGAATTTCATCAGAACAAGTAGTTCTCCTTAGGGAGCATCAACTTTATTTGTTAAAAAGGCAGATGGATCATTTTGACTCTGTATCGATTACAGAAAATTGAATGACTATACTATCAAGAATAAATATCCACTGCCAAGGATTGATGATCTATTCGATTAACTGAGCGGTGCAAAGGTCTCTTTTACAACTAGATCTAGCCATAGGTTATCATCAACTAAGAGTTGCTGAGGACAGTATTCCACTAACCACATTTTGAACTAGATATGGTTCCTACGAATGGTTAGTAATGCCATTCAGATTAACGAATGCTCCATCTTATTTTGTTGATTTGATGAATAGAGTTTTCAGGTGCTATTTGGATAAGTTTGTTCTAGTTTTTATTGATGATCCTGCTCAAAGACTAAAGAAGAGCATGTGATTCATTTGAAATTGGTGTTAGAAACTTTAAGAGAACACCAACTTAAAGCAAAATTTTCAAAATTTCACTTCTGGCAGAAGAAAGTGAAATTTTTAGGACATATAGTCTTAGAAAAAGGAATTTCAGTCGACCCAGCTAAGGTCGAAGCTATTCAAAAGTGGAAGCGGCCGAACCAATAATTGAAATCAGAAGCTTCTTGGTTTTAGCAGGATATTATGAAAGATTTATAAAAGATTTTTCCAAGATTTCTGCTCCACTAACTAATTTAACAAAGAAAGGAGTTAAATTTATCTGGTCAGATAAATGTGAAGGGGCTTACCAGAAGTTCAAAGAACTACTTTCTAATGCTCAAATATTAATAGTTCCAGAAGGAAATCAGGATCTGGTGGTATACACAGATGCTTATGGAACAGGGCTTGGTGCAGTATTAATGCAACCAGATGGAGTTATAGCCTAGGCGTCTAGACAACTCAGGCCTCATGAAGTAAAGTATGCAACTCATGATCTTGAGTTAGCATCCGTGGTATTTGCCTTGAAACTTTGACGGCATTATTTATTGGGAGAAAGGTTTATTTTATAGACAGATCACAAATCGCTAAAATATTTATTCTCTCAAAAAGACGTGAATATGCGACAACAACGATGGTTATAATTTCTAGCTGCGTATGACATAGAAATTCAGTATACGCCAGGTAAGGGCAATAAAGTGGCAGATGCTCTCTGTCGAAAACACCAGGCCGTAGTATCAATGATTTTGATAGAATTGAAAGAATTAGAAGTGTTATCTTCTTGTAACCTCCAGTTCAGAAAAGTGGAAGAAACAACAGCCATATTGGCAAGTCTGGATATTCGATCAAGTTTACTCGATCGAATTCAAGCTAATCAAAGAAATGACCTAATCCTAGCTGATCAAATTAATAAATTGAAAAATGGAAATGCATCTAAAGACCTCACTAGGTTTGAGTTAGACTTGAAAGGGAACTTGAAATTTAAAGGAAGACTGTGTTCCAAACACAACCGACTTGAGAAAAGAAGTTCTAGACGAATGTCATCGGTCTTTATTTTCTATACATCCTGGTGGTATAAAAATGTACAATGATATGAAGCGGATGGACTATTGGGAAGGTATGAAGAAAGACATCAGTGAATATGTGAAACGATGTATTATGTGCCAGTTAGTTAAGAGCGAACATCAAAAGCCCAGTGGATTTTATTACCTCTCAAAGTTCCTTAATGGAAAGGGGAACAGATTTCTATGGATTTCGTTGATGGACTTCCCAGATCAAGGTCAGGAAATGAAAGTATATGGGTGATAGTTGATAGACTCAATAAAAGTGCCCATTTCTTTCCTGTTAGAATGAATAGAACCGTAGAAAGTTTAGCTAGAATATTCCTGAAACATATTGTACAATTGCACGGAATTCCAAAGAATATAGTATAGATCATGATCCGATATTTACTATTCAATTCTGGCAAAGCTTGCATTCAGTCTTAGGTGTACAACTAAATTTTAGCACAGCGTACCATCCTCAGACAGATGGGAAAACTGAAAAAATAAATTGAGTTGTAGAAGATCTACTCAAGATATGTATCTTAGAGTTTGGGGGTTCATGGGAACAATATCTTCATTTGATTGAATTCTCTTACAACAATAGTTTCTAATCCAGTATTGGTATGACACTATTTGAAGCTTTGTATGGAAGACCATGTCGTTCTCCTGTTTGTTGGTTAGAGACTGGAGATAGACTTATACTAGGACCAGATATGGTCTGAGAAACGACTGAGAAGATCGAGCTTGTCGGAGATCGAATGAAGATTGCTCAGTCTCGACAAAAGAGCTATGCTGACCAACGTAGAAAGGACTTGGAATTTGCGATCAGAAATTACGTTTTTATAAAGGTATCCTCAATGAAAGGAGTAATAAGATTTGGAAAAGCAGGAAAATTAGCTCCAAGGTATATTGGACCTTATCCAGTGATGGAGCGTATTGGAAGCCTTGCTTACCGAGTTGAATTACCAGCTTATCTATTCGTAGTTCATAATGTGTTCCACGTATCCCAATTAAGGAAATGTCTATGGGATTCCGATATTATTATAGAAGCAAAGCAGCTAGAAGAACTAGAGATTGAGCCGAATTTGACTTTCACCGTTGAGCCAGCTAGAATAGTGGACTCATAGATGAAGCAGTTAAGAAACAAACAAGTTCCACTAGTCAAAGTTCAATGGCCAGATAATCCTAAAGATTGCACTTGGAAAACTATGGAGCAAATTAGAAAATCACATCCTGAGTTAATTGAAACCCATTATGTACGTATTTATATATTCATCATGTCTTATGGATGTTGGGACTTTATTAGTTATAGAACGATTTTTAATATACGAATATCATACAGTACCCTTTATTAAATTGCGAGGATGCAATTTCCTTAAGGGGTGAAGTCTGTAACATCCGGCTACTATAGCAATAATTTTGTTTAATAAAAAAGGTATAAATAAATAAAATAAAAATCGTTATGAATATAAAATAAAATTTGGATTAAAACGCCAGAGCAGAATTGTAATGAAGAGAAATTTGCGGTAAGGCAATATTGCGATTAAGGGTACGATAATTTATTTGAGGGGTATAAAATTGCTTACTTAAAATTTAAATAAATATGTTTTATTTTCATTGGACTTATGCTTCCAAACTTATCTCTTTCATAATTATGCACGCTCATTTTTATCTCTTTCATGATTATAATTTAACTTATGCATTTAACATTTTCCTTGTAATGAATCTAGTGGCTGCCTATATAAATACTGCAAATACAAGCAAATATGTATATTATTTCACTGCCATCCATCTTCATCTACATTAAACCATCAAAGCGAGTATACTTTCTTTTCTTTTTACCGTGTATATCTTTTGTATATACATAGTCAGTGTATTCTTGAATTGTTGTTTTTGACAGCGCACCATCGTATATTTACACACACATTATATATTTATTCACATACACGTTAGTACACGCTTGCTCATACATACATAATGCACATATTCTACATATCCAGACCCAACGCAATACTAATAAATATTAATGCATGCTTATATATATATATATATATATATATATATATATATATATATGTTTATGCTAAGAACAATAATAATGCTTGTACAGGCAAAACATATTTATATGTTTATAATAGGAACAAGAAGACAGCCATGCACATACTTACCTTTCTTTTACTTTTCTGTAAAAAT
Source organism: Allium cepa (assembly GCA_030765085.1). Classification (NCBI taxonomy): domain Eukaryota; kingdom Viridiplantae; phylum Streptophyta; class Magnoliopsida; order Asparagales; family Amaryllidaceae; genus Allium; species Allium cepa. Next base: position 967,427,036 of record CM060932.1, on the reverse strand, counting down.
GGAAGACATAATGCAAATAATTTTTTTTCATATTTTTGGTTTCATGCATGTCAGGTGCTTATGTAATGTTTATGCATGCTATTAGTTGTGTGTGCATTGGTTTCATGTGTGCGTCTTGTGTGTTAGTGCATTTATATTCTGTGTTTGTAAACTATTTTTTTTTAACACTCTTTACCTAACAGCTAGCTTTGCACTTGAAATGTAGAGAACTTTGATTTTATTTTGTTGTGCATTTACAAATAAAATCCAATTTAATTTAATTTTCTAATTAAATTAATCAATGATTTAATGAAAATTGATTTAAATAATTTTTACAAGTATATCATTATATACTCATAAGTGCGTATCGTGCATGTGCAACATAATAATGTGTACATAGTCAATGTATATGTATATATAGATGTAGGGATTCACATATATAAATTATACGTCTGTCATTCATAAATTCATTGGCTCCCTCAAAATACTATTTAAAAATTATGCATAATTTTATAAATAAATTTCTATTATTAATATAAATCGCATACGCCCCTACTCTAGCTTTTCCTTATATTTATGTTCTTCTGATACTCGATGAAAAATGAATAATCCATACCGTGAGAGAGAATAGCTATTCATTCGTTTGCTTATTCCAACGTTTTGTATTAAATAAAATAACCTAATCAAAAATGAATAATCCATGCCGCGAGAGAGAATAATGTATGTCTAATTCTTTTCGGCCATAATTTTTTAACCAAAACTATTAAAGTTTATTTTGTGTGTGTATGTATTTACACTTATATAAATGAATTAATGTAAATATTAATTAAAAACACACACACACACATATATATAATATGTTCAATAATTTTTATAAAAATCTAAAATATATTTTCAATATCTAATTAATTTCAAAATAAATTAAAAGATATACATATATATAAATGAATGAAAAATAACAAAGAAAAGATTTGGAATAATTAAAAAGTAATGTTAATGTTTGAAAAATATAAAATAAATAAAGCACAGTTGAAAACATAAAAATACAACTTTTTTAATTTAAATAACAGTATTGATTATCATAACTCAATCGATGATATTAAATTACATATGAAACATGAGATGACTAATGCGTGTATAAAATTGTTATATATATACTATATACTACATGATACGTATAATATAAAATGTAATCACATATTATACCTTAAAGACCTTGACTTGAACATTCGATGTTTGATGGGATCTCCGAATCAATCTCTCGACATTGTAATGGATTGGAGTACCATAATTTTATTTTATTTTGTTGTGATATGGCTTCTGGAATTTTCATGGGAGGGGGAGGATAATGCTCTTGGCCAAGGATATAGGCAAGGAAAAGAGAGAACAAAAGGTTAGGTTATGGTTTTGTTTAAATAGAGAAAGGGGAGGAGACTAATTCTCATTCTTTTACTTTTTCTCCTTTTACTAGTTCTAGTTCAATATCCAAAATTTATACCACCTCAAGCTATCCTTTACCTCTCCCTAGGTCGACAGTATAAGAGGCCTTCTTGAGCCAATGAACAGTAAAATCCATTTAATTGTTAGTGACATTTAAATGTTAATCAATATCGTACATTGGTATGTACATATGTAAATTTTATATAAGCACTCAATTAATTACTAATTGCATCCAAAAAAATACTAATGGCGCCTAATATGTCAGATAAATAAATTAATAATATTGCATAAATATTAATTAATTTACAGCAATTTGTAAATCAATTAATTCATATGGTGTTTTGATAACCAATATGGTTGTATGACTAGTCATTGTAAATTCAATCAGTGATTAATATCAAACAATTCGAATATTAATGTTCACATATTATCTTAGTTAGTGATTGAAAGTTTGATCGAATTTATTGATTACACATCTTTATGAGTGAAATATAATTTTATAATTTAAGCGGTACCTTTTAATGACGATTGTTTACACCATTTCTCTTCGTCAATACTATATCACATTAGGACTTATGGAATTTGTCTTTGGTAAAATTCCACTATCATGCATATTCAACTCAGTTAGTCCATAAACAAAGTCATTACTCCAATAATAACATTTCTTATTAACTATACTGCTCTGGCTAGATATTTTGACCTTGAGCTGACAACAATTGTGATTTTGAGTTGCTTACAATTGTCTATGATACTAGCCTTATACAAATGAGGAGATAAATTCTCTATTGAATAATGTTTTACTTCCAATGCTTCAGCTCTGACTCAACTATAGTCACTCGATGGTCTTCATGCCATGATTCAATTATAATCAAAGTGGAGTATCCATATTGAAGCTTAATAGCTTTCTCAAATCGAGAAAACTGTGTAATATCGTCACTCCGAGATTTCCGGTTCGACCTTTTATTAACCAACTAGAATCTCTTGGATGAGTCATTTCATGGTTATCTAATAACTATCAGTACACAATCATTTGGTTTCCCCCATCAGACATCGGTAATACAATAGCCAACATTTGAAGATCGTTAAGTACTCTGGTCTGAACGTATGTATCGGTATCCTTTCTCAAAACATCTTGCTCGAGAATAAAATAATATGTTATTTTATGTTGTGATAATTTTCTCATGATTATGACTCCTTATAATTATTATCAAAATAAAATTTAAGGAATTTTCTATTTAATATACTTTATAATTAATTAATATATCACAATATTCAAGTATACAATAGAAAATAAACACCTCTGTTATGAATAAGATTAGATATAAAGGTAAATATATATAACAAATCACATGATTGCCACTTGGGCATATCCCTAACTTTTTCACTTATATCTCTATATTACAACATCTTTAAAACAAAATAAAACCAATGATACTTTATTTTTAACAACATTCTTTTATAATAGTTAAGTTAGGTAATAAATTACATTATTGCCCTTAAGGAATATCCTTAACTTTATCAATCACTCACTTGCATTTAAGGCAAATATTAGTGCCTCATGCCCATACCTTCGATCGGTCTACCTAAACTAGAATAAGAAGGGGCCTTAGCATATGGATCTATGATATTATTATTTTTTATCTACTTTTTGATTACACTTCTCTATTATTGATAAACTGTTTTATCACGTATTAATTCCGAAGAACATATCTCAAACAGTTATTAAGCTATTCAAATGTGCATAGGAGTTTCAATATTCTGAAATGCTATAGTGTTTTGTTCTACCCATTTATGTTAGTTAACATATTAATAGCTATATCAATTAATTTGTTGAAAGGTTTGCTTCCACTATTGTTCGCTAATACCCACTCGAAATTTTTTCCAATGCTACTATTGGGTTGAGATTTGTTGTTTTGTTCCAATGTTTTGCTATAAAGAATTTGAGTATGAGCATTCAAAAAAAAGATGAATGCAAGAATCACTATGTTTCTTACATAGTTTGCATTCTCGATCAATTTCGGTGTTCTATATGAAAATTTTGTCGATGATGTTTAGTTTGTTTGTCTTCATTAGTAATGCACACAAAGGCATTTTGCATGAAAAAACGTTATTCAAAATGTGTTTGTAGCACTTTAATTTATTGAATTTTACCCTAACCAACTTCCATGCCCAAGGCCATGAAAATTGACCATTTCTTTGAGGATTCCAAAACCAAATATGCTAAACCCAATGTTGGTTAATTGGAATGTTAATTATTTTCTAGGTAATATTAGGAGGTAAGTCGAACTAATCTAAACTCCAATGTCCATTATAACAAATAGAGGAGACAATCCTAATGGAACCTCCAATAATTGAAAAGGCTTGCCATCCTACCAAATCTTTTGGAGATTTACCATTAATTTAAGGTTCAAACAGAAGCTTGTGTTTTTTCCATCACTAATTTTCTTCTCAATGATGCCACTTGCTTGAGTACTTGTTTTGTGAAGCACTTTCCATGTGTATGAGGCATTATTGTCTTCCATAACCGTCTAGAATATTTGAGAAGCATTTTCCACCAAATCTAGGGATTGAGACTTGTAGCTGGGCAAAATCAAAGCTTTCTACATTGAAGCAGTTGTGTGCATCTCAGAACTAACAAGAACCGAACTTGCATGTGATGAATTCTGAGTATTGATTTCACTACCCATTTTAGCCAAGGAGCGAAAATGATCGGAATTACCTGATGTAACATTGTTTGGATCTATGTTAGTTTCTGGGTTTGTCATTTCTGAATTATTGGACATGTCTTGTACTTTTAAATTTGGACATTTAATTAGGTCGGGAATTTATATATCACTTAAATTAGGACTATTGACAGGACTTGTCGGTATCTTATTTTTTAATGACTGCTTTTGATCTGTGTTGTGCTTTAATTCACCATCGGCATCTGAGCTACTAAATCCTTTCGAGGAATTTGAATTGGTGCTTGTATCATAATAGTAGCTATACTTGTCTTCTTGTTGACAGGTTATCAGGCTTACCTACTAAAGAATTATTTTGTTTCAAATTGTCTATATTTTATTGCTGCAAAACTTTTCCACTATTATGATTATCAATATACATTCCACGAACAGAAGTATCGCTAGTTGCATTAGCTTTGGGAACCCCAAACGTTTTCACTGGAGCAGTATTTAATCTGATGCCCCAAAAATGTTGCAATTTTAGCAAACATTAGGCTTCCATTCATATTCTACTGGTTGTAAGAACATTTCATTGTTTTCCGTTACGATAGCCACTTCATTAGGGAAATCAAAATAGTTACAGATTTCAATCAACACTCTAACAAATGCTATTTTAACCATACCTTTTGTGAAATAGTCAATTTTTATCTGATTTTCTAGGATGCAGGTAATTCTATTAAGTGTTCCTTTGACTAGATATCCAATTTTAAACACGAGAATCTAACCTACGCTGGAATCATGTGTCAGAATTCGTTAGTTAAATTTATGCTTTGCATCCACCTCTTCATCATCATCAACCTTTTATCGTAAAAGAAATGTCCACCTTTCAAAATTCTTTCACAATCCGCTTGATTTTGGAATTTAATCAAATAAAAGCCATTTTCTTTTGTGTGCATAGAAAATTCCTCAAGACAAAAGCTCGAAGATAATGGTAATACGGGTATGAACCAATCATGTAAATCATTATAGAATTGTCCAAATACTTTTTTGCAGAGTTGGTTGTTGAGCTTGTCATTTTTGCACATCTTCTTTGACTAAAATTTATTAAGTTAAAAAAATTCAATGACATCGAATGTAACGTTGCGACTTTTCGACGCTCGAAAACCGACATCAGTACGTCCACTGTATCAACTGCCGAGCAATCGAATGCCGGAAAACCGTATCGTTATGGTTAAAGAAGAATAAAAAATAGAAGAAGAGAGAAAAAGATAGAACAGAACAGAAAGAAACAACAGAACAATATTAGAATCTCACAATCGCAGCGGAAAAACATATAATAAATAAATGAATAATCTTTGAACAAAAGAACTATATCGGTTATTACATTACATCACATTACATTACATCGTCAGAGTATACAACAACAAACAGCGGAAAGAAATACAACATATACTAGTAATACGCCATGCCATCCAGCTTGTCTCCAGCAACTTCTGAATTCCAGAATATCCTGATAACCTGACTCTAGACTGCCCGTGTGGAAATTGGTGGGCACCCAGAGTTTAGGAAGGAAACAATAAACTCCGAGTCAGTCATGTGACTGATGTGAGAACTAAAACAGTTTATTTTTAAAACAAAGAACAGGATAATTTTAAAATAGATTCGCAATGCTTTTTAGAAAATGAGACTACCATAAGGCCTCCCGCACACACACACAATGCAAACGCAGAATCGGAGGAGATTTATCCTTATGATAGTCAAAGATGCTTGATACGCATTAAAAAGAAACATTTGATATTATTACTAGTGCATAGTGTAGGAAAAATTATTTCGAAAGTAAAGATATAAATCTTAGCCAACATAGGCATTTCGCACTTATGTCTACTATAGCTACCATCCAAACAGTGGTGACCACCATATGTGAATGATAGGTTCTACAACTAAAACCGTACAAGATCGTATTGTTTCTTTGGATTTCCAACAAATGGTCAGGCCAAGGAACTTCCTATTGCCACATGGGTATGCCTCTGGAAAGACGACCCGAGAACCTAACCGGATCTCTGCCAACACAAGGCCGGGTTACCCCTAACTGGGTAACTACTGACATGAATATGTCATTTCCCGATCGTAACCGATCTATATCCGAGGATCCTCGATTTCCAACAACCACAAAGTAATAGATTTGCAGCAACAACATAGGTTAACTATCTGGGCTCCATACCATGATACCACCTCTATCCAGAAGGAATGACATACACTAAAGGGGCACTACCCCCTAATAACCTTGCCGCATCCTTCCTATTTTGACCATTTCCGAGGTGTGAAGTCCAACGAAGTCTCATCCACAAAGCCACGCTTTATATAAAAACTGTGCTTTTTTCACATATGCTTAACAGCACTTCGTATGCCACATTACCAATTTGGGAATGTATCACTAGTAACCATCAACTACATAACCTCTAGGGTGTTAAGCTAAGAGAATAAATTCTCCGCCACCAACGGAAATATATTAGATAGAAACCAGCTTTACACCTCAAACAGACACACATCCATACAAGTCCGTTCCGGGATCGAACAGAACCGAAGGCACTTACAAAGAAGTCCTTGCAATCCGGATATTCACTAATCACGACCGGACTTCCCATCACAAAGGGTAATAAATTTCTATATCGAAGATCAGCCGATGCAGAAATATTCGACGGTAATCCTTCCATTTTCACAAATATCCGGTCTTCAATACCGGTCATCAAATGCAATCCATAACGACGTGTCATATATTCAGAATGGGTTATACGACCCCAAGGTTCTTTTTCGGCTAACCCGAATAGTGAGCGCTTATTTTAAAAATAAGTGTGGCATTCAAATTCAAACAAATCACAACAAATATCTATTTAAGGGTAAATATTGATAATCGATTATTTAACTATCAATAGGCGTGTTCGACATCACCAAATTCCAAATAATTTCCCAAATTATTTATTTTCCAAAAATATCTTTACTAGATATATAATTTCCACACTTCAACCATTTGAAAATAATTTTCAAATCATTTTTCACCTTTACCACTTTTGAAAAACAAATTTCAATCATTTTCCTTACGCAGAAATACTTTCATTTCAAAATGGTTCATTCAAACCAATTAAATAAATCCTTAACGATTTACTTTCACTACTACAAATCAGGCCATTTGCATCGCCTCATTTGAATCGGTATAAGTAAAAACTGATGCAAATAGAACTATTTGCATCAGTCTGTCTTAATATCCAATGCAATTGGTACGCGGAAAGCAGTAGGTAATAAAAAAGTCAAATTTGCATCAGTTATCACCAACAACTAATGCAAATATGTCGATGCAAATAGTTTTAGTCGCATCGGTTTTAAAGTCAACCGATGCAACTACGTCCAACATAATACTTTTGGCATCGGTTCCCTCTCATACGCGATGCAATTTCAAAATTAGGTCACATCCCACGTTCGCAGTTATTTTTCCGCCGTCCCATTCTATTCCCCAAATAATTCGCATTTTCAAAGAAAAAAAAACCCTACTACTGAATTGATTTGGAGTGCTTCAAATAAATCGCGTGCTTCAAATATTTTGCGTGCTTCAAATAATTCGAGTGTCGAGTTTCGATTTTGCTGATTGATTTGGAGTTTCGAGTTCGCTGGGCGAATTTGCTGGATTATGAACCGGAACAGGTACTGTTGCTGTCAACCTTATGTACTCCATCCACACCTGTTGTTGTCTATCTTATGTTCATATATGTTATATTTGGATGATTATTTTCAGCATTTGATCCAAGTTTGGATTTGTATGAGGTTATAAGGCATGACATACCCTAATATGCTATTGACATATTTTGAAAGTAATAATGTGAGTTTCTTCCAGTCAAACCTTAGAGAAAAATGTGATGATCTGTTTTTGATAAAGTATTTTGTTATATTTTAGTCTTTGGTTTTCATCAACCCACTTGAAGTCCTATTACGATGTTGAGTTGTTGTAAAAGATCCAGTAAGAGTATTTATATAAGTACCAAATTACTTTATTACATCAGGAGCAACATAAACAATGAGTATGAACTGTTGTTGCTTTGTTCAGAATGCTACAGCGATCAAACTTTAGTCATAGAGTACTTTTTGTTCTCCTAGTTATCAGTATGAACATAAATATAGATTGCGTATGCTGGTTATACCCACTGTTAAATAACTGATTGTGTACGTGTTACCTTTATCTAATTTTTATTTACTAAAGAGTAACTTAACATCTTTTCCGATTACAACTGTGTACATGGTTATAGGGATTGCTGTCTTGAACTGCACATATATGGTAACACTGCCGCGGTGTGCCATTAAAGTTAGGTATGAAGAATGAGTGTTTAAAATGTTGGACCTTCGTTTGGCTTACCTCAAAGCAATTGTATACCTACATACATGTTTTTTTTGTAAACAGTCAAAAAATTGGATAACTAGACTTTGTTGTCTTACATCACTGTTTTTTGTCCCGAATCAAAGGTGATGCGCTGTTTAAACAGTATTGCTCTTTTTATAGTGTTGAGGGTATCCAAGATAAAACAGATCGGGATTTACATTGTACTGCTTACTAAGAGCAACAACTAACTCAAGGGATGTTTGTAGTCATAACTACAGTGGGTGAAGGTGAAGGAGATTGTTAGTTTCATTGCGTTGTTTGGAGAGACTATGACCTCACCAAATATGTGACCTCAAAACGAAGTGAAATGTTTATTCATTGGTAGCTGGTAAAGGTAGAAAAATAAAAATAAAAGAAACACAATTTCTTAGTCAGATTAGCTTAACCAAGCAAACTAGCTACCAATTGATAAGTACTATGTGCGCTTAAAAGTGTCTCAAATGCCAATTCATCCAAGTCGTGCGCATGGGGTCGTGTAAAAGCACCAGTCATTGATTTCTTTGCACATGCTATGACTACTCATTATAATGTATATGCATATCCATGGTGTTAGTTTTTCTTGATGTTGGACTAAATGAATTGTATTGGTCAATCTTTCAAGGAAAATATTTCATTTATATATTGCCAAAATTTGACATATAAATATATCATTTTTATCCATCTCGACAAGTACGTCAAAATGGTCATAAAATTCAACTTATTTAGAATACGTAACCTACCTGAAATGGGATTTAATTATGTTATCAATAATTATTAATGAAAGTGGAAATTAGGTTGAAGGGCTTCTATTTAAGCATATAAAACCCTTATGGTCTGTTGTAGATATCATAAATTTAATTCAATTTCCAGATTTACCAACATATGTTCTGAATTGGACATAGTTAGGTCTAATTGGATAAACACAACAGATAATTGTGCTTTGTATTAAATATCAGACATGTTTTAATGTTTTATATATATGTATATCAGCATCAAATGATATGTATCATATGGATTCATATTCAAGGTTTGATTAGGACTCTTTTTTTCGTTTGGTTGTTTTGTCTTTTCTGCTGATTGTGTAGTTAAGTTTGCATCGTTTGTTGGTTTGGTGTTTTATTTATGATGATGATTCAGAACTAGATTTTTCGTGTATTTTTATTTGGACAATGAGAATTTTTTTGTTTGTTGTGCAGTTTAGTGTGCTTGTGTTTGTGGAGTGATGTTGAACTAATTATCCACTCCACTTGAATTAGCTAAAAATATTGATTTAATAATGAATGCTCTTCGTAATGCAATGATTTTTTTTGCTTTTGTAGTGTGTCTCTATCATTTGCATATGGATCGTAGTTGGATGTACAACGTAAAACGTAACGATGACGAGTTCCTAAGCAAAATTGAAGAGTTCATCAATTGTTCACTGAATGATCAATTAAGAAGAGGGGAAGAAACTATTTTTTGTCCTTGTAGACACTGCAAAAATAAGAGAAGACTTTGTAACATAGATCAGGTTAGAGATCACATAATCCGTTATGGGTTTAAGAAAAATTATACGCGGTGGATATGGCGTGGTGAAAGTATACTAGAGCTAGTTTTAATAATCATGAGAATGATGAGAATGACCGAGAAGATAACATGAATAATGATGCGAATGATTGTGTTCATGAGATATTTCGTGATGCTGAAGAACATTTGATGGAAGAGCCAAAGTTGTATGAAAGAATATTAATTGATGCCGAGAAGCCTTTGTTTCCTAATTGTGCTAAGTTCACAACATTGTCTGCTGTGCTCAAGCTTTTCAATTTAAAAGCAAAGCATGGGTGGAGTGATAAAAGTTTTACATCTTTGTTGGAACTTTTGAATGACATGCTTCCGGAAGGTAATGAGCTTCCAACTTCTAACTATGAGGCAAAGAAAATTATGTGCCCAATTGGTATAGGATATAAAAAGATACATGCATGTCCAAATGATTGTATATTGTATCGAAATGAATATGAGAACTTGCATGAGTGTCCTAAGTGTGGATTATCCCGTTACAAGTCGTGAGGGAACGTTCACAATGACCCAGATAAGAAATGACCTCCAGCAAAAGTCTTGTGGTATTTGCCAATTATACCAAGGTTTAAACGTTTATTTGCAAATAAAGAAAATGCAAAAAACTTAAGGTGGCATGCAAATGTGAGGAAAAATGATGAATTATTGAGGCATCCAGCTGATTCTCCACAGTGGAGAAGCATTGATACAATGTATCCTGATTTTGGTGAAGAAATTAGAAATCTCAGACTTCGTCTTTGTACAGATGGCATAAACCCATTTGGAAACTTTAGTAGTCAACATCGTACTTGGCTTGTTCTTTTGGTGATTTACAATCTTCCACCTCATTTGAGTATGAAGCGCAAGTATATCATGTTGTCTCTTTTAATATCTGGACCACGACAACCAGGAAACGACATCGATGTTTACCTAAGTCCTCTTATTTATGATCTAAAACTTCTATGGGATAAAGGTGTGCGTGTGTTTGACGCATATAGTCAAAGTAATTTTACATTGCGCGCCATGATTTTTTGTACCATAAATGATTTTCCTGCGTATGGTAACTTGTCTGGCTATAGTACAAAAGGTGCCAAAGCATGCCCAATTTGTGAAGATGATATGGTTGTTGAGCGTTTACATTATTGCAAAAAAAATGTGTATATGCATCATCGTAGATTTCTCCCTCCTAATCATCCTTATCGTAAAAAGAAGAAGCCTTTTAATGGGGAGATAGAGAATAGAGTTGCCCGTTTGCCACTAACAGGAAATGATGTTTACGAACGGGTCAAGGATATTGAAAATGCATTTGGCAAAATATTTCCTCTTTTAGAAGGCTCGTGGAAGAAGAAATCTATATTTTGGGAACTTCCGTTTGGAGACATTTACAGGCTAGACATTGTCTAGATGTAATGCATATAGAAAAAAATATTTGCAACAGTATCGTTGGGACACTCTTTACCTGGTAAGAAAAAGATGGTGAGAAAGCTAGGAAAGATATGTTGAAAATGGGTATCCGGAAGGTGTTAGCACCGGTGCAGAAAGGTAAACGTACCTATTCCCCCCCCGCATGTTATACATTGTCCAAAAATGAGAAAACTAGTTTATGTGAGTGTCTTCGTGGTGTGAAAGTTCCAACAGGTTATTCTTCAAACATTAGCGGTCGTGTATCAGTGAAGGATTTGAAATTGACCGGTATGAAGTCTCATGATTGCCATGTGTTAATGCAACATTTATTACCTGTTGCAATTAGATGTATATTGCCTAAACATGTTAGGCATGTTATTACAAAGCTTTGTCTCTTTTTTAATATAATTTGTAGCAAGGTAATTAATCCTGATACGTTGGATGCTCAACAAGCCGATGTTATTGTTACCTTATGCCAATTTGAGATGTATTTTCCACCTTCATTTTTCGATGTTATGTTGCATTTGGTTGTTCATCTTGTAAGAGAAATCAAAATTTGTGGTCCTGTATTTATGAGATATATGTATCCGTTTGAAATGCATATGGGAACTTTGAAAAGAAAAACAAATATAGACCTGAAGCTAGTATCGTAGAAGCTACAGTAGCTGAGGAGGTTATAGAATTTGTCACTCCATTCTTAACCGATGTTGAACCTATTGGACTTCGTAAGTCTCGACATGAAGGACGACTTGATGGCCAGGGCATAATTGGATCAAAATTGATTTCAATTGGTAATGAGATGTTGTACAAAGCTCAGCTACTTGTTTTGCAGCACCTTAGTGAGGTACATCCTTACTTGGAGGGGCACATGGCAATTCTAAAGTCTCAGAATCGTTCAAAGAACGAAAGGTGGTTGACGAATGAACATACCCGCTCTTTTGTCATATGGTTTAAACATACGGTAATGTTTCAATTGTCTCAAACAAATCATGGTATTTCAGATACAATAAAATGGTTAGCATATGGGCCTCGATTGCATGTCAATTCATGGGAAGGATATGATATGAGCGGTTATGTCTTTTATATGAAGCGTCAGAATGAGAAGAGCAAAATGCAAAATAGTGGAGTTAGCATCGTTGCATCTTCAAGAGTTGCTAGAGCTAAAGATAACAGACCAATAAATGCGAAAATGCTATATAATGGGATAATCGAGGATATTTGGGAACTTGAGTATAAAGACTTCACAATCCCGCTATTTCGATGTAGATGGGCTGACAATCGTCGTGCTGTACGAGTGGATGAACATGGATTTACATTGGTTGACTTTGGTCAAGCGAGTGATGATAATGATCCACTCATCTTGGCATCTCAAGCAAAACAAGTTTTTTACGTTACTGATCCTGCCGATAATAAGTGGTCTATGTTCTTCCCGGCAAAAGACGCATTGTTGGGATTGGTGATGTGGTGGATGGAGAAGAGTATAATCAATTTCATGAGAATCCACCTTTCTCCATCGGCTTAAGTCTACCAGAAGAAGTTGATTTAAATGCAATTTATGCACGTTCTGATCACGATGAGGGGGTTTGGATAGTTGGGTAATTTTTTTTATGCTCATCATGCTTTATTTGCCACTTGAAATCTTTCATTTTCTGTAATTCTTTACTTTTTTTGAGAATAATTACTAATAAGATATTTTACAGGGATACTTGATCGCTGTTTTTGTTGCAGACTTCGGATATGAATAATGGACACAATTGCTTCTTGAATTGTTCCATCAAATAAATTAAATCTACTTACTATATTATAATCATTTAATTTGTCTTTCGTCAGTTTTCGAAATCAGGTAGATACTTGATAAAATAAAACTAAGTGAAATTTTGTTGTTGAATGCATACAAGTACATGTACTTTTTAATGCCTAACTTAAACTAAACATTTTTTGTGCAGGCTGAATGGCAAGAGGCAAGAAGTGAGCTTTGTTGTTAAAGATTTTGATCACATCTTTCAGTATTTTGTTGTTAGAGAGTACATCCTCCCAATATGACTGAAAAGGGAATGACACGTTGATGGTTGAACAATAAAATCAATTGAAAGGTCCTCCTAACTTTTATTTGGCACTGGAAGAGGCTATAATAGTTCAGGTGAGCTAATGTTTTCACCTTTATCTCTTTGACATGTATCACAGAAAGAGACATAAGTTTGTGCATTTTTCTTTAACCCCTTACAGTAAAAAACTTTTTAAATTCTATGCAGTGTTCTTTTTTTACTTTGGTGACCTGCCAACAGTAAAGAATGATATTCTGCTAAGAGCGTGGTTATGATTTTTGTTGCATTAGGACTTATGAGAATTCTGTCTTTATAGTAATATATACCATGCAATTTATGATATTAGCTTTTAGAATTATTCTTGCATGCTTTTTTTTGATACCTTTGTAGAATGGATCATTTTTCATCAAGTCTTTTATTTGTTGTAGCTTTGAACATTGAACAATAGATATTGCTTAAAAAATAAAAAATTGATGTAAATTGCATTAGGACTTAAAAAGCATATATATCTTAAAGTAATATTAATGACCACATCTTCATAACCAATTTCTTTAGAAATCACAACACCAGTATTTTTCCTCTTCCAAACTTTGCCAGATAACATGAACAGAATATCAATTAAAGAGGGAATATCACAACACAATGCAACATGATAAAAGAAACCTTGAACAACAACATGATAAAAGAAACCTTCCACGGATATTTCAATTAAAGAGAGAATATCACATTCATGATACTACTGCTCACGTTTTAAGTACTTGTTTTAGCACCGCTCACGTTTTAAGTACTTGTTTTACATTGCTTTGTGTGCTTCACATTTTCGTACTTGCTAGTTTGATTACTACACACAAGTCACATGCGCCACTGCCACTTTTTCTATTATACTACACAACTATCCTATAAAGCATTTCAACTTCATCCACATTTTCTATTTTGTAAAACCACTTGATTTCCTAACATTATTTTGTAAAACCACTTGCTTAGAGCTATTTAGTGGTTCTGTTAGCATTTCTTTATGGGTTATAGCTGTTGTTTTCTTTGATTCTATGTTTTCTAAAAGATTGGTTGTACTTGACTTTGTTTATGAAAAATATCATATTTCATGTTTCATCCATATATTTGGTTGCACAAAATATTCTCAAACATGAGTTCAAGATATATAATCTTGTAAAAAAAAATATAAGATTGTTTTGTTTGATTTAATTTTAAAAACATAAACATCTACTTCAAGGTGTCATCCCTTGTGTCCAGAATTTAGTACTCTTTCAATAAAGCTAAAGTTAAATTACAATCGTTCAAACCACATAGTTACTAACACTACTAACAGAGGCCTGCAAGGTTAAGTGCATGTATATATAACCTATGTATGTGAACAATATCCAAGGAGATAATCAGAACAAACTTAAATAGCAGACCGGGGTTTAGTGGTAATCGAAGTAGTTCTGTTCATAATTCTGACTCCAGGCCTTCTTTTTCAGAATATTGACAATGGAGATAGAACAATTTGGACAAAATGAAGAACATGATCCTTCTACTTCACAGTCATTGTCTAAGAAGACGCGAAGAGGCCCAACAACCGGGAAGAAATATAAAACACAAGAACCAAAATTCATTGAGTGGAGTGACAACGGCAACCCCATTGGAAAGTGGGCGAAGTCTTATAAGGCGTATGTGGGCGATACTGCTAGATCTAAAATTGATATCAATATTAAAAATTGGGATGACGTATGTAAAGGGTTTAAAGATACTATATGGGAAGATGTTAAGGTATTATAAATTCATTTATTCACTTATTACTTATTCGGCTTTGAAACCCAATTTGACATTTGAAGTCTTATAAGGCGTACGTAACTATGATTTTTTTTTAATCTCAGATCGAGTACCACATTGACGACAACATGAAAGATAACGTGTTAAAATATGTCTGTAGACGATGGAAAGATTTCAAAACAAAATTGGTTGGTGGTTGGATTACGAAGACAAGAAAACTTCCAATGGACCATAAAGAGCCGTACGAGCTTTATGACGGCATTACACAATCACAGTGGGAAACGTTCAAGAAGAATTGTGAAACTGAGGAATTTAAGGTAATTTTTTTGTTCAATTACATTTTACTATTCACACTAAAACTACCCTTCTGCTATCCTCTGTTAACAAACCTCCACGGACCTACATTGCCTTGCTCCTCCTCTTTAATCACTTCAACTTCAACTGGCACACAAATCAGCATCTCTGCAATTGTGGCCACCGTTGTTTCCAATACATACTTCAACAAATATTGCCTCTCACTGCCTCTCTGCCACTCAACATATCCACCACCCTCTGTGCACTGTGCAAACATATCCATATCCCACTGATCTTCAACGGACCATTGCCTTAACTTCTAATCACCAGAACAACAGCCTCTGACCGTTGTGCAATCATAATCCCATTACAGTGCCATAGTTACCTTTCCACAACCAGTTCTCTACTCCGCCACTACAAACAATTTGTACTTCCTCTATTACAACTACCACAAACAACTACTGACCACTTTGTACATCCCCATATCCACCTGATCACAGTGCTGCACCATACATTCTGCCATCTAATTATATTCATTTGCCAACCATTCACTTCCTCACTTCCTACAACTCACCTACCACATACATATCACCAATTCACATACAAACCATACATCACTGCCCTGCTGTGCAATTGACCTCACACATCCTTACTATTTACATTTTACTATTTACATTCAACAGCCTTACTTTCATTCAGAAGCCTTTCACTGCTTGCTGCACATTTCCACTAACTCACATATCAATTGCCTTCTCCTTAAAAAAACTGCCTCCTTCACCATATCAAAACTGCTCATACAACATCTAAAACTCACTGCCACCTTCTCCCCCACAATCCAGCAAGGAGCTTCAAGACTTCAACAAAACATCACGAAAAAAAATCCTAAGCTCCACCTCCAAAATCAACCTCAACACTCACTTCAACAACCGTCTCGCCCAGTTCTTCCCTTCTACTGAATCATCTTCCTATGCATGATATTTAGCAATTATTCATTCTCATTAACTGTTGGGGCATTTCAGTTTTGCTGTGTGTGATTTTTCTCTCTCTAGTTTTTATTACAAAAAATGTTGGTTAAATTTGTGTGGTATAAGATGCAAATGAAATGAGTACCAGTTTTCTGTGTATGACTAAATTAGCAAATAAAAGGTTGTTGCTTGTAGTTGCACCAGTTTACCATTTAACCTGTTATAGTTGACGTTTTTTATGTAAATGTTCAGATTTTGTTCGATTTCTTCAACTGAGATTTCCATGTCCAGATTTTGTCTAGCATATTCAGAGTAATTGCTTGATTTCTTTTCTGTTAGTGGTTGCAGACATGTGACAATGCAAGAATTTTGTGCAGTGGAGTATATGTTAGCAGTAGAGTAGCAAGAATTTTATGCAAGAACTTTGGGTATACATTAATATTCATTTTTTTGACAGCGATTAAGCGAGAAGGGTAGGAAGAGTCAAGCATACAACGAGCATCCTCACTATTTGGGGCAAGCTCGATATGCAGGGAAGAAAGCTAAATGGATAACCGAAGGTCATAGTTCATCGACTACATTACCAAGTGGTTCTTTTTTGGATCGAAGTATTGACTGGGTTTTGGCAAGATCAAAAAAAAAGCTAATGGAAGTTATGTAATCCCTAATGAGAAAACTAGGATATTTGCAGATAAAGCGGTATGACTAATTTCGATGCATTTTATCCCATTTGGTTAATCTCTTACAAAACAAAGCAATAAATTATTGAGAAAACTAATTTTTTTTTGTTGACAAAATGCTTGGAGAGAAAAAGCCATCGAAGGAACATGGGTTCCAAATAGATATGATGATGTCTTAAATCGTGCTCTTGAAAAAAAAGAACATCCAGGTCGAGTTAGAGGAATTGGTCGAACGGTCGGTATCAAAGATGTATTTGGAAAGGTAGTGAAATATAAAGGTCCAAGTGGTGTAATATCAGCAGATGAACTACATCGTATCACTCAGGAAACAGAATCTAAAGTGAGCCAAAGATTCGAGTCTATGGTAGATACGGTGGTTGAGCAAAAGATTGCAAACTTTTTCAATAGGATGGGTATGCAAATGCCCAATGATATTGTGGTTGAAAACGTACCATCATTTGGTCATCGTAGCAGCTGTTAATCAGTACAATTGGACAAATTACAAATACCAGCACAAATCAAGAGATGGATCCTTATGAAAACTTGCAGGTAACTAATTCAAAAGTCTATTTTCGTAAAATTATACGATTCTAAAACGTGTAAGTTAATAATTTTAATGTTGTACTTGTCATTCTAGAGGCCAACTAAATGTCGTTTAGCTGTTAATTTGGAATCCAAAATTGTCATAGTGGGTCACGGCATGGTGCATCCTGCTTCTAGGCGTGGAGATCAATGTCATAATCAACAAATCTTGACCAATCATGTAAAGGTTGGAATTGACGCAGTAGAGCCTATTCACGTAGGAACCCCTCTTCCGGTTCCAAGTAAATATCACATCACGATAGGAGAAGCACTTGGTAGTTTTGTACAATGGCCTAAAAATCTCGTGCTCTTAGGCGATGATGATAAGGTAAAGAAAACACTTTTCATATTTTTTTGAGCTTTGTTTGAATAAAATATGCAGACTCCATGCTGCTTATGAATTTTTTGTGTGCATGCTACACATATTAGGAGCAAAGACAAAGTGGAAGAGTGTGTTGCTACGGACATTAATAGTAACCAAAAGATGACAAATGAGCCTGCAATGCGTAGGACGATCGTGGGTGAAGACATCATCAATGCTTTAACGGACGAGTGCAAATATTTCCATGACCTGATAGTTCAAGTGCATCCCATGATACTAATTTTATCAATGCAATTCATGTGAACAAGGATTTATTTACATACGATGAGGACTTTGAAATCCATGTCACTATGGATGACATTATCCAATTCCTTAGTATGGGATGGTTGAATGGAGAATGGTTGCAAATTTGCATCATGTGAGTATTATATATATATATATATATATATATATATATATATGATGAATATTTCTATCTGTGTACCAATATAGCTACTATGTGAAATACTTAGGTTACATTTACAACAAATAGCTTATAAATTCATTATATATGTTCTATTTTATATTATGTATTATACATGAAATGGAAGAATAAAAATATTTGTATGTTGTACTTATTTTTAAGTGGTTAAATCATATGTGCAATGACCTCGGAGTGGAGACCATCGGGTTTATGTGTCCATGTAAGTTGTCTCAAGTGCGGAAATATCCAAACGCGACAAATATATATATTTCGAATACATGGCGTGCGTCATAATCGAAGAGCTTACTCTTAGCCCCACACTACGAAGAGCATGAGCAATAAACTTTTATAAACTAGTTTACAAATCTAATGTTGATATTAACTTCATATAAATCTTATAATGTAGGAAACATTATCTACTGCTTGTTTTTCGTATAGAAAAGAATGAGGTTTATGTTTTGGATCCCCGAGTCGAACGCAAATCTAAATTGGAAATTAGACCACAAGTGAATATGTATGTTTTATCTATTTGCCTTCTGATATCTTTTTTGCTTGATGCAAGTGAATATGTACGTTGTATTTAAATTTTTATTTTATATGTAGGGCGTTTAAAACTTATAAGGCGTATGGTGGAAAATCTCGTGGAATTTACTTGAAATGGAAGACTATTAAGGTGATTTATTTTGTACAAAATAAAAATAAACTTATATATTGGATATAAATTCAAATTAACCTATCTATTAAATTATTGTGTAATATTGTTGTAGTGTCCTCAACAATCTAGTACGACGGATTGTGTATATTATGTGATGAGGTATATGTATGATATAGTAAAAAACCACGATCAAAGCACCGACATACTTGAGGTACCACTTTAATTTTTTTCCTTCACAATTTTTGTTACGTACTTATTCGATTAATGTTTCGAAACAATCTTGTAATTGCAGTACTTTGTACAAGATAGTTCTTATAGCCAGCAAGAGATAGATGATGTTCATGATAATTTAGCTAGTTATATCATGCATAACTGGATGTAGTCTTCTTATATGCTACTATATGGTGAGTTTATTCTTGTCTTTTTCATACTTTCAGCATTACATGATTAGGAGCGAAAAATAAAATAATTATAATTGAATACATTTTTTTAAAATAATGACACAATGTTGTTTAAAAAAATTTAGTTAAAAGCTAAACGTACATATCCATTGCTCAAAATTAATATTTTGGCTATTTGTTTAAAAGGAAAAAAATTCAAATGCACATGGTTGTGACTGGAATGATTGAAGTAATGGTGTTGGGGAAGAGTTTTGGTAATTTAGAAACTGGTGGTTTGAAGTACATATATCAAGGAAGAAACTAAAACCAATTAAAAAAAACAACTTATTTTTCCTTTTGTTTTTTAAAGGAAAAATCAAGTTACACTAAGAAAAAGAAAAGTAAAAAAATAAATTAAACTTAACCCAAAACACACTCGACCTGGACTGCTCAATCCACCCAAAATATAATGCACCTCTTTTTTTTTCTCTTTAAAATCAATTTTCCAGCGTCTTTTTTTCTTCCGAAATTCTGAGATCGCAACCAATGAAATTAAAATTGACAATTGAAATCATAATTCGATTTTGAGGAGATTGTGGGTAGCGATGAAGGCGATTGATTTTGCGATTTGTTGTTCTGATTACTTTGGTGGTTCGTTGTTTAATGGTGATTTGGGTGTTAAGATGAGATGGTCTTGGAGCAGTGAGGCAGAGATGTTCACAGTGATGATCAGGCCGAGGTAAGTAGTTTAGGGTAGTGAGTTTATAGCAGTGTTGTGTTGTGAGTGAGTTCGTGGGATGTTTATCTATACTAATTAATATACATAAAATAGTTACAGAAGAACTTAACACGTATTTAATGAAAATGCATGCAGCGAACTATTTTCTTGGGCAGCTGTATAAAGAGAATAAGAATATCATGTTATAATTAATTACTAACTAACATGTGGTACAACCTTCCAAGAGAACCAGTTAGGTACCTGATGTATATACATAAAAATATTTAATATCAAGAATTAACTATACACATGTAAGTATCCAAATTAAACAGAAGATACTATGAAATGTAGTGTAACAAGTTAACAGATGCTGCACGTAATAATACTTCTCCGGGCTTAACTGAAAATATATGCATCAGTTCCAGGAGAAAAAATCTTTTTGGCTAAGGAAGATTTGATAAAGAGAAATTATACACATGCAAAGACGGGTATTCGCGGAACCAAACCCGGTATGACCGCATTTTCAAGTTAGCAGTAAAAACTTTGATGTCATTTAAACAGAGTGTAAAAATGTCTAAAGTATTTACATATTGTTTATGTTCAAAATCGAGATTAGTTTGGCACAAAAAAGTGATTTATCTTTTCAAATCAACTATATATATATACAGATATATAATAGGAAATATTAGGAATAAGTAGTTTTCGTTTATATATGTGGACACTAAATAGTTTGACTAAAAATAAGATTGGTACCTCCATTAAGCCAAAGAACAAGTGGCTTGTTAGAAGAATTTTAAGGAGACTCCACAAAGTAATAATACAATTTTGAGGAGACTCCACAAGGTTCATTCTCACAGTGATGGTGGTTTGGGAGTGAAGTTGAGTGGTATTGTAGTGTTATATGATAGGCAAAGGCAAGTGGAAGAGGATAGTTATGTGGATTGGCAAAGGAGCTACAATAGTGATGGTTAAGTTGTTTGGCAGTGGGAAGGATGCTGGTGGTGGGTGATGATTGATTGGTGTTGAGGATGTGAATGTGGCTGATTTATGAATGCAGTAAGGAAGTGAATGAATTATGGCAGTGTTGGTGTGAAGTGGTCTTGGGTTTGGATTGTTGTTATGTAGTGATGGGTGAGTGCAGCACTAAGTAAAGAAGAGGATGGGCAGAACTGATGATGTTTGAAGTGTAGGTGTGTCAATAAAGGTACATGCAATGGGTTGTATGATAATTTATAGGTTGTAGTACTGAGGAAGGTCTGATGCGTTATGTTGTTGTCTGTCACAGGCTTAATTGTTTAACCCAGGCTTCACGCTCAAATGACATTCGCCAATTATAAATGTCGATTTCTATTCAATAATATGGTGGTTGCTAATTAGACTAGTGGCGTTGGTTATGAACATCGTGTTCTTATGTAGCATGTTCCACGTAGAATTATTATTATACTAAACTATATAGGCATAGAATATTCCACGTTGACATATGCAGTACAGTACATCTCAAGTAGCTCTAATTTTGAGTCGTCGCTGCTTGATTTTTCTTCTTTTGTTTTGGATAAGCTTGATTTGATTTGAAGTCAACACAAAACTATAACTTGTAAAAAATAAACTACACTAGGAAATCTGCTGCACATAGTTTTTTAAATAGGAGCATGTACTGTTAGTTAAGTTAAAGTACAGTTAACCTGCAAACAAATGTCAAGCAAAAATTAAACAAAAAAACAAAGAATGCATTCGTTTAATTACTTGATGCGTCAAACCAAAGCAATTCCTTTCTGCGTATAGTTAATTTCATCCATCTACTCCCACTTGTTATAACCACACGTGTTTGTTCTAATCTTAAATAACTCTTTCTTTCCCTGCATCACCAAAACGGAACTAAACATGAACCATTGGTACGTATTAGAACACGTATGTCAAGTATGGTTGCTTGTGTGTATGGCGTGGCACTGTTATGTATGGTGGAGGAGGATGCTGATATGGTCGTAGTAATGAAATATTGTGTTTGGTGGTAGGGTGGTTGAAGAGGAGTAAGAACGAAGTAGTTTTGGTTGAGAAGTATGTTGGACTTTGGATGTTGAATGGTGTGGATTAATTGATGAAGTCAGTGGAAGTTGTATATGGTGATGTAAGTAACAGGAGGAAGTAGTGTGCACTAGGGAGTAGAGTGCGCACTGATGATGTTGAAGGCTGGAGGTGTTAGCAGTGAATGTTGTAGAGTTGTGCACTGGTTTTGGTGATACAACAGAGATTGTTGCATAGAAATGTAGTTGAGCGTGGATAGTGAGAATTTGAAGGCAGTGCACAGAAATGTGCACAGAAATTTTATAATCTAATCTAATGCACGTGTACTCAATTTTATAAGCGTTGGCAATTAAAAAATTATAAATCTGTATATTTGGTCACACTTTTCTTTTGCCCAGTCTACCCACAACCCATCTTCTTCCATCGTACTTTAGTTATGTTTCGGATTTAGTTGATCCTGCATCGACTTGTATAGTTGTACAGAAGATGCACGTATTGTATCATTTTATCACTAGATACAGTTCTTTCCTCAACAATTTTGCTTATGTTTGCATGATTCCAGATTGAATAATGCTCGCTTAAGATTGGATAATTTGCATAATGCCAAATTGCATGGTGCAATTATAGACTTTATAATCTAATCCAATGCACGTGTACTCGATTATTTATGAATCAAACCGCTGTCAAGTGGATTTTCGCCTTTTACACTCCACTGCCATCCTTTTTTTCATTTTGTTTCGTATAAAGAAAAAGATCACATTGTACTGGTCGTTAGTTTTGATTAGCGAGAAAAAGCCGCTATAATTGTTGCGATACCTAACGTTTTTTGCTGCATTGAATGTTTGTATTCTGCAGGATCATATGCATATGCAGATTGCACATCTCAACTTCAGGTAGCTCAAGTACAAAATAGGATGAACGTTTGTGCATTTAAATACCATCTTCTGCTTAATTTATCCGCTGTCAACGATACATTCTCTTCTCTGTATATATGTATTTTTGTGTCTACATATAACACGTTGCATTAATTTTTTACTACCGACTGTATGATTATGTACTGCGGAATTTATTTATGTTTTTCATTCTTCTGTCGAAATATTAAATCTGATTATGTATTTGCCATCAAATTTTATTTTGAATGACTTTAATATTGCATGCAATAATTGTTTGTTATAATCAATAATATATATAGTCTGTTTGAGTGCCGTAATAATGGTTACTGAGAATGGCTTTTTTGCATTAGATATAAATAGTTGATGCAATAGAGAGATTAGTTTGCATCTGTTGTTATAAAAAAACTGATGCAATAGAGGGATTAGTTTGCATCGGTTGTTATGAAAAAAAGATGCAACAAGTTACTTTTTTGCATCGGTTTTCATTACAACCGATGAAACATGGGGCTATATTCAAGCAACCAACCATGATATTTTGCATCAGTTGTTAGTAACAACCGATGCAAAAAGGACATTTTTGCATCGGTTTCAGAACTGATGCAAAAGTGTTAAGCCTGTTGCATCGGTTGTTGAACTGATGCAAAAGGAGGGTAAACAACAGATGCAAATGACCTGTTTTGTAGTAATGTTTATATTTACGTCCCAAATCCGTAAATTAATTCCCACAATTCAAAAATAAATCAACGTTTATTTTTAAACAAATTTCCCTTTCTTTTATAAATTCCATAGTGAATTTACACTTCCAAAATATCTATGAATATACGATTTTCAAATCGATTTCTAATATTCATTTTCAATTTATCTTTAAAAGATAAAATCTCAAAATATTCACTTCATATTGGAAAACATTTCCATACTTATTTAATAATAAGTAATTCACAAATCCATTTATTTTCAACACTTGGAAAATAGTCAATATACTTAAATCGAAATTAAGTATATATTTCATTCTTTAAAGAAAATGTTCTTTCAAACACATTTATTTGAGTCAAAACGAATGTTACGTAAAACATCGTTACGACGACCCAAAATCGCTGGTATAGGGATTCGAAATTAAGATAGATATATAAATCCTAATACTATATAAAACATTTCCTTTCGGAAATCATTTACTATAACAATGGTGTTGTAGCCCACCATTTCCTTCTATTTTTCGAAAACGTCTATTTCAACAATGAATGTTGAAATCTATGGTTTCGACACTTAATGCATTTTAAAACAACTTCAAATCGTTTTAATTCTATTTAAAATATCACTTCCCCAAAACAGTTTAATATATTATTCACTGTCCTAAAATCGTGAATATTCTTCGTTAACCAAATTCAACATTTTTCTACACATTTTGTTTTAAAGGATTATCCATCGTCCAAAATCGTGAATATATCTCCTTTAAAAATCTAAAATAATTAACTTATCAAAATAAGTCGGTTTCGGATTTATAAAACAATGTTTATAAATCCCTATTTATATTTTTATAAGGACTTTAATTTACAAGATTTAAAAATCTTACTACTTATAAAATTCCATTTATAACCTCAATTTCAGCATTAACAGAACTTCTCTTATAATTCCATTATTTCGATTTATAAAATATATATTTTATAAATCTCATCTGTAAACCATTTATACTTATTCGAAAATCTCAATTAAAATGCCAAAATCCGATTTATAAGTTAATTACTTATAAATCTTTTATTTTACAAAAATCTATTCATTTTATAATTTCACAATTTATAAATCTATAAATTATATTCACTTGTGAAATCGATTTATACTTCATTTTAACACTTATAAAAACTTGTTTTATAATTCCTATAATTTTTTTATTTATAAATATTTATCTTAGAAATCTTTTATATAAATCGTTTATAATGATTCAAAAATCCCAATTTAAATAAACCAATCCTTTTAATAATTTACAAAACGTTATTTAAAACTTATATAACTCCAAAATCACACTTAAGTACTATTTTCCAAAAATATCACTTTTATAACAATAAAATTATAATGTTTATTTATTTTAACAATTCAAAATTTAATAAAACGTATACTATCAAAAATCACTTTAAAATTCTTTCTAAAATCAAAATCATCATTTTAAAACTTCAAAAATGGATCCGATGATGCAACAGCACCAAATAGTCAATCACGACTTTCAAATATCATATATCGCTATGATAATCAACAAACATCACAATATCTGTAATCAAATAAATACTAGTGAGGAATCCAGTTGGACCCCTCCAACCTGTTTTCCTGCATCCAAAGATGTTAGCATAATACCAATTCTGTTCCAGTACGGAATATCGCGGTATATGGGATTCATAAAATATTATCTGCTGTTATGCGGCGAAATAGGGTCTCATCCGCTATATAATGCGGGAAAATCAACTCCAAGTACATAAATAATACCAATTCCATACAAGTTGGAATTATCGCGGTATATGTTTTTAATAAATAACATCCGCTTACTAACGGCGTATAATGTCTATTTAACAATCAATAGATAATAATCATCATTCAAAAATACAATCAAGCAATTTTAAATCTAACTATTTAAAATTTAAATCGAAACAATTCGATTGAGTGAGAAGTTCTCACATTGCTTTCAATTCAGTTTTCGCGTTTTATTTCGAATAAAATTAAACACGCGTTTAATTTTACCCGAAATTTTCACTAGATCCAAACGACTCCATTCCAGCTCCATAGCGTAGTGTTCGTCCATACGAACCCAACGCAATTCGTTTCGTGCGTTTTCGACCTCGTATGAAAAAGTTATGATATTTTAAAGTTTACTCGAATTTAAATATAAATAAATTACAATTTTTTATAACTTTTTAACCTAATTTAGATCTCGGCCGTCCAAAATCCCTTCTGGAAATCAAGGTTGTTCCCTTTCTTCTCCTCCCCCACGTTCTTACCCAGTGAATGCCGAACCCATTGTCGCCATCATCATCAAATTTTCGCAACCCATACATCGACTTTCGCATCGATCAGCTAGCGCCATCTTGAAGCTCACCTCACAACACACCATCGGCCAGAGGGATGACGAACTCGGCCTCGTATTCGCTTCGGAAAACGTGTCCAAACACGTTGAGAACGCGGGCCCCTTACTTATTCCACATCGCTCCATTCTTGATCACAACCGTTGGATTCGTGGATCTCACGTAGCTTTACGATTTTGTAGTTGGAAGCTTTTGAAATAAATCAATGGATTTTGAGTTAATTAAGGAAGAATGAAACGAATTTATGGCCTTTGAAGATAATAGAAACGGCGGCTAGGGTTTGTAGTTAGGGTTTTGTGAAATTTTTGAAGTTGGGGGTCCTTTTATAGAAAGTTCACGAATTACTATTCATCCGAAATTTTTCGAACTCCAAACGAAGCGTGCCGGTTGGCGTTTCTAAGGTTTACCCTGCGTTTCGAACATAATGGAACGTGTTTCGGAGGCAAATTCGATCATCTGTGCGAGTTACGGCAATAAACGATCGATTTTAAATTAAACCGATTAAACGAATTTTCTATGCGTTTTGGCTTGCCCCGGACAAACGGTAAATCAGATTGACACGAAATTTGAAATCTTACAATAATATCACATTACGGGTCCGATGAAACTAGTTTCGTCGAAATCCGAGACTGTTTGAAAAATGGCTATTTTAGCTCGTCAACTAAATATTAAAATATTCAATTTTCACAATTTAACTTTTAATTCGATTCTAAAAGTTCTAAAATATCGTTCTAACTCCAATATGATTAAATAAACTTTTACAAATCATTTTCAATCATATTTAATCCAATTTTCAATTATTTCTGTAATTTCAACTATCAAATATCGATTTAATTATCCAATTAAATCCAGATATTCGAAAAATAAATTATTCGACTTATAAATCTTACTTGTTAATATTTAAATTCAATTAAATATACAAATTTTAATTAATAGAAATTCTGGGTCGTTACAAACTTCCCCCCTAAAAAGAATTTTGTCCTCGAAATTACCAAGTAAGAAAAAGTTACAGAATCCATTAACTTTCCAAAACAATTCATTCGAATTGAATTTTTTTCAAATCTCTTAAGTGTTTAAGTTTTCCAAAATTCGTAGTTAAACTTCTTACAAGATCTTTACTAAGTTTCCAAATCCAAGCTTAGTTTTCAAAAAAATTCAATTTTCTCAAAATTTTTGTAACGCCTTAAATTTTCGGAAAAATTCGCCATAGTCTCCTTTGCGCGGCTCGATCCGAAAAAAATGACAGTATATATATCACAAATATACATCTCATCAAGTGATGAGGCATCCCGCAGGGAAAAAGTGTAAAAGTACGATATTTAATCCGAGATATGTACCTTATATTTTTATTAGCGAGCATATACGGCTGATATAGCGCGAAAGCGAGCTCCAAATGCGAAGCAAGCGCAATACGCATCTATTAAACACTCAACAAACAAATGAGAAACATGTATATATGAAAATAATATCAATATACATCATATAGTAACATATCAACTACATGTGCCAATATAACTATGCATTCAATCATCAAATGCAACCATCAAACAACTATCCAACCAATAAACATCCAACAAATCAATGTCTATCCAAATCAATTCATAACCAAATCAATATTCTTTCATTTCTCATTAATATTCAATGAATTGGTTTTCCAATTTAATCATATTTGATTCATTTACATTGGATTTTACTAACATTCATTCATTCGTTTCCAATTAGTTTACATTCACTAATTTATATTCAAGTTGGTTTACTTACAAATCAAATTCAATTTTTTATTTAAGATTCACTTAACTTCCAATTATTTTTAGCTTTCAATTTCGCTAATTTATTTTCATTAAATTCTAATGAATTCACATACAATCAACTAACAATCCAATAACAACCAAATTTATTCAACATAACCAAATTATTAATTTTACATCCAATTTGGTTCAACACTTTTTATTTCAATTGGTTCAACATTCAATTGACTTTCATTCAATTATTTAATTTCAAATTACATTAGCTTCCAACTTCTATTAATTTAATTACTTTAGCTTCCAACTGGTTTATATTAAATTAATTTTCATTCAATTATTCAACTTCTCAACTTCATTAGTTTTTAATGAATTTAATACTTACATTCATTATCCCATATCAATTTATTTTACATTCAATTGATTAACATTCAATCCATTTATCAATTCAATTGCTAATCCGTTTAACAACTTAAAGTTGAATTTCATTTATATAACTCAAGTTCATATTCATCACTTCGCTTATTTATAACAATTTCAACTTCATCACTTAAGTTATATTCCAATTAAACATCTTTTGTTTAATCTTAGCTTTAATTTCCACTTATAAATTCAATTCAGATTTCATT
Organism: Allium cepa; assembly: GCA_030765085.1. Classification (NCBI taxonomy): domain Eukaryota; kingdom Viridiplantae; phylum Streptophyta; class Magnoliopsida; order Asparagales; family Amaryllidaceae; genus Allium; species Allium cepa. The sequence continues at coordinate 967,398,390 of CM060932.1, read as the reverse complement.
TCTATTTAACTTTTTACCGAAGTCAAATTCCACCACTTATTCAAATTCCATCTCATTTTGCTTAACAAAATTGTTTAACCACTTCAATAATTGGTTTTACTTATCTTTTCCCATTCTATAAGTTATACGACTTATTTATTAACTTCCAAATCCATTAACTTATATTCAACAATTACCACTTGGATTTTTATTTATTCACTTATACTTCCTTTAATTTAACTCCATCTTTTAAGTTAAATTTATTCTATTAAAATTCAAATTGTATAAGTTATCAATTCATTTATCATTCCTATAAATATTTTAAATAGGATTCCAGAGTCTTTTCAATCTTTCAAAACCATTTTTTTTGAAATCAATTCAAATTATCCTTTGAATTTCAAAAACCAAATTCAAAATTTTCCAAATAGCTTCCATTTAAAACCGTTTGGCAGCAATCCCTCTTTTTGAAACCCCAAAATGAACACCGATGATGTCATGATCATCATTGGAATTATTTTTCAACGACCGAAAAGAGTTTAGAGCTTTAATTTCTCCAAAACCATTTTCCAAAATATCTAATCCTTTCAAAACACTTCTCTGGAATTTTATTTTCAGATTGTAAATCACCATTATAAATCTTTTTCTTATATAATTTCACTTATTATATATAAGATTATTTCCCAATTGTAAATCATTTTAATTATAACTTCATACTTATAATTCATTTGCTTATACAATTATTCTTTAAAAATTGTTGTTTTTATTCAACTTATTCAAACAACATTTATTGACTTATATATATTCATATTTTCAACAACCAAGCAATCAATTCATATACACTTTAATAATTCTGAAAAATTATTCCTTTATATGTATATAAAACATAATCAAGGTAAAATTATTTCATTTACCCAATTTAAAAAATACCATGTCATTTTATCTTGTTTAAGAGTTTAGAAACCCCTATCGATCACGGTTGTACTTCCCGCACCGACCAGAATTCATAAACAATCAACCGATAAGTCAACACAATACAAAACAATTTATATTCACTAACAAATACGCGCTCATATTTATTATTACACACACACTCATTCTAGAGTACTATTGAATCTATCTCTAACGAGTAATACCCAACAGAGTCATGGTTGTCGTTTAACCATATGCTCTGATACCAAATGTAACGTTGCGACTTTTCGACGCTCGAAAACCGACATCAATACGTCCACTGTATCAACTGCCGAGCAATCGAATGCCGTAAAACCGTACCGTTACGGTTAAAGAAGAAGAAAAAGATAGAAGAAGAGAGAAAAAGATAGAATAGAATAGAAAGAAACAACAGAACAATATCAGAATCTCACAATTGCAGCGGAACAACATATAATAAATAAATGAATAATCTTTAAACAAAAGAACTATATCAGTTATTACATTACATCACATTATATTACATCATCAGAGTATACAACAACAAACAGCGGAAAGAAATACAACATATACTAGTAATACGCCATGTCATCCAGCTTATCTCCAACAACTTCTGAATTCCAGAATATCCTGATAACCTGACTCTAGACTGCCCGTGTGGAAATTGGTGGGCACGCAGAGTTTAGGAAGGAAACAATAAACTCCGAGTCAGTCATATGACTGGTGTAAGAATTAAAACAGTTTATTTTTAAAACAAAGAACAGGATAATTTTAAAATAGATTCGCAATGCTTTTTAGAAAATGAGACTACCATAAGGCCTCCTGCACACACACACAATGCAAACGCAGAATCGGAGGAGATTTCTCCTTATGATAGTCAAAGATGCTTGATACGCATTAAAAAGAAACATTTGATATTATTACTAGTGCATAGTGTAGGAAAAATTATTTCGAAAGTAAAGATATAAATCTTAGCCAACATAGGCATTTCACACATATGCCTACTATAGCTACCATCCAAATAGTGGTGACCACCACACAACTAAAACCGTACAAGATCGTATTGTTTCTTTGGATTTCCAACAAATGGTCAGGCCAAGGAACTTCCCATTTCTACATGGGTACGCCTCTTGAAAGACGACCCGAGAACCTAACCGGATCTCTGCCAACACAAGGCCGGGTTACCCCTAACTGGGTAACTACTGACACGAATATGTCATTCTCCGATCGTAACCGATCTATATCCGAGGATCCCCGATTTCCAACAACCACAAAGCAATAAATTTGCAGCAACAACATAGGTTAAATATCTGGGCTCCATACCATGATACCACCTCTATCCAGAAGGAATGACATACACTAAAGGGGCGCTACCCCCTAATAACCTTACCGCATCCTTCCTGTTTTGACCATTTCCGGGGTGTGAGGTCCGACGAAGTCTCGTCCACAAAGCCACTCTTTATATAAAAGCTGTTCTTTGTTCACATATGCTCAACAGCACTTCGTATGCCACATTACCAATTTGGGAATGTATCACTAGTAACCATCAACTACATAACCTCTAGGGTGTTAAGCTAAGAGAATAAATTCTTCGCCACCAACGGAAATATATTTGATAGAAACCAACTTTACACCTCAAATTGTAACGTCAGACACACATCCATACAAGTCCGTTCTGGGATCGAACGGAACCGAAGGCACTTACAAAGAAGTCCTTGCAATCCGGATATCGACTAATCACGACCGGACTTCCCATCACAAAGGGTAATAAATTTCTACATCGGAGATCAGCCGATGCAGAAATATTCGACGATAATCCTTCCGTTTTCATAAATATCCGGTCTTCAACACCGGTCATCAAATGCAATCCATAACGACGTGTCACATATTCGGAATGGGTTATACGACCCCAAGGTCCTTTCCTGGCTAACCCGAATAGTGAGCGCTTATTTTAAAAATAAGTTTGGCATTCAAATTCAAACAAATCACAACAAATACCTATTTAAAGGTAAATATTGATAGTCGGTTATTTAACTATCAATAGGCGTGTTCGACATCACCAAATTCCAAATAATTTCCCAAATTATTTACATTCCAAAAATATCTTTACTAGATATATAATTTCCACACTTCAACCATTTGAAAACAATTTTCAAATCATTTTTCACCTTTACCACTTTTGAAAAACAAATTTCAATCATTTTCCTTACGCGGAAATACTTTCATTTCAAAATGGTTCATTCAAACCAATTAAATAAATCCTTAACGATTTACTTTATATTTACGTCCCAAATCCGTAAATTAATTCCCACACTTCAAAAATAAATCAACGTTTATTTTTAAACAAATTTTCCTTTCTTTTATAAATTCCATGGTGAATTTACACTTCCAGAATGTCAATGAATATACGATTTTGAAATCGATTTCTAATATTCATTTTCAATTTATCTTTAAATGATAAAATCTCAAAATATTCACTTCATATTGGAAAACATTTCCATACTTATTTAATAATAAGTAATTCACAAATCCATTTATTTTCAACACTTGGAAAATATTCAATATACTTAAATCGAGATTAAGTATATATTTCATTCTTTAAAGAAAATGTTCTTTTAAACACATTTACTTGAGTCTAAACGAATGTTACGTAAACATCGTTACGACGACCCAAAATCACTAGTATAGGGATTCGAAATTAAGATAGATATATAAATCCCAATACTATATAAAACATTTCCTTTCGAAAATCATTTACTACAACAATGGTGTTATAGCCCACCATTTCCTTCTATTTTTCGAAAACGTCTATTTCAACAATGAATGTTGAAATCTATGGTTTCGACACTTAATGCATTTTAAAACAACTTCAAATCGTTTTAATTCTATTTAAAATATCACTTCCCCAAAACACTTTAATTTATTATTCACTGTCCTAAAATCGTGAATATTCTTCGTTAACCAAATTCAACATTTTTCTACACATTTTATTTTAAAGGATTATCCATCGTTCAAAATCGTGAATATATCTCCTTTAAAAATCTAAAATAATTGACTTAACAAAATAAGTCAGTTTCGGATTTATAAAACAATGTTTATAAATCCCCATTTATATTTTTATAAGGACTTTAATTTACAAGATTTAAAAATCTTACTACTTATAAAATTCCATTTATAACCTCAATTTCAGCATTAATAGAACTTCTTTTATAATTCCATTATTTCGATTTAAAAAATATATATTTTATAAATCTCATCTATAAACCATTTATACTTATTCGAAAATCTCAATTAAAATGCCAAAATCCGATTTATAAGTTAATTACTTATAAATCTTTTATTTTACAAAAATCTATTCATTTTATAATTTCACAATTTATAAATCTATAAATTTTATTCACTTGTGAAATCCATTTATACTTCATTTTAACACATATAAAAACTTGTTTGATAATTCCTATATTTTTTTTATTCATAAATATTAATCTTAGAAATCTTTTATATAAATCGTTTATAATGATTCAAAAATCTCAATTTAAATAAACCAATCCTTTTAATAATTTACAAAACGTTATTTAAAACTTATATAACTCCAAAATCACATTTAAGTACTATTTTCCAAAAATATCACTTTTATAACAATAAAATTATAATGTTTATTTATTTTAACAATTCAAAATTTAATAAAACGTATACTTTCAAAAATCACTTTAAAATTCTTTTTAAAATCAAAATCATTATTTTAAAACTTCAAAAATGGATCCGATAATGCAACAGCACCAAATAGTCAATCACGACATCCAAATATCATATATCGATATGATAATCAACAAACATCACAATATCTGTAATCAAATAAATACTAGTGAGGAATCCAGTTGGATCCCTCCAACCTGTTTTCCTGCATCCAAAGATGTTAGCATAATACCAATTCCGTTCCAGTATGGAATATCACGGTATATGGGATTCATAAAATATTATCCGCTATTATGCGGTGCAATATGGTCTCATCCGCTATATAATGCGGGAAAATCAACTCCAAGTACATAAATAATACCAATTCCATACAAGTTGGAATTATCGCGGTATATGTTTTTAATAAATAACATCCGCTTACTAACGGCGTGTAATGTCTATCTAACAATCAATAGATAATAATCATCATTCAAACATACAATCAAGCAAATTTAAATCTAACTATTTAAAATTTAAATCGAAACAATTCGATTGAGTGAGAAGTTCTCACCTTGCTTTCAATTCAGTTTTCGCGTTTTATTTCAGATAAAATTAAACACGCGTTTAATTTTACCCAAAATTTTCACTAGCTCTAAACGACTCCAATCCAGCTCCATAGCGTAGTGTTCCTCCATACGAACCCAACACAATTCGTTTCGTGCGTTTTCAACCTCGTATGAAAAGGTTAAGATATTTTAAAGTTTACTCGAATTTAAATATAAATAAATTACAATTTTTTATAACCTTTTAACCTAATTTAGATCTCGGCCGTCCAAAATCCCTTCAGGAAATCAAGGCCGTTCCCTTTCTTCTCCTCCCCCACGTTCGTTACCCAGTGAAAGCCGAACCCATAGCCGCCACCATCATCAAATTTTCGCAACCCATACATCGACTTTCGCATCGATCAACTAGCGCCATCTCGAAGCTCACCACACAACACACCATCGGCCAGAGGGACGACGAACTCGGCCTCGTATTCGCTTCGGAAAACGTTTCCAAACAGGTAGAGAACGCGGCCCCCTTACTCACTCCACGTCGCTCCATTCTTGATCACAGCCGTTGGATTCGTGGATCTCACGTAGCTTTACGATTTTGTAGTTGGAAGCTTTTGAAATAAATCAATGGATTTCAAGTTAATTGAGGAAGAATGAAACGAATTTCTGGCCTTTGAAGATAATAGAAACGGCGGCTAGGGTTTGTAGTTAGGGTTTTGTGAAATTTGTGAAGTTGGGGGTCCTTTTATAGAAAGTTCACGAATTACTGTTCATCCGAAATTTTTCGAACTCCAAACGAAGTGTGCCGGTTGACGTTTCTAAGGTTTACCCCGCATTCCGAACAAAATGGAACGTGTTTCAGAGGCTAATTCGATTATCTGTATGAGTTAGGACAATAAACGATCGATTTAAATTAAACCGATTAAACGAATTTTCTATGTGTTTTGGCTTGCCCTGGACAAATGGTAAATCCGATTAACACGAAATTTGAAACCTTACAATAATATCACATAACGGATCCGATGAAGCTGGTTTCGTCGAAATCCGAGACTGTTTGAAAAATGGCTATTTTAGCTCGTCAACTAAATATTAAAATATTCAATTTTCACAATTTAACTTTTAATTCGATTCTAAAAGTTCTAAAATATCGTTCTAACTCCAATATGATTAAATAAAATTTTACAAATCATTTTCAATCATATTTAATCCAATTTTCAATTATTTCTGTAATTTCAACTATTAAATTATCGATTTAATTGTCCAATTAAATCTAGATATTCGAAAAATAAATTATTCGACTAATAAATCTTACTTGTTAATATTTAAATTCAATTAAATATACAAATTTTAATTAATAGAAATTCTGGGTCGTTACATCGATATAAGTATTTGTTCATCTATGATGATTGCCTTCTACGTTCTCGTCGAGGGGTTAGGTGGACTTGTGTGACTATGATACGTATTGTATGGAATAACTAGAGAAGGGTTAGCGCATGGAGGAGTCAGGTTCAAGCGCACATGAGGGAAGTTATCCTATATTTGCTTGTACGATGAATGCCAACCTGAAAACGGGAGGAACATTCTTTGTTGGGAGCTAGTCATGTGAACTGACACCTATTTAATGCCCGAGGTTGTTTTGGAATTCTTTTTACTACTAATATTCGTGAAGCCATCGCTTGCAACAATAAAATTCGAACATGAAAGATCAGGATCAGGTGGGTTTGTTTGTGTGTGTGTGGGTGGGGAGGTTGGGTGTTGTTGGCGGGGTGAAGGTGTCCAGCTAGGAAGACGAAGCAGGAGGGGGGCTATGGTTTTCTTCTATCATTTCTTCGTCTCGACTCTAACTAATAAAACTAATAAAATTTCTATCTTCACTTTTTAAAGAACTTAATAACTAATCTATGAACAATACACTTATTTGTAATAACAATCGATTGTGAAATAATTGTGTACCCAAATTATAACATGTTGATTAATTATCAGCAATCAACTACGACCAATCTCAAAAATTCCAATCACTCCAAAGGAACAATAACAGAATATAAGGACATCAATATATATAATATGGAATAACCAAACTACGATCGGATTCAATAGCTAACTACTTCATTCGCTTATCCTAATCCACAATTTACAAGAAGTGATAATCAATTATAAGATTTTGTACATAAAGTGTGGTGCTAAGTGCACTATCTTGATTGTTTGGGGCACCACGGCCGACGGTTGGCCACCAGTCAAATTGTAGACCCAATTTTTCGACACCCGAAAGTCGACATCAATACATCCACTGTATCAAATGCCAAATTGTTGAATGTTGAAAAACTGAACCATTAGGGTTAAAGAAGAAGAAGATAGAAGAATAAACAGAAACAATAATAGAATCTCACATTTCACAGCGGAACAACATATAATAGATAAATGAATATCTTTAAAACAAAAGCACTGTATCAGTTTATACATCACATTATCAGAGTTTACAACAACACAATAGCGGAAAACGAAATATTATATACTAGAGATACGCCTCGCCGTCCAACTTGAACTCTAGATCTCCACAGCATATTTCTTGACTTCGCTCCCGAATAACTGATAACCTGACTCTAGGATGTCCGTGTGGATAATTATGGTCACCCAGAGTTTAGAAAGGGAATAATAAACTCCAGGTCAGTCATGGGACTGGTGTGAGATCTTAAAAACAGTTATTTTCACAAAGAAAATAAAAAGAAAACCGTTATGCTTTTGGAAAAAGAAATTACCATAAGGCCTCCCGCCACACACACAATGCAAACGCAGAATTGGAGGAGATTTCTCCTTATGATTGTCAAATATGTTTAGTATGCAAAATCTTTTTAATATTATCATTAGTGTATAGTGTGGAAAATATTTCGAAAGTATAATATGAGTCTTATCCAGCATACAACCTTTATTGTATGCCTACTATAGCTACCATCTAAATAGTGGCGACCACCATAAGTAAATGGTAGGTAATACAACTAAAACCGTACAAGGCGAGTATTGTTTCTCTGGATTTCCAACAAATGGTCAGGCAAAGGAACTTCCTACACCGAACGGAACGCATCTAGAGGGACGTCTCCAAGAACTTAACCAGCTCTCTGCTAACACAAGGCCGAGTTACCCCCACGCTGTAATACAACTATAACATGAGTAACCACCACGAGTATGCCATCCTCGGTCCTTACCGGCCTTTATCTGAGGATCCTCGGCCCCAAAGCAGTAGCCACAAAGCAATAAATTTGCAGTAACCACATAGGTTAAATATCTGGACTCCATACCATGATACCACTCTTTTCTAGAAGGACCTGGACATACCTTGAGGGCGCTACCCCCAAATTGTCTTGCTGCAACCACTACACCATATTGACAGTTTTGCAACTCCTCCATGCGAAAGAATCTCAACTGTTCTGAGCCGTTGCTAAATAGCACCGGTTATCAGCCGTTGTAAATGATTTAGGAATGCCTATGGGCCGTTTTGATTTCGCAACGGCTAATAGCCGTTCTGTATTTTTCCTTTTTTTTAATTTGCTGACCATGCACTTACGTGCAGAAACACCCCTCCGTTACCAAAATTAAACGCCCCAAATTAGTTCCATTTCCCTCCTCCGTCGCTTTGCCCTAATTAATCGCCCCCATTTCCCTCCTTTGCCGCTTTATCATCGATCCAATTTGAACCCAAAATCAACTCGAGAATTTCCAATGCTTTCAAATTCAGCTCAATTCCAAGGCTTTTATCCAGAATCAAACGAACGACATTCTCCACGAAATCAGGTAGGCAGACGAATCCGTTTTTGATAGAATCGTCGACATCGGGATCCATGAAGGAATCACCCAATTTGAAATTATCCAAATCGCGGTTGACATCGGCAAGGGTATAAGCGTCATTACACAGCTTAGTGGCAGACCAGAGTTTGATCAGACGGGAGAGGGTGAGGTTGGGAATGAGATAGGTGTTTGCGAGCTTTGTTTCCTTACCGGTATTCTCATTCTTGTTGGGCGTTACACCCCTGAATGAATATATATACTTGCGCCTGCCTTGTTATGATTATTCTCAAGTCAGGATTAGCTGTGTGGAAGGAAGGAGGAGCATCATAGCAGGACAAGTTGTGTTGCCGGAATCGAGCCACCGTTGGATGGAGGCATGGTCGTAGGTGACACCGGGTGCAAAGACTTACGGGCGACCGCATGATTTCAAGTGAGATCGGGTAGCGGAAGAGGGCTGGGGTTTTGATTTCGATGCGAAGCCTTTGGGAGAGCTTTTCGGAGCATGCTTCGCCCATTTTGTTTTCTTAATTTCGACCTTCGCTGATTTTGGGGTGTTTGGGTTTACAAAATGAGAAGAAGGGAGAGAAGGGCAAAAGAGAGAGAGAGAGAGAGAGAGAGAGAGAGAGAGAGAGAGAGAAGGGACGATACGACCATCGCCTACTGCTGCCGACCACTGCCACTACCTGCCGATCTCCAGGTTCCGCCTTCGGTCTTCACCTTGCCATCTCCACCTGATTTAATAATTGGTAATTTCCCCCCTCAAGTTCTAATTTATGTTGAATGTTATTTATGTTTTAATTTAATTTAGTGTACAACTTTATAAACTGATTTGAATCTATTTTAAAACTGGTTTAGTTTTTAAATTTGAAACCAATTTAATATTTTATATTCAAAGGTATATAAATTTAGTTTAAAACCTGTTTGATTCTTATATTAAATTATGCAAGTTACATTTAAATTGATTCTAAAGATAAAACTAAAATTTAGTGCACACAGTTCATTTCATATAAGCTACGTTTAAAACCAATTTAGTGCACGCAGTTCATTTTTGTAGAAAACAAACCAGTAGAAAATAATATGCATTGACTTTGAGATTACAGAAGCGAAACACTGAAATGTTGAGTTTCATGTATGAAATTCGTAGATATACATGGTCTTAATCTAGGACTTAGGACTTCCAGATTAATTTAATGAATCCCAGTGATACTCATGGTTTGAGCAAATAAGTTGTGATACTCACATTACGTCAAAAATCATTGAAACAATGATATAGTTAAAGATAAGTGGGCATTTTATTATGATTCAATGTTAAGTATTTTAGATAGTGCTGTCAAAATAAGTCATTTTTGATAACACTCATTATTTGCTACTCATAATTTGCTTATGCAAGCATGTGATTTACTTGGTCATAAATCTTGGTTGCATCTCTAACTATTTGAGTTTGGTCGATAAAGGATGGCTTCTGATCAGCACCAAACAAATATTACCAAACTGTTTATTCTTATTTATAACGTAGGACATGCTAAGATGGATAATATTATAATAACAATAAGCTATAAAGACTTATTAGTAGTTAATTTGTTTACGATGAGTGAGTTGGACAAATTGAGCTCATTGTGCTCTTGATTGCAAGAATTTCTAATACATGGTTATGGCAGATTTGACTCAATATTTGGACAAACTTGTATAATAAATGATTTGGACAAACTTATATAAAAACATGACTTGGACATACTAATTATGAACAATTATACTAGGGTCATCATTTTCATTAGTATAACAATACATAGTTATGATTGCAAAAATTTATTTAATATATCAGTGGCATATGTTTCCCTTATTATATAGTAGAATTAATCTGTTGCTGCTTGAGAAAATATTTTTGTATATGTCTGCCTGTGTATTAAAAGCCACTTGTGTAAGAGAGTTGGTATGAGCAAGTCATCTTTTTTGGTCGTGTCCACTTATAACTTCTTAACATAATTATTCTTATTTTGAGGATGGGATAAACACGAATAGTATACTTCATTGAATCATATTCTTTGTCAGTTTGTTAAATTTGAATTATAATAATGCTTAGCTTCACAAATGGACTGATGTTTAATGCCGACTAAAATAGTTTATTGACGTACATGATGTGTGATTGTTTAACAGTTGTATATTTTCATTCTTATGACTGGAACAGGAGCCATTATACTGAGCCTTTGACTGCATTATATTTAGCAAGGTAGAAATAGATTACAATAACCAGGACATAATACCGTGTGTACCAAAAAATATGTCTCAGTTTCATGATATGATGTTAGTGTGTAATATAGCGTACATTTTCGAAAACACTAAGAATGAGGTACTAAAGAGTAAATACTATGTTTGTATTTTGTATTTACTTTATTGCATTTCTTTTGCAGAAGCAACACCAAAAATCTTACTTAAAATAATGAATATAAGGGGTCTTACCCTTTTCCGTTTGAAGAGTCATCTTCAGGTAAATTTCTTAACCAAGTGGTCACATGGCTTTATTTTCCTAATAGAATGTATTATATTCACTCTATGTGAACTGGAAATTAAAAGTATGAACTGTATATCTAAGTAGCAAAAATCTTAGAATATACAAGTTGTGGTAATTCATCGATAATTCTTGCTTGTTAACATCCGGAGCTTGTATGTTTGTCGATGTGAAGACTTAAATTACTTATGATCATTTATAAAAAGAGAGTAATAATTTCTGTTTTCACCATATTCTAATCATAGTTTTATAACATCCGTGTTCGATCAATATGCAGAAATATAGATCAAGGAAGCAATCATGCAAGGAGTTTCTTGACAATTCTAATGATGGTAGTTCATTTTGCCTCTCTATTTGTTATCGGTTACTTGAATATTTCACTACAACTGCAAAATTTTACAATTATATTTTGGTACGCTTCTTTTATCAATTCTTCTATTAGGTATAGTTTCTGGTGCTGATATTGAGCGCAAGGAGCCTAAACCGCCTAAGCCTTCTTCAATTGTAATAACCCAGGAACAGAACGAGTATGATTGCTTTCAACCTCTATTTATATGTACAATTATATATTTGATTATATTATTTGCATTATTTTTATATTGGTAGTGGCTACAATGAGGCAATGAGAGTCCAAATGGAGCTTTAGAGGAAGCTTCATGAACAGCTAGAGGTTCTTGCTTTCATGACACTCGCTAAATACGCCATATACATGAGTATTTATACACATGCATGATATATAACATAGTTTTTGCGTTCATTTTGAAAAGGTGCAAAGGCATGTCCAGGTTAGAATTGAAGTACAAGACAAGTATCTGCAATCTATTCTGGAAAAAGCATGCAATATTCTCATATGTCCTAATTTTGGAACAACCGATGATCTTTCTACTCTTCCAATATTAGAATCAGAATGCACCAAATTTCCAAGTGAAAATATCAAAATGCAGCATAGCAGAGATGAACATTTCTTGCTTGCCATAGATTATTGAATGTTCGGTGGATAGCTGCCTCACATCTACTGAAACACCAGGAGATGCTTACATGTTTAAGAAGAGGCCTTATGCTTTACTTGGTATGGATTAAAACTAATGTTGCTATGAATCTTTGCAAGCAGAATTCAGGTGATCATTTTCCTACCTTTTCCCTCGATTTGTGCAGATATTTTGTTATGCTTACTGAGCCATATTATCCTATCAAATTGAATATCTACACTTGTGTAATGTCTGTCTCTGTATCAATACACCTGCCTGCACTCTTTTTTATTCACGAGATATTGTCTATATAGTCCGAAATGAGAACCGTTTTAATTGGTCAACGATAATAAATCAGTTTTAAATTCGTCAGTGAGAACCATTTTAGGTTGGACTGAAGTTGATTCACTTTGAGTTCTTTGTTGGCGAATTGACTTTTATTTGATTCAGCCATTCTATAACAAGATATGCCATTATTTACCGCTTGTCTGAACCTATAAGAAATAGTATTTTACGTTCATTCCACTACTTATTATTGTTATAGTTTGTAGATATTTTACATTTCTTGTCTGGCATATTACTGTGCAGACCTATTAGGTATTATGTTGTAGGTTAGCTTAATAATATTGGATAAATCAGTATGTTTACTTATCTTTATGCTTTAAATAACTGCGTGTTTGTTCATAATGCAGACGACGCAGAGAAAAAGATTAGCCTGAAGTGAGGAATGAGAGGTAATTATGGATTTTTGAGTTCTTCTATAATATTAGTTGGTTTGAAAAAATACTTTCTGATATACGGTTTTATGGTGTATGTAATACTAGTTATTGCTATGTTGAGTTATGTAGCGTTACGTATTGTTGCTGATGCTGTTGCACTATGTAGCATTACGTATTGTTGTTGCTGATGTTGTTGAACTATGTAGTGTTATGTATTGTTGTTGAACATTGTAATTAAAAGATATGTTATGTTTGGTTTTTGTGTTGAATCTATGAAAATTATTTGGTTTAATGACCTTTCTTTTGTGATATTATGTTAAATCTGCGAATGATTGTATTGGGTATGATAATGAAATGACTATTGCTGTAGGAGGCAGAAAAAGCAATATATTTTTTAAAAAAAATATTAAAATTTGCAATGGTTTTGAGCCATTGCAAAACAAAATTAACAAAGTTGTACAATAAGGCTTTACAATGGCTTTCAGCCGTTGCGAAATTAAAATTAGCAACGGTTCTTAGCCACTGTAAAACGTAAGTTTGCAATGGCTTAGAGCCGTTCCTAATTTTAATTTCGCAATGGCTTAAAGCCGTTGCTAATTTTTTACCACTGTCGATTTTGCAACGGCTCAAAGCCGTTGCAAAATGACATTTCTAGTGTAGTGAACATTCTTGTTTAGACCATTTTCGGGTTGTGAGGTTCGATGAAGTCTCGTCCACAAAGCTACGCTTTTCACAAAAGCCATGCTTCAATCAACAAATGATCAGCAGTACCTCGTATGCCACATTACCAAATTGGGAATATATCACTAGTAACTATCAACTACATAACCTCTGAGCTCGTACGTCTCAGAGAATGGTGTAAAGCTAAGAGAATAAATTCTCGCCACCAACAGAAATGTATTTGATAGAAACCAGCTTTATATCTCAAAGTGTAATGTCAGTCACACATCCATACAACCAGGTTCGAACGGAGCAGAAGGCACTTCAAAGAAGCCCTTACAATCCGGAATTCACTAATCACGTCCCGAATCCCCGTCACAAAGGGTGATAAAATTTCTATACTGGAGCAACTCAGTGCAGAGACATTCGACAGGTAATCCTTTCGCTTTCGAAAATACCCGGTCTTCAACACCCTCTTCAAATGCAATCCCATTTTGTCGTATCATTATTCAAAACGGGTTTTATGACACAAAGTCCTCTCCCGGCTAATCCGAATAATGATCGCTTATTTTAAAAATAAGTGTTACATTCAGATTCAAGTGATTCACAACAAATTTCCACTTTGATCTTTTAAATAAACGATCCATCACAGAGATTCGATGTGGTTTTCGAATATCCATTTGGAATCCAAACCCCGGTCGCATCGAAATTCAAATGCCATTTAAAGGCCAATATTGATAGTCGGTTATTTATCTATCAATCAACATCCACAACATTCACCAGATTTCAAATAATTTTCCCCCAGTTATTTACTTTCAAAATATCTTCATAAGATATATTTTCACACTTCAACCATCTGAAAACAAATTTCAAATCACTTTTCACCTTTCAATCCTTTGAAAAAAAAATTTGATTCATTTTCCTCAAGTGGAATAAATTTCCAAATATTATTTATTTCCACTAAAAATTTGCCAAGTTTTAATACTTCAAAATAATTTAAATTACTTATCCAAAATATATACTTGGAAACATTCAGAATAAAAACTATTTTAAAACACTTTGTTTAAAACATCAATTATGAAAATATTATACTAATATGTCATATAAAAATTCAAGTCTAAACTAATTTAAAAATAAAATTATTAGATAAAGCGTAATTATTAAAATATCCATTTTCTAAATCAAATACCAATTTAAATCTTTAAATAATTGCTTCTATAATTAATTAAATAAATATTTACTTTGAAGATTTTAAAACAACTTAAGAAAATAATTTCTCCACAAACATCCTTTTTTTAAAACTAACTTTAGAAAGCCACTTTAAAAACATGCTCGGCTTTCGAGGGAAAATACACCTTCCATTTCAAAATGGTCCATTTAAATCAATTAATAAATCCTTCTTGATTTATTTTAATTTACCTCTCAAATCCGAAAATTCCTTTCCACACTTTTAAAAATAAACCAATATTTATTTTTAAAACAAATTTCCCTTTCCTTTATAAATTTCCATTGTGAATTTAGATTTTCAAATATCCATTAATATACAATTTTCAAATCTTTATTTCAAACACCAAATCGATTTCCACATTTATTTCCAACACCAAATAAATTTTCATTCAAACACCAAAATTTATTATCTTTTAGAACAAATTCCTTTATTCCTTCCACACTATTTAAAATCTGAATTTTAAATAAATTTTCTAATTTTTAGTCCACTTATTAAAAACTTTTCCCATATTTTGGAATCAATTTGATAAGATTTCAAAATCAATCTTTTATACTTTTAAATTCCTTCTTTAGGATTTATTCAATTACCTAATATTTATTTACTTGAAATTTTCTACTTTAATTTCCAAAAATTCAATTTTTATATTTCTGGTACCTACGATACCAAAAATATATTCAGTTAAACTATAGCCATCAACAATTTCAATCACAAATATAGTCATATAGATTATAAATAATCCACACACAACATATGAAACAAATTCAAATATTTGAGGAATCCAGTTGGATCCTTCCAACTTGTTTCCCTGCATCCATAAATGTTAGCACAACAATTAACTACCAATTCCACTTCGAGGTGGAATATCGCGGTATATGGGATTATATAATATCATCCATTATTATGCGGCGCATAGGGTCTCATCCGCTATATAATGCGGGAAATCGATCACTCCAAAATACATATATAATACCAATTCCACTTCGAGGTGGAATATCGTGGTATGTGGGATTATATATTATCCTCTGCTATTATGCGGCGCATAGGGTCTAATCCAATACAACTGATAATAATTTATCAAACAGGCACACAATCAACGATTTTAAATTTAACTACTTAAAATTAAACTGAAAAATATGATTAAGTGAGAAGATCTCACCTTTTGCTTACGCATGCAATCCATTTTCATTTGCAATTCATTTCCACTTTGTCTCCTTCATATTTCAAACCTTGTATAAACATTTATATAACTTATTAATATTCGAAATAAATCAAATAATCAATTTTCTTTCCAATAGACTAAATTAATTAACACTTTTAATTTTACTAATCTAATAATTAATCTTTTATTAACCAAATTATTCTATTAAACAAATTTTCTCTTACCAATTAATTTAATTAAATCAAATTCCCTTTTTAGAAATCTTTTAGTATCAAAAATAATTTAAATTTGCAATTAAATAAGTATATTTATTTTTAAAACAAATCTCCTGTTTCCTGCAAATGACAGAAAATAATTTACTTTATATTTCACTGTAATTTATTATATAGATAAAAATTTCATTTCATTTTTTTCTACATGTAAAAAAAAGCAGAAACCTTACAGCCAATCCAGGTAAGCGTGCCTGTCGTTGCTACGTCACGCCTTGCCCAACATCTCGTTACGAGCTGATTGATCGAACCACAAGTCTGATGCAGCTACAGTGCCTGCTTCCCCTCGATGCTGCCGCACTCCAAAATAATCGTGCTCGAACGCACCATCCCACTATTTCTGTCCATGCAATTTCTCATGCGAGCCTCCTCTGACCGCAACTTCGTCCTCCACATCGACCTTACTTGAATGACCGCATGTCCAGATATAAATCAAGCAACCCTAGACTGAACCCCCAAATCGAAGTCGCACTACATCCTCGTGCACAAACCCTAAACCATGAATTCCATCGACCGCCTCCAAACTGCGGAGCACCAGCCTGAACACCCTCGACTGCGTTGACTTCGCCGTCGCGATTCAATCGTGATCCCTTTCCCTTTTTTGAATTAAATTTCGATCGATTCCTTTTTTTGTGAAATGAGTTTGAAGGAAAAAGGATCGGCCATTTTTTCTTGAATGCATTCGATTTTTTCTGAGAAAATGAATCTTGATTCCGTTTTATATTTTTTTCGTTTGAAGTATTGGCCAGATTTGAAAAATGCGGCTTTATTTGATTTCTGAGATGAAGAGTTTCGCCCTTTCTACCTTTTATGTATTTTATCTTTCAAAAGAAGACGCATGTTGAAAAAATTAAGAGAAAGATAAACACGTGTTTAACATTTCTCTACGTGTCAATGTTTGCAACAGCAACTAGATTTTGTATTTTTTTATTTTAAATTTAAATTTAAATCGTTCCGATAAATGCGACTCAAAATCTTGATCTCCAATCGAGGCGTGCCACTAGGCATTTATAATGTTAAATCCCTATTCCGAATGCAATGGAAAAGGTTCCGAGTCCAAATTCGATCGTATGGAGAAGATAGCTTTTTGAACCCAGCTATTAAATTAAATTTCGATATAATTTTCAACGCGTTTGCTTATCGTACGGCCAAACGATCACTCCAAACACTATGAAAATTTGAATCCGATAATAATACAATGTTACAGATCTAATGGAATTGGTTTCGTCGAATTCCGAGATTGTGCCTCGGAAAGTTATTTTTAAATATTATTTAAATGATATAAATTCAAAACTGAACAAATCATTTTCAAATCCAATTCTGAAGCTTCCATTATCTGCAGTATCATCAATATAAATTTTATAAGCGTTTGAAATATTTTTAACAAGCTCATAATTTCAGACTTCATATTTTACCCGACTTCAATAATTAATTAAATAATTTAATTGCCAAATTCATAGTTAAATTTGAAATTCAAGTTAAATCAACTCCCAAATATTTAAAACTAATTAAATATTTTTTCAAATGTTCAAAATTCTGGATCGTCACATTCTTCCCCGCTTAAAAGAATTTCGTCCCAAAATTTCTAATTAAGAAGAATGATCCTTAACCCATTAGCTTTCTTTCCAAAACCAAACAGTTTTAATAATTTCCCAAACAATCTTTTTATTAAAGACCCAGTGTCGATTCAACTAGCCTTCCAACCTTAACCATAAACTCCAACCAATATTGTTTTCTTAACCATTCAAATTTAAATTTAAATTTTAAATTATCAACATTTCTCAAAAAATTTCTAACTCCCTAAATTTTAGAAAAATTTCGCCAGCGTTCCTTTGCGCGGCTAGCTCGGTACAACTACAGAATGCCACAAAGGGCCTTCAGATTTTGAAAGAAAATAAAAAACCAAGCGGCTAGGCAAGAAAGTCATCAAATTTCATATAGAAATTTAAATACATACCTTTTTCGAGAAATTCAAACTTTTATCTTCGAAATCAAAATCCCAATTCCATTTTCCTTTATATCACCCGTATATCTTTCTTAACAATAATGTCTTATCACAACATTCAAAACCATTTTATACATTTCTTTACGAAATTTCAATATTCATTTCACTCAAACCCGTATGATACACTTACACCATTCGTACGCAATATCAAATTCGATCACTCACTCGATCACACAATTTCACTTTCGAACTAGTATCATCCACCCGACTAGCTAGTACGGATTCGGATCTGCTTTCTTGATCAGAAACCGTCATTCTCCTTGCATAGCCGTAAAATATGATAGAGAATTTCCAGAATCAACCAAAAATCCATATCCAGGTTCTTTGTCGAAGATCGAGTGAAAAATCCTAACTCGGATCGATAAAATTATCTCGAAATTCTATGTTCGAATTCTGGATCAAATCGCTATGCGAATAAAACAATATACGTATATCCAACGTCGTTAACTTTAATTGATTATTAGCTATATCAATTTTCTTTTGTTTTATTCACATTTGATTTTTATTTCAATACACTTATTCACATCGCCATTTCACAGTTTTGCAGTTTAATCTTCATTCACTTATCAATTTAGAATATTTTCTCAATTCAAAAATTTTACTTAAGAACTTTGCCATTTATTTCTTAAGTTCAATGCAATATTCGAAATACTTCCTATATTTTATTTTCAATTCACCACTTTGGTTTTATCTATATTTTTATTTAAACTGGATTTCCAATTCCATATGATTCAGTTCACCTTTTATTTATAAAAATCAAATTCAATTCATTTCGAACCATTTTAAAATTTTCATTTCTTCAGTTAGTTTCACTTACTAATCTTACTTCAATACATCGCTTCATTTGATCCCTTTTGACAAATTTTCTACTTTACTATTTTTATCAGAAATCAAATTCAATTTCAATTCCAATTCTATTTACTTACAAATTCGAAATGAATTTCAACATTCCATTTCCCTTTCATTTACATGCAATTGTAAATTTATTTATTCATTCACAATTTTATTTTCCACCTTAATAAATTTTTTTCCATAACTATTTTTATCAGATTCCGGAGTCTTCCAACGTTTCAAAATTATTTTTGAAATCAATTCAAATCATCTTTTGAATTTTCAAAACCAAATCCAGTTTTCCAAACAACTTCCATTTAAAATAATTCGACAGCAATTCCTCACCTGGAAACTCGAAAATGAACACCTATGATGTCGGGATCATCATCAGAATTATTTTCCAGCGAACGAGAAGAGTTTAGAGCTTTTATCCCTTCCAAACATTTTTTTTTCAAAACCTTTCAAAACCATTTTAGAATCAAGGGGATTTAATTTCCTAAATTTCCAAATTTCAAATCCTTTCAAAAACATTTCCAAATCCTTTCAAAAACATTTCCAAATATTTCTTTGGAATTCTGTTTCAAATTCTAAATCACATTTACAATTTAGATTTACAAATCCATTTGCATTCAAATTTATTGCGTAACCTTTGGTTATGTTTTCAATTTCTTATTCAATAATCAATGATAATAATTTAATATTCTCACTTCTCAATATCTAAGCAACCATATACTATAAAATATTATAGAGAATCATTTCTTTTCTATGCAAAAATAGTTTTGGTAAAATCATTTCTTTTCTATGCAGGAAGCTTACTGCCAATCCAGACAAGCGTGCCTGGCTTCGCTACGTCCCACCCTGCCCAACATCTCACGATGACCTGATTGACCGAACCACAAGTCTGATGCAGCTATAGTGCCTGCTTCCCCTCGATGCTACCGCACTCCAAAATTATCGTGCTCGAACGCACCATCCCACCGTTGCTATCCACCCAATTTCGTGCGCGAGCCTCCTCTGACCGCAACTTCGTCCTCCACATCGACCTTACTTGAATGACCGCATGTCCTGATATGAATCGAGCAACCCTAGCTTGAACCCCCAAATCGAAGTCGCACTACATCTTCGTGCACGAACCCTAAATCACGAATTCCATCGACCGCCTCCAAATTGCCGAGCACCTGCCTGAACACCCTTGACTGCGTTGACTTCGCCGTTGTAATTCAATCGCGATCCCTTTCCACTTTTTTTATAAAATTTTGATCAATTTGGTTGCATTGTGATGATAATATGAATTATCTATTTGTTATGATAATATGAATTATTTGTCATGATGATAATGTTGATTATCTATTATGATATTGTGAATTATCTATCTGTGTGTATATAGATAATAGAATTGAATTGTTTTAAACTTTAAAACAACTAGGGCCTAAAAGATGGCATTTTGGATTTCGATGAGACCAGGATCGGGTTTGCTACATTACAGCGTGATAGGGGGTTCTCGCTTTGCGTTAGGTGGTGAATGGGAGGCTCTTACCCCTAGATGCCCTCGGGGGTAGTATAAGGCCTTTGCAGGGTTGGTTGCGAGTCGAGAGGCTGGCCGTAAAAGCAAACCCGAGGTATCACTATAAGCCACGGTTGGGCTGGAATGGTTGAAAAGCCTACCCGTCGAGTGAGCCGCTGTCGATGGTTGAAAAGCCTAGATCGTCGCAGTTAGTATCAGAGCGCTAGGTTGAGTGAATACCTAGGCTTTGCAATGATTTCTCTCTTGAGAGAGCATATTTGTAATTTTAAATTTATTTATATATATTTATTTATTTCTACCTATCTGTTGGGTTACCTATTCGGGTTTTCCAATATAAGTTATAAAGGTAGATGGGGTAGTGGTGTATGGATTTCAACGATCTCTGAAGGTAACCTGTTAAGGTTCAGAGTCCATATTGGAAGTTGGATGAGTAGAGTTTGGATCTATCGGTTAGGCAGAAGCAAGTGATGGTATCTTGATACCACAGGAAGTAGTAGCTGCGTGATGAGATGCAGTGACTATGGATCTTTCCGAAGATGATTTCTTTGGAACAAGTTTAAGGTAGTAGTTCTGCTTCGGTGTTGTGGCTGAGTTCAGCAGGGTGTTTCTGTTTGGTTTGAAGTCCGAGTTTCTCGAAGATTTTTGGATAAGGAATTCTTTGGTATATGAGTCAGCAGTGCAGCTCGAAGTGTTCTGTGGGTCGGCAAAGGTCTAATGGCTTAGCAGTGTTTGAGAGGTGGAGTTCAGAAGCAGCTGAGTGGATCCATTTCTTCGATGGATTGGCTAGACCAGCATAAGCTGTTCTGATTGGTAAAGAGAGAACTGTTTTCTTTGGATTTTAATCTGGATTGATTGCAAAAGTGACTTGCGATAATTGAGTATTCTCTTGGATTGTTGGAGGTTTTTCTAGATGTCTTCAGGGAAGTCAGAGGTTGTACGCATCTAGAGATTTAGTTTTCTTATCGACCAGGATTCCAAGAGTGGTACCGGTGGTTCCACTAGTTGAAGGTTGGTTCCTTGAGATGGAGTTTGGTGAAGCAGCTCAGGATTGGAGGAACTTCTGAGATTTCTCTTGGTTATCAGAAATCTTCTGGGTTAGGTTGTCCAGTTGTGCTGGTGTTCATCATTAGCATTCTTTTCTACTCCAGATCAGAGTTGTGCAGCGGAAGCAGTTTGGGAGTGCGTCTGCTTTTCTTTTCAGGATAGAAGAAGTGTGTTTTCTTCTGATGGTTGTGAGTGGAGTTTGTTCTTGATCTTGGTTGATCTTAGAGGATCATTTTGGTGGATTGGGTTTGGTCCAGTTTGTTTCTTGAGACATCAGCGAGGATTGAGCCGTCTGAAGAATTTTGTGGATCTGAATTAGAGATCTGATTTTGGATAAGGTTTCTCAGGTTTTAGGAACTATAAGTCTTCTGTGTTCTGTTATGGATAAGTTTTTGGTCTTCTGGATTGAATTGCCAGTTTGGACAACTGGAATTCGATGTCTTTCACATATCTTTGAGGGAGTACGTGTATGATCTATCTCTGGTTGTGGAATCAGCTGTTCTGGGAGATTTGGTTGTTGAGTCAGACTTGTTTGTAGTCTGATTTTTTGTTTAGTTTGGTAGATCTAGATGAGTAGGAAATCTATAGCTTAGTAGTGTTGATTGTTTGGATTCTATAGAGCAAGTATACCGGTGTTTATACTTGGAAAACTCGAGAAAATTCTATTCAAAATTTTTGTCTGGATAGTTAAATTTGTTTGTTTGGGCGAATTGGTGGCTATGGTTGTTAGCATATGGTTGATAATATATGCTTATGGTTTAAATTTTAATTTTTTTAAATAGATTATTAAATTACCTTTGCTTTAAATTTCGAGAACGAAATTCTTTTAAGGGGGAAGGAATGTGATATCCCGGAATTTTTGGCAATATCAATTTAATAATCTTTATTTAAAAATTAAATTGATTTGATAATATTGGTTAATAAAATATAAATTGTTTTAATAATCTAATTAAATAAATATTTAATTAGTGATTTTATCTTTTAAAAGCTAAATAAATGTTTCTATCTACAATGTGTGTATATATATATATATTTGTATATATGTTTTAGATAATCTTTGATTTGGAATTTAAATAAATAAATAAAGTTTTGTTTTCAAATTCTAATAATATATTTAATCATTTGGAAATTATGATTTAAATTAATATTAAGCTTTTCAAAAATTATTTAGTTAATAACTATATGGTTTGTAAATACTTAAGATAAATGTTATTGTTTAAAATTATATCTTAGCTTAATTTTTAAATTTAAATAAAAAGTTTTTTTTATTTCTTTTAAATGTTACTTGATTTGAAATAGAAGTTTAAAATATGATATGAAATATGGTCTCAATTCATTTAATAATAAAAATGATTTATAATCTCTTTTATACATCATTTAAAATTGTTTAAATTTGTTATTTTCAAATGAAATTATAATGCTTAGCTTTTGTAAACATAAATAAGTTTTGTAGAAGTAGGATTGTTATTTTAAATTTAATAAGTAGTTATATATGTGTGTATATATATAACTTGATTCTTAGATTTGATTTTATAATTTAATTTGAATTTAAAGCTTTTCAAAAAGAATAGATATTTAAAAATAAATATTTAAAATATTTGGATCTTAAAAATATTTGGATAAGTTTTATTTATAATTTGTTTTTATTACATTTTCTTTACATAAGAAATTCACATACATATTTACATAAGTATAAATAAATTAAGTAAAACTTTTATTAACATTTAAAATAAAAAGAAAATTTAAACAAGACATGTGTTAACATATTCAGTAATAAATAACATGTGTTAGCTAACAAAGTAAAGTATTTGACAAGTGTTATTTTAGTTTTATCTTTTTCTTTTATTTTGTAAAATTTATTTCAACCCTTATAAACCATGTTTTCTTCCCCTTCACTCTTTTTCCTATCTTTTAATTCTAAGCTAAGAAACAAAAATCTGAAGAAAAAAAAGGATCTGTAATACACTCCTCAAACCCAAAATGTAAATCACAAAAACCTGTAGTCTCATTTCCATTTTCAAATATCAAATCTTCAGCCTGCAGATCAGTGATCAAACAAATCCCTCAATATCAAATTTGCTAATCAAATTCTTCAAAACTGTATCCCACTTTCAAATTTCAATATCTTGCATGCAAGCATTCTTAAACCTGGAATCATAATTTTGCATTTCTTCATCTGGAAATCATTAGCATGCAAGCATTTTCAAACCTGCAATTTCTTCTAAAATCTGGAACTCTTGCATGTTTGTAGTTTTGGTCAGAGAGCAAAAGTATTTCAGTTTCAAGATTTTATAAAACTGCTCTATTTTTCAGTTGAAGGTGAGTAACATTTTTATTAAAAATAATTTAAGTAAATATGGTTGCATGTTAATTTCAGTGGAAATTGTTTTTGTGTGAATATATAGATATGTTTGGTAAAAAATTTCTACATATATGTGATAGTGTGTATATGTGTATATGTTATTGACTGTAACATCTCTGTTACAAAAATTTTAAGCTGAAGACTTTTCAAAAATCACTATCTCTTGATCCAATCAATATTTGGATTCAGGTATTAAACAAAATATGTTTTTCAGATCATAGAGTAAACTTTACAAAAAAAATTAAGTTAAATAAATTTTGAAATAGTTCGGGAAATAAAGAAAAACAGAAGTGTTTTAAGTTTTGACAAAAGTTCAAACTTTGTAAATTATTGATTCAGGATTTTAAATCGAATTCTTATTCAAAATCTTGATTTTTAAAACTTAAATATTCAATTTTAGTGAATGATTGAGGGTATAATTCTGGGTTGACCGGAAATATTGTTTTTGGGATTTTTCTGGTGGTTCATTTGATCTGGAGGGTCGGGGTTATTTATAGAGGTGGAAGAGTGATCATAGATGGTAGGAAAATTATCAATCTGGTGGATAGATCATTGGGGTAGCAGCGGTGAAGGATTGAATTCTGTAGCCCTAGTTTTTGGGTTGGGTTTTTAGCGTTATCGTTCATCGTCTCTAGTGGATCGAGCTCCACCAGAGTTTGGGAATTGGATGAGGGGTTGGAAGAGATGATGTGGCCGAAGGCATTGCCGCTCTGATGATCGGAGTTTAGCTAACATGGATGTTTCAGGTTTGGGTTTGAGATGGTTCTGTATTTCCAGGTTTTGGGGTTGAGTCTAGATTTTGAATTCAGGTGAATGGAGACGATCTGATGATCGTGGGATGGTGAGTTGGTGGTTGCCGATGAGATGAAGCTTAGGTGAATGGCCGGAATTTATCGAAGTCACGGTGCATGTGCATCGTGCATTTATGTTGTCTGGTGAAGGGTTTTGGAATGGGTGAAGTTGTTCTCGTGTATTGCTCGTTTAACTTGAGTGTTATACCCGAAGTCAAGTGAGATATGACTCGAAGAAAAATAGAATGGGCTCGGGTAAGTTTAGTTTCAGGTATTAGAAAACCTGACAGTGTTCTGTTATAAAATTTAAACTAAATTTAAATAAGAAGCAAAGCAAGTTTTAAACAAAAGTTTGAAACAAGCTAAAATCTGAATTCAAATAAGTTTGAATTCTAGTTTTTAAAATAAATAAGTTTTATCAAAAATGGAATGTCTTTAACAACTAAAAATTTTGTTACAGTATTTTATAATATAGTTTTAAAATCTGAAAATGAGATTTAAACAAGATTATAAATTTAAGTTTAAATCTGAATTGTAAATCTGAATTCAAATTGAATTTGAATCTTAGGTTTTGAAAAGAAAATAAAGTTCATAAATTCAAATGTTGTAATTAAGTTTGAATGCTAAAGTATTTTATAACATGTTTTTAAAATCCGAAATATACGATTTAAACAGGATTTTAAATTTAAGTTTGAATCTGAATTCAAAGCTTGATTTGAATTTTAGTTTGAAATAAAATATAGTCTTTTTTTGAATTTAAAATTGTTTAAAACAACTTTGAATATTTGAAGTATATTTTAAATTGATTTAAATTGAATATGGTTTTAAAACTATTTTAAATTTCCTTTAGAACAAAAGTATTTCTTAACATGAAATTAAAAAGGTTTTTGAATTGTTAAACTTTGTTTAAGTTAAAATTGATTTCATTTTAAATCTTGAATTTAAAATGGAATTTAAAGGAAAATTTAAAAGCCAATTGTTTTTAAAATACTTTGTTAATAATAATTTAATCATTTGTAAGATTAAGGTTTATCTTAAATTTAATTAGGCTCAATAATTTATAATTCATTAAGTTATTGAGATAAGTAAGATGGATAATTAATTAGTTTAATTAATTAATGATTTGGGTAATTAATTAAATAATTAAGGGTTTTATTTAATTAATTGAAGAATTAAGTAAGTTTATTAAGAATTTATTAATTTGTAATTAAGAAATCATTAATTAGATAAGATATGATTTTAAATTAATGATTCGAAATTCATTAATCAAGTAATTAAAATTAATTAATTTATAGATTAACATTTAATAAATTAAATAATTTGAGATTAATTAATGGGTTTTATAGATAACTTAATTGTAATTAATAATAATTAATCTTAGATAATTACTTTGGAGAAGTAATTAAAGATTTGTTAATATTTAATGAAGGTCATTAACTTAGGATTAATAATAATTAATTAATGTGATTAATTTTAATAATTAATTAGATTAATTAACTTAAAGATAATCAATTGTGAACTGTTTAAGTGTAATTACTTAATGGAAGTAATTAAGAAATTAATTACTAACTGTAATTAATTAAGTTTATTTTGATTAGTTTAAGTTAATCAATTAAGTTTAATTAATTTTAAGATAATCACTAGATAATTTAAGAAGTAATTACTCAATGTAATTAACGAAGAATAATTACTTAGTAAAGTAATTGAGAAGATATTTACTGGATGTAATTAAAGTAAAGGATAATTGGGTAACGGAAGAGTTTTGGTGATTGATTACTTTGTGTAATTCATATGAAGAATAATTACTTAGAGGAAATAGTTAATAATCGGTTACTTAGTGTAATTAATTAAGATTTGATTAATAAGGTTATTTGGAGACAATTAAGAGATGTAATTAATTAAGGGTAATTAATTACTTAATGAGATTAATCTAGGGTGATCAATAAATATAATTAATTAAAGATTAATTATTAAAGATAATTAATTCGGGAGTAATTAATTTATCTAATGAGATAATTAGAGGTAGTTAATTACTGAAGAGGATTAATCAAGATGTGATTAATCAATGTGGTTTAATTGTTGATTAATTACTTAATGTAATTAATTTAAATAGGGTAATTATAAATAAAATAATTAAGGATCATTAATTTATATAATTAATGATGTAATGAAGGATTGATTAATTAAGATTAATTAATCAATAATAAGTGATAAATGAATGAACTAATTAATGTAATTAATTAAGATTAATGTAATTAATTAAGATTAATGTAATTAATTAAGATTAATGTAATTAATTATAGTTAATTAATTAATGAAGTAATTAAAAGGTTAATTACTGAATTTGGTTTGGGATAATTAATTTGTGAAATTTATTAGAGGTTAATTACTTGAATGTAATTAAAGGATAATTAACCAAGGGTGATTAATTATGGTGATTTAATTAGAGGGTAATTAATTAATTGATTTATAATTAGTTAATGGATATGTAAGCAAGATTTGTATTGATGAAGTAATTAATTTAATTTGCTTTAAATTAATTAGAGAAGAAGTAATTAATTTAATTCATTTTAAATTAATTACAGAATGGTGATTAATAAGTTTTTGCTTATGAATGATGATTGATATTGATTGCCCTGAATTGTTGAGATCTCAGATATGAGATAAGTGAGGTTGTGTGATATGAATGCTTTGGATGCATTGTGACGATGATATGAATTATCTATTTGTTATGATAATATGAATTATTTGTCATGATGATAATGTTGATTATCTATTATGATACTGTGAATTATCTATCTGTGTGTATATAGATGATATAATTGAATTGTTTTAAACTGTAAAAGCACTTGGACCTAAATGATGGCATTTTGGATTTTGATGAGATCGGGATCGGGTTTGCTACAATACAGCGTGATAGGGGGCTCTCGCTTTGCGTTGGTGGAGAACGGGAGACTCTTACCCCCTACATGCCCTCGGGGGTAGTATAAGGCCTTGCGGGGTTGGTTGCGAGTCGAGAGGCTGGCCGTAAAAGCAAACCCGAGGTATCACTGTGAGCCACGGCGGGGCTGGGATGGTTGAAAAGCCTACCGGTCGAGTGAGCCGCTGTCGATGGTTGAAAAGCCTAGATCGTCGCAGTTGGTATCAGAGCGCTAGGTTGAGTGAATACCTAGGCTTTGGAGTGATTTCTTTCTTGAGAGAGCGTATTTGCAATTTTAAATATATTTATGTATATTTATATATTTCTACCAATCTGTTGGGTTACCTGTTCGGATTTTCCAATATAATTGATAAAGGTAGATGGGGTAGTGTTGTATGGATTTCAACGATCTCTGAAGGTAACCTGTTAAGGATCAGAGTCCAAGTTGGATAAGTAGAGTTTGGATCTGTCGGTTAGGAAGAAGCAAGTGATGGCATCTTGATACCTCAGGAAGTAGTAGTTGCGTGATGAGATGCAGTGACTATGGATGTTTCCGAAGATGATTTTTTTGGAACAAGTTTAAGGAAGTAGGTATGCTTCGGTGTTGTGGATGAGTTCAGCGCGGTGTTTCTGTTTGGTTTGAAGTCCGAGTTTCTCGAAGAGTTTTGGATAAGGAATTCTTTGGTTTATGAGTCAGCAGTGCAGCTCGAAGTGTTCTGTAGGTCGGCAAACGGTCTACTGGCTTAGCAGTGTCTGAGAGGTGGAGTTCAGAAGCAGCTGAGCGGATCCATTTCTTCGATGGATTGGCTAGACCAGCGTAAGCTGTTCTGATTGGTAAAGACAGAACTGTTTTCTTTGGATTTGAATCTGGATTGATCGCAAAAGTGACTTGCGATAATTGAGTATTCTCTTGGATTGTTGGAGATTTTTCTGGATGTCTTCAGGGAAGTCAGAGGTTGTCCGCATCTAGAGATTTAGTTTTCTTATCGACTAGGATTCCAAGAGTGGTACCAGTGGTTCAACTAGTTGAAGGTTGGTTCCTTGAGATGGAGTTTGGTGAAGCAGCTCAAGATTGGAGGAACTTCTGAGATTTCTCTTGGTTATCAGAAATCTTCTGGGTTATGTTGTCTAGTTGTGATGGTGTTCATCATCAGCATTCTTTTCTACTCCAGATCAGAGTTGTGCAGCGGAAGCAGTTTGGGAGTGCATCCGCTTTTCTTTTCAGGATAGAAGAAGTGTGTTTTCTTCTAATGGTTGTGAGTGGGGTTTTTTCTTGATCTTGGTTGATCTTGGAGGATCATTCTGGTGGATTGGGTTTGGTCCACTTTGTTTCTTGAGACATCAGCGAGGATTGAGCCGTCTGAAGAATTTTGTGGATCTGAATCGGAGATTTGATTTTGGATAAGTTTTCTCAGGTTTTAGGAACCATAAATTTTGGTAAGCCCAGTAAGCTAGCTCCGAGGTGTTTTGGATCTCTTTTGTGTTCTGTTATGGATAAGTTTTTGGTCTTCTGGATTGAATTGCCAGTTTGGACAACTGGAATTCGATGTGTTTCACGTATCTCTGAGGGAGTACGTGTATGATCTATCTTTGGTTGTAGAATCAACTATTCTGGGAGATTAGGTTGTTGAGTCTGACTTGTCTGTAGTCTGATTTCTTGTTTAGTTTGGTAGATCTAGATGAGTAGAAAATCTATAGCTTAGTAGTGTTGATTGTTTGGATTCTGTAGAGCAAGTATACCGGTGTTTATACTTGGAAAACTCGAGAAAATTCTATTCAAAATTTTTGTCTGGATAGTTAAATTTGTTTGTTTGGGCGAATTGGTGGCTATGGTTGTTAGCATATGGTTGATAATATATGCTTGTGGTTTAAATTTAAATTATTTTAAATAGATTATTAAATTACCTTTGCTTTAAATTTCGAGGACGAAATTCATTTAAGGGGGAAGGAATGTGATATCCCGAAATTTTTGGCAATATCAATTTAATAATCTTTATTTAAAAATTAAATTGATTTGATAATATTGGTTAATAAAATATGAATTGTTTTAATAATCTAATTAAATAAATATTTAAACAGTGATTTTATATTTTAAAAGCTAAATAAATGTTCCTATCTACAACATATATATATATATATATATATATATATATATATATATATATTTGTATATATATTTTAGATAATCTTTGATTTGGAATTTAAATAAATAAATAAAGTTTTGTTTTCAAATTCTAATAATATATTTAATAATTTTGAAATTACGATTTGAATTAATATTAAGCTTTTCAAAG
The DNA here is from genome assembly GCA_030765085.1 of Allium cepa. Lineage (NCBI taxonomy): Eukaryota > Viridiplantae > Streptophyta > Magnoliopsida > Asparagales > Amaryllidaceae > Allium > Allium cepa. The sequence goes on along the minus strand of CM060932.1, from coordinate 967,368,194 downwards.
ATTATTTAATTAATAACTACATATGGATTATGGTCTTGATTCATTTAATAATAAAAGTGATTTATAATCTCTTTTATACATCATTTAAAATTGTTTAAATTTGTTATTTTCAAATGAAATTATAATATTTAGCTTTTATGAACATAAATAAATTTTATAGAAGTAGGATTGGTATTTTAAATTTAATAAGTAGTTATATATGTATATATATACATATATAACTTGATTCTTAGATGTGATTTTATAATTTAATTTGAATTTAAAGCTTTTCAAAAAGAATAGATATTTAAAAATAAATATTTAAAATATTTGGATCTTAAAATTATTTGGATAAGTTTTATTTATAATTTGTTTTTATTACATTTTCTTTACATAAGAAATTCACATATATATTTACATAAGTATAAATCAATTAATTAAAACTTTTATTAACATTTAAAATAGAAAGAAAATTTAAACAAGGCATGTGTTAACATATTAAGTAATCAAATAACATGTGTTAGCTAACAAATTAAAGTATTTGACAAGTGTCATTTTATTTTTATCTTTTTCTTTTATTTTGTAAAATTTATTTCAGCCTTTATAAACCATGTTTTCTTCCCCTTCACTCTTTTTCCTATCTTTTAATTCTAAGCTAAGATACAAAAATCTGAAAACAAAAAGGATCTGTAATACACTCCTCAAACCAAAAATGTAAATCACAAAAACATGTAATCTCATTTCCATTTTCAAATATCAAATCTTCAGCCTGTAGATCAGTGATCAAACAAATCCCTTAATATCAAATTTGCTAATCAAATTCTTCAAAACCGTATCCCACTTTCAAAGTTCAATATCTTGCCTGCAAACATTCTTAAACCTGGAATCAAACTTTTGAAAAAAAAAATCAAATGCCTGCATTTCTTCATCTGGAAATCATCAGCATGCAAGCATTTTCAAACCTGCAATTTCTTCTAAAATCCGGAACTCTTGCATGTTTGTAGTTTTGGTCAGAGAGCAAAAGTATTTCAGTTTCAAAATTTTATACAACTGCTCTATTCTTCAGTGGAAGGTGAGTTACATTTTTATTAAAAATAATTTAAGTAAATATGGTTGCATGTTAATTTTAGTGGAAATTGTTTTTGTGTGAATATATAGATATGTTTGGTAAAAAATTTCTGCATATATGTGATAGTGTGTATATGTGTATATGTTATTGACTGCAACATCTCTATTACAAAATTTTTATGCGAAAGACTTTTCAAAAATCACTATCTCTTGATCCAATCAATATTTGGATTCAAGTATTAAACAAAATGTTTTTCAGATCATAGAGTAAACTTTAAAAAAAATTAAGTTAAATAAATTTTGAAATAGTTCTAGAAATAAAGAAAAATAGAAGTATTTTAAGTTTTGAAAAAATTTCAAACTTTGTAAATTATTGATTCAGGATTTTAAATCGAATTCTTATTCAAAATGTTGATTTTTAAAACTTAGATCATCAATTTTAGTGAATGATTGAGGGTATAATTCTGGGTTCACCAGAAATAATGTTTTTGGGATTTTTCTAGTGGTTCATTTGATCCGGAGGGTCGGGGTTCTTCATAGAGGTGGAAGAGTTATCATAGATGGTAGGAAAATTATCAAACTGGTGGATAGATCATTGGGGTAGCAGCGGTGAAGGATTGAATTCTGCAGCCCTAGTTTTTGGGTTGGGTTTTTAGCGTTATCGTTCATCGTCTCTGGTGGATCGAGCTCCACCAAAATTTGGGAATTGGATGAGGGATTGGAAGAGATGATGTGGCCGGAGGAATTGCCGCTCTAATGATCGGAGTTTGGTTAACGTGGATGTTTCAGGTTTGGGTTTGAGATGGTTCTGTGTTTCTTGGTTTTGGGGTTGAGTCTAGATTTTGAATTCAGGTGAATGGAGACGATCTGATGATCGTGGGATGGTGAGTGGGTGGTTGCCGATGAGATGAAGCTTTGGTGAATGGCCGGAGTTGATCAAAGTCACGGTGCATGTGCACCATGCACTTATGTTTTCTGGTGAAGGGTTTTGGAACGGGTGAAGTTGTTCTCGTGTATTGCTCGTGTAACTTGAGTGTTATACTCGAAGTCAAGTGAGATATGACTTGAAGAAAAACAGAATGTGCTCGGGTAAGTTTAGTTTTAGGTTTTAGAAAACCTGACGGTGTTCTGTTTTAAAATTTAAACTAAATTTAAATAAGAAGCAAAGCAAGTTTTAAACTAAAGTTTGAAACAAACTTAAACCTGAATTCAAATAAGTTTGAATTCTACTTTTTAAAATAAATAAGTTTTTATAAAAATGGAATGTCTATAACAACTAAAATTTTTGTTATAGTATTTTATAATATGATTTTAAAATCTAAAAAGGTGATTTAAACAAGATTATAAATTTAAGTTTAAATCTGAATTGTAAATCTGAATTCAAATTGAATTTGAATCTTAGGTTTTGAAAAGAAAATAAAGTTTATAAATTCAAATGTTGTAATTAAGTTTGAATGTTAAAGTATTTTATAACTAGTTTTTAAAATATGAAATATAAGATTTCAATATGATTTTAAATTTAAGTTTGAATGTGAATTCAAAGCTTGATTTGAATTTTAGTTTGAAATAAATAAAGTCTTTTTTTGAATTTAAAATTGTTTAAAACAACTTTGAATATTTAAAGTATATTTTAAATTGATTTAAATTGAATATGGTTTTAAAACTATTTTAAATTTCCTTTAGAACAAAAGATTTCTTTAACATGAAATTAAAAAGGTTTTTGAATTGTTAAACTTTATTTAAGTTAAAATTGATTTCATTTTAATCTTGAATTTAAAATGGAATTTAAAGGAAAATTTAAAAGCAAATTGTTTTTAAAATACTTTGTTAATAATAATTTAATCATTAATAAGATTAAGGTTTATCTTAAATTTAATTAGGACTTAATAATTTATAATTCATTAAGTTATTAAGATAAGTAAGATGGATAATTAATTAGTTTAATTAATTAATGGTTTGGGTAATTAATTAAATAATTAAGTGTTTTATTTAATTAATTGAAGAATTAAGTAAGTTTATTAAGAATTTATTAATTTTGTAATTAAGAAATCATTAATTAGATAAGATATGATTTTAAATTAGTGATTTGAAATTCATTAATCAAGTAATTACAATTAATTAAGTTATAGATTAACATTTAATAAATTAAATAATTTGAGATTAATTAATGGGTTTTATAGATAATTTAATTTGTAATTAATAATAATTAACCTCAGATAATTACTTTAGAGAAGTAATTAAAGATTTGTTAATAATTAATGAAGGACTTAATAATTTGTAATTAATAATAATTTTAATAATTAATTAGATTAATTAATTTAAAGATAATCAATTGTGAATTGTTTAAGTGTAATTACTTAATGGAAGTAATTAATAAATTAATTACTAATTGTAATTAATTAAGTTTATTTTGATTAGTTTTAGTTAATTAATTAAGTTTAATTAATTTTAAGATAATCACTGGATAATTTAAGAAGTAGTTACTCAATGTAATTAATGAAGAATAATTACTTAGTAAATTAATTAACAAGATAATTACTAGATGTAATTAAATTAAAGGATAATTGGGTAATGGAAGAGTTTTGGAGATTAATTAATTTGTGTAATTCATATGAAGAATAATTACTTAGAGGAAGTAATTAATAATTGATTACTTAGTGTAATTAATTAAGATTTGATTAATAAGGTTATTTGGAGACAATTAAGAGATGTAGTTAATTAAGGGTAATTAATTACTTAATGAGATTATTCTAGGGTGATTAATAAATATAATTAATTAATGATTAATTATTAAAGATAATTAATTAGGGAGTAATTAATTTATCTAGTGAGATAATTAGAGGTAGTTAATTACTGAATATGATTAATCAAGATGTGATTAATCAATATGGTTTAATTGTTGATTAATTACTTAATGTAATTAATTTAAATAGGGTAATTATAAATAAAATAATTAGGGATTATTAATTTATATAATTAATGATGTAATTAAGGATTGATTAATTAAGATTAATTAATCAATAATAAGTGATAAACGAAGGAATTAATTAATGTAATTAATTAAGGATTAATGTAATTAATTATAGTTAATTAATTAATGAAGTAATTAAAAGGTTAATTACTGAATTTGGTTTGGGATAATTAATTTGTGAAATTAATTAGACGTTAATTATTTGAATGCAATTAAAGGATAATTAATCAAGGGTGATTAATTAAGGTGATTTAATTAGAGGGTAACTAATTAATTGATTTATAATTAATTAATGGATATGTAAGCAAAATTTGTATTGATAAAGCAATTAATTTAATTTAATTTAAATTAATTAGAGAAGAAGTAATTAATTTAATTCATTTTAAATTAATTATAGAATGGTGATTAGTAAGTCTTTGCTTATGAATGATAATTGATATTGATTGCCCTGAATAGTTGAGATCTCAGATATGAGATAAGTGAGTTTGTGTAATATGAATGCTTTGGTTGCATTATGATGATAATATGAATTATCTGTTTGTTATGATAATATGAATTATTTGTTATGATGATAATGTTGATTATCTATTATGATACTGTGAATTATCTATCTATATGTATATAGATAATAGAATTGAATTGTTTTAAACTTTAAAACAACTTGGACCTAAAAGATGGCGTTTTGGATTTCGATGAGACGGGGATCGGGTTTCCATATTTGGATATCCGAAAACCACATCGATCCAAATTAACGATAGATCGTGAATCTCAAGTGAAGATTAAGATTCAGAGTGCAAGGGTTATCGTCGTTGACTCTGAGGGTGATTCCAAAATGAGTGTAACGAGATAATGCCTTCGGTTTCGTTCGAACCCAGAACGAACTTGTATGGATTGAATGCTTTCAGAACATCGTCAGGTGGACGATGAGCATTCTAAGAGATGTGTTATCTAAAGGTAATCGTAGCCTCGAGCCTCATCAACCGGGAATGGCTAAAACAGGGGAGGTGCATCAAGGTTAAGTGGGTCATGTCCAAGTAGGACGAGATTTACTCCTGATTAGAAGTCCCTTTATATTCGGCTGTGTGCGGCAGTTGATTGCAACAACTGCCGGGGTTGTCTTGTTCGGGACTGTTCAGTAAGGAGTGGTGCCGGCCTTGTGTTTCAGGGGAGTTAGGGTGGCTCCTCGGTATGGTGATCTAGGCCACGTACTGTGACGGACGGTACCCCAGTAGCCCTGCCATTGTATGGAATCCAATCTCCAATAAGTGCTGTACGTTTTAGATGTGTCCAACTATGTTGGAACGTGAGATGTAAGCATTCCAGATATTTCTGTATTTTACTTGAAAACCCTAGACACTATTATAATATCATCGGATTTCCTATCAAATGTTTTGGTTAGCGTAAGGTAAAATTTTTTCCATGTTTATGTGTGGAAAGTCTTACGTGATACCTTTTGTTTTCAAAAGATTTTTGAAGTTAAGCAACCTTAACCTGTTACTCACACCAGACCCATGTCTGGCCCGGAATTTATTTTCGGTTTTCTTAAACTCTTGGGTACTCAAATTTTTACGGCTAGCCAAGGGATTCAGGTTAGCTTTGACGAATTATGGAAGAGCAATGGAGAAGGACGCTTCGGCGTTAGATATATAGATTCCTCTGTATGCTCTCTGTGTTGGTACCTCTTTGTTGAGTTATCTCGGGTTGTAATAAATAGATAGGTGTTTATAACTGTCTAGGACGTGATGTATATGTTGTGTATCTCTGATTTATGTTGTACATTATGTAAATACTTATGTTATTAATATAATTTATTCGTTCCTCTGTTGAGATTCTAGTGTTGTTTCTTCTTTCTCTTCTTTCTTTCTCTTTCCTATCCCTTTCTTTCTTAAAGATGATACGACTTTCTATTGAGAAAAAGTCGGGTCATCACAGAAATATTAATTCTTTTTAAGTGGTACTCTATTTAAAATATAACATGCAGATAACATAGCATCACCACATAGGTTATAAGGTAAATTAGAACTTATGAGCATGGCATTAACCAACTCTACCGAAGTTCTATTTTTCCTTTCAACAACACCATTTTGTTGTGTTGTATATGGGGCAGTATGCTGGTGAACTATACCTTGTTGTTTACAAAACAAGGTGTCATTTGAGAAATATTCACCACCACGATCTGAATGTAATATTTTAATTTAAACTCCTAATTGTGTTTTGACCTCTGCTTTGTAAATTTTGAATTTATCAAAAGCCTCATCTTTATTTTTCATTAGAAATACATATGCATATCTAGTATAATCATCAATGAATGTTATATAGTATTGGTTACCACCATAGGTGATATGACTTTTTAAGTCACCCACATCACTATATACCAAATCAAGCAAACCAGTTTTCCTTTCTACGGATTTAAAGGATTTCCGGTGTATTTTTGCTTGAACACATATTTCACATTTAGAGATGGTATCGAAATCACAATCAGAAATTAATCCTAATTTATTCATATTTCGAATGGAATTATAGTTAACATGTCCTAATCTACCATGCCATAAATTAATAGAATCAACAATATAAACAGAAGATTTCTTTATTAGATTCAACTTAATCATGTCGTTACAAGAGTATCATTGTCCAATGAATTTACCATTCTTAAACAACACTAGCTTATCAGACTCATACACCATCCTGAATCCTCCTTTGTTAAGAAGGTATGCAGAGACCAAATTCTTACACATATTAGGAACATAAGTTACATTGGCTAATGTAAGAACTTTTCCAGAGGTGAAAGGAAGTTCTATAGTGCCTTCTCCCCGAACTTTGCTTGAAACCTTATTTGCTCCAGTAACTTCATCGGCTTCTCCTTTATTTTCTTTGCAACTCTTGAAAAGATTACGGTCTTTGAAAATGTGAATGGTTGCTCCAGTATCGAACCACCAATCATTATCATTGCCACTAACGGAGTTCGCCTCTTGCACTACAGCCACAAGCGAGTCTTCAACCACATTCACTTTTTGTTGTTTCTTCCGCAGACGGCAGTCTCGGGCACAGTGGCTGGGCTTGTTACAAAAATAACAAGCACCTTTCTTTTTGTTGTTGGTTTTGGAATTTCTTCTTAAACCGTGTCTCATTCTTTGGCTTTAATTTATTAGTAATTTCAACATTATTTGCCTTAGAATGAGACTCAGTTTGCGGATTATCATCTAGATCACGTTTACGAGAGTCTTCTTCAACACGAAGATGACGCTGCAAACCGTCTAAATTATAATCTGTTTCCGCATGTTTCATCTTTTTCTTATAATCATTCCAACTATGCGGAAGTCTAGAAATTATAACTCCAATAACAAAAGATTCAGGGAGATCAATTCCAGCATCTTAAAGTTGATTTACCAAGAGTAAGATTTCGTTTACTTGTCCAATTATGGACTTATTGGTGACCATTTTGAAATCCATAAAATTACAAATAAGAAACTTTTTATTACTTACCTCGGATATGCGGTACTTATTCTCCAGTGCAGTCCAGAGGGTCTTCGGTGTTTTCAAGGTCCTATGAGCATTGTAGACTGGGTAGATAGCGCATTCAGAATATGGTCTTTGCATAGGAAATCGTCCTCTTTCCGCTTTGCACGTTTAGCCTTTAGAGAAGCATCATCTTTATCAGTTTCCTTCGAGATTTCTTCCAAGTTATCTTCCAAAATGCAGAACAACTTGACGGTGACCAGGAAAAATTTCATTGTCTCTTGCCAACGAGTGAAATTGTCGCCATCAAAACGCTCCAATCGAGTTCGATGCTGATTCATAACTTATAGAGCGCTCGAACCTTCCATGGTTGAAGTGTATTGTCTGAAATTTGTTTGGGATTTTGCGGTTCGAGACGAATTTGATGGCAATTGAGATGAAGATAATGATGTACTTCGGACTTCAAGGATCTATGGAATAGATTCTTTCAGATAATAGTTCAACCCACCAGGTACAAACAGATTATCGAACTATCGACTTTCAGGATTCAATGAAGCCTTATAACAGCGTAATCAGATTCAAAGTTTGTACGCCTTTGATCCGACCGAGAACACTTTAACAATGATTTCTGATGATGCAATTTGTATAGAATAGAACGAAGAGGAACAGGAGAGCAATTCTGCAATGGTTTCCGAATTTGCAACACCTTGGAGGCGTCACAAAACAGAGCAATGGTTTCTGGGCGTCGCAGAACTGCTTTGGGAAGAAGAAGAAGATTCGGGACAGTTTGTAATGTTTTCTGAGCGTTGCTATTTATAGATGTGGAGAAGTGTCTATTCGCCAAGCGTCACGACCGTCTGCAACGGTTCGCAACTGTTACGAACGGATTCAAATTTAAACGTCGCTCCTTTCATATTTTGCAACGTTCAGAAAACCGTTGCATTTTCCCGCCTTTATCCAATTTCAAAAATTCGGTTTTGGTCCTTAACGGGCTGAAATCTGGCCCAAAACTGTTCATATATGATCCAAAAATATTTTCGGATCCGAACCCCTACCCATACCCGTACCCGACCCAGCACGATTCGGTTTGGTCGGACGGACGGCGACGGCGCGCGTGTGGTGTTGCATGACTTCTCTCCTCACAATAAAGCAAACATGTGAGATCCCCAAGACCCCAACATCCACATGAGAAATCTTTATTTATACAAGTATATTGTATAAGTTTCTAGCATGTGGGACTAACTTCTCTTCTTCCTCTTTACTTCTTCTCTTCCAAATCAAAACCTGAAGCCCCAATAAAATGTTTGAGATTTTACAACAATCTCTCCCAATTTTCAAAATAAATAAATTGGACAGCTGAATCACTAGAGTGACTTCCTACATACCCAAGTGGGATCAAGCCTATGTAGTTCTAAGATCAAATTTTGCATCATCGTGAAAACCAACACATAAATAAAAGGTATCTTTTGGATTTGAACCTTTACTTAGTGTAAACCATTCAAAAACTTATCGAGATTCTATGGTGAACGAATCTTGAATCAAGTATCCCTAATGATAAAACCGAAACAATCACACATGTTGATTTCCTTAGGTAAAGTGTTCTGTATTGCTTAGCACGTTAATGGCCATGTGTCTAAATCCTGGTTCATGAGTCAACTTAGAAAGCGGCCTTACTTTCCTAGGAAACGACCTGATTTCCATACTCATATAGGTAAGACTCTTAAGGTGTTTCTGCGGTACCTTTTAAGGTTTCTGGACTTATTAAGGATGTATATCCATCCTTTATTCTTGCAGAATCCAATACTAAATATTATGGGATTATCAATTTGGTGTTCCATAATCATTCTCTTAACTTGTTGGTACCCATTGAACTTTGTCTATCTTTTTTAAGACATATGTTGGGTTTCTGTTAAGGATGATCGACCTTCATTCACAGACCTTAGTCCCATTTCTTATGACTTTATAGAAACCATTGCCTTTGGAAGACTCTTTGTAAGTGGGTCAGCCAAGTTTCTCTTCGTTTTTATGTAGTCAATAGTTATAATCCTCTTTTGAGTAACTGTCTCACCATTTGATGTCTTAGACTCATATGTCTAGACTTTCCATTATATGTCTTATTAGACACACTGTATATCGTTGCTTGATTGTCACAGTTAATCAAGACTGCTGGAGATGGCTTCTTCCATAAAGGGATTTCTATTAATAAATTCCTAAGCCATTCCGCTTCTTTACATGCATGTTCTAATGCAATCAATTCTGACAACATTGTTGAGTCCGAAATACAGGTCTGCTTCTTAGAAGCCCAAAACACAACAGCGCCTCCTAATGTAAAGATCCATCCAGTCGTAGACTTGGATTTCGATTCTACATTGTTCCAGGTTGCATCACTATATCCTTCTATTACAGCAGGATATCCTTTATAAGATAAACCATATCCAATAGTTCCTTTTAAACAAGCTAAAACTTTGGAATTAGCATTCCAATGTTCAAAACCTGGATTACTCGTAAATCGACACAATACACTTATAGCATGTGCGATGTCTGGTCTAGTGCAATGCATAGCATACATAAGACTCCCAATAACGCTGGAATACTTAGTTGAGAGATAGTACGTCAAGTGTTTTTTTCTAATTTAATACTAGGATCTAAAGGAGTTGGTGTTGGTTTGTCATCTAATGACCATACTTTTATAGAAATTTCTCTATGTAATGAGATTGAGTTAGTAATAACTCCCCCTCTTTCCTAAGAATTTTAATTCCCAAAATTACATCAGCCTCTTCTAGATCTTTCATATCGAATTTAGAAGACAGAAACTTTTTAGTTTCATTCTTATAGGATATATTGGAACCAAACATTAGCATGTCATCAACGTATAAACATATTATAACAATACCGTTGTTATCCGATTTGCTATAAATACATTTATCAGCATCATTAACAATGAATCCATAAGATAGTGCAACTTTATCAAATTTCTCATGCCATTGCAAGGGAGCTTGCTTCAGGCCATAAAGAGATTTCACTAATCTGCAAACTTTCTTTTCTTGGCCTGGGGTTTTGAAACCTTCAGGTTGTTCTATATATATATATATCTCTTCTTCTAAATCTCCATTTAGAAAAACAGTCTTTACATCCATTTGACGTATGTCTAATTTATGAATTGATGCAAGTTCAATTAAACAGCGTATAGAAGATATGCGAGCAACTGGAGCATATGTATCAAAGTAATCTACTCCATGTCTTTGCTTATATCCCTTGGAAACTAATCTGGCTTTAAACCTATCAATGGATCCATTTGTATTCAACTTTTTCTTGAATATCCATTTACATCCTATAGGTTTAGCACCAGGAGGTAAATCAGTTAAAACCCATGTTTGGTTTATCATTATGGAATTCATTTCATCATTGATAGCTTCTTTCTAGAAATTAGAATCTCTGGAACTCGTAGCCTTAGAATAAGTTTTGGGATCGCCATCGACGTTCATTACATATTTAGTTACATTAAGGACTTCGTCCTTACTACCTTCTACAAGATATGTAATGAAGTCAGGACCATAGTCCTTCTCTATTCTCGCTCTTTTACTTCTCCGTTGTTCGGTACTATTATCTGGTACTGACACTTCCTTGCTGTTTTGAACAGGAGCATAATCATCGTCATTGATATCATTAGTCATGCTAGGTTCTGGACTAGATGATCTCAATGGGATCTCAACAGTTTGATTTTCAAAAAATTATACATCTACACATTCTATAACTTCTAGGGTGTCAAGAATAAGGAATCTATAAGTTATACTATTAAGTGAATATCTTATGAAAACACATTTAAATGCTCTATTTCCTAACTTTGTTCGTTTAGGGTCTGGTTTTCTAACATATGCTAAGCAACCCCAAACTTTAAGTCTAGTTAGGTTAGGTTTCCTATTAAACCATAATTCATAAGGGGAAATATTATCCTTTTTAAGTGGTACTCTATTTAAAATATAACATGGAGATAACATAGCATCACCCCATAGGTTATAAGGTAAATTAGAACTTATGAGCATGGCATTAACCATTTCTACGAAAGTTCTATTCTTCCTTCCAACAACACCATTTTGTTGTGGTGTATATAAAGGCAGTATATTGGTGAACTATACCTTGTTGTTTACAAAACAAGGTGAATTCATTTGATAAATATTCACCACCACGATCTGAATGTAATATTTTAATTTTAACTCCTAATTGTGTTTCGACCTCTGCATTGTAGATTTTGAATTTATCAAAAGCCTCATCTTTAGTTTTCATTAGACATACATATGCATATCTAGTATAATCATCAATGAATGTTATGTAGTATTGGTTACCACCATAGGTGATATGAATTTTTTAGTCACCCACATCACTATATACCAATCAAGTAAACTACTTTTCCTTTCTAAGGATTTAAAGGATTTCCGTTGTATTTTTTCTTGAACACATATTTCACATTAGAGATGGTATCGAAATTACAATCAAAAATTAATCCTAATTTATTCATATTTCAATTGGAATTATAATTAACATGTCCTAATCTGCCATGCCATAAATTAATAGAATCAAAAATATAAACAGAAGATTTCTTTATTAGATTCTGCTTAATCATGCCGTTACAAGAGTATCCCTGTCCAATGAATTTACCATTCTTAGGCAACACTAGCTTATCAGACTCATGCACCATCTTAAATCCTCCTTTGTTAAGAAGGTATCCAGAGACCAAATTCTTGCACATATCAGATACATAAAATACATTGACTAATGTAAGAACTTTTCTGGAGGTGAGAGGAAGTTCTATAGTGTCTTTTCCCAGAACTTTGCTTGGAACCTTATTTGCTCCAGTAACGTCGTCGACTTCTCCTTTATTTTCTTCGTAACTCTTGAAAAGATTACGGTCTTTGAAAATGTGAATGGTTGCTCCAGTATCGAACCACCAATCATTATCATTGCCACTAACGGAGTTCATCTCTTGCACTACAGCCACAAGCGAGTCTTCGACCACATTCACTTTTTGTTGTTTCTTCCATAGACGACAGTCTCGGGAATAGTAGCCGGACTTATTACAAAAATAACAATCACCTTTTTTTTGTTGCTGGTTTTGGAATGATTTTTCTTCTTAAACTGTGTCTCATTCTTTGGCTTTAATTTATCAGTAATTTCAATATTATTTGCCTTAGCATGGGACTCAGTTTGTTGATTATCATCTAGATCACGTTTATGAGAGTCTTCTTCAATACAAAGATGACACTATGCGGAAGTCTAGAAATTATAACTCTAACAACAAAAGATTCAAGGAGATCAATTCCAGCATCTTTAAGTTGATTTACCAACAGTAAGATTTCGTTTACTTGTCCAATTATGGAATTATTGGTGACCATTTTGAAATCCATAAAATTAGAAATAATAAACTTTTTATTACTTGCCTCGGATATGCGGTACTTATTCTCCAGTGCAGTCTAGAGTGTCTTCGCTATTTCCAAGTTCCTATGAGCATTGCAGACTGGGGTTGATAGTGCATTCAGAATATGGCCTCTACATAAAAAATTGTCCTCTTTACGCTTTGCATGTTTAGCCTTTAGAGAAGCATCATCTTTATCAGTTTCTTCCGAGATTTCTTCCAAGTTATTTTCCAAAATGTAGAACAACTTGACAGTGACTAGGAAAAATTTCATCGTCTCTTACCAACGAGTGAAATTGTCGCCATCAAAATGCTCCAATCGAGTTAGATGCTGATTCATAACTTGTAGAGTGCTCGAACCTTCCATGGTTGAAGTGTATTGTTTGAAATTTGTTGGGGATTTTGCGGTTCAAGACGAATTTGATGGTGATTGCGATGAAGATAATGATGTACTTCGGACTTAGGGCATCTATGGAATAGATTCTTTCAGACAATAGTTCAGCCCATCAGGTACAAATGGGTTATCGAAATATCGACTTTCAGGATTCAATGAAGCCTTATAACAGCGTAATCGGATTCAAAGTTTGTAAGCCTTTGATCCGATCGAGAACAGTTTAACAACGGTTTCTGATGATGCAATTTGTATAGAATAGAACAAAGAGGAAGAAGAGAGCAATTCTGCAACGGTTTTTGAATTTGCAGCATCATGGAGGCGTCACAAAACAAAGCAATGGTTTCTGGGCGTCGCAGAACTGCTCTGGGAAGAAGAAGAAGATTCGGGACAGTTTGTAATGTTTTCTGGCCGTTGCTATTTATAGATGTGGAGAAGTGTCTATTCGCCAAGCGTCATGACCGTTTGCAACGGTTCGCAACTGTTACGAATGGATTCAAATTTAAACATTGCGTCCTTTCATATTTTGCAACGTTCAGAAAACCGTTGTAATTTCCCGCCCTTTATTTTCAATTTCATAAATTCGGTTCTGGGTCCTTAACGGGCTGAAATCTGACCAGTTACTGCTCATATATGATCCAAAAATATTTTTGGATCCGAACCCGCACCCGCACCCGACCCGGCCCAGTTCGGTTCGGTCGGACGGACGGCGACAGTGCGCGTGTGGTGTTGCACGACTTCCCTCCTCACAACAAAGAAAACATGTGGGAGCCCCAAGGCCCCAACATCCACATGAGAAATCATTATTTATACAAGTATACCATATAAGTTTCTAGCATGTGGGACTAACTTCTCTTCTTCCTCTTTACTCCTTCTCTCCTAAATCAAAAGCCAAACCCCAATAAAATGTTTGAAAATTTTACAACAATCTCCCCCAATTTTCAAAATAAATAAATAGGACGGCTGAATCACTAGAGTGACTTCCTACATACCCAAGTGGGATCAAGCCTATATAGTTCTAAGATCAAGTTTTGCATCATCGTGAAAACCAACACATAAATAAAAGGTATTTTTGGATTTGAACCTTTACTTAGTGTAAACCATTCAAAGCCTTATCGAGATTCTATGGTGAACGAATCTTAAACCAAGTATCCCTAATGATAAAACCGGAACAATCACACATGTTGATTTCCTTAGGTAAAGTGTTTTGTATTGCTCAGCACGTTAATGACCATGTGCGTAAATCCTGGCTCATGAGTCAACTTAGAAAGCGATCTTACTTTCCTAGGAAACGGCCCGATTTCCATATTCATATAGGCAAGTCCCTTAAGGTGTTTCTGCGATACACCTTTTAAGGTTTCTAGACTTATCGAGGATGTATATTCATCCTTTGTTCTTGCAGAATCCAACACTAAATGTTATGGAATTATCAATTTAGTGTTCCATAATCATTCTCTTAACTTATTGGTACTCATTGTACTTTGTCTATCTTTTTCAAGCTATAAGTTGGGTTTCTGTTAAGGATGATCAACCTTCATTCACAGACCTTAGTCCCATTTCTTATGACTTTATAGAAACCATTGTCTTTGGAAGACTCTTTGTAAGTGGGTCAGCCAAGTTTTTCTTCGTTTCTATGTAGTCAACAGTTATAAATCCTCTTTTGAGTAACTGTCTCACCATTTGATGTCTTAGACTCACATGTAAAGACTTTCCATTATATGTCTTATTAGACACATCGTATATCGTTGCTTGATTGTCACAGTTAATCAAGATTGTTGGAGATGACTTCTTCCATAAAGGGATTTCCATTAATAAATTCCCAAGCCATTCCGCTTCTTTACATGCATGTGATAATGCAATCAATTCTGACAACATTGTTGAGTCAGAAATACAGGTCTGCTTCTTGGAAACCTAAGACACATCAGCGCCTCCTAATGTAAAGATCCATCCAGTCGTAGACTTGGATTTCGATTCTACATTGTTCCAGGTTGCATCACTATATCCTTCTATTACAGCAGGATATCCTTTATAAGATAAACCATATCCAATGGTTCCTTTTAAACAAGCTAAAACTTTGGAATTAGCATTCCAATGTTCAAAACCTGGATTACTCGTAAATCGACACAATACACTTATAGCATGTGCGATGTCTGGTCTAGTGCAATGCATAGCATACATAAGACTCCCAATAACGCTGGAATACTTAGTTGAGAGATAGTACGTCTAGTGTTCTTTTCTAATTTAATACTAGGATCTAAAGGAGTTGGTGCTGGTTTGTCATCGTAATGACCATACTTTTGTAGGAATTACTCTATGTAATGAGATTGAGTTAGTAATAACTCCCCCACTTTCCTAACAATTTTAATTTCCAAAATTACATCAGCCTCTCCTAGATCTTTCATATCGAATTTAAAAGACAGAAACTTTTTAGTTTCATTCACACAGGATATATTGGAACCAAATATTAGCATGCCATCAACGTATAAACATATTATAACAATACCGTTGTTATCCGATTTGCCATGAATACATTTATCAGCATCATTAATAATGAATCCATATGACAGTGCAACTTTATCAAATTTCTCATGCCATTGCAAGGGAGCTTGCTTCAGGCCATAAAGAGATTTCACTAATTTGCAAACTTTTTTTCCTTGGCATGGGGTTTTGAAACCTTCAGGTTGTTCCGTATATATCTCTTCTTCTAAATCTTCATTTAGAAAAACAGTCTTTACATCCATTTGATGTATGTCTAATTTATGAATTGATGCAAGTTCAATTAAACAACGTATAGAAGATATGCGAGCAACTGGAGCATATGTATCAAAGTAATCTATCCATGTCTTTGCTTATATCCCTTAGCAACTAATCTGGCTTTAAACTTATCAATGGATCCATTTGTATTCAACTTTTTCTTGAATATCCATTTACATCCTATAGGTTTAGCACCAGCAGGTAAGTCGGTTAAAACCCATGTTTGGTTTATCATTATGGAATTCGTTTCATCATTGATAGCTTCTTTACAGAAATTAGAATCTTTGGAACTCATAGCCTCAGAATAAGTTTTGGGATCGTCATCGACGTTCTTTACATATTTAGTCACATTAAGGACTTCATCCTTACTGCCTTCTAGAAGATATGTAATGAAGTCAGGACCATAGTCCTTCTCTATTCTCGCTCTTTTACTTCTCCATTGTTCAGTACTATTATCTGGTACTTACATTTCCTTGCTGTTTTGAGCAGGAGCATAATCATCGTCATTGATAACATTAGTCATACTAAGTTCTGGACTAGATGATCTTAATGGGATCTCAATAGTTTGAGTTTCAAAAAATTCTATATCTATATATTCTATAATTTCTAGGGTGTTAAGAATAAGGAAACTTAAGTTATACTATTAAGTGAATATCCTATGAAAACACATTTAAATGCTCTATTTCCCAACTTTGGTCATTTAGGGTCTGGTTTTCTAATATATGCTAAGCAACCCCAAACTTTAAGTCTAGTTAGGTTAGGTTTCCTAATAAACCATAATTCATAAAGGGAAATATTATTCTTTTTAAGTGATACTCTATTTAAAATATAACATGCAGACAACATAGCATCACCCCATAGGTTATAAGGTAAATTAGAACTTATAATCTTGGCATTAACCATTTCTACTAAAGTTCTATTCTTCCTTTCAGCAACACCATTTCATTGTGGTGTATATGGAGCAGTACATTGGTGAACTATACCTTGTTGTTTACAAAACAAGGTGAATTCATTTGAGAAATATTCACCACCACGATCTGAATGTAATATTTTAATTTTAAATCCTAATTGTGTTTCGACCTCTGCTTTGTAAATTTTGAATTTATCAAAAGCCTCGTCTTTAGTTTTCATTAGATATACATATGCATATCTAGTATAATCATCAATGAATGTTATATAGTATTGGTTACCACCATAGGTGATATGACTTTTTAAGTCACCCACATCACTATATACCAAATCAAGAAAACCAGTTTTCCTTCTACGGGTTTAAAGGATTTCCGGTGTATTTTTGCTTGAACACATATTTCACATTTAGAGATGGTATCGAAATCACAATCAGAAATTAATTCTAATTTATTCATATTTATAATGGAATTATAATTAACATGTCCTAATCTACCATGCCATAAATTAATAGAATCAACAATACAAACAGAAGATTTCTTTATTAGATTCAGCTTAATCGTGCCGTTACAAGAGTATCACTGTCTAATGAATTTACCATTCTTAGACAACACTAGCTTGTCGGACTAACTTCTCTTTTTCCTCTTTACTTCTTCTCTTCCAAATCAAAATCCAAAGCCCCAATAAAATGTTTGAAAATTTTACAACAGTTTGTGCCATTGCGAAATCTCGATCTCTTCTTTGATCATGGAAATATAACGTTGCATACGTTCAGTCATTCATCTCACTATTTTGTTACCCCGGTAATCATTTCACCTATGTCAGGTTTTCATGTTACCCCATTTTGGTTAAAAATTTTGTGAGGAAGAGAGAAAGGCTGCTTTTTTTATAATCACCACTAATGTATTTTATAATGTATTTTATAATCACTACTAGGAAGTGTAAGAAGATATTTATACGTTTCCATTGGCTGTAAGTCTATAACATAACAAACTTTTCAAAATATATTGGTTGATTAAAGTGTTAATATGTTTTATTTATCATTCTCTTGATGAGCATAATAAGGTCATTTATGTTGCATATTTAATCATATTATAAAACACAACAAAATGGGAAACACTTTGTACCACTGTGTACTAAATCATCTCACATAACTGCCCTGCATAATCTTTTTTTTTTAATGATAAAAAAATGCATTGTCGGTGCCATCATTTTGGAAAGAATGTAATATTTACTTGTAGATTGGTTTAAAAATAGTTGATACCTGTAGTATGTTTTGATGAAGCGTGATTCATGTTAGAAAAGGAGATTATAAGTTTGCAATCATGCATGATATGTGATACAAATCAAAGTCACCCCACATATTTACATTAAATGCAGGGCATGCATTATATTTTTACTTATAAATGAATTACTTCAAGGACAAGCTGGACTATTTACACGAACTGCTTAATGAACAAAACGATATAAATTCTTGAATGCGAAATCTTTACACAGTTCAATGGAAACACTATATATATCTCATTGTAGCAAAAACTAAATGAATGGCTAAAAACATTTGCACAAATAGAAATGATGCATGCGATGTATAAATAGAGATTTGTATTCAGGAACAAATTACCTAGATATGATTAAATATTTTGCCATTAGATGTTCTGTACTAAAATTTTAATCATTACGCAATTAGCAAATATTGATAAATCACAATTAAGGAAGACAAGTAATGAAGACAACATACCTCCTGTTGGATCTGCGCATATATCATAGTGGTCTTACATCTCAACCACCTGCATCTTCTCGGAGGAAATCACAGTCATTGATTCTTTAAACTGTATTATGTTATATGGGATGCTTGTGATCCAAGCCCATTTATACACTTGTATATAATACATTCAATTGTATTCAGTATTATTATCACTGCAATAAAGATTACCACATCTCTTTTATTCTTAACACAAGATCAAATAAACACTTCACCAATTCATCACCAACTCATCATATCATAATTTCAGATTATTCTAACATGGTATCTGAGCAGACGAAGGCTTAACAACCATTTATTCAAGTCGATCTTCCCCATCAGAGAACTACCATCACTTGGGTGATCAACCTTCATCAGAAACCGTGTTTCATCATCTGAACGGTTCAATTCAGTGAATTAAATCGGTGCCATGCCAATCTAAATTGGCTGCATCAGAATTCACTCACCAAATCTATTAGAAAATTAATCAAGAAAGTAAAAAGGGAATAAAGAAGTCAAACCTAGCGTAAGTTTTGTATGATAAAAAATTACAATTTAACACTTTGCATTGAGATTTTCAGTTACAACATTATCAAACTTTATATCCTTCGAATTCATATTAGTTGTAGGATCCTTAAATTCATCCTAAAATAACAATAAAATACCTTAAACAATAAATCTAATATTTATACGAAGAAGAAAAATAGATTTTAAGAAATAGAAGTAAAATAATCTCTTTGTATTCATCAAAATTAGGATCATCCACTAAATCTTCATTTGGCTTCAATTTTTAGACAAAATATATTTTAGTGGCTATAAGAATATGAAAAAAAATTTAATATTTAATGGTAGCCAAAAGTATTTTCTGAATTCCAATAGTAGCACACATTATTTATTTTCTTATTACTTCAACTCAACTTTCTTTCTACAACAAATCAAAAGACTGTATATTTTGGTACTTTTATATTTTTGGTACTTTAAATATCTGTACAAATAGACATTACATTCTATTCAGACACATTTTTTTCTTAATGAACAAGTGAAAGAATTTGAGCAAAAATTTATTTTATTGAATTGCAGAAATATGATACAAAGTTGTTGTAATTTTCAATTCTGGCATTCATTACATTTTACAATGCAATTGTTGTACAATGTATTTATAAGACAAGTAGCAATTTATTGTAATGAGCTGAAGATTGGCCCATTTCCTATTAACCGCTTCAGTTGATGATAATAGACTTAGTCTTCATATTCATTTTTTTACTCATTTCATTTGCCTCCCTCTAACCCGAGTCTAGGGTTAGGGTTTGCAAAGAGAAAATATCAATTGTAACCGACTTTGATTCTCTTTAAAAATTTCTTCAAGTCAATTATAATTTCATTTTCTTGCTTTAAACCATCTTTAGACTTCATTGTCTTCTTATCGGAGTTGAAACACCACTGTATTTAAGTATGTCGAAACTTTAATGAAATCTTAAAAGTCTTCTCACTGCAGCTGGCTCCCTTGCTTCTTAACTTGGCACAAGTGAGATGTCTTCAATTGCTTTTCATCTCGACATGAGTAGATCCATCTTCAGCTTGATGATAATCATCAACATCATTGACTTTGAGCTTTTGCTTGAATAACAAAAAGTTTTTCTTTATAGAGGTTTGGTCAGTATGTCTGCAATCCGGTAAGTTGCAGGTATATGGTTTACATTCAAATTTTTATTTATGACTTATTCTCTGACAAAGTAAAGTTCTAACTCCATATGTTTGACTCATGAATGCAAAATTGTATTAGCACTGTGTAAAACTGTACTGAGATTGTCACACCATATTGTAGCTTGATTGTTTGTCTTAACCTTAAGTGGGCTCAATAATGAGTTATAGCAGCTGTATTTGCAACACTTTGGTATTTAGCTTCTACACTAGATCTAGATATGGTTGGCTGTTTTTTAGAAGACTGTGAAATTGGATTTTGCCTAGGAATATATAATATCATGTGGTAGATCTTTTATCATCAGGATCAGTAGTCCAGTCTACATCTTCATATCCATTGATGCTGATGGTTTTGCATGTCTCTAAAATTATTCCATGTTTCATTGTTCCTTTTAAGTATCTTAAAATTATTTTGGTAGCCTTCCACTGTTCATCCAACGGATTTTGCATAAATTAACTTACTTTATTTACACAGAATGAGATTTCAGGTCTGGTAATTGTTGCGTACTGTAATGCTCCCACTATACTTCCTTACTGCTTGTCATTTGATATTGCTTCATCTTTGATTTTTGATAGATGTAGATTGCTTGTCATGGGAGTAGACAGTGCATTTGCCTTGTACATTTTAGCTTTGACTAAACTTTCTTAAATATATTTCTCTTGACTTAAATGAATTTTTTTGCTCAATATTCTTCTAACTTGAATTCGTAGAAAGTAATTCAAGCATCTTGGATCTTTGATTGAGAATTATTTATTTAGATGTTAAATGAGTTTCCTAATTTCTACTTAACTTCTTTCTGTAATAATAAAATCATCAATATATATATATATATATATATATATATATATATATATATATATATATATATATATATTAGCATACAAGTAATTGCAAGCTTACAAGATTTTGTAAAAAAAGAGTTATCAAATTTCGTTGAAGTGCAGGCAAGACCGATTAATGTTGACTTCAGTTTGTCAAACCAAACTCTAGGTGCTTGTTTGAACCCATAAATTGCTTTGTTTAATTTGCACATGTGCTTTTCATTTCTCTTTTACTTGAATCCTTGAGGCTGCTTCATATAGACTTCTTCCTGCAAAACACCATTTAAAAATGCATTATTTGTAGTTGTTTGATACTTCAATCTCTAGGCAAGGTAATAGTGAGTATTATTTTAATAGTAGAAGGTTTCATAACAGGAGAAAATGTCTCATTAAAATCAAATCCATTTTGTTGTGGATAACCTTTTGCTACCAGTCTTGCCTTGAACTTAGAGATTGAACTATCTGAGTTTTTCTTTATTCTATATGTCCATTTGCATCCAACAACGATTTTATTGCCTGGCAATGATACTAAAGTCCAGATCTTATTTCGTACTAAAGCACCATATTCTTATTTCATTGTTGTTCACCATTTTTCATTTTGTACAGCTTCAAAATAATTGCCTGGTTCTATAGTTTTCAAGTCGACGTTTTAGGCTTTTGGCTTGAATATTCCACTCTTTGCCCTTGTTATCATATGATGTCCAGTTGTTGTAGGTTACTGGTCTCTATTGGTATTTGTGACTTCTTGATTATTAGACGATTAGGAATCATCTAATAATTGATGACTGGCTAGTTGTAAATTAGTGTCATACTGTGATGTTGAAATGGGAGTGTCTAATTTTGATTTCCCATGACTTGCCTCATTCTTGAGCATTGTGTGTTGTGAGCTGGAACTTTCTTCACTTGAAGATATATTTTGAGCGTTTTGTTTCTCCTCTGTCTGATGTTGCACAATTATCTCAGGCTGCTTAGGTATTTCTAGTATGGAAATTCTTGGATTGCATACCTTTTATGATGTTTTAGTGTCTGATTTACTAAATGGAAACACATTTCCATTAAAAACCACATGTCTTAGTATAAAGATTCTTCCATTGCCATCTAAACATCTATATCCCTTTTTGCCGGTGGCATAACCTAGGAAAGTACAAGCAGATGGTCTAAATGTAATTTATGTGCATTATAAGGTCTTAGATAGGGTAAATATAGACATCCATAAACTCATAGACTCTGATAATCTGGTCTGATTTTATATAACATTTCCATTGGACTTTTGAACTCTAGAGCTTTTGTTGGTAACCTGTTTACATGTACGCCGTTGTAAAAAAACATCAGGCCAAACTTAAGTGGCAATGATGCTTGAGCGAGTAAAGTAATCCCGGTTTCAACTATTTGTCTATGTTTTCTCTTAACCAGTCCATTTTTTCTGATGTGTGTGGACAAGTTGTTCTACGATTATCCCTTTTTTTGGAAAAAAAAAATTCTTGGAGTGGTTGGAACTCTATTCCACCATCAGTTTGTATGACTTGCAGTAGACAACTTGTCTGTTTTTCAATCTGAACTATATATTGTAACACTGCATTATAATTTTTTTAATTTAGATTTCAGAAAATAAATTCATACATATCTAGAATATGCATCGACTGATGAAATATAGTATTTCTACCAATAATCGATACTAATTGGAGCCGGTCCCCATAAATCTGTGGAAATCAACTCTAAAGGTCTATTATATTCAGTTTATGAGTCTGCAAATGCAAGTTTGTGCCTTTTTCTCATTCAACAATAAGTGCAAATATATGGCATTGAATTTTGTTTAAAAGAAATTGCACTACTATTCAATTCATGCTTTACGCTGTTTACATTGGGGTAACCTAGCTTATAATGCCATACATCAAAATTCTTATTGTCATTTTCCTATTTGATTTTAGAAATATTACACCATTGTCGCTTAAATCCAAATTTCTTGACTTAGCAACATTTAATATGTGCAACTCTCTAAATTCTTTACCCTGCAATAGAATTTCTTTGGTTAGAATTTTTTTGCCCCAGCAATATTTTGGATAAAATTCAAAATACACATTATTGTCTTTTGCAAATTAGATATACTTAGTAAAAATATTCTTATTAAGGGAACTCTCAACAAATTATCGAAACAGAGTTGTTTTTCCCCATAAAACTTGCATTTCCAGTGTGTGTAATTGTAATGGACTTTCCATCATCCATGCGCATAGATTGTGTACCATTATATTCAATGGTCACCACGTTCAAATTATTTAGATTGCTTGTTACATGGTTGGTGGTTCCTGAATCTGGGTACCAACTTTCATCACGTATATCATCCTGTTTAGTTGCTTCGCTGCTTGCATTTCCTGACTGATTTTCGTTGTCTTGTTGAGCATTAATCTTATTAACATTGCGTTGATAGTTTCTTATATTGCTTTGTTGTGATGGTACATAATTTGCATCAAATCTGAAATAGCATTTGCTTGCTGTATGACCATACATCTCATGTATCTGACATCTGATTCTGTGGTTGTTATTATACCTTCCACCACTTCCTCAAGTTTTATTGTCTTAACCACCTCTTCGACTATTTGATTGATTTATGCCACTATAGTTCTTTTCTTTATTTTTGTATCTGTTGTTACTAACAGAGTTGGTAGAAAAACCTGATATAATAGGTCTCTTTTGCTCTATTCTGCTTTCGTGAGCAAGAAGAATGTACATACTGAATAGTGTTTTTTCTTTTGATGATGTTACTACAACCACAGCCTCATATTCCTAATTTAGCCGATTCAATATAGACTGTATTTGTTCATAATCTGAAACTTTATGGCCCATTGATGCAAGTTGATCACATGGTATTTTAACTTCGGACAGATACTCTTTCATTCATAAGTTCTCTTTCTTTAAATTTTACAATTGTCTTTTATAGTACGTAACTTTTGCAGCAGATGGAGTATTGAAAACTTGTTCAATAGTTAACCATATTTCATTAGCAGTCTTGCATCCAATTAATTCTGGCAAAAGATTTGCACTAATAGTGGAAAGTAACCAAGAATTTATTAAACTATCATGTCTCTGATGTGATATGTATTCTTGATTGCTTACAAGTTTCCCATCTTTTTTGTCTGTAATATATATTAGTGGTGTGAGTAATGTTTCAAGAACATACTCCTCCAAACTGTAGCCTATGATTGCAGTTTCTATTTGAAACTTCCAAAGGAGAAAATTTGTTTCATCTACTTGCACAATGATAATTTGACTTTGGGGTTTGATCAAGGTCTTAATAAGATCTTGTGTTGCAAATTTTTAGGTTGTTGAATCTGATTTTCTTATTGTGGATGACGGTGAGGTCTCTTCTTCATCCATTTGATACTATCAGAAAGGAGATAAAGTGCAGAAGTCTTGAATCCCAAATGCAGTAATTTTTAATGGCAAAGAAATCAGAATCTTTGCAGAAATTTGTCGCAGTTTGAAATATACAGCGATCTAATATTAACAAAGTGCTGCCAGAGGATATACTGAATGATGAAGTAGTTCTAACAGTGGCTTCTTGACGAGGCATCGATGAAAACTTGATATTGAACAGATGACAAAGATATGAATCTTGATAAAGACCCAAGTATGACCGAACTTGCACAATCAAGTATGAGAATCTTGATTCTCTGATGATTAAGTACGCGTAGCCTATTCTCAGTGATGAGATTGAATTTGGAAGATTAATGGCAAAACATTTTCCTTTATCTTTTTCTTGCTTTTAAGCAATATAATGCTCTAATATCGTGAAAGAATTTAAGCAAAAATGTATTTTATTAAATTGAAGAAATCTGATACAAAGTTGTTGTAATTTTCAATTTTGTCATTCATTACATTTTATGCTCCAACTGCTATACTATATACTTATAAGACAAGTAGCAGTATATTGTAATGGGTTGAAAGTTGGCCTATTTTCCGTTTACGGCTTCACTTGATGATAATAGACTTCCTCGTATTCTTTTTTGTCACTCATTTTGTTTACATGACTATTAAATACTTTTGATAATCGAAATAAGTTTGACCTTAAACATAATTCTATTTTGAACGAACATGGCCTTTTATTAAACTAGTTTTTAGCGGAAAAGACTTTTCATTTCACGATAAAATCATTGAATACAACATTCTTTCTAACAAAATTGGATTAACGTTTGTTAAAAAAAAAGAGGAAAAGAAGTACACGATATTTGGTTTTGATATATTTCAGTTTCAAAACGTAGTGAAAGCAAGTTTATGTAGATACGATCATTTGGCTAATAGAGTTTAAACATATTTTGACAATACAAAAATGCAAACAGTAACCTCGGCGTCTAGATGCCATGCTTGCTACCTGATGCATAGCCACGGTATGTTCCATCAAAATATAAAATTGAAAAAAGGACGTGGATCCTAATCAGCAACGCACGTCTTATTCTTATCCACTTCTTGATATTTTTAGATCTATAATACTATATATAAACTATAAATAGCAAAACATCCAAGATGAGAAAAAGATGGCGCACATACCAGCCATAAATATTTTAAACATGTCGCGAGTAACTAACAAAAGAATAAAATCAGTAATAGTTTAGTCTCATACTAAAGTGCTTGTCCTCGGAGTAAATGTAAACGTAAATGTAACACGTTTGTTATAACGTTTGATGTGGCAAAATTCACGACTAATTAAGTACTCAAAACTTTTTATACTTACTTGAATCAATCCAAACTATCCGGTTTAGACGGAAGCACAGTATGGGTAAAACCTGTGATCGTAAATAGCATTTAAACAAATAGTCGGTAATGATTAAGTGAACGTTTCTATAACGAATTAACCTTATCTACCAAGAATTAACTTGTGGTTTAGCTCTGTTGATTAGAAGCTCCGTCTCACATTCCAGTATCCCTTGATAATGCCTTGATCTTCTTCGTCAAATATAAATGTATGATTGATTGATTTTAAATTAAACCAAAATAAAATCGCTTCGAGAGCCTTGATCTTCATCGTCTGATCGGTTTTCGACGTCTGTAAGGTGTTGCAAACGCAGAAACATTGCAGATCGGTTTTTTCTTCTTCTTCATTCTTTAATCATGGAAACATAGCGTTGCATACGTTACGTCATTCATCTCACTATTGTGTTACCCCAATAGTCATTTCACCTATGTCAGGTTTTCATGTTACCCATTTTGGTTAAAACTTTTGCGAGAAAGAAAGAAAGGCTGTGTTTTCCAATTATAAATTCATGATATATGGAGCTTTAGATTGTAACAACTAACATGTTAGTTGCATGAAGATGAAGATGGCGACTGGGAACTAAAGCCAAATAAACAAACGGATATTGACAAAAGCATTTATTTGTAGACAACGACATTTGGATCCGTTTTTCAAAATAAAAAAGTACGTGTTGTCGTGATAATCCAAAAAGGTATTATGACTTTTAAACCAACCCAACTATGATACAACATATCAAACATCAGGCCATTAATTTGCATTTGAACAATCACAACTTCTGCCTACCGGTCTTTGAGGAATGCTGGGCTTATTTTATAATCACTACTAGGAAGTGTAAGCAGATATTTATACGTTTCCATTTGCTGTAAGTCTGTAACATAACAAACTTTTCAAAATATATCGGTTAATTAGAGTGTTAATAACTTAATATGTTTTATTTATCATTCTCCCGATGAGCATAACAAGGTCATTTATGTTGCATATTTAATCATATTATAAAACGCAACCAAAATGGGAAACACTTTCTACCACCGTGTACTAAATCATCTCACATAACTGCCGTGCATAATCCATTTTTTTTTTAATGATAAAAAAATGCATTGTCGGTGCCATCATTTTGGAAAGAATGTAATATTTACTTGTAAATTGGTTTAAAAATAGTTTATGCCTGCAGTATGTTTTGATGAAGCGTGATTCATGTTAGAAAAGGAGATTATAAGTTTGCAATCATGCATGATATGTGATACAAATCAAAGTCACCCCTACATATTTACATTAAATGAAGGGCATGCCTTATATATTTTTACTTATAAATGAATTATTTCAAGAACAAGCTGGACTATTTACAGGAACTGCTTAATGAACAAAACGATATAAATTCTTGAATGCGAAATCTTTACACAGTTCAAGGGAAACGCTATCTATATCTCATTGTAGCGAAAGCTAAATGAATGGCCTAGAAACATTTGCACAAATAGAAATGAAGCATGCGATGTATAAACAGAGATTTGTGTTTAGGAACAAATTACCCAGATATGATTAAATGTTTTGCCATTAGACGTTATGTACTGAAATTTTAATCATTACTCATGACCCCAGCGAACAATTACAGGTGTCTACTTTCACGAGCCATCGAAAGATCACTAAATTAATGCTCAAAGGACATATATTTGTTATTGAGTGGAGATGATCCAAATGTTATAACAAAAGATATATTCACCCAAACGCTACGGCATGTATGCAATCAAACTAATGCAGGTATTTTTCTTATTAATCATCCTTATATTATTTGTCCTGCTGACGAAGAAAGAAAAACTTTGTTTATAATAAGATTGTAGCCAATAAAGTATCAAACATAAAATTCCTTATGATACTATACATTGCAAACATAATCAATGAGGTAATCTTGAAAGCAAAGATTGGTCCAAATATATTAGGAACACATTATATGTAAAAATACATATGAAAATTAAGCATGCAATGCACATTAGATTATTTAAAGCGCTGAAGTGGCGTTGGTTGTTCCAAAAGATTTGACATTGTACATAAATTAAACCTACCCTAATATTATATAGAACATGTCAGTTTTACCTTCTCAAAATTTGGATTCTGTTCAATATTAGTTCAAGTGCTTGAGATTTACAAATAATGCTTTGATTTGGTATATTAATTTGAAAATTGGGTTGATGCATACATTTGAAATTGATGATCATGAATTGTTTATAATGAATCGGACTTGGAGGCTATTTTAAATGTAATATATATATATATATATATATATATATATATATATATATATATATATATATATATATAATACTATGCTTTTAATAACAACAATGCCTATATATACGTGAAAAAATGTTATAATCTGGGTTTTGCAATCCCAGACCGACAAATGTGCTAATACTTTTCATTTTAACTAATTAACACACCCATTGATTCTTTCTTCTCCTCGAACCCAACAACAATACAGGGTACTACATAGTCTACTTATCTTACAAAACAGTTTTTCTATTCTAATCTTCCTTTGGCATAGATGTGGCATAGGGAAATTGATTACTTACGTCATGACGTTGCCAAAGTGTGTGTTTAAATTAAACGTTGGGATAAACCGAAATTTGATGGTAACTTTAAGGCTCGTGCCTGTTGAAGTTAAGAGTCAGTCTTTTCGGTGAAGAGTTGTGTTCATTAAAAAAAAAAAAAAATCTATCTAAAAAGTCGTGTCTATTTGTAAGGGTGTGCGGTTCGCCAAAAATCTTTAGTCATTTTCGTGTGTTGTGTGAATGAGAAAAAAAGAAGAGAGTTGAATTAAAAAAAGTAATATAATCAAAAGTTATCTATTTATTTCTCCTCTAAAATTATCTTTCTCTCCTTTCTCAACCAATTGGTATCAGAGTTAGGTCAAAATCATAAGACTTTTATTTCTTTCATCATTTGTTCCTACAAAGAATTTTTTTAAGAATGGAATAATAAAAACGAAGAGGAGTTAATTGAAAGTTTATAGGATGGATCGTGTAATGTATATACAAGTATATGCTACAAACTATATAATGTAACTAATATAAAGTTAATCTAGTAAAATATAGACTAAGCACACCAGGATTTTATACTGGTTCGGACCTTCCGTTCTACGTCCAGTCCCCAAGCTTCCGTTCGGAATTCGACTATCAAACACTCTCACTTTGTCCGGAGGAATATGCTTGGTTACAATAGCTTGTTCCTGTCAAGTATGTGTTCTATAAAACAAATATTGACTATTAAGTAAAAATGCTTCCAATATATATATCTAGAGGGTATTGATTGAAGACTTCTGAATATATGAAAGAGTGAAATACAAGTATATGATTGCTAGAGATCAATAATATATCAGAGTATAAAAGTAAAGAGCGCAAGTAAGTAAGGTAAGATCTTCTCTTTGATTCTTGATGTTATTTATAGTGGTAGAGAGATTTCTTGAGTAGTGGCATCCATTAACAAGTGTTTTATGGTCGCTTCTGATGGCGATGAAGAGTTGCAGTGAAGAGAAGCGAAGATGTTTTTTCAAGTGCGGCAGTTGTTATTTGAATTTCAAAATCCGAGTTTAGTTCCAAACGTCTGGTATATGTTTCATACATCTGGCTCTATATATATTTTTGTATACAGTATCCTTTCAAACGTCTGAGTACATTAACCAGACGTCTGATCCTGTCTGGTTTATAATCCAGAGGATTTCTTTAGACAACTGGCTAGTGCACCTAGACGTCTGATCCCTGTGCATGTTGTTTTTGTGCTTCTGTGTATTAATTCTCTATTGATCATATCGAATTGTAGTCTCTTGTAACGTTCTTTGAGCATTGTTCTTGTCTCTTTAGTGATGTTACTTTAGCAATTACCTGTAAATAGAAATATATATGCATATTCAATTTCAATTGTATAGTTGTTGTCATCGAAACCGTATAATTAATTTCCTAACAATCTTCCCCTTTTTGATGATGACCAATTATACAATGTACTTATATATAATTTATACATCTCCTCCTGAATACGTGCTTATTTCTAATGTTTTATAAATATACTTATATTTCTCCCCCTTTGGCATTATCAAAAAGAATTATAAAATTTTAGCCAATCGTCAAAGATAACACACAAAAGAAAATTTCATTAATAATTCGAAACTGATTACGTTCATATATTTTGTCAATTATACAAGAGTTGAAATTCGAAAATCCTAAAATCTATTATTCCTTCGGAGAAGCTTTTTCTTGATCATCTCCTGTTTCTTCTTTTTAGGAAGAGCTAGGTTTTGAAGGAGATGTCAAAGCTTGTTTTAGAGGTCCATCCTCAAAAAGTTTGGAATGTTTCGAGGGAGAAGAAGGTACTGGGGTTGTCCAATCTTCAGAAGGACGTGTCGGACCACGAACCCATTGAAGTACTACTTTGAGAACTGATAGGACAGCTGAAAGTGATTCTTCAACTGTTGCTAGGCATGTGGCAAAAGAAGATTCAAAGATATCAGTTCGCTTAGTGAAAACTTTTTGGTTTTGAGACAGTATATGTTGATTTCTGAGGGTGAGATCTCAAACGCTTTCATTTGGATTTGTTTCTGTTCGAGTCTTCACAATCTCAACCTGGCTTGGATAGTCAAATGGTGCAGCAGGAGGAGTTGTCTCACGGTGTTGTTCCTCCTCTTGCGATGGTTCAATTTGTGGTTGAGGTGAAGTCCCAACTTGAAGATTGTGCGTCCAATCTTCAAAAGAGATAATCTCCGGAGGAATTTCCAGTAAGTGCATTACGGAGAAAAACTTTGTGAAAGCGTATTTTGGAGAGATTTCTTCAAAAGTTGATAGGTAGGAGGGGATGCTGTGAGCACGTAGAAGTCTCATAATATGTGTGGGGTAGATAATTGATGGCCATGATCGAGTCCAAAAATGTTTGGGCTCGTAAAAGATAAATTTGGCCCAATTCACCCTTGTTCCCCTAAACAGAGCATATAAGGCTTTGTGCTCTAACTCGGTTATTTGCTCATGACTTCCCATTCGTGGAACGATGATATTGATTATCATTCGAGTAAGAAGTCGTGCTTTTGGACGTAGATATTTAGAGGAAAATTTTGGCATCTCATCTTCCCAAATTTGATGTGTTATACTATTCCTTGGTTTGAAGCGCGTATCGAGAATATTGTATAAATCTTCGCCCATGTCAAAACATCCTAGAGTTCTACCTATTATGCCTGGAGTGAGCCTAATCGTGTTTCCATACACGCTAGACCAAAGCTAATTATCTTCATCTTCAGTGTTCCATACTGGAGTGCTATCCAAATTTTCATAGAAAAGAAATATTGCCAATTGATCGATTTGGATGTCATTGGGAGTGAACGATATCAGTGTTTCTAGTCTGGCATTTTCACACATTTCATCCAAATCATACATTGAAAATTTGAGTAGGTTATAAAATGGACCTGTGTGAAGCTTCTTTTTTTGTATATCCTCATATCTCTTGATTGAGTTTGATGCCCGATTCATCCATCTTTCGATTTGATCATCTGAGCAAACTTGAGGGTTTGAGGATGATGTTAGTTGATCTTGTTTTCTTTTGGATATCTTAGGGTTTTTAGTTCTAGGAGGCATTGTAATCACGCGACTGAAAAAGATGGTTTTTTTTTCAAAAAAAATCGTCGATCGAATATAGTCGGTTGAAAATAAAAGTGAGATGAGAAAAAAATAGACGTTATCTGGGTGTTTTTAAAGTGTCGATTGAATATCAAACGTCTGAAAGTGATTTCAGACGTCTGTTTTATCCTAATTCCAACATAGTAGATAATCTAAGACGACTGATTTAATTGCTAGACATCTGGTTTGGTTGAGTTTTAACAATTTGATAGGCAGAGGGATTTCCAGACGTTTGGTTAAAATATCAGACGTCTGGTATGAGTGAATTTTAAAAAATTGATAGTCAGAGAGTTTTTACTGACGTCTGGGTAAAATATCAGGCATCTGAAATAGGTCAATATTTTAAAACTTGGTGGTAGAGACATTACTCAGACGTTTGGATCAAAATTCAGACGTCTGAAATAGTCTAATTCCAATTTGTAGGAGGCAGAGAAAATTTTTAAACGTCTAACGGGTATAACAGATGTCTGACATATGCACAGTGCTATAACAAATCAAGGTATATCAGAGTATCAGACGTCTGAGGTCCATATCCAGACTTCTGAATTAGGCAATTTTTCTAATAATAGCCTAAAATTTAATTGTTTTGCTTATTTCTCGATTATCTATTCATAAAATGAAATGTAGTATTTATTTATGTGAATCAAAACAACAAATGAACATAGATACACATATAATAAAAATATAATCTATTTAGATGACGATGGAGTTTTACGATCTTCTGACTTGTTATCCCTCCATGGTTTAAGTTGAGACCGTATATTTCCACGTTAGTGGGTTCTTGGGGAGCCAGAGAATCGTCTTGGAGACGGATCTAAAGGTGTACGATATGAGGAAGAGGGATCCAAGGAACTGCAAGGCATCGGAAGTGGTTCATGGACATCTTTCTTCCGTGAAGTACAAAACTTCATCGCTACTTGTTCCAAAAAGCTTAGTCAACGTGCAGTGACTTTTTGTTCAAAATATAGTTCTCATTGAAGATCTATTTGTTGTTTTTGATAGTGATATATTTCATCAATTTTCTCCTTTGTGTTAGGAGAAACAAATAAAGATCTTTTGGACTTCTTGCTATCGAGAGTGAATCCCCTGTGATATGAGGACCACTTATACGTCGATTCCTGATTTGGTGTGGGTGTAGGAATCCGTTGTGGTGTATCTACCGAGCTATCCATTGTAGGTGTTGAGATGGATATAAAAGAATTTTCAGAAGTCATGACTATATTTTATTTGTTAAAAAAAAGAATTGTATATATATATTTTTCTTGTTGTATAACTATTTATATATAAGTCTAAAAATTATTTATAGAAAATTTGTAAAGAGCGACTAACTAAAAAAACCAAAGGTGCAGAATTTATTAATTATAATTTGTGGATAGAGAACTTATGGCTAATCATAGATTAAATGAAGAAGTAATTATTAAGCGAGCAGATCATAAAGAGAGAAAATCCCTAAATCTCATCGGAATTTAATAAAAGTTTGTTCATTTAGTGGTTTTGTAAAGATGTGTGCTATTTGATTCTCGGTATTTACGTATTCTAATGAAATAGTTCCTTTTTTAACATTGTCTTGTAAAAAATGATGTCGTATATCTATATGCTTAGTTCGTGAGTGATTGACAGGGTTTTTTGATAAATTTATTGCACCCGTGTTATCATAATATATTGAAGATCTATTGATAATTTTGCCAAAATCCATAAGTGTCTGTTGCATGTATGTCAGTTGTGCACATGTTAAAGCTGCTTAGATATATTCAGATTCGCAAGTAGATAAAGAAACACAATTTTGCTTTTTGCTAAACCAAGAAACTAATGATTATCCGGTAAAGTGACATGTTCCACTAGTACTCTTACGATCTGTTCTACATCCACCAAAATCTGCATCTCTATATGAAACTAGTTCATGTTAGTCCGAGAGATGATGGTTTTGATGACAACAACCTTAGAATAGATTATAAAATATAAATACTAACATTATAAGTTTAGATAAATATGTATATATAGGATTTAACCATGTAGGTACCAAGAATGAAGACTGTACAGTATAGAGATTCAAGATATCACGTTTGAAGACTCATGAGTATCAAGATTATTAAGAGTTCAAGAACTAAAGTAATTTAATTTTTAATTAGAAATTTTTCTAAAACTCATAGAAAAGCACTGGAATCTTAAAAATCCAATTTATTCGTGGAATGGAATCCACTTCGAGCCTGTAGAGGGAAGGAACCCTAAGAAGGATGGAACCTACGAAAAATTTACTGGAACATTGTTTTGTATCCACTAATTTTAATTCAAATGATTTTACAAAATTATCTTGTTTTCAAAATTATTTCAAAACTTTCCTTTTAAAAGATTCAAAACCCACTATCCTGATTTTAAATAATTTTAGCCTCAAAATTATCTTTAATTTCAAAGTCAAAGTACTCCTGATTTTAAACTATCTTTTAAAATAATATATTTAACTTTTAAATATTTATACTTAAGATTTAAATATAAAATTATAGTTAAATTTTATATACATTATTCTCTATATTTAATTATGTATTTAACTATAGTCAAGTATATTAGAAAAGTTTAAAATAGTTTTAATATAAGATAAAGGTTACTTTCAAAGAAAATCAAATCATCAAAAATGGCTTTGGGATGTCGACATGCCTATGGTGACCATGTCGACTGGTGTCAGTTGAGCTCAAAATTTAAATTTCAAAAGAAGCGTCTATTTGCCATAACTCTTCACGAATGGACATGGCTGTTGTTCTTCTATAAATAAGGGTTAGTTTCAATGAATTTGATATCATATTTTTTTGGTTTTTCACTCCTCTTCTTCGTCCATATTTCTTAATACATATTCTTACCATTACTCTGCCGAAATCAACATTGAATCGAACTCGATCATTCGTAGTTTGATTATCTATCACTATCTCAATAAGATCCTCAGTGCTATTCAGAGTTATAGGCTTCTTTGTAATTATTAAGTGAGAAAAGGTGCGATTATGGCCTTGAAAATCAATCAAGCGAGATAAGGTGTGATTGTAGCCTTGGTAAATCAATTGGGTAAACTTGTGGCCCGGAAATCAAGTATCTCTACACAGAGGATTGTGATTCTGAAGGGTGTACCTCGTAGCCTTGAAATCGAGGGTGTAATTGTACAATTGCTTTTGAAAGGAAATTCGTACTTGTGTTGCGGGACTGGATGTAGGGTAACTTCGGACCAGTATAAAATCCGGCATGTTCTTTCCTTTATTGGTTTTACTTTATTTCTACATTTGTGTTTGTTTGTGTGATCATATCTGTGTCTGTATATTGCATACATTTGTTTAATTCAACATAAATTCACAAAGATTTAGTAATTCTTTATAAACACTATTCACCCCACCTCTAGTGTTAATCCTAGCCTTAAGATCTGTAATCCCCATTTCTTTCAATTGGTATCAGAGCAAGATTTTCAAAGTTTCATAATATGAATTTGAAAAGTTTTCAAAATGGCTATCAACACTGGTACTGTTACTAATACTAGTTTTCCTGTCACTAGTTCATTTGTGGAAGGTCAGTCTACTGTCAGACCACCACTTTTTAACGGCAGTAACTATGCATATTGGACATGTAGGATGAAAACATACTCACAATCTATAGGATTAGACACATGGAATATTACAAAAACTAAATATTCTAAACCCACAACTAATTTTGCACAGTGGACTGCTGAGCAAAGGGCTGTTGCATAAAATAATTCTAAGGCAATGAATATTTTGTTTTGTTCACTAGTTAGAAATGAATTTAATAGAGTGTCGGTTTGTAAGTCTGCATATGAAATCGGGAAAACTTTGCAAGTTACTCATGAAGGAACAAGCAAAGTTAAACAGACCAAAATTTCCGTGCTCACAAATCAGTTTCAATTATTTAAAATGAATCCTAATGAGTCTATTTTAGATATGTATAGTAGATTTCAGGATATTGTGCATTCTCTAATATCTTTGGGAAAGGAATTTTCTGAAGAACAAAGTCAGAAAGATTTTAAATTCTCTTACTCTGGAATGGGATCAAAAGACACTTGCTATCGAAGAGGCAAATGACATCAGTACTTTAAAGATAGAAGAATTAATTGGAAATCTAATGTCGTATGATGTTCAAATGATCGAGAGAAGAGAAAACAAAACATCTGAAAAGAAATCAATGGCATTCAATGCATTGACTGATGGATCAGACTCAAACAGCGATAATGATGAAGAGATAGCCTTTATGACCAGAAATTTTAGGAAATTCTTGAAATACAGAAAGATGAGTAATCTCAAGAGAAACAACTATAAGAACTCTGAAAATCAGAATGTAGTGCCAAATAATGTCAAATGTTACAACTGTGATGAACCAGGCCATTTCAAAAGAGACTGTCCGTATCCAGATAGGCAAAATCCTTCTATGAACAATGATCCAGCAAAGAAACGGAAGCGTGCATTTAGTGCTACTCTAGATGACTCAGACTCGTCCTCAAGTGATGATGATCAGAAGACAGATAATTCGAATTTATGTTTCACAGCTGTTCACGACTCCGACAAATTCAAAGAAACGGACTCAGAAAAAGGTACAAGTTTACAATATAATTGGTTGAAATTGCTTGCTTAGAATTAGTTACTTGATTGCTTGATTGTTTAATTTTGAATTGGTGTGTTGTCTGAATTTTAAAATTTATTTTTTATTATTATCTTATTATTTTATTATTATTTTTATTATTTTGTAATAGTATAATTTTATGAAATATATTATAAATGTTTCAGATATATATATATATATAAACATTAAAAATAATAAGTGTATATATATATATATATTAGAGAACTTAGGAAAAATAAATTATCAAAATTTACTGACACATGTCGACATGGTCTCTACCATGATGTCGACATGGGTACCAGAATTTGAATTCAAATGTTTGAATTTTCCTCCACATTTTCACTTCATTTAATTCTCTGAAAAGCTATCTTTTGACTAAAGAATATGTCCTTTGAGAATCTATTTATTCACTATCTTTTATCATATCTTTTCACTCCCATTTTCAAATTCAAACTCTCTCTTTAAAACTTCAAGCTCTCTACTCTCTACTTTAATGGCTTCTTCAAGCAACCCCTCTACCATGAGAATTTCCAGAAAAATAAAAGAGCAACTATTCAATGATCCGGAGGCAATAAAAACATACATCAATTATGCTAATTATGCCAAAGTCCATCCCGGAAAGTTTGCTATTTTTAAAGATTTCTCTTCTTATGAACTTGATTCTCTTTTTGCAAACAATGGAGTTCTTAGTCTTATTGATGCTTCTCAAAATGATTTCGTTTGCTATCCAAATCTTGTCAAAATTTTCTATGCTAATTGAAACCGTGGATTTTATCATGGAAATGAGGATGAAATTTGGAGCAGTGTCAAAGGCACTAGAATTGTTTTGAATTGTGATCTTTTGGGTACCATTCTCAATTGCAAGTGTACGGGAATGGATCTTTCTAATTTTAAAATCGATGAAAATGATCGTGAGACATTTCATCACATTTTCGAAGGGAATGATAATTTTGAATTCAAAAATCAAAATTTTCGACCAAAGGCAAGAATTGTCAATCTTCTTTTGCAACATACTTTGACCCCAAGATCGGGGAATTTTAACAATCCTACTTCAAAAGTTTGCAAAGCTCGTTTTACTATTTTTGAAAATTATGATATAAATTGGGCGCAAGTTATTTTGGATGAACTTCGTCCTAAAAACCTTGAAGTGAGTGAGAATAGTTTATATCATGGAATTTATCTCACTCGGATCTTTAACTATTTTGGAGTGGATTTCAAAGGCGAAGAATTTGTTTCTAGAAAAGTTTTCAATCATTCCAACATTTCGCTTATGAAAATTCCATTTGTTTTTCAATCTTATGAGACCCTTGCCGAAAAGGAAGAGTGTTTGGCTCATAAGGAAATGGAAGAAGAGGAAGAGGAAGAAGAAGAAGGGGATGAAATGGAAATTGAAGAAGAAAAAGGTGAAACCTCTTTGGAAAGCATTGACTATCCTCCTAATCCATCCACCAAAACCCTTCTCAAAAACCAAAAGACGATTGTTGAGAATCAACGGATTCTTAAACGACCCGTTATTAAGAAGTTGGACAAAATTTCATCCAAGATGAACAAGTTCATTTCCAAAGTCAGTAAGAAACTTGGACTTTCTTCATCATCATCATCCTCTAACTAGTTTTATCTTTTCGTATCTTGCTGTATCTGTTTTAGCTTGTTTTAATTCGAAAGTTCATGCAGTTTCGTATGTTTAATCATTGTATCATCTTAGTACGCAATGAAATGAAATTTTCTTTCTATTATCTAGCTTATCTTATCTCCAGAATAAATGTTAGTACATTATATAAGTATATATACACAATTATTCACAAAATCTAAATAGTCATTTTTTTTCACTAACCCATGTCGACATACCCCCTCTGACTATGTCGACATGTACTGGTCAGAAATGACAATTCATTTTGAATTTGAAATTTGAATAACAACCATATGTCTATTCATTTCAAACGAATTTTTACACCTATATATACCTATTTCTTCCAGAATTCCTCACCGAAAATTATTTCCTATCTTCTAATTCTTCATTTCTTTCACAAATTCAATTATGGCTAATCCAATTCACAATTTATCCAAAAATCTTGAAGAAACTCTTAATTCGTTCAAGATTTTTCTCTCGTTCATTCTTCGTAACCAGCAACACTTAGAATTCAGTCAAATGCAAATGATCAAGGAGCAAGAAAGGCATTTCGATGCAATACGATGGATGATTTCCTCCCTACACAAGGATGATAACGAAGCACATCCTCCAGTCTCTCTCACCAACGACAATGATAATTGGAATGCTATTAAGGCAGATCCACTCTTTGGAGAAGAAGGATGGGTGGAAGTTCCACGTAACGTTTGATTTTTATTTGTTTGCTTTGTTTGAATTGTTTGCTTGAATTAATTTGATTTGGTTTGGATTGACACTCGGTGTGGATTGATTTCTTAATTAATTGATGGTTGCTACATAAAACATGTATATATATACGCACACACATTGAAATGTATATAATCATTGATTAATTATCATGTTCATAAGGATAATTATTTCTTAATCTATCTATTATATATTCCATTGTATAGTTTATTAATGCAGGTACTCTAGGTCAAGAATGAGGGGGAGTTAGTTTTTTTTGATGACAAAGGGGGAGGAATATAAAATAGGGTAATTAGGCATAGATTAAGGGGGAGTTATTAGTTTTAGGGGGGTTATTAAGATAGAAACAAATATTTTATAAGCAAAGTTTGTCATCGTCGAAAAGGGAGAGATTGTTAGTCCGAGAGATGATGGTTTTAATGATAATAACCTTAGAATAGATTATAAAATATAAATACTAACATTATAAGTTTAGATAAATATGTATATGCAAGATTTAACCATGCAGGTACCAAGAATGAAGACTGTGCAGTATAAAGATTCAAGATATCAAGTTTGAAGACTCATGAGTATCAAGATTATCAAGAGTTCAAGAATTGAAGTAATTTAATCTTTAATTAGAAATTTTGTTAAAACTCATAGAAAAGCACTGGAATCTTAAAAATCCAATTTATTAGTGGAATGGAATCCATTTCGAGCCTGTTAAAAGGATGGAACCCTAAGTAGGATGGAACCTATGAAAAATATAGTGGAATATTGTTTTGTATCCACTAATTTTAATTCAAATGATTTTACAAAATTATCTTGTTTTCAAAATGATTTTAAAACTTTCCTTTTAAAAGATTCAAAACCCTCTATCCTGATTTTAAATAATTTTAGCTTCAAAATTATCTTTAATTTCAAAGTCAAATTACTCCTGATTTTAAACTATCTTTTAAAATAATATATTTAACTTTTAAATATATATACTTAAGATTTAAATATAAAATAATAGTTAAACTTTATATATTATTCTCTATATTTAATTATGTATTTTAACTATAGTCAAGTATATTAGGAAAGTTTAAAATAGTTTTAATATAAGATAAAGGTTATTTTCGAAGAAAATCAAATCATCAAAAATTGCTTTGGGATGTCAACATGCCTATGGCGACCATGTCGACATGGTGTCAATTGAGTTCAAAATTTAAATTTCAAAAGAAGTGTCTATTCGCCATAACTCTTCACGAATGGACATGGCTGTTATTCTTCTATAAATAGGGGTTAGTTTCAACGAATTTAATATCAGATTTTCTGGTTTTTCACTCGTCTTCTTCTTCCACATTTCTTAATACATATTCTTACCATTACTCTACCGAAATCAACATTGAATCGAACTCGGTCATTCGAAGTTTGATTCTCTATCACTATCTCAACAAGATCCTCAGTGCTACTCAGAGTTATAGGCTTCTTTGTAATCTATTAAGTGAGAAAAGGTGTGATTGTGGTCTTGAAAATTAATCAAGTGAGATAAGGTGTGATTGTAGCCTTGGTAAATCAATTGGGTAAACCTGTGGCCCGAAAATCAAGTATCCCTACCCCGAGGATTGTGATTCTGGAGGGTGTACCTCGTAGCCTTGAAATCGAGTGTGTAATTGTACAATTGCTTTTGAAAGGAAATCCGTACTTGTGTTGCGGGA
Organism: Allium cepa; assembly: GCA_030765085.1. Classification (NCBI taxonomy): domain Eukaryota; kingdom Viridiplantae; phylum Streptophyta; class Magnoliopsida; order Asparagales; family Amaryllidaceae; genus Allium; species Allium cepa. The sequence goes on along the minus strand of CM060932.1, from coordinate 967,327,963 downwards.
CTGGATGTAGGGTAACTCCGAACTAGTATAAAATCCAATGTGTTCTTTCCTTTATTGCTTTTACTTTGTTTCTGCATTTATGTTTGTTTCTGTGATCATATCTGTGTCTGTATATTGCATACATCCGTGTTCAATTCAACATAAATTCATAAAGATTTAGTAATTCTTTATAAAAACTATTCACCCTCCTCTAGTGTTAATCCTAGCCTTAAGATCCGTAATCCGCATTTCTTTCAGTTCAAACGATGATCCTTTAGGGTAAAATAAACCATAATATTTGGTACTAGATAGATATCGTAATATATGTTTAACGGCTCTTAGATGATATTCTATTGGTTTTGCTTGAAATCGAGCTCAAAGACATACACTCATCATAATATTGGGTCGACTAGCCGTGGAATAGAGTAAAGAACCAATGATGCTACGTTATAATTTTCATCAAAGTCTTTTCTGTTATCATCCTTTTCTAAGTGAACAGTAGTACTCATTGGTGTTGGTTTGCTCGAAGTTTTATCCATTTCAAAATGACGTAATAGATCGTTACAATATTTTTCTTGATGAATAAAAATATCATTTTTAAGTTGTTTTATTTGTAAACCTAAGAAGAAATTTAATTCTCTCATATGTGACATTTCAAATTCATTTTTCATAATATCTGAAAATTGATCACATAGATTTCATTGGTTAAACCAAATATAATACGGTCATCGTAAATTTGTACTACTAAAATATTGTTATTTTCTCACTTAATAAATAAGGTTGTATCGATTTCGTCTATTTGAAAAGCACATGTAATTAAGTAATTTTTAAGACGTTCGTACCATGCACGAGAAGCTTGTTATAATTCATATAATGCTTTGTGTAACTTAAAAACATGGTCAGGATATTTTTCATGAACAAATAATGGGGGTTGTCCTAAATATACGTTTTCTTTAATAAAACCATTTAAAAAGCACTTTTGACATCCATTTGAAATAGTTTAAAATTGTGATGATTTGCAAAAAGTACAAATGGTCTCTAATCTAGCTACTAGAGCAAAGGTTTCGTCATAATCTATACCTTCTTCTTGATTATAGCCTTGAGTAACTAAACGTGCTTTATTTCTAATAATATTTCCATTCTCATCTGCTTTGTTTTTAAATACCCATTTTGTTCCTATAACCGATTGATCTTCTGGTCTTGGTACTAATTCCCAAACATTATTATGTTCAAATTGATTTAATTATTCTTGCATAGCTATTATCCAAAAATTATCATTTGAAGCTTTTTTATAATTTTTTTGTTCAAAATTTGACACAAATGCTATATGGCTTATTTGATTAAGTTGATTTCTAGTTACTCTAGAATTGAGATCTCCAATGATATTATCTTTTGGATGATCCTTAAGAATTCTAGGGGATGATGTCAAAGTGTTATTTTGCACATTTGTCTCATTATTAATAGAATTTGTTATTGGAAAATTTTCTTCATCATCATTAGTATGATGGTTAAGAAGATTTTCTTCGAGCGAAACGTGTAAACTTTCTTCAATAGTATAATTTCGTTTATTAAAAATTCTGTATGCTTTGCAGCGATCCGAATATCCAACAAAGATACCTTTATCGGCCTTCGGGTCAAATTTCCTAAGTTATCTTTTGTATATAATATAAAACATTTTGATCCGAAAGTTTTAAAGTATGATACTTTAGGTTTTCTTCCAAAAAATATTTCGAAACAATTTTGTTTAGTCATAGGACGTATGGTTACTCGATTCAACACATAACAAGCCGTGGCAATAGCTTCATCACGTCCACCGTGATCATTTTGGTAACGTACGATTTTTTCTCTCTACTACACCATTTTGTTGAGGTGTGCGGGGAAAAGAAAAATTATGACTTATTCCTTTTTCATTACAGAAATTAGTAAAAAAATCATTTTCGAATTCTCCACCGTGATCACTTCAAATATTTTTAATTTTTAAATCTATTTGTGTTTTATTCTTTTAGCGAAAATTTTAAATATTCCAAAGGTATCACTTTTATGTTTTAAAAATGAAGTCCATGTATATCTTGAAAAATCATCAACTATTACGAAACATATTTGTTGTGATTTATAGATCGTACTTGTGTTGGGCCAAATAAATCTAAATGTAATAATTCTAATGGTTGTTTTATAGAAATATTATTTTTAGATTTAAAAGAGCTTTTCTTTAGTTTTTCAATTTGACAATCGTCATATAAATTTTCTGCTTTGTAGTTTATTTTAGGTAAACCTCTAACTAGCTCATATTTTGCCAATTTATTAATATATTTAAAATTGATATAATAAAATCATTTATGCCATAACCATGTATCATCATGTTTGGTGGTTAAACAGAAATTTGAATTTTTATTTATATTCATGTTTAATACATAAATATTTTTGTTTCAAAACCTTCAAATATAAGTTGTTTGTTATTATTGAAAATACTACATCTATCTTTTTAATTTTTTTTGAAATATCGTATAATTGACTAATACTTAGTAAGTTGTGTTTTATATTTTCTACTAATAAAACATTTGTAATAATAGGAGAGTTAGAAATATTAGAATTGATGACTTCTCCATTGCCCACTACACATCCTTTTGAATTGTCTCCAAAGGTTACTGTTCCACCATCGATATATGTTATATTTGATAACATTTTTGAATTTCCGGTCATATGCTTGGAGCATCCGCCAGCTAGTATTCATTTCTCCTTATTTTTTGTTTTGGGTATCTGCAAAATAAAGAATGTTTTAATTGGTACCCATATACTTTTTTAGGGTCCTGGATGTTAGAAGAAGGTAGCAATACCCAAGATGGTTTGGTACTCTAAGAAATTATTAATATGTTTTTGTCTAATAAAATTATTATTTGTCTTAGGAATCCAAATTTTCATATTTTTATTATTCATATTAGATTTAGGTAAACTTGTAGTATTTTTATAACTATAATTCTTAGCATAATTTCCTTTTTGTTTAGGAGTATTTTTAAATCCTATTTCATTTCTGTTACATAATGATTTTGAAGTTTTGATAAGATTTTCCAAATCTTGTTTTCCTTTATTAAATTTTGAAACATTATTTGTAATTTTATCATATTTTTCTTTTAATTCTATATTTTCAATTTTCAATATTTCAATATTGCTCTTCAAGTTTGTGACGACCCAGAATTTTGGAATATTTGAAACTAAGATATTTAACTGATTTTAAATATTTGGAAGTTGTTTTAACTTGAATTTCAAATATTTCTATGAATTTTGCAATTAAATTGTTGAATTTAAGAATGTGAAGTTGGATAAAAATTTGTATCTTGATTTTTAAGCCGATTAAAAATATTTTAAAGACTTGAAAAATATATATTGATAATACTGAAGGTAATGAAAGCTTAAAAATTTGATTTGTAAATGATTTGTTCAGTTTTGAATTTATATCGTCTAAATCGATATTTAAAAATAGCCTTTTGAGCAATGGCCTCGGATTTCGACGAAACCAGTTCCATTGGATCTGTAATATTGTATTATTATTGGATCTCAATTTTTGTAGCATTCGGAGTTGTCGTGTGATCGTACGGATTGAAAACGCGCTGAAATTTTTATTGAAATTTAATTTAATAGCTGGTCCAAAAAGCAATCTTCTCCAGACGATCGAATTTGGACTTGGAACTTTTTCATTGCATTCGAAATATGGGTATAACCTTATGAAGCCTAGCGGCATGCCTCGATTAGAGATTGAGATTTTGAGTTGCATTTATCGGAACAATTTAAATTTGAATTTAAATTTAAAATATTAAAAATATAAAATCTCGTTACTGTTGCAAATATTGACACATTGAGAAATGTTTAACCACATGTTTCCCTTCCTTTCATTTATTTCACACGTCTTCGTTTAATATATATATATATATATATATATATATATATATATAAGATAAAAGAAACGAAAAATCATAGCTTCCTTCGTTTTCTTCTCTCCGACTTTATACCAAAATGAATCCAAATTGTTTCATAAAAAAATGGCGTATAAACGAAAAGGACATCTCTCCAATCTAAACCATCGAAGCCCTTTACCAAATGAAATCATTCCCATTTGAAATCAATCGCACTCCTCTTTTCCTTTAATCTATTCATGGAATCGTGTTAGCAAGTTATTCTCGTATGGAATCGAAATTGATTCGAGCATGGCTCGTCATCAGGGAAGGCAGCGGGAACGTCAACAGTTAGGGCGAGGCGTGCTATTGATTCGTGTAGGGCATGCGATGTGGTCTGGTTTGCGAGGAGAGCGGTAGCGAGGAGACTCAAATATCGAAGGGGGAGCATAGACGAGTGTCTGTTGATCGATTTTGAGGATTCGAATTGGCTTGAACTTGCATGCAAGTCAAAGGAGGCGACACAGTCGCGAAGAATGTCAGCAGTGCTGAAGAGGTGTCGGGCTGTGTTCGGAATAGTTGGGTAATTTCCTATTTTATTGAATTTCATACATGCAATCATCTAATTCAGTAAAGCAGTAGAAGAAATTTTATTTCATCAATTCTAGAAAGAAAAAATGTATATACAGATAGGATTTTGGAAAATAAATATATGCATACATTTTAAATTTACTAACTTACTTTTAAAAAGCAAAAGGTAAGGTAATTAATGTGATTAAGTGGTTCGTTTAATTATTTTAGTTACCAAAGATTATTTTAAAAAGGAAAATTTGTTTAAGATTTAATTCTTTCTTTAAAATTAAATCATTAATTTAAAATTAAAAGTATTAGTCTAAAATAAAATCACAGGTTAATTAAATTATCAAATGGAATTTTGTTGTTCGATTTATTCGAATATTAATAAAATCATAAAATTGTTTTGTAAGGACAAAACCCATGAAATTAAGTCGGAATTGGATTGGATTGCAGATAAAAGGGCAAAGGTGAGATCTTCTCACTCAATTCGAATTTCCAGTTTAATTTTATATAGTTAAATTTTAAATTATTGATTGTGTGCTTGAATGATAAATTATTATCAGTTGTATTGGATTAGACCCTATACGCCATATGATAGCGGAGGATATTATATAAACCCATATACCGCGATATTCCACCTCAAAGTGGAATTGGTATTATATATGTAATTGAAGTGATTGATTTCCCACATTATATAGCAGATGAGACCCTATGCACCGCATAATAGCAGATGATATTATATAAATCCCATATACCGTGATATTTCACCTCGAAGTGGAATTGATATTTAATTGTTGTGCTAACATTTGTTGATGCAGTGGAACAGGTTGGAGGGATCCAACAGGATCCTCAAACATATGAATTTCTTTCATATGTTGTGTGTTGACTTATTTATAATCTGTGTGATTATATTTGTGATTGAAATCGTTGAAGGCTATAATTTAGCCGAATATATTTTTGGGATCGTAGGATACCAAAAATAAATAAAATTTGATTTTTGAAATTTAAGTAGAAAGTTTATAGTAAAATTAATTTTTGGGAATTGGAAAAATTTAAAGAAGGAATTTAAAAGCATAAAAGATTTATTTTTGTTGTCTTATCGAATTAATTCCAAAAATATGGGAAAAGTGTTTTATTAAATGGATTTTGGGTAATATTTTTTAATAGTTGAAGAATTTATTTGAAATTCAGATTCTAAATAGATTGAAAGAAATAAAGGAATTTATTTTAAAAGGAAATAAATTTGAAAATCAATTTGGGTTTGATTTGATGTTTTGAAAATAAATTGGGAAATCGATTTGAAAATCATATTTCAGTGCATATTTGGAAATTTAAAATTCTCTATAAGAATTTATAAGGGGAAATTTGTTTTAAAAATAAATATTGGTTTTTTTATTAAAAAGTGTGGAAAGAAATTTACGGATTTGGAATGTAAATTAAAATAAATCAAGAAGGATTTATTAATTGATCTAAATGGACCATTTTGAAATGGAAAGTGTATGTTCCTTGGAAAGCCGAGTATGTTTTTAAAAGTAGCTTTCAAATATAAATTAAAAGTTCTAGAGTTGGTTTTAAAAGAATGTTTTGGAGAAATTATTTTCCTAAGTTGTTTTTAAATCTTTAAAGTAAAAGATTTATTTAGTAAATTATAGAAGTGATTATTTAAAGATTTAATTGATATTTGTTTCAGAAAATGGTTATTTAAATAGTTATACTCTATCTACTAATTTTATTTTAAAAATTAGTTTGGAATTCAAATTTTATATGAGATATTGGTATAATGTTTTCATAGCTAATATTTAAATAAGTGTTCAGAAATAGATTTTATCCTAAATGTTTCCAAGTATATTTTGGATAAGTAATTTGAATTATTTTAAGGTATTTGAACTCGGCAAATTTTCGGTGGAAATTAATAATATTTGAAAAATTATTCCACATGAGGGAAGTGATTTGAAATTTGTTTTCAAAGGATTGAAATGCGAAAAGTGATTTGAAATTTGTTTTCAAAGTGTTAAAATGTTTAAAAAAATATCTTACGGACATTTTGAAAATAAATAATTTGGGGAAAATTATTTGAAAACTGGTGATTGTTGTGAATGTTGATTGATAGTTAAATAACCGACTATCAATATTGGCCCTTAAATGGTATTTGAATTTCGATGCGACTGGGGGTCGGATGCCGAATGGTTATTCGAAAACCACATCGAACCTTTGTGACAATGATGGATCTTTTGTTTAAAAGATCAAAGTGGAAATTTGTTGTGATTTGCTTGAATTCTGAATGTGACACTTATTTTTTTAAAATAAGCGCTCGTTATTCGGATTAGTCGGGAGAGGACTTTGTGTCGAAAAACCCATTCCGAATAATGATATGACGAAATGGGATTGCATTTGAAGATGGTGTTGAAGACCGGGTATTTTCGTAAATGAAAGGATTGCTTGTCGAATGTCTCTACACTGAGTTATTTTGGTATAGAGATTTTATCACTCTTTGTGATGGGGAGTCCGGACGTGATTAGTGAATATCCAGATTGCATGGGCTTCTTTGAAGTACCTTCGGATCCGTTCGATCCCAAAACGGACTTGTATGGACGTAGGTCGGACATTACACTTTGAGATATAAAGCTGGTTTCTATCAAATACATTTCTGTTGGTAGTGGAGAATTTATTCTCTTAGCTTAACACCCTTCACTGAGACGTACGAGCTCAAAGGTTATGTAGTTGATGGTTACTAGTGATACATTCCCAATTTGATAATGTGGCATACGAAGTGCTGCTGGTCATTTGTTGATCGACGAATGGCTCTGTGAAAAGCGTAGCTTTATGGACGTGGCCTCGTCGGACCTCACACCCCAGAAATGTTTGAAACATGAAGGATGGAGCAAGGTTATTTGGGGGTAGCGCCCCTTGAGGTTATGTCATTTCCTTCTGGAAAAGGGTGGTATCATGGTATGGATCCCAGATACTTAACTTATGTGGTTGCTGAAAATTTATTACTTTGTGGTTGTTGCTTTATGGTTGAGGATCCTCGGATAAATGTAGCTAATGACCGGGGAATGGCATGCTCGTGATAGTTAGTTACCTAATTACAGAGGTAACCCAGCCTTGGGTTGACAGAGATTCGGCTAGGTTCTTAGGGCGTCCCTCAAGAGGCGTACCCATGTAGCATAGGAAGTTCCTTAGCCTGACATTTATTGGAAATCCAATCTTCAAAACGCGCCTTGTACGGTTTTAGTTGTATAACATGCCATTTACTTATGGTGGTGTCCCACTATTTAGATGGTAGCTATAGTAGGCATAGTTCGAAATGTCTATGCTGGCTATAATTAATATTATACTTTCGAAATGTTTTCTGCACTATGCACTAATGATAATATTAAAAATAATTTTGCATATCAAGCATGTATGACTATCATAAAGAGAAAACTCCTCCAATTCTGCGTTTGCATTATGTGTGTGTGGGGAGGCCTTATGATAGTTTCATTTTCCAAAAGCATAGAGGATTTCTTTTTAAATTCTTTGTGAAAATAAATGTTTTTAAGATCTCACACCATTCCCATGACCGACCTTACTTAATACAACATGATAGGGGGTTCTCTCTTTGCTTTTGGTGGCGAACGGGTGACTCTTACCCCTACATGTCCCCGGGGAGGAGTTGGTTAACTGGTTAGGTGAAAAAGTCGAAAGGCTGGCCGTAAAAGCAAGGGCAGGGTACCATTGTCTGCTACGGTGGGGCTAGGATGGTTGAAAAGCCTACTAGTTCGGAGTAGCCACTGTTGACAGTTGAAAAGCCTAGACCGTTATAATGTGGTATTAGAGCATTTGGTTAAGCGACAACCTTTGCTCTGGTGGGGAGTACTCATTAGAGATAGAGTTAGTGGTACTCTAGAATGAGTTTGAGTGTAATAGTATATATGAGCGCGTATTTGTTAGTGAATATAAAATTGTTTTATATTGTGTTGACTTATCGGTTGATTGTCTATAGATTCTTGTCGGTGCAGTTTGGCCAACTGTATTGATAGGAGTTTCTAAACTCTTAAACAAGATAAACTGACACGGTATTGTTTTAAAATTGGGTAAATGAAATAAATTTTACACAAATTATTTTCGTACATAAAAGGAAACAATTTCCATAAATTATTATAGTTGCTTGATTGTTAGGAAGTGATAATATTAAATTACTATTATTGTTATTAAATAAGAAATTGAAATTTTATCTAAGAGATAAGAAATAAACTCAATATACAAATGGGATTTATAAAAAGTAAATTGTAAATGTGATTTATAATTTGAAATAGAATTCCAGAGAAATATTTGGAAATGTTTTTGAAAAGGATTTGAAATTTGGAAATTAAATCAATTTTGAGTTTGAAAATGGTTTTCAAAGGTTTGGAAAAATACGGTGAAATTATTTCGAAATTATTTTTAAATTGGATTTAAAATCTGGTAGGATTTGAAATTCAAAAATATTTGTAAATGTTTTTAAAGGAATAAAAGCACTAAACTCTTTTCAGTCGTTGGAAAATAATTCCGATAATGATCACGGCATCATCGATGTTCATTTTCGAGTTTCCAAGAGAGGAATTGCTGCCAAATGGTTTTAAATGAGAGTTGTTTGCAAAGTGGGCTTGGTTTTGGGAATTCAAAAGATAATTTGAATTTATTTCAAAAATGGTTTTTGAAATGTTGGAAAGACTCTGGAATCTGATAAAAATAGTTATCGAATAAAATTTATTAAGGTGGAAAATAAAATTGTGAATGAATAAATGAATTTACAATTGCAAGTAAATGAAAGTGAAATTGAATGCTGAAATTCATGTCAAATTTGTAAGTAAACAGAGCTGAATATTAGAAATTTAATTTGATTTATGGTAAACAAAGTGAAGTGGAAAATTTTCAAGTTGGATCAAATGAAGCAAAGTATTGAAATAAAATTAGTAAATGAAACTAACTGAAGAAATGACAAATTTAAATATGGTTTAAAATGAATTGAATTCATACAGAATTTGAAATCCAGTTTAAATATAAGTAGATACTAACCAAAATGGTGAATTGAAAATAAATATAAGAAGTATGTAGAATATTTATATTAAACTTAAGAAATAAACAGTAAAATTCTTAACTAAAATTTGGAGTTGAGAAACTATTCTAAATTAATAAGTGAATGAAGATTAAGCTGAAAGTTATGAAAAGGTAATTGTGAATAAGGAAATGAAAATCAATGTAAATAAAAGAAAATAAATTGATATAGCTAATAACCAATTTGGAATAAATACGTAGGATGTACGTGTATTATTTTATTCGCATAACGATTTGATCCAGAATTCGAGCATAGCATTTCGAGATAGCTATATCGATCCGAGTTGGAATTTTTCGCTCGATTTTCGACTACGAACCTGGGTATGGATTTTTGGTTGATTCTGAAAATTCTCTATCATAGTTTACGGCTATGCAAGAAGAATGACGGTTTCTGATCAAAAAACCAGATCTGAGCCTGCACTAGGAAGTCGGGTGGACGATACTAGTTTGGAAGTGAAATTATGTGATCCAATGAGCGATCGAATTTGATATTGCATACGAATGATATACGGACATCGTATGGATTTGAATGAAATATATATCGAAACTTCTGTAATGGTATGTGCAAAATGATTTTTGAATGTAGAAATTGGACATGCTTGTTAAATAGCATACAGGTGTTATAAAGGAAAATGTAATTGGTTTTTGATTTCGAAGATAAATTTAATTTGCTCAACAAAAAGGTATGTATTTGAAATTCGATATGAAATTTGATGACTTTCTTGTCTAGCCGCTTGGCTTTTCATTTTCTTTTTGAAATCTGGGCCCCATTGTGGCATTTTGTAGTCGTACCGAGCTAGCTGCGTAAAGGAGACGCTGATGAAATTTTTCCAAAATTTTAGGAGTTACAAAATTTTTGACAAAATTTTGAAATTTAAAAGTTGAATTTAGATTTAAATTTGAATTATTGGGAAAATAAAGTTGTTTGGAAATTGTGGAAGACGTTGGAAAGTTATTTGAAGTGATAATAAAGATTTATTTTGGCAAGTTGATAGAAAATATTTTGGTTTTGCGTAAATAGTAAATGGGTTAAGGATCATTCTTCTTAACTAGTAATTTCGGGACAATATTCTTTTAAGGAGGGAAGAATGTAGCGACCCAGCATTTTGGAACATTTGAAACTAAGATATTTAATTGATTTTAGATATTTGGAAGTTGTTTTAAATTTCAAATATTGCTATGAATTTTGCAATTAAATTGTTGAATTTAAGAACATGAAGTTGGGTAAAAATTGTATTTTGATTTTAAGCTGATTAAAAATATTTTAAAGACTTGAAAAATCTATAATGATAATACTGAAGGTAATGGAAGCTTCAGAATTGGTTTTGAAAATGATTTGTTCAGTTTTGAATTTATATCGTTTAAATCGATATTTAAAAAATAGCCTTTCGAGGGACGGTCTCGGATTTTGACGAAACCAGTTCCATTGGATCCATAATATTGTATTATTATCGGATTTAAAATTTTGTAGAATTCGGAGTTGTCGTGTGATCGTACGGATTGAAAACGCGCTGAAAATTTTATCGAAATTTAATTTAATAGCTGGTCCAAAAAGCTTTCTTCTCCATAAGATTGAATTTGGACTCGAAACCTTTTCCATTGCGTTCGAAATAGGGGTATAACCTTATGAACGCCTAACAACACGCCTCATTGGAGATCGAGATTTTTAGTTGCGTTTATCGAAATAATTTGAATTTAAATTTGAATTTAAATTTAAAATATAAAATCTCGTCATTGTTGCAAATATTGACACGTTGAGAAATGGTGGATAAACGAAAAGGAAACCTCGTCCGGTCTAAACCATCGAAGCCCTTTACCAAAAGAAATCGTTTCCATTTGAAATCAATCATGTTCCTCTTTTCCTTCAATCTATTCACGGAATCATGCTAACAAGTTATTCTCATAAGGATTCGAAATTGATTCGAGCACGGCTCGTCATCAGGGAAGGCTGCGGGAACACTAACAGTTAGGGCGAAGCGTGCTGTTGATTCGTGCAGGGCATGCGATGTGGTCTGATTTGCGAAGAGAGCAGCAGCGAGGTGACTCGGGTATCCAAGGGGGAGCATAGGCGAGGGTCTGTTGATCGATTTTGAGGATTCGACTTGGCTTGAACTTGCATGCAAGTCAAAGGTGGCGACATGGTCACAAAGAATGGCAGCAGTGATGAAGTGGGGTCGGGATGTGTTCGGAATAGTTGGGTAATTTCCTATTTTATTGAATTTCATACATGCAATCATCTAATTCAGTAAAGAAGTAGAAGAAATTTTATTTCATCAATTTCAGAGAAAAAATGTATATACAGATAGGATTTTGGAAAATAAATATATGCATACGTTTTAAATTTACTAACTTATTTTTAAAAAGCAAAGGGTAAGGTAATTAATTTGATTAAGTGATTTGTTTAATTATTTTAGTTACCAAAGATTATTTTAAAAAGGAAAATTTGTTAATTCTTTGTTTAAAATCAAACCATTACTTTAAAATTAAAAGTATTAGTTTAAAATAAAATCACAGGTTAATTGAATTATCAAATGGAATTTAATTGTTCGATTTATTCGAATATTAATAAAATCATAAATTTTTTGTGCAAGGTCAAAACCCGTGAAATCAAATCGGAATTGGATTGGATTGCAAATAAAAGGGCAAACATGAGATCTTCTGACTCAATTAGAATTTGCAGATTAATTTTAAACAGTTAAATGTAAAATTGTTGATTGTGTGCTTGGATGATAAATTATTATCAGTTGTATTGGATTAGACCATATGCGCCGCATAATAGCGGAGGATTTACATAAACCCATATACCGCGATATTCCACCTCGAAGTGGAATTGGTATTATATATGTATTTGGAGCGATTGATTTCCTACATTATATAGCAGATTAGACCCTATGCACCGCATAATAGCGGATGATATTATATAAATCCCATATACCGCGATATTTCACCTTAAAGTGGAATTGGTATTTAATTATTGTGCCAACATTTGTGGATGCAGGGAAACAGGTTGGAGGGATCCAACTGGATTTCTCAAACATTTGAATTTGTTTCATATGTTGTGTGTTGATTTATTTATAATCTGTGTGTGATTATATTTGTGATTGAAATCGTTGAAGGCTATAGTTTAGCCGAATATATTTTTGGTATCATAGGATACCTGAAATAAATAAAATTTGATTTTTGAAATTTAAGTAGAAAGTTTGTAGTAAAATTAATTTTTGGGAATTGGACAAATTTAAAAGAAGGAATTTAAAAGTATAAAAGAATTATTTTTGTAATCTTATAGAATTAATTCCAGAAATATGGGAAAAAAATTTTAATAGATGGATTTTGGGTAATATTGTTTAATAGTTGAAGAATTTATTTAAAATTCGAATTTTAAATAATTTGAATGAAATAAATGTATTTATTTTCAAAAGGAAATAAATTTGAAAATCAATTTGAAAATCAATTTGAATTTGATTTGGTGTTTTGAAATAAATTTGAAAATCTATTTGAATTTGATTGGGTGTTTTCAATATAAATTGGGAAATCGATTTGAAAATCATATTTCAGTGGATATTTGAAAATTTAAAATTCGCAATGAGAATTTATAAGGGGAAATTCGTTTTAAAAATAAATATTGGTTTTTTATTAAAAAGTGTGGAAAGAAATTTACGGATTTGGAATGTAAATTAAAATAAATCAAGAAGGATTTATTAATTGATTTAAATAGACCATTTTGAAATGGAAAGTGTATGTTCCTTGGAAAGCCGAGTATGTTTTTAAAAGCAACTTTCGAATATAAATTAAAAGGTCTAGAGTTGGTTTTAAAAGAATGTTTTGGAGAAATTATTTTCTTAAGTTGTTTATAAATCTTTAAAGTAAAAGATTTATTTAGTAAATTATAGAAGTGATTATTTAAGATTTAATTGATATTTTTTTTAGAAAATGGTTATTTAAATAGTTATACTCTATCTACTAATTTATTTTAAAAATTAGTTTGGACTTGAAGTTTTATATGAGATATTGGTATAATATTTTCATAGCTAATATTTAAATAAGTGTTCAGAAATAGTTTTTATTCTAAATGTTTCCAAGTATATTTTGGATAAGTGACTTGAATTATTTTAAAGTATTTGAACTCGGCAAATTTTCAGTGGAAATTAATAATATTTGAATATTTATTCCACGTGAGTGAAGTGATTTGAAATTTGTTTTCATAGGATTGAAATGTGAAAATTGATTTGAAATTTGTTTTCAAAGGGTTAAAATGTTAAAAATATATCTTGCGAAGATATTTTTAAAATAAATAATTGGGGGAAAATTATTTGAAATCTGGTGATTGTTGTGAATATTGATTAATAGTTAAATAACGGACTATCAATATTGCCCTTTAAATGGTATTTGAATTTCGATGCGACCAGGGGGTCGGATGCCGAATGGTTATTCGAAAACCACATCGAATCTTTGTGATAATGATGGATCTTTTGTTTAAAAGATCGAAGTGGAAATTTGTGGTGATTTGCTTGAAATTTGAATGTAACGCTTATTTTTTAAAAATAAGCGCTCATTATTCGGATTAGCCAAAAGAGGACTTTGTGTCATAAAACCCATTCCGAATAATGATACGACGAAATGGGATTGCATTTGAAGATGGTGTTGAAGACCGGGTATTTTCGAAAACGAAAGGATTACCTGTCGAATGTCTATGCACTGAGTTGTTTTGGTATAAATATTTTATCACTCTTTGTGATGGGGATTTCGGACGAGATTAGCGAATATCTGGATTTCAAGGGATTCTTTGAAGTGCCTTCGGTTCCGTTCGATTCTAGAATGGACTTGTATGGATGTGTGTTTGACATTACACTTTGAGATATAAAGCTGGTTTCTATCAAATACATTTCTGTTGGTGGCGGAGAATTTATTCTCTTAGCTTAACACCCTTCTCTGAGACGTACGAGCTCAGAGGTTATGTAGTTGATTGTTACTAGTGATACATTCCCAATTTGGTAATGTGGCATACGAAGTGCTGCTAATCATTTGTTGAATGAAGCATGGCTTTGTGAAAAGCGTTGCTTTGTGGATGTGACCTCGTTGGACCTCACACCCCGAAAATGGTCGAAACGGGAAGGATGCAGCAAAGTTATTTGGGGGTAGCGCCCCCGAGGGTATGTCATTTCCTTCTGAAAATGGTGGTATTATGGTATGGAGCCCAGATACTTAACTTATATGGTTGTTGCAAATTTATTACATTGTGGTCGTTGCTTTGTGGTTGAGGATCCTTGGATAAAGGTCGCTAACAACTGGTAGATGGCATATTCGTGACAATTAGCTACCTAGTTACAGAGGTAATCCGGCCTTGTGTTGGTAGAGATCCGGTTAGGTTCTCGGGGCGTCCCTCCAGAGGCGTACCTATGTGGCATAGGAAGTTCCTTTGCCTGACCATTTGTTGGAAATTCAATCTCCAATACACACCTTGTACAGTTTTAGTTGTATAACCTGCCATTTACTTATGGTGGCGTCTCACTTTTAGGTGGTAGCTATAGCAGGCATAGTTCGAAATGTCTATGCTAGCTAAGATTAATATTATACTTTTAAAATATTTTCTGCACTATGCACTAATGATAATATTAAAAAGAATTTTGCGTATCAAGCATGTTTGACTATCATAAGGAGAAATCTCCTCCAATTCTGTGTTTGCATTGTGTGCGTGCGGGGAGGCCTTATGGTAGTTTCATTTTCCAAATGCATAGCGGATTTGTTTTTAAATTTTTTGTGAAAATAACTATTTTTAAGATCTCACACTAGTCCCATGACTGACCTGAAGTTTATTGTTCCCGTTCTAAACTCTGGGTGCCCATAATTTTCCACACGAGCAGCCTAGAGTCAGGTTATCTATTGTTCTGTAGAGAAGTCAAGAAGTTGCTGTGGAGATCTGGAGTTTAAGCTGGACGGCAAAGCATATCACTTATACTATGTAGCGTCTGTTGCTTATTGAGTTGGTGCAAGTCAAATCTTCATGTAAGCAAGTTATAATAACTGCTAGTGTTGTATTGTATTGTTGTAAACTCTGATAATGTGATGTGCAAACTGATATGGCACTTTTGTTTTAAAGACTATTCATTTATCTATTATATTTGTTCCGCTGTGAAATGTGAGATTCTGTTGTTGTTTCTATTTCTTCTTCTATCTTCTTCTTCTTAAACCCTAACGATTCGGTTTTCCCGCATTCAACTGTGCGGCATTTGATAAGTGGACGTATTGATGTCAACTTTCGGGGGTCGAAAAATTAGGTCGTTACAAAGTTGACATTTTCTTTTAACAAATTATCCTTACTATTTTAGTTTTATCAAAATCAATAGCAATAGCCTTACTTTCTACCAAATTATTTTTAATTTTTTTTCTTCTTCTAAGATAATTTTTTCATCTTTTAACATTCTTACTTCAAGTTCTAATCTATTTATCTTGGCTATATGTACTTTGTTCAATTTTTTAATTTGTCTAAATTTATCATCTAATTCCTTGCTAAGTTCTAATAATTCATCATAGCTAAGTTCAGGACATACCTCATCAGTCTGTGCCATAAAACATAAATTAGCTTGTTATCCGTCACTATCTATGTCACTTTCAGATGATGAAGAATCCGAGTCATCCCATGTTACTTTGAAAGCCTTCTTCTTTTTGAGTTTTTCAAATTTGTACTTTCTTTTATCATTATTGAGCTTGGGGCAGTCTTTCTTTATATGTCCAAATTGATCACATTCATAAAATTTGGTTGATGTTTGATTCGTTGAGCTTGATTTTCCTCCTTTTTGAGATTTAGTCATTTTCCTAAACTTCTTGAATTTGTTGTATTTTTAGCAATAAATACAATTTCTTCTTCGTCTAAGTCAGAGTCTTCATTTGTTGCTGGGAATGTTATGTTCTTCTTTTTCGAATTTAGTCTTTTCGTGCTTGCAAATTAGCTTCATAGGACATCAAATTTCTTGTCAATTCTTCAACTAAGAGTGCTAAGAGATCATTAGCTTCTTCGATATAGAACTAATACTTTTCTTTTCCACTCTAGAGTTAAAGACTTGAGTATTCTAGATACTAATCAAAATTTGCGAATTTGACTCCAAGTGCCATTAAATCATGTTGAATGGTTTGAAATCTAGAGCACATGTCTACTATAGATTCATTTTGTTTCATTTTTAATGATGAGAATTGATTTTGTAAAATTGAAATCATGATTTGTTTAACTTTGTTTGTCCCTTCGTGTGTGACATGTAAAGTATGCCAAATATCAAACGCAGTGTTACATAACATGACACGTGAGAATTCAATTTTATCTAATGAGCAAAATAAAGCATTCATAGCTTTGGCATTATTAGAAGCTGCTGTTTCTGTGCATCGGTCCATGTGTTCATAGAAGTAGTAGGTGCTTCACATGTATCTTGAATGGCTGACCAATTTTCTAGACCATTAGCTTCCATAAAAATTCTCACATGTATAGTCCAATATGCATAGTTAGAGCCATTAAAAAGTGGGGGTCGTGCTGTGGATTGTCTTTCTTGAAAAATACTTACCATATTAAAATGATTAAAAAATGTGTTGCTGTACTTTGATCAAACCTTGCTCTGATACCAACTGAAAGTTTATAGGATAGATCGTGTAATGTATATGCAAGTATATGCTACAAACTATATGATGTGACTCATATAAAGTTAATCTAGTAAAATATAGACTAAGCACACCAAGTTTCATTCTGGTTCGGACCTCCCATCCTACATCCAGTCTCGAAGCTCCCCTTCGGAATTCGACTGTCAAGCACCCTCACTTCGCCCTAAGGAATAGGCTTGGTTACAATAGCTTGTTCTAGTCAAGTATGTGTTCTATAACACAGATATTAACTATTAAGTACAAATGCTTCTACACACACACACACACACACACACACACACACACACACACACACATATATATATAGAGGATATTGATTGAGGAGTTCTGAATGTATGAAAGAGTGAAATACAAGTATAAATTGCCAGAGATCAAGAGTATAAAAGTAAAGAGTGCAAGTAAGTAAATTAAGATCTTCTCTTTGATTCTTGATGCTATTTATAGTGGTAGAGAGATTCCTTGAGTAGTTACATCCATTAACAAGTGTTTTATGCTCGCTTCTGATGGTGACGAAGAGTTGCAGCGAAGAGAAGCGAAGATGTCTTTTCAAGTGCGGCAGTTGTTGTTTGAATTTCAAAATCCGAGTCCAGTTCCAGAGGTCTGGCTGCATACAGTATCTTTTCAGACGTTAGAGTACATTAACCGGACGTCTGATCCTGTCTAGTTTATAATCCAGAGGATTTCTTCAGACGTCCGGTTAGTGCACCCAAACGTCTTATCCCTGTGCATGTTGTTTTTGTGCTTCCGTGTCATTGCTCTATTGATCCTATCAACTTGTAGTCTCTTGTAACGTTCTTTGAGCCTTGTTCTTGTCTCTCTAGTAATGTTACTTTAGCAATTACCGGTAAATAGAAATATATACGCATATTCAATTTCCATTGTATAGTTGTTTTCATCGAAACCATAGATTTGATTTCCTAACATTAATGTCGAAAGGATAATGGAAGATTGTAGAATATGGTTATGAATGGTCCAATGATTTAGAAAGCCTGTTACAGATAGAAATGAAAGCATTTGTGAAATTACGTTGGGATGATCATCATGCTCGTGTTGTGATGAGTGAGAATATCAATGAAGTGGCATCAGCTAATATTCTTGGAGAAAGTTCATCAAAATATTTATGACATTCATTGCAAGAACTGTTCGGATAGAATGAAAAAATAATAATAGAACAAGACAATCCAATCGATGAGAAATAGAAAAGGAAGGATAGCGAGAAAGAGAAAGATGTGAAAAAATTGCCGAAATTTGGGGAATCTATACTATTATATTATTAGCGGGTTCCATTTCTACTCACAGAAGCCTCCCACGTAAATTGTGAAATCAAACGTCGCGTTCTACTCCCCATACAGCAGTAACCCTAATTTCATTTAGGCTTACATCGTTCAGATTATTTTTCGAATACCTACCTCTAATCGAAATCCCCTTAAACCAAGAATCCTAATTTCATTTAGGTTACATCATTTAGATTCGTTTTTGAAGAACCAAAAGTAATGGTCGCCACCCCGATTGCTGCAGCTCACGTCTCGCTCGAACGATGGCATCGCCTCAATTCTCACCGTTGTTTTCGATGACTATACTTCCTGCCTCCAGTTGCATCTGCACAGCAATTTGGTGTTTATCTTGGTTGATTGTATTGCGCTCTGCCGTTGACGTAATCGTTCAACAATTTGAAACCGTCCTCCAGATAAACAGAATACGCAACAATTCTTCATTTCGTTATTTCAATTGTGCTCTAATCCATCGGTTGGTAATTCAAGTATCTTATGCTATTTACTCTGGAAAGGTATATCAATTGCAATAACTGATTTGAATTTTTTTTATTAGGCAAAATTGGGGTACCTCATTTTGAAATTGAGGGTTTGCCATATATGTGCAACTACAAGTTGGTTAAACTTGGAATACACTATGATATGATTTGGTGTAGTGTTTAACATATTGTTATATATTTAGTCCATTTACTATACTATTATATTATTAGTGGGTTTCATTTCTACTCACATAAGCCCCCACGTAAATTGTGGAATCAAACGTCGCATTCTACTCCCCTTACAGCAGTAACCCTAATTTCAATTAGGCTTACATCATTCAGATTAATTTTCGAAGCTAATCGAAATCCCCTTAAACTAAGAACCCTGATTTCATATAGGTTACATAATTCAGATTCATTTTCAAAGAGCCATAGCTAATGGTCGCCATCCCACTTGCTGCTGCTCGCGTCTCCTTCGAATGGCGGCATCGTCTCATTTCGTACCAATGCTTATAATGGCTGTACTTCCTACCTCAGGCTGCATCTACGCAGTGATCTAGTGTTTAGCTTGATCGATTATATTGCGCTTTATCGTTGATGCAATAGTCCAACAATTCGAAACTGTCCACCAAATAAACTGCAAATGCGACGATTCTTCATTTCGTTATTTCAATTGTGCTCTAATCCATCGGTTGGTAATTCAAGTATCTTACGCTATTCACTCCTTGACAGATATATCAATTGCAATAAATGATTTGAAATTTTTTATTAGACAGAATTGGAGTACCCCATTTTGAAATCGAGGGTTTGCCATATTTGTGCAACTGCAAGTTGGTTAAACTTGGAATACACTATGATATGATTCGGTGTAGTGTTTAACATATTATTATATTTTTAGTCCATTTAGCAGTATTTTTATTCTTTTTATGTAGTGGAAGGAAATAAGTATTATATGTCAAAAAGTAGTATATGCTAAACACAGAGTTATAATTACGTGAAATTCATGCCATTTGAATTAATGAGTTGTTGTTATGTTTATTCTGGTTCTCTTTAGAATTATGATTTCACAAATAGGAGTTGATTTAAGTTTTCAAGTATTATGAAAACAATATTACCTTGTTGATTATGAGTCCTATAATTATATTTGACTTATGGGTATATACCGTGCTTATTACATATTTCTGAATTGTAATATTCCACATCTGCGTAGCAATCTGGTGTTTATCTTGATCGATCGCATTGTGCTTACCGTTGACGCGATCGTCCAACAATTCGAAACTGTCCTCCAGATAAACTACAGACACAATGATTTTTCATTTCGTTATTTTAGCGTGCTCTAATCCGTCAGTTGGTAATTCAAGTATCTTATGCTATTTACTTCTTCAGAGATATATCAATTGCAATAACTGATTTGAATTTTTTTTATTAGACAAAAACGGGGTACCCAATTTTGAAATCGAGGGTTTGCCAAACTTGTGCAACTGCAAGTTGGTTAAACTTGGAATACACTATGATATGATTCGGTGTAGTGTTTAACATATTATTATATTTTTAGTCCATTAAGCAATATTTTTATTCTTTTTATGTAGTGAAAGGAAACAAGTATTATGTGTCAAAAAGTAGTATATGTTTAACACATAGTTATAATTACATGAAATTTCATGTCATTTGAATTAATGAGTTGCTGCTATGTTTATTCTCGTTCTCTTTAAAATTATGATTTCACAAATGAGAGTTGATTTAAGTTTTCAAGTATTATGAAAACAACATTACCATGTTGATTATGAGTCCTATAATTATATTTGACCTATGGGTATATGCGGTGCTTATTACATATTTTTGAATTATAATATTCCATATATTTTAATTTGTTGTTTGGATTGATTAACCTAATAATATGCAGTAAGTTGCTCCAACTGTCTACTGAAATTTCAACGGTAACTAGACATTAACTTTGATCTATTCTGCACAACTCATTCTTCAAGACATTCATGAACTTCAAACTAACTCATCCTTTTTATTTTTCCTTTTGGGGATGACATCAGTAACACTTTTAGTACATGAATAAGTAGAGTGGTACAATATCCAGTTATATCCAGTTTAAACATGGACATCATTACCGTACCATAATTTATCATACATCAGTGCCATTTCCTAATTTTATCCTTCATATCTGAAAGCTAAGAAGAGGAGTGTTTACTAAACTATTATTACAAATATCCTAATCGTATAATTTTGAATTAGTTTTCGAGTAGGTTACGAATTTGTGTTGTTATATTCGATTATCTTTTTTACATTCCAAATCCACTAAAGGCTAGGTGGACGTCTATTTCAAATAATATATGATAATTTCTGTAAACTATGATCATTATTTTTCCTTCCTTAGTAATTGTAATTATGCATGTGGTTTATTGTGTCGTGGTTTATTGATATATAATTGTGGTTGTTGTATACACAGATATTTATTTGCCTGGATTAAATATACTGACAATAGTTTGTTCCAAAAAATGGCCAATAACTTTTGTTAGCGATTATTATAGAAGACATACAAAAATAGTGGCAACTGATAAGTTATTAAGAGTGACTCATTGCCCAAATAGAAGATTCCATCAAAAAGAGTTATCATGCAACTATTTGCTACGTCATACCTGGATATAATTTCTTTATAATCTGGTAAGTTATTTCTTCACTGCATGTATAATCACTTTGCCATCAGATGCAAATGAGTGTTTTGGTAACATTTTGCAAACCCTTATTGTCATTATATTAAGTTCAAGTTGGTTTGGTCTAGAATTTGCAGTGACCAATATCTAGCACGGTATAAAAAAGTAAAGCATGCTTTTTCCTCCCATAAATTTCCATTTTACCATCGATGCCCTGAACATGCTTGATGTATTACCTAATAATCATGATAGATGAATCATGAAGGTAACTTACTGGTTTATATCGTGGAAATAATTAATTTGCAGTCACTTTCATAATAAATGTGCATGTGTAAGCATATTTTTTTTTCTGTCTGGTTATAAAATCTCTCCTAACCAGCTGACACCAAAGAAAAATCCTTTAGGAATATATCTCTCTTATAATGATTTTATTATTATAATTGAATAGGATTTCCATCTTAGTCAAAATCTTCTTTTTGAACATCTTAGTAAAAATCTGCATTATAATGGTACGATTTTCTACTAATTTTGAAAGAGTTGTGGACTTTGTTCTATTATTACCAAACCATGAATATGAACATTTGATATTATATTTGAAAATTTTAATATGAACACATAATTATTCTATGATAGATTGTGACGGAAAACTTAGTGATCTTCTTCTCTAAACGGGCACTCAAAATAGCAGGCCTTCACTTCTCGAGGCAATCAATAAATACTAACACTTCTCTTCTACTTCATGTAAATATTTTGGAACAACAAACTTTTGTAAGTATTTTTTTTTTTTACTATTTCCAACTCCATTTATTTGAATTTAGCACTTCTCATTCTTTTGTACCTTAATACAAACAATTAATTTTTTCAATTCTTAAGTATTTTATCATTTAGCCATCTTTGAAAATGTAGATTTTTTGAACATATAGATATATGATGCACCCAAGCTGACTTTGTGAATTTTTATTGTTATTTGGATCCTTAATTAATTTTAGCTTTCGATTTATTATCTTAATCTTCCTAACTTTAATCGGTTTAAGATAATAGTTAAATATGGGTCTATCAATGGATACTTTTATATGTAGATGGTGCAATATCCACATCTACATCTGAACTAATTTTGAAATATTAGATGTCTTCATCCATAAATATGAATGGATATTAGATAATTATCCTATCTGATAATGATTAATAAATCAATATTTATATAGGAAATTTTGGTTATCATAATGGTTTTTTCAATCCTATTAGTTATAAAAGTATGAAAAAGAAATGATATGTTCATAACAAATAGTTTTGAGTAATCAATATACACTGGATTCACATACATATAAACTATTAACCTAATAAAATAATAAGTGCATATCTTTTATTGTAACAAAAATACAAATATATACTATAATCTTAACAAAAAACATACGAATAATTTTCTAATGCGGATGCTTTCATATCTGCATCTATTTCCATTTTTTTCTAATATCGGATAGTATTGTGCTATTCAGATGGATTTAGGATTTTTCAGGTATCAATTGACGGGCTTAGTAAAATACACATCTTCAAGCTTGATTACTTTGTTAAACAATGGGTAACATTTTATAGTTAAGGTATTTGAAAATGAATTTAATAATAAAATGACCTAGATGAATAATTTCTTCCATGGATTCAAATATTAAAATCTAAAGGTAACTATTATTTACTTAATATGTAAGTCATAATGTATATGTTGTTTTTATTCTACATACAAAAAGAGATCGAGATTTGCATATTGTATATCATAAAGATTGTCTTCGTATTCTCCTCTAAGTTGGCACTTTGTGTTTGTAAGAAGACATGCCTTTGATTTTTGTTAAAATAATAACTGATACAAATTTGGACTTGAGAAAGCATACTTACAATATCATGACCCATAAAGCCTCAATATTGTTGAGAAAATGCATTGCCAGTGCTTTGATTCATATCTCTAATTGCAACGCCGATGCTTTTTAACTTTCCTAAAGTAACTAAAATATTCATTAAATAGGATAAACCAGTTAAAATTGAAAGAGTAAAATAATTTTCTTTGGTGGTAGTTCATTTTGTTCCTTTTTCTACATGTCATTTTTCTTTGCTTTTCATAAATACCAATCTTATAATCAGTGTGACCGGACATGAATAAGTTATTTATTCTGTTTGTTACATATAATGAATGATATCCTACAATATTCATAATTTATTGCGTTGGATAAGTATAGTTGGAAGTATGTGATAACTAAGTGTATTTAAAGGAAAATCTCAATGAAATCAGGTTATGTAGATGGTTAATTATCTTCCTTAAGTATTAGCGGACAATTGATACTTGATCAAAGGTGTAATACTTACAAGGTTTTGTCATTATATTATATATAAATTATCATTTTGTTTGCATTGCAATTACTATTTTGAAATCATTTGGACTGATTATTATATTATTAGTGGGTTTCATTTCAAGCGCACAGAAGCCCACACATAAATTGTGAAATCAAATGTCGCATTCTACTCCCTTTATAGAAGTAACACTAGTTCCATTTAGGTTTACACCATTCAGATTATTTTTCAAACAGCTACAGGCTAATCGAAATCCCCTTAAACTATGAAGATTAAATGGTTACATCATTTAGATTCATTTTTGGAGAACCACAGCTAATGGTCGCCACCCCGATTGCTGCTGCTCGTGTCTCCCAAAAATAACGGCATCGCCTCATTTCTCACCGTTGTTTTTGATGGCTGTACTTCCTACCTCCAGCTAATCTGCGTAGCGATCTGCTGTTTATCTTGATCGATCGCATTGTGCTCTACCATTGACGCGATCGTCTAACAATTCGAAACTGTCCTCCAGATGAACTACAGACACAATGATTCTTCATTTCGTTATTTTAGTGTGCTCTAATCCATCAGTTGGTAATCCAAGTATCTTATGCTATTTATTTCTTAATAGATATATCAACTGCAATAACTGAATTGAATTTTTTTATTAGACAGAATTGGATTACCCCATTTCGAAATCGAGGGTTTTCCAAACTTGTGCAACTGCAAGTTGGTTAAACTTGGAATACACTATGATATGATTCGGTGTAGTGTTTAACATATTATTATATTTTTAGTCCATTTAGCAATATTTTTATTCTTTCTATGTAGTGAAAGGAAACAAGTATTATGTGTCAAATAGTAGTACATGTTTAACACATAGTTATAATCACATGAAATTTCATGTCATTTGAATTAATGAGTTGCTGCTATGTTTATTCTCGTTCTCTTTAGAATTATGATTTCACAAAAGAGAGTTGATTTAATTTTTCAAGTATTATGAAAACAACACTACCATGTTGATTATGAGTCCTATAATTATATTTGACTTATGGGTATATATGGTGCTTATTACATATTTTTGAATTATAATATTCCATATATTTTAATTTGTTGTTTGGATTGATTAACCTAATAATATGCAGTAAGTTGCTCCAACTGTCTACTGAAATTTCAACGTTAACTAGACATTAATTTTGATCTATTCTGCACAACTCATTCTTCAAGACATTCTTGAACTTCAAACTAACTCATCCTTTTTATTTTTCCTTTTGGGGATGACATCAGCAACACTTTTAGTACATGAATAAGTAGTGTGGTACAGTATCCAGTTTAAACATGGACATCATTACCGTACCATAATTTATTATACATCAGTGTTATTTCCTAATTTTATCCTTCATATCTGAAAGCTAAGAAGAGGAGTGTTTACTAAACTATTATTATAAATATCCTAATCGGATAATTTTGAATTAGTTTTCGAGTAGGTTAAGAATTTGTGTTGTTCCGTCCGATTATCTTTTTTAGATTCCAAATCCACTAAAGGTTAGGTGGACATCTAATTTCAAATAATATACGATAATTTTTGTAACATGTAATCATTATTTTTTCCATCCTTAGTAATTGTAATTATGCATGTGCTCTATTGTGCCTTGGTTTATTGTTATATAATTGTGGTTGTTATATACAAATATATTTGTTTGCCTGGATTAAATATAATTACAATAGTTTGTTCCAGAAAATGGCCAATAACTTTTGTTAGCGGTTGTTATGGCAGACTTACAAAATAGTAGTAAATGATGAGTTATTAAGAGGGACTCATTGCCCAAATAGAAGATTCCATCAAAAAGAGTTATCATGCAACTATTTCCTACGTCGTACCTGGATATAATTTCTTCATAATCTAGTAAGTTATTTCTTCATTGCATGTGTAATCCAACAAATGCAAATGAGTGTTTAGGCAACATTTTACAAACCCTTATTGTCATTATATTAAGTTTAAGTTGGTTTGGTCTAGAATTTGCAGTAACCAATATCTAGCACGGTACAAAAAAGTAATGCATGCTTTTTCCTCCCATAAATTTCCATTATACCATCGATGTCCTGAACATGCTTGATGTGTTACCAAGCAATCATGATAGATGAAACATGAAGGGAACTTACTGGTTTATATCGTGGAAATAATTAATTTGCACTCACTTTCATAATAAATATGCATGTCTAAGCATATATTATTATTTTTCTATCCGGTTATAGAATCTCTCCTAACCAGCTGATACCAAAGCAAACTCCTTTAGGAACTCTCTTACAACTATTTTATTATTATAATTGAATAGGATTTTCATCTTAGTCAAAATCTTCTTTGTGAACATCTTAGTAAAAATATGCATTATCATGGCACGATTTGGTACTAATTTTGAATGAGTAATGGACTGTGTTTTATTATAACCAAACCATGAATATAAACAGTTGATATTATTTTGAGTAATTGAATACAAACTCATAATTATTCTACATTAGATTTTGCCAGACAACTTTTTTTTTTGAATTACCTGGAGAACCAAGCTTCGCTTGTAAACTCTAGGGAAGTATGTGCCTGCCAAACACATACTTCGAGTACTTGTTACAGGGTTGTCAGTTTCGGGGCTCGAACTCGTGACCTTCGATCACGCAGTCCGGACCATCAACCAACTGCGCCAACCCTGTTGGCTAATTTTTTTTTTTTGCCAGACAACTTAGTTAACTTCTTCTGTAGGCGGCCGCTCAAGACAGCGGGCCTTCACTTCTCTAGGATGTCAATAAATACTAACACTTCTCTTCTACGTCATGTAAATTTTTTGTAACAACATGCTTTTGTAAGTATTATTTTTTATTTATTTCAAACTCCATTTATTTAAATTTAGCACTTCTCATTCTTTTGTACCTTAATACAAACAATTAATTTTTCAATTCTTAAGTCTCTTGTTTAATCATTTACCATCTTTCAAAACATAGATTTTTTAAACATATAGAAATATGATGCACCCAAGCTGACTATGTGAATTTTTATTATTATTTGGATCCTTAATGAATTTAAGCTTTTGATTTATCATCATGTGGATTCCTTAATCTTCCTAACTTTAATCAGTTTAAGATGATAGTTAAATATAGGTCTGTCAAAGGACACTATTATACGTAGATGGTTTTATATCCACATCTGCATCCGAAATAATTTTTAAATATTGCATATCTTCACCCGCTAATATGGATAGATATTAAATAATTATCCTATCTACTAATGATCAATAAATCATATACATATGTATAGGAAATTTTAGTTAACATAATGTTTTTTTCAATCCTGTTGGTTATAAAAGTATGAAAAGAAATGAATAAGTTCATAACAAATAGTTTTGAGTAGTCAATATACACTGAATGCACATAAATATAAAATATTAACTTAACAAAATAATAAATACATATTTTTTATTGTACTAAAAGTACAAATATATGCTATAATCATAACAAAAAAAATGGACGAATAATTTTCTATTGCCGATCCTTTCATATCCACATCCATTTCCATTTTTTCTAATATTAGATAGTATTGTGCTATTCAGATATGGTTCAGACGGATTTAGGATTTTTAGATATCAATTGACGGGCTTAGTAAAATACACATCTTCAAGCTTGATTACTTTGTTAAACTATTGGTAACATTTTATAGTTGAGGTATTTGAAAATGAAGTTAATAATAAAATGTCCTAGATGAATAATTTCTTCCATGGATTCAAATATTAAAATCTATATAACTATTATTTACTTAATATGTAAGTCATAATGTATATGTTGTTTTTATTCTACATTCGGAAAGAGAAAGAGATTTGCAAATTATATACCATAAAGATTGTCTTTGTATTGTCCTCTAAGTTGGCACTTTGTGTTTGTAAGAAGACATGCCTTTGATTTTTGTTAAAATAACGTCTGGTATAAATTTAGACTTCAGAAAGCATACTCACAATATCACGAGCCATAAAGCCTCAATATTGTTGAGAAAATGCATCGCCCATGCTTTGATTCATATCTCTAAGTGGAAACGCCAATGATCTTTAACTTTCCTAAAGTAACTAAAAAGTTCATCAAATTGGATAAACCGGTTAAAATTGAAGAGTAAAATATTTTTTCTCTGGTGGTAGTTCATTTTGTTCCTTTTTCTACATTTCATTTTTCTTGCTTTTCATAAAACCTATCTTATAACCAGTATGACCGAATGTGAGTAAGTTATTTATTCTTTTGTTTACATATAATGAATGATATCTCACAATATTCATAATTTATTGTGTTGGATAAGTAGAGTTGGCAGTGTGTGATAACTAAGTGGATTTAAAGAAAAATCTCAATGAAATCAGGTTATGTAGATAGTTAAATATCTTCCTTAAGTACTAGAGGACAATTGATATTTGATCAAAGGTGTAATATTTACAAGATTTTGTCATTATATCATATACATTATCATTTTACTTGCATTGCCAATACTATTTTGAAATCATTTGAACTGATTGCTAATAATATTCCTTTCAAATAACCTGTTCCATATTCGTATAGGTAAAAATAAGAGAATATAACTTAAATTGCATTTTGTAATTTTTTTGTAGGTAGCATGTAATTTTTATGAGTCAGCCTGAAACCATATATTTAAACTCATGCATCATACACTTATCAGAGGTCTCACATATTTTCTTTAAGTAACAGGTTTTTTTAACAATCTCTTATCAAAATCAAGGTGATAATTAACCAACCGATCCAAGGGAAGATCATGGAATTTGACCTTATAAACTATGTAAGACTCCTGAATTCAACAATCTATATTTCTTTCTATCATTTATGTTTGTTAGGTATATCTAAGTATTGACTAATATAAATTAGTAACTTAAAGCTCTGACATTAGTCTACTATCTACTATTATACTTGTTCATATATTTTACTTTTGAATTACTTAATACAATATAAAAGATTTAGAATTTGTATTAATGAATGTATGATGTATTCTTGAGAACGGTAATAAGATGGGAACGGTAGTAAGATGGGCCTACATTATTATTTGTTGTTCTATGAAAATTAACATGGTCTAATATATGAATTTTTGAATTTTAATGATAGAAGCTATATTATTATTTTAAGGTTATGCATATTTGTAAAAATATCAACAAAACAATTTGTCATGCGTTATTTATTACATAAAGAACTTATCATTGCTATGTTTATAATTGCTTTAGCCTATCATCGAACGTTTTAATGACTTAAATTTTTAAAAGTTGGAGTAAATACTTAGCCGAGTTATTATATCTAAGGGGAGTATTCCTTCGTGACCTTAGGTAGTATAATTATATATTCGTAGTTTTAGCACTTAATTCAATATTAAATTAATGGTGGCTTTTTTACTTATATTAAATTTAGTATTTATTATTTTAAAGGAGAATTCATGCATTTTATTTTATTCTTCTTTAATTATGTTTAATCTGCCTTATATAGTAATGTACAATCCACAATGTGAAGGAATAGGAACATAAAAGTTTATTGATCTGTAAAATTTGAGCAAACTTGAGATACTACGGAGATAAAATGTTGAAGTTCAACAATCCCGATTTGGTGTGAAAGCCAGCTATAGTAACATCATTACTTCTTTCGTCTTTCATTTTATATAAGATTTATGTTGCAAATCCAGTGAATTTTCAAGATATCAAATTGTGTTATTATTGATAAGATGATTTATATCATCTTATTTTACTACCAATTTGGGAGTGTGTTTTTAGTCCTATTTTTACTATAAAATCATGGTCTTATATGCCATGTTTAATTAATTTCGATATTTCATCTTTCAAAAAAAATAATTGGAGAAATTTCTTTAGACAAATATTCTTGCTGTTGCTGTTACTTGGATATTGTTGTTTTATTTTTTAGTATTAATACCTTTTACGTTTGTAGTTTCTAATATAGTGATACATCAAGTTTCTTTCTATGTGGCTTGCTGTTAGATAGTTGATCTCACAATTATTTCCCATTAAAGTGTTTATTTGCATGATCACTAGACATTAAATCAGAAGTGTTATTGTTACATTTCAACGTATGTCTCTGGTAGGTCAATTTTGATTCAATCACCTTACAGACCTATGTTATCCAATGTTTAGTGACCTATTTAAATTTGACTATTCATTGTTTACATCTACATTGGTAGTAGATGATGGGCAATTCTTTTGCTTCTACCTGTGGCGTGGTCTTTATTAATTACTCAATCGTAATGATTATATGTAATATTTGAAAGTGCGGGTATATAAAAATTATACTTCAGGTTTAATTTGGATTGTTATCTCATTGAATACTACATGGAATTAGGAGATCAGATAGCATACAAATTTTGCAAAAACAACAAGATTTTTAATTTTTCTAAGGTTAAAAGTAAGATATCTCGGTGTATTTATTTATCAATGGATAATACATACTGTTTATTTTGGACTTTTAGAATATTCTTATGAGTTATGGTGCTTATTTATGAGCTTTTCAAAACAATTATTAAGACAAAGGTTACTAACTACATATAAACGTAGACGTACACACATACACTGACATATGCATAATCATACACATGCATACATATACGTATGTAGATACATATATATAAAATCCATTTGAGAAGTTTTAGAGGATTATGAATAAATATAAATGCTTTTCAAGTTAAACAATTGATAAAGTTCACGATGTGTTGCTTTTATGAAAACTTTAGTAAATACCAACAATATCAGTTTTTATTGCTCAATGCTTCATACATAGAGAACTAACCTATTTTTTCAAGCTATCTTCAGTCGTTAATTTTAAACTACTCATTTCTTCAACCAATGTGCAAAGCGTGGGTTTACGCTTGTTAAAGGAGGAAAAATGGAAAGAAGAAGAAAAACGTATAGAGGACGAAAAAGAAGTTAAAATAAAATAAAATAAGCGAATATAACGCCAATGACGAAAAATACATCACCTTCATAAATCTGCCATTGGTGTAAAGTGGGTGTCCAAGATAAAACCAATCTAGATGGCCCCGTCAATAAGCACAAAGCACGTTTGGTTGCAAAGGGATACAAGCAAAAGGATTATGAAGATTTCAATAAGGTACTTGCTCATATTTCTAAACTTGATACGATTCGATTGTAATTTCTTCTACTTCTATAAATGGTTGGAAACTATTTCAAATGGATGTAAAATCGGCTTTCTTTAATGGTTTTCTTCAAATTGAAATTTAGATTAAGTAACCTCCTAGATTTGTATAGAAAAGTCAAGAACAAACCAGTGATATTTACAAACCCGTTGAGGACCTATGTTTTTAAGGAATGCTGCTGGATTGGGAGTTTAAGGAATTTTGGTTTACGGGAGGCAATGTGGGGATAAACCAAACTTTAATGATAAGTTTAATAGTCGTGTTTATTGAAGTGAAGAATTGTGTCTATTTTGTGAAAAATCGTGTCTTTTCAGTGAAGAATATATCCATTAGAACGAAAATGTGTCTGTTTAAAGAGTTGTGTCTATTTGCAAGGATGTGTAGTCTACTATAAATATACGGTCATTTTGTTATGGTGTATGAATGAGAAAAAACAAGCCAGTTGAATTAAAAAAGAAGTAATGTAATCAAAAGTTATTTATTTACCTCTCCTCTAAAATTATAGAACTCTTCTCTCTCAACAATCTACGTATCATACAAAACAGCTTTTCTATTCTTACCCGCATTTGGCATAGACATGCCGTAGGGAAATTGATTCCTTACGTCACAATGATGCCAAAGTGAGTGTTTAAATAAAATAAGCTGCAACAATATTTTCTACGTTTTCCCTGTGATATCTATTGTCTTATTGTGTACATCATCCTTCTGCCAACACTTTTTACTCATTTGTACATCTTAAATTCCCTACAAATTTACTACACGCCGACGACTATATGTTCATGTTCTCTATACTTACCAACTTTTTCTTATGACATATTTCTTAGGCTTCCCTCCACCTTCCATATTTCATTTTAAAAGTACCAAAAACAGATTTTCCTACGTTAGGCTGAAGCAAAATCTAAAAAAATTCTACTGCCTTTGACTCCATTCAACATAAATTATAACCTAATATTATATAAGCCGATTTGATGGTGTCGAAAAGGCATTGCTACTAATATATACTATCATAGGCAAGTAATAATGAACATAAACATTACATTACCATCATAAAAATATATAAAACAATGCACATTAAGTCCAAATAACAACAAATTCGTTACAAACATATCAGCATATCTGATACACATTAAGTCCAACACAAACTATAATACCAAATCATATATACAAGTTGAATAAGAATAACTCACGAAGAAAGTCAACCCACCCCTCATCGTTCTTGCCTCAACTCCTGTAAAAACTCATCTGTTGAACTCATCTCCTCCTATAGCTTTTTCACTATGCCCTTCGGTTCTCAATTTTTACTCCCTACCCTCATACATCCTCTAACAGCTTCTCTCCATCATCAAAAACTCTAAATTATAAATGTTCTTTGTATATCTGAATTTAAATTATAATATCGAACTAATTTTCCTTAGAATTAAAGAATTATTTTTAGTTTTCAGTTGCTTGTTATATAAGTAGTTATATATTAATACCCATTTGGTTTGTTTTAAGCTATACACTAATTATATTACTACCACATATTTGAATGATATTTTTTATTTTTCGATAAATTTTTAGAAAATGATTAATATAACCATTGCTATAATAATCATTAAAATCAAGTATTCAATCTCCTATCAAATTGAATCTCTCTAATGATCTCTAATAATGATTCACTAAGAAAATTCTAAAATCACGATTCAAATCATAGTCGAATTCATAATTAGAAGTATCGTAGGATTAGACCATTTTTTTAACATAGGCTCTGGCTTCTTTTATTAATAAAACAAAAGGCTACACATAAACAAATCTGGCCTAAATAGGCCTATAACCGCGGGCTTACATAGACATGCAGCCTAAAAAGCAAATAAAGCATGTAAGTCGATTTGAGTATAGTATCCGAAACTGCATTCTAGAAAAGCCTAAAGTATTAAACCTATCTCCGCTTCCATCAACATAAGCCGCATATTTTTGAAATGTTTCCATCTTTGCAATTCCATGGCAGCATAGGAAAACACTAGAAATTCAAACTCGAAAATTTCACTCCCTAGAGAAAGGGGGACCAGGTTGATATCTCTTTTATGCTACGACCACATGCATTACCTACTTCGCTCATAGAACTCTCAACTCCCATCTTTTGAAATAAATGCGATGACCTGTATTTTTAACGGCAAGATATTTAAATAGTTGATTTAAATACTTTGACATTAATTGATTAACGGTTCCAAAAATATGATTTTTCACATATGATCAAATCAGGACTCGACACCACTTCCATTGAGTTCGTATCGACATTGCGAATTAAAATAAGTATATAGATCGCTATATTTGAAGATCGAATGATCTAATGATCAAAACGGTCTAAAAAAGCGTGAAATTATCATCCCAGGATGCAGCGTCAGATAGCGTTGAAATTTACACCATCATGATCGGAAAAATAAGAAGATGCACGCAAATGGGTTTTGCTGTGACCGGACGCACCATTTGACGTGCAAGCTTGAAACATGCAATCTTTTATTTGAGGATTCAAATAAAATAAATAAAATAGTATTTTAATAAATAAACCCTTATTTCTCTCATTATCCACAATAGCCTGGATACCATTCGATTGAGATAATGGCCTCTACTTCCTTTTCAAACTTCAAAAATTAAAATCCATCGATTCTTTCTATGAAAAACACTAAACCACCTTCATTGAATTCGTAATGATGAGAGCTTCGTGCCCATGTCCAATTTGTAGCCCGCGACGCACCATAGCCAAGATCCACTTCTAAGGCCAAACTAAGGTTAAGAATGGTCGTCGAGGGAGGAGATATTAGGCAAAAGCGATTGCACCATCGTGTCTCTCTTACCGATATACCCTTGCCACCAACTTTTAGCATCTCCGATCGACCAATGCAAAATGAATCGTCCATGGTCGAAGACGGAGAGCAAGCAGGTCGTATTTTATATAGATGAGCCAAGCTCCTTCTATATGGGTCTGGGCCAAAGAGATTTGGAAGTGGAACCTATTGACGAAGATGGTTAGCGGTTTCGTTGAGTATAAGTGAAGAAATCAGAGATGAATGCACAGGGTAAATCATTCATGTGCACGGCCTTGGAAACTCAATTGGGGAAGAAGGATTCATCCTAATTAAGATGACTAAGTTAAGTTAGTTAACTATTTAATTAAGTTATTTAATAGTTTAAATAATCTCAAAACTTATATGTTGCATATCTTTTGCATCCTCTTTGGATGCGGTTTCTTACATTGTTCTCCTGTTGGAGAGCTCTATGACTTGTCAAAGGTTTGGTCAAATTTGGTTAGGATGAGTGATATTATCTCTCATCATACTATGATCAGTTGCATAGTATTAGATTGACGCTCGAGAATGATTTTTGATTTTAAAATGTGATTTTCCTATACTACTGTTTTTCTATATTTTTATAAAAGGAAATAAATTTACTTTAAAAATAATTAAAAAAATAAAAAGAATATCACATATTTTCTATCGACCTGCTATAGATAGAAATTATTAGATTTGAGCTATTAGTGGCATGATTTCCTACATTGGTTGATATGGATGGATTACACATAATATACGCATACTATTATGGACTTCCATATGCTTGTTGGATGTATGTATATTAGGTTGGTAGTTAGGTTGAAAACAACGATTTATTGACTATCCAGCATTAGGGAATATTCCGTGTGTTAGCGTTTTATCTCCTTGATCGGAAATCTAAACAAACATGATAAGTTGTAGAAGAGTAATAGAATGCGTACCAATGGATTTGAGGAGGAAGATGATGGTTTCGGATGAGCTACGAACTTAGGGATGGACACTGGACGTTTTCACTTGTTTAGTAGTTATCCATTTTTGGCCAAAGTGGTTGGTATTGACAATGGTGGAGTGGTCGGTACTCATCACTATTGATGATGGTCGATTTGTTCGACCTTTGACATGAACAGCAAAGAGGCATCGAGAAGCATGAAATGATGATAAGTTTGTGTGACCGACTCTTGGTCTTGGTGTTGTTTCTCTATGATGAGCGATTTCGATGGTGAAGGGATGACGTAATGCTTTGATGTAATGACTTTGGGACTTGGTGTGATGGCTCCAAAACTTACGATAGATGTCTAAAGATGTTTCAAAGATGACGACTTACGATAGGAGTTATGATGGTGATCCAGAAGGGTAAGCTTAACGGTGGCGGCTTGTGAGTGGGATTTGCGATTGTGTCCTACTATGGAGATGGCCATGATGGAATAATGATTGGGTTCCATTTTGGATACGATTGCTAAGGGATCGTTAATAACTTGAAGGTTTTTAGTGTGCTCATGAAGAATGCGTATGTAGATAGCTCCCAACTGGATTTGCAATTGCGTCCGGATCTTGCGACTATAAATTACCATAGGTTTTTGCGACTATAGATTACTCTAAGCTTTTGCGATTTTGAGATTGGTTCCTAGCCTTTCGGAGTGGCATGGATTCGACCAATAATGAAGCTAGGATTTCGATTGTGTCCCTGGTTTGCAATTGTGCCATACAAGTTGTCATATGTCCAACACAGATGAGTGATGTAAGGATTGTTTGATGGATGCTATGTTTGTTGGTTTCCACTATAGAGTGTCACACGATATAGGTATTTTTGAGCGTATACCTAGACATTGGATATTATACTTCGATTGTAGTACACTTATATGACTTTGATAGAGATTAGCGTATATCGACTGTATGTGCTAACTCTATGGATGCAGGAACAAGTCAGGTATGATTTCCCATACCCTCTATTCCATATAATATACCGATTTTTATAGTATTTTGAGATTATTTATCGCTCACACCATACTGTTGCCTGAATTAAGGTTTTATGTTTTGCTTCTTATTATCTCGGGTGCTCTTAAATGAGTAGACTAAATAATAGGCATAAATAGCACTTGAAGCTATGCAGATGGACTAGCAGATGGTGACGCTTTCTCATATTTATGTTTTGAGTATTATTGTTTATTCTGTTGTGTGACACTATGGAGCCTTGACAGTATTGACTTACTATTATTAAAGGCAGTTTATCAGTCGAATTTATTTATCACTATTATAAATTCTACTGCTGTTTTATATAACTGTATGAGCCTGTATACTCTAATTATATGGTTTATATAGTTATTACTATCTCATCTATTTTATATTTGTGATGATTATTATATTTTATCTGATGTGTTGTAAGATATACGACAGGAAAATTTGATTGTATGGTGTTTTATTCCTTTCTCTTTTCATCTATTCTCTTCTCTTCTATTCCTCTTTTCTTCTCCAATTTCTTTCCCTAGACAGTCATCCTATATCGACCGAATGCTCTAGCAGCGCACTATTTGGTTATATGAGCATCGAAGGTGTAGGGCATTCATTACATTTGGTATCAGAGCTTAGGTTAGATTATGTGATTAACTTGACTTGATACCGTGATCCAGTAGGGATTGTGTAGGAGTTGTCACCTTACACTGTATCTAGAGTATACCTATATACGCGAGAGTATGAATTTGTTATATATTTTGATTTTCAAAACTATATAGTAGTATATATAATATATAAGTTGTCTTACACATTCGAGCACTGTTGACATAGTTTTTCTCTATGAAAGGTCGATCATTCTTATTACAGAGTAGGAGTGATATGGCATACAAAAAATGCTGTTATTGACTCCATCTCTAAAGTTGAGGAGTGGGTAGGATCGGGGACCACTAACCCTGGTTTACATAATACATTCGTAGATATGGTGCGCTGTGGTAGAAGTTGACCTCTAGATGACTACATAGACGAATAATGAATTGATGGAGTACCCATATAACTTTGATTCCCGAGGATCATTTTACTTGGGATTAGTTCATAGTTCGCTTCGAAGAAAATTTATTTTGACTTTTCAAAAGTCAATGTTGTTTAGGAAGTTCTCTAACTTAAAGTGAGGCAATATGTCTAT
Organism: Allium cepa; assembly: GCA_030765085.1. Taxonomy (NCBI): domain Eukaryota; kingdom Viridiplantae; phylum Streptophyta; class Magnoliopsida; order Asparagales; family Amaryllidaceae; genus Allium; species Allium cepa. The sequence continues at coordinate 967,290,946 of CM060932.1, read as the reverse complement.
ATTGGAGGATGTGGTCGAATTCGATGTTCTATCGAAGTATGTTCTATCACTTTTTGATACTCCATATGGAAAGGATAAAGCATTTATTATTAGATTGAGTGATCATCTATTGAAGTGATTGATTGGTCATATTAACGAGAGTTTCAAGAAGTTGGTCGAAAAGGCTTTACGACGCGAGAGCCCGTACCTAGTGTGGAAGGATTATCCCAAACTAGTTGAGTAGGGGCAGATAATGGAAGCATATGTGTTGTATGCCATTTTGATTTCGTCTAGTGCTCCATCGACGAAAGAGAAGGGAAAGGGCATTATCATCTACAGTATGCTTTCCACTTACGGTGTTTCTATAAATATTTTATTTAACGTCAGGGTTTCACATTTCTTCGTATCTAGTGATTTGTAGATAGATTGGAATTGAGACCTAAAATTCTTGACCGACCTTTAGATTATGATGATCTTGTTAAGGTCTCAGCTAGACTTACATGAGTAACATCCTTCAATTCATCATCGGAAAGTAATACCATGGATGACTACAACATCTGTAATGCATAGTTTCTGGCCTCAGGATAGGGGAATGTTACCACATGGTTTGTCTACACTTTGCTTATACATAGTTTGTTGAAACTTTTTCTTACCATGGCATGGATGTTTGTCTGATTGTTTGTTATTGATTACTTATGTTTAATTGGGTTCAGCATTAGAGTCTAGGAATTGACTAGCTGAAGGGGTACGAATTGATGGTGGATTGCGAGAGGTCGTTGGTGATGATAGGGATGGATGATGAGCGGAAGATAGTGTATGGCTTCCCATCTAATGATGAGGTGATGGTTAGCTTTATATATTCACTCGACATCCCACATGATGAGGTGTCACTGTGCCTATAGCTTGACAGCGTTCGAGCACATTCGATGAGGTAGCCGAATTACCATTACATGGAGATTAAGTCTGCATCGATCTGATTATATGTGTAGACAATAGTTATTCCTTTAAGGCATATGATGCCCAAAAAGCTTAGGAAGCTAAAGGTGCAAGAAAATGACTTATTGAGATGATGGTACATTGGTAGAAGTATATTTGGGTAGGATGCACTTATAGCGTTTTCCAGTTGGATGGGTGGCTCTTTGGGGATAGTTTGTTGGTTGTTGAGAGCTGGATGAGATGATGAACAAGTTTCTACCCCCATTTATTGGTGGCTTGTTTGATCAGCTCTATAGTATGAGAGTGATCTCTTAATTGGACCTTGCGGTGAGATTTCACCAACTGAGAATATTTTGAAGGAGTGTGTCGATTATAGTATTTTCTATACTACCTTGATTTTTGGATTTGATTGGTTATGTCATTCAGCTAACCAACGTGTCGGCATAGATCTTATGGTCCATTTTTCAAGAGGTCACTTGAGTAAGTTATAATTATGTTTATTGATGAAACTTTCATCTACTCAAGGAAGAAATAGGTGCGCATTGCACGATTGATGATTATGTTGTAGTTTAGAAGACACCGAATGATTATAAGATTTTAGTGATTTCACTTCTAGATGAGGGAAGTGAGATTTTTAGGTCAAGTTGTTTTAGTGTAGGACATCGCTGTAGATCCTATAGTGACAGTTCGTAATTTGAAAAGACTTGAGATAGCAACATCGTTGACCTGTTCAATGAGAGAGGATCAGACTTTTAATTGAGATGTGAGGTGTAGACGTGCATTAGTGATTCTGACCGAGATGTTGATAAGTGCATGGATGTTACTTATTCCGAGTGGGAATGAGGAGGTGATAATACAAACATACCTTTGGTACCTAATTGGGTGCGGTATTGATACCAAAAGGTAAGGTTTTCATATGTTAGTTGACAGTTTGAAACCGCACGAGAGGAAGTATCCAACTCATGATTTTGAGTTGATGGCGATAGAGTTCGGTTTAAGGATTTAGAGGCATTGTCTATTAGGAGAGAGGTTCAGTTTTTCAGCTATTCCACATCATTGAAGTATCTCTTCTCTGAGAAGGATCTTAACCTTCATGAATAGTGATGGTTGGGGTTTTTAGCCAACTATGGATTTGACACTTCCTATACATCCATAAGGGAAATATAGTTGTTGATGCTTTGAGTAGAAGACATACTAGTTTGGGAGAAATATTCCTAAAGTGGGCATTGCACGAGCTTATCATGGTTATGACTTCAGAACTCGATGAGCTACGGCCTTGGGTAATGTCTAGTTTGACCATCAAAACTACTTTGATTTATCAGAATGGTACAAGCCAGAGGCATTTGGCTAGAATAGTGGAGAATATGGCTAAATTAGAAGAATGAATAGTGTCTGTAGAGGTGATGTAGTGTGGACCCGACCAAGACTATTGGCTCTATAGGGATGAGAGATTGTTTGTTCTTGAGTTGTGGGAACATATATTTATAGACTGCATTGATGGATTGTAGAAGACTAAGGATGGTGTGATAACATTTAAGTCACAATCGATTGGTTGATGAATAATGCTAGCTTTGTATTCGTTAAGTCCAATAGAACGACATATGTATTTGTCTAGTTGTATATGGGGTGGGTAGTGTGATTCCATTTGTGCCACGAGCATTGTAAGTGGCGGAGATCTATTGTTCGATGGTGGGTTTTGGGAGAACTAATAAGAGGCATTTGGATATTTAGCACTAGGTTGATTTTATGATACCGAGACTGAACCAATAACTTCAAGATATCGTAGGTCTATTCGTACCAATAGACGTGATAAGAAATAGGTTAGGAGAAGGGCGATGAGTAATAGGGGTTCAATTGAGTGAAAGCAAAGGCAATTGCACATGAGAGACTGATGGGAGCATGAGGACCGCTTGTTCGGAGCTCTTCACTAGGGGATATTTCTATTTTCCACCAGTTTTTAAATTAGATATCATATTTGATGTTTTATACTAGGTATTTTAGTATCTTGCACGCTAGGATAGGCATGGATTTTTTTTTTTTTTGATATTTGGTCTTATATGTGCTTATGGATGTCTGATTGTTGGCACTTGGTAAGAATCTTACTTATCCTTGTATGGTTATTAGACATGCGAGAAAGTTATAGTTCGATATAGCATACTTGTTTGAGACGATTGCTATACATATGATCTAGTATACCCATTTTCATAATGATGCCACTATTATGTTTAATCCTCTTTGTTGAGTACTTATCAGGTACATGATAGCAAGTGTTGGCTATTTGGAAGCTTACCCGCTTATATTCGCATCTAAATAAAAATGCTCTTACTATAAAAGAGGTATGTAACACTTGTAGTGTATATTTGACTATATATGTTTTGTTGTCCTTAGAAACAAGATGCCTTAGATATGAGATGTCTCGTATATGAGATGTGTGTGTGTGTCTATGTTGTATCAGGATTTTTCTCAAACCTTGCCGTGAAAAGGAGGTGCTGCCGAAATTTTGTGCGACATAACCAAATGAGAGAAAAGACAATGTATAGGATATTAGATATTGCCGATAGTTGAAAGAGTCGGTAATGTACGATATTTATTTGACTTCCTTTCGAGTAGTGAGTTGTCACTCTTGTTTTCCATTGTCCATTTCTTTAGGAATAAGCGTGCAACTTAAATGTTTGGCTTTGCCACATTGATTTCGGGTTTGGTAGTGATTGGACTTAGAGATGAGGATGATGGCTCCATGCTACTTTCGAGTCTAATCTCTTTGTTGTAGTCACGTTCAGTGGTTGTTGTCGATAGTAAATTAGTGACGATCTCTCTTATATCGTCGTTTATGAGAAGGTGTTGGGTTGTATTGCTTTGTCCTTAGGATTTGGAGGAAGAAGTCCTTTTAATAAGGGGTGAATGAAACGACCCATATTTTTAACTATAAGATATTTAAATAATTGATTTAAATATTAAGTCGTTATTTAATTGACGGTCCCAAAAATGCGATTTTTCTCATA